>CM034154.1:56928073-58165627 GCA_019776745.2 Taxus chinensis | reverse complement strand
GTGTCGTATCCTGTGGTAATATGGGTGTAGATTTGAAAACTTTCCTTGTCTTATCAGGTGAGTAAAATGTTTTCGCCAAAACAACAAATAGTGTTAAACCCTAGTAGATCAGTAAAAGTAATTATGCTTCCTTAATGGGTCTTCCTCGTAACTTCTTTTGATAACATGTAGAAACCCACTAGGAATGTTTTATGATACTTGTAATTAGTGGAAAAATCTTGAAATATTGTTTTGATCCATGTTGGTTGATTTTTTCCTAGTTCTTACCAAGTTAATAATGTGCTTTCTATGTTCAACATCCCTTGTTTCCTTAGAATAAAGATGTGATGTGTTGAATTACCTCTCTCTTCCATAAAATTAATAGTGTGATATGGTTTCCGTTCCTTCTCATTAATTTTTTTTATCGACAAATTGACTCTGCCAAACATCATAAAACTCTAATTGAGGAGATTTGGCTTTGAAGCTTAACAAATAAACTCGAACATAGAAAGATAAAATGGTCCTTGTTTTAACCTTGGTAGATTAATAGAAGGAATAAAAACCATGTAGAAGAACAGAAAAGGAAAAAAAATTGTCCATTTACCTCCCCTAGGAGTAGAATAAATATTTTGTTTGTCCACCTATACAGAATGGCGAGATATCATGGCCACCTTAGTGGTAATCCTTATAATGCAAACATGAGATATCAGAATAAAAAGGAATATTTTAATCAAGAAAAATTGTAAAGGAATGTGCAAAAAAAAATGAAACTACAACTTTTGAATTAATTAGTTGAGTTATAAAATAAGTGAGATTTATGTGTATTGAGTGCAATGTATAGTTGAACCTATAGTTATGTCGCCTACCTAAAATTGTGAAACACCTGGTGTATAGTAATGTGTTCTAGTTGCTTAGTACTTCTTATTCATAGATGTATGTACCTATCTTATGGGAGTTTTGGGTCATCATACCCTTATTGTCTCGTAGCTCGATGAATGAGAGTTGTGGTCCTTTTGGATTGAGACTTATTTTTTGTTTGAGAAGCAACCTCCGTGTGTGTTGTCTTTTCAAGTGGAGACCTAAGTTATTGTAATTTTAAGGAAACATATGTCAAGGATATAAAATAACATTGGGAAGTCTTCTTTTCTTCATATTTTCTTGTGTCACATTGTTGTTGTTGCCCCTTTTCCATTAGTATGGAAAGTGCAAGATGATGTTATTTGCTTTTGATACGATACACCCTTGGATTGTAATTGGACCCCGTGTTACTTGTTCTTCTCCCTAGTGACCTTGAGTGGTCCTTGGTGTTTTTTGTGCTCTCTTTATGGTTATTCTAAGCTTGAGTAGGAAATAAGATAAATAAATCCCATTGTCCTATAATATATGGTACTTGTATTGATATATTAGTTGCTAGGGGATATATATATATATATATATATATATATATATATATATATATATATATATATATATATTCTTTTTCTAAATGGTTGACTTCTTTAGATTTTGTTGTTATGGTGTGTTCGATTCTTAAAACAAAAGTGTAAAAATCAGACTATAGGAAAACTTGTGGTCTTGACTTCACTTTTATTAACATGAAAAGTTAATTGTACCCTCTCGAGTTATAAAATTGCTTTCCTGAAATAGTTCCTTGATTTTAAATGTTTTACTAATTTACATGTCCTTGTTGATTCACCTCATCCTATGTGATCCTCAAATTGTGGGACCTTGAGTAAACTTGTTCCTCTGTAAATTTGGTCATAGTTAATTTTTGATAGCCTTGTCTAGACAATGAACCTTGAAATCATGGCTTAAACTTAGTAGAAAACTTAACTTTTATTAATGTAGTATGTTTTATTCCTTGGGAAACTATGTGGTCATTCTCAAACTCGTGGAATTCTCCTTGTTATCCCTCTACTTGGTGGTTACTCTTCATACTCTTTTGAACTCTTCATGTTATATTGTTATGTGTGGTATCTTGGTTAATAGCGTAAATTTACTCTCTAGATTTAAGTGTTCATAGCCTTGCATGTAGAAAGTTTAGAACTCATCCCTTGCAATCTCCCTTCTTCTTGCTGAATTGCATTGGACCAAACTTAGGTTCTGTAGACCCACACTTTTTTGAAGCAAGCAATCCCATAATGGAGTGATCCTTTTTCTATTACATTTGTTCCTATCTCTCTTTCCATTGACTTCCAAGAGGAATTCGAGTCTAAGGGGAGGGGGGATATAGTGCCCACTTCCCTTTGACACCCTTTTGATACTAATCATACTACTACTAATTATATTATGGACATAATTATGGACTTTAATATAGCCTGATGTTATGTGTTAGATCAGGGATTATTGTTGACTTGATTCAGTTATGATGCAAGATGATTATTAGAGACATTTTATATGTTGATGATGATATACTATTTGACATGGTTATATATTGGATGTTGTTCAGACTTGTGATATTTGGATATTGTGAGTAGACCTAGAAATGGAAATCATTAGATGATGAGATAGTTGTTGATAAAACTATAAATGATATTGTTAAATTATTTTGATTCATATATATAAATGATTTTGGGAATTATATTTATATTTTATTGGATGTTGTGATATGGCCATGAGGCCGGAGGAAGTATTTGTGTTTTGCAAGTTAAAATATCACAAAAAACATCGGGATATTGGAGACCAACCACATTGGAATTCTAGATGAATTCAACAAGGTCACCATGGCAACTAATATTTTCTTGTGCATGTTTGTGTGTGTTAGAGATTCCTATGGGGGGAATAACCTTTAATTGTGACAAAGGGTTTTTATGTATTCCTTTTATTTTGGTCCCTTTTTGTTTACGATTGCATGTGTTTTTTTGTGGTGCTTTTACCCCTTTCATTAGTCAATAAATGGTGTGCAATATTGTGAGTAATCATGGTGTTAAGTTAATTAATTAAAATATGTCATGATAAATTAATTAATAGAGTTGTTGGCCATGATTCAAAGTGTTATAAGTAATGTGTAAGTGATGTGTGAATTGACTTTTGAGTGTGAAACACTCCACCTTCTTGGAAATTCAAATTTATCCTTAGAGGCTGATTTTGGAGGCTTGTGGGACAAGTTAAACTTGTCCCATACCTCTTAAATTTAATTACCAACCATACCTACAGTTGGAGAGTTGAGATTAGACTTTTATAATGCTTTTTGAGAAGGAAAATTATAGGTTTTAATTGCACCTTTCTTACATGATTTAATGTCAGTCCTTTGGGGTGTGGGCTTGTTTTGGAGCGTATAAGTAATTTTTCATATTATTCACCCACCCACTTATTATGCCTTGGAGATTGAAGTTTAATTATAGGTTGGAGTTGAGAATGTGTGATGTGGCATCCCACATGGATCCACCTCATCATCTTCTCTTTCCTCTTCTATATATTCGAATTCCTTGCCCTTTTTTGCATTTCTTCACTTTGGAGACTTCATTCTTGGGAGAATTCTTTTACTTTTTTGGAGCTCTTGCTTTGAAGAAGTTTTTGGGAGATTGTTGCATGTTTGTACTTGGCTGATTTGGGATTGTTTGCATTGGGATAAAGCTTGTTGTTTTGGAACTTGGAACAACTCCATCATGGAGAGGTAGGAGCTTCGCTCTTGAAATTATCTTCTTATATGGATGTACATGTTAATTGTTAATGTTTTTGCATTTTTGCGGGCTGTTGGGTAGATGGCCTAGGAATGGTGTAGGAGAAGACTATGGGGTTTAGTTGTGGGAGGCACAAGTGTGTTTTAGGGAGGTATATGGGGTGGAGGGAGTTGGGATTTGGGTTCCACATTACAACGAAATAGCTTTCATTAATTTACTCATTATGGGGTGCCATAAGAGGTTGGGGAGGCATAAGGAAATGTCAGGAATTAGGGGTACTTTGGGGAGGAATAAGGAAGGTCAGGGCTGTGATATACTTTATTTTGGCGGTTTGTATTTTAGGTGGTGATACCCATTTCCTCTTTTGGGAGGCATAAGAAGCATCCTCCATAGTTTCTTTATCCTTTGGCTTACTTGATAAAGCCTTAGTATTGTTTCTCATGTTGTAATGTAGTTGCAAACTACATTCTATATTGGACTGTGTTTTATTGTGAAAATGTTGCTTGCGTGTTTTGTGGAAGCCTGTTGTTGTAATGAGTTGGATCACATCTTTTATTTAATTATGGTTGGGGATTGGGGGCCAATGAAGAAGGATGGATTCTCCTATTCATTGGATGTCCTTGTTGGGTGGAGAGCGTTTCCTTTTCCCTACTCTTGATGTGATCAAATTGGAAGAATGAAAAATCTGCATGTTTCTATTCTGGAGCAAAAAAAAAGACAGTTTGATAGCCCCTTGTGAAATGAAATCTTATTGTAATCTTTCCCACTTGAAGTCAATGAACTTGTATATGTTTGTAATGAAAAAATGATGTAGTGGTTAATGGAAGTGTAAATTTGAATGTGAAAGAATGAAACGTATTTTGTATGTTGTATTTTGAAATCAAATGGAAGGAAAGTTGTAAGAGTTTCATTTGAATTAATGGATGTGGTTTTGTCTTGCCCATATGATATTATTCCATTGGAAATTTGTGTTTAGGATGCACTATGAAATCCCTGTTTGGAAAGTGGAAAAGTGAAACACGTGAGAAGAAAATGTATTATTCTACCCTGTATATAATATATGGTTTTTGAAATAATAAAAGAATAAAGTTATAAAGTTTTTTTTTGGAATAAATAAAGGATTGCATAACCTTCCTCAAATTGTATCACTGTATTGAAATTAATCATCTAGTTATGAGTTGTAATCTATGTTTGAAAGGAAGAAATGTGTGTAAAGGAAGTGTAATACTCTGTCTTTTGAAAGATGTGAAAATTGGAAATCAGAGATGTATTTTAGCTTTTGAATAGTTGGATTGAATCAAATAAATGTATTAGATTAGGATTAGAACATATTATAATACTTGGAAGAAGAAAATGGAAAATAAACCCTTTAAAAATTTGATCCTTGTCTTGTATTTTCAAACTGACAATTATTTAATCCAAAATGCACAGATTGAACCTGTAACAATGAAATAGAAAACTAAATGATTAAAATTAAGTAGTTTGCCCTAAAAAAATCCAACTAGAAAAAAATACTTAATAGAGATCTTTCAAAACTTGGCAAAATCGAGTTCAAAGCTTTCAGTGTCATTTTGCTGTCAAAATTGTAAAATTTCACATTTGAACTCAAGAAAATAGATATACCTCACAAAATTATCCTAATTCCACCCGAGAACAATTCTCCATGTCTATTTGACATATTGAGAGAGGGAAAAGAACAAATTGAACAAATCTCATAAGTTAAAATTTACCAGTAATCTATATAAAAATTTAAAACTAATGACTCGTTTTCAAATAGGACGTCGAGATCTTTCTAAAAAGTCCTTGTTTTCCCAAAACCGAGGTCTCTATCAAAAGTTATGGCCTTTTGAAGTATTTTCTTCAATTGGCATAAAAAAAACATTTGGAAAAATTTCCTTGGCTGGCCCACGGAACCCAATTTTTCTAAGAAAATTTTGGGAAAATTTTCTAAATTTTCCCTGGCACCCCGCATCCAATCAGAGGTGTCAGTGGTTGGGGTGATCCCTTTTTAACTTAGTGTTTCTTGAAATTTTAGGGAAAATTTTCCAAATTTTCCCCGCCACCCCCAACCCACAACCAATCAGGTGATGCCATGTGGTGTCATGAGGCATCAATGGAGGAGTGGGTCCGTTTTTGTTTTTTTTCCGTTCTAGAGAATTTTGGAAAAATTTTCCAACTTTTCCCTGCCACTTTACTGGCCGCAGCCAGTTCGTAGCTACCACGTGGCCTCATGAGGTGCCAGTGGAGGAGCTGGTAAATGTGATCCTTTTTTTCCCTTTGGGGTGTTAAACAATTTTTTCTCCCCGTCACCCCACTTTTCCCGCATTGGATTAGGAGATGCCATGCGTCCCTTGCGAACTCATGGGAGCACATATGCAAAGTGGGCTTCTCGCCCCGCACGGGATTTTTTAAAATGTTCTCACGGCCCCACTTTTACCTAAGTGGCTTAGGAGGCACCACGTGTCCCTTGCAGACCCATGGGAGCGCGGACTCAAAGGTTGTTTTTTCTCCCTCGTACATGAAATTTTTCAAAAGTCTCTCATGGCCCCCCAGACCCGCCCTTTGGGTAAATTTTCTCTCCTAGGCCCATAGGCCCGCTCTTGGGGAAAATTTTCACCCCAAGGCCCACCGACCCATAACTTGAAAAATATGAGGAGTTAGGAGGACATATTTATATCATTAGAAAGGTGAGGAAATTTCCTATCCAATGGGAATGATTTAGGAATTTTTTTGACTACGTTAATTTTGAGAAAAATCAAGTTGAACCTTTAATCCTGTTAGAGAGTGGGTATGGTGAGGAATTACCCTTTGAACCCAATTGAACCTTCTGACCCTAAATTTTGAACCTTGTGACCTCTAATATATGTTAAAAAAATAAAAGTACATTCTAGTGGATTAGAATTGATCTGGAACTTGTTAGTGACAACTGCTATCATGTAACCTGGTTATAGACACATTTATATATATATATATATATATATATATATATATATATTCCATAATTTCCCTAACTAATCCTAGGTTGTTCTTGGGTCTCCAGTGGGTTGTTTTAGTGGGAATCACACTTGTTATCTACAATGTGAAACTGATCTCTAGTGGTTTGATCATTAAATTAATCACAAATCTTTTTATCACCCGTCATATGCTTATCAAAACCTGATTCAATCAACCATATATTCTGTGATGGTTACTAATTTTGGAGACTAGGTAAATGTTCTTATGTGTTCTTCAATTTACTACCTCTGGTATTTCCTCTTCTAAGTAATCATCTTGTTTAGTCATGAAATGTCATTTCTTCCTCCTTTGCTGAGGAGGATGTCTGTATTTCTATTAACAATTATGACTAGATGTGCTCTCTTTTCCATAATTTCCTTGAATTTGGCCATTATACTATTAACTAGCACTATCATGTATATTTTTAGTCTAAATGTGACACCATCGATATGCTTTCTGAGACTTCTCCTATTGTGGATTCTTCAAGGGATTCTTGTAGGAATCCTTCTAAGACTGTCCCTTTTGAGTCTAGTTAATTTTTAGTTGTCTTGAGATTAGTACCTTTTCTTCAAACTCATCATGTACCGTATGAATGAATTCTTCCTCCTAGATAATATTTAATAGTTCATGAAATGACACCACTATTTTTTTGATGTCAAATGTTTTGAAAAAAATCCTGAACTCGGAAGGAAGAGCTCTCACTATGATTGGGATCAGCATTTTTTCCTTCACCTAATCTTTGAGAACTTCAAGCTCGACTCATAGTTATGCTACATGACACTCGAATTCTTCTACTTTCTTTCCATATTTCATACAAAACATATGAATATTTTACTAGAGATAGAGGGTCTTCATCTAGTTATTCATCTCATACATGGTGGATAAAGTATCTCTGGTTGCCTTTTATCTAATCGAATCTCGTATGTTTTGTTAACCCTCGTCAAAGATGTTGAGAATAATCAACATCAAGGCTTTTACATCATATTTGTCATACTTCATTCTCTTATCAACACCACTTGAGTGCATCATCGTGTCTATGATGATTTCCCATAACTCTTCAAACATAAGAATCATTCACATCATCATTTTCCATGGGGAATGGTTTATCCCTCTCAATTGTTGGGCATCGGATATCAGAAAATTTAGTGTGGACATGTTGTATATGGTAGGAAATGCAGAAACCATGTTTTTACATGAATGAGGGGGTAAGAAAATAGGCCTTGGTCTTCAATTTACCAAGAATCCTCCAAGTTTTGATTTTTTTTTACTTTTGTGTGGATGGAAAAAAAAATCTTCCACAATTCTTCACTATGCACAGATTGCCACAAACTCACATGCTTTGCACAAGTCCAGCATCTCTTTTTTCCACTCCAAGATAGGTCAAAATGTTTGTGAATTCAAAAAGGAATAGGAAAATTCAAAATACTTCCTCACAAGTCTAAATCTATGCCAAAATTCATGTGGTATGAAATTATTTACAAAATGGGTCTACGGTGCTCCACCAAATGGTATTTCCAATGTAGAGGTTTGGGCTTTCTCACACTCTAGTAAGAGAAAAAACAAGTTTGACCCCTTAAAGTCTGCACAAAATGCCAAACAGTAGGAAGGCAAAGGCAAAAAATTCCATCCAGGTTGTTTTCGAGAGAAAAAGGTAGGAGAGAACATGTTTTACATTAAAAAAATCCAAAACAATGTCTGAAACTCCAAATCAAAAGCCAAATGGATTTCTGCGCATGTTGCAGGTCACGATAACCACCAATTTTTTTATCTCCTTGATGAAGGCTCAAAGTGTAAATAAAATTTCTAATTCTAATGCGCAGCTCTCCAATTCTTGTGCGCAAGCCACTAGACTTTACAACACTGATACCAATGTTTTGAAGAGAGAGTACATAACATTATTTTATTGGATGGATAATTTAATGTGTGTTAGATATGTGCCAACAAAGTTAAATTTTGGATCCCTTTGCCACATGGTTTGTACCTCACTTCCAAAAGGGGGAATGTTGGGGGGATTTTCGCCCCTTGTTTCTAGAAAGATGAATTCAACCAAATTATTTTTTTAGGGAAATATATCCTAACGATGTTTTTCAACTCTATTTTTAGGAGGAATCCTAACTGTACTTCACCAATTAGGTGTATATATTTTTGTGGATATCTAAAGTTTCTCATAACGAATTCACATGTAATTTGTTCATCTTGAGTTAATACAAGTTTGATATATTGCACCATGGATGTTTCCCTAACCACTCAACTGGGGTTTTATAACCTATATCCTATGTTCGATTCTTACATGTTTGATATTTGTTATATTTCATTTATCTCTATCTATGTAAATTTTAATTTTGTTATTCAACTTTATGTGTATTCCTTGTTGTAAAGTCTATGATTTCCTAACAATGTGCAAGAGGTATAAATACAAGCCATGGAGAAACCAGCAGTCACACATGACCGCAAAGGTCATGGGTCACAAGAATCAATGTAATACGCCAACAATATCAAATATATTAGATAGAATAAATACTTATAATGTTCTTGGTTAATTTTATAGTTGACACACACATGTGAATATAATTACTTATATTGAACATTTGTAAATAGAAATTATATATATATATATATATATATATATATATATATATATATATATATATTATATATATATATATATATATATATATATATATATATATTATAAGGATATCCTCGCATTTGATAGAAGATATTAATTTTTTTCCAAAACTTGTATTTGACTAGCAATCATACGTGAAATGTATGATAGAAACACCAAAAGGGATCTTTTGAAGGAGTCAAATTTGAGGGAGAGAAAGAATAATATAGGAAGAGGGGTGAAGATGAAGTGGAAATGCGAAAGTTGGAATGAAATAGTTGCATGTCTCATACCATTTTGATGGCTCAAATTGGAAGACCCAAATAATAAATGATAATTATGCTCCACTTTATCATTTCGATCTCATTCACATATTTCATATCAGCACCATTTCAGCTTAAAGGGGACACTCAAAATGGGGAGAATACAATAGGTTTCATGCTCAGAACTCAAACTCATTGCTTGCTTCTTATAGCACTTTTTAGCTCGACTTTCGAGTTTTAATCTTGAGTAATTACATGAAAATGCATGACAGGGTGATCAATGGTAATCGAGCCCCTCTAGTAGTTGGCCATATGAGTGAGAAATTTGGAAATAATGAGGGAATTGAAACCCTAGTTATACACTTTATCATCATGATCTCGGTGAGATTATGCATGTGAAAAAATCAATCTTAAAGGGTTAAAATAATAAATGGGGAAAATAAAATAGTTTTTATGGAGGGAAACATGTGATGGAGTACCAATATTTATCAATAATTGAGCCTCTCAACTGTTTAGTCATATGAGCAAAAGGTAGATTTTATCTGCCAATCGATCTTTACTTAAAAATAAATTTTTTTATGATGTCAAGATTTTTGATTGGAAAACGTTTAATTTTTTAGATAAGATAAATATACAAATGGAAAGTTTGAAATAAAAGGTCAGAATTAAAAGATGAACATTTGAACAATGAATAGATGAAATATTTGAACTGAAAATATCGAAGAGTCATTTATCATTAAAAAAACTCAGGCAATTATTTGACGTTTAACTAATGGGTAAACTATTTATATAAGCACCATATTTGACTCTATTGAAAAATTAGGATGGGTAAGATAGTAAGAAAAAAAATTCAATATTCAATCTCAACTGGAAATTCGATCCATTCATCGCTACATTTTCCCAAAACAAACATTTTACAACCTTCTATTCTCTAAAATTAACAAAAACAATAGTTTACCACTAATCATGCCAAGTTCTAACAAAGGTATATATGTTTCCAGAGTGATGCACTTAGTTAAAAGAAAGATAATAAATATTCAATAGTTCTCGAAATGAAAAAAAAATAGAGGAGGAAAATTTTAATCTGAAAAGGAGGAAAATTTGAATCTGAGAAGGATGAAAAATTTAGAAAAGGAGGATGGAGGAAGAAAAAGATGAGAAACAAATAAATTTGACTTCAAATACGTGAGACATTCAAAGTGGCATTTATGATCACCAATATATTATTAGCTCAATGAGGAGTTATAAACTTTTTGAAAAGTGAGATGTTTGATAGATTTTTAGGTTCACTATTTTTGATAAACTATTTGCTATACTTCACTTTTTTTTGAACAAAAAAATGTCACTATTAATCTTGACCACCACAACCATAAAAACAATTTAATCATTATCTTCCAAACAAAGAAACAAAGTTGTTAATCATAAATTATAAAAAACTTATTATCTAAAAAATATTATATTAATATATGGAAATTTTTGTCCAAATTTACTTTTTATGTCAATATTCATTACGTTGTGCATGAGCTACATTTTCATTGTTAATTGAGTCATATGTTTATATTTGCAATTAGAAAATGGGTTTTTTTAAGTTATTTATCAGAGTCATGAATCATGTTTTAGGGGGCCATTCCCCACAAAATCAAGACAACTAAGAAACAAAATTATAGGAATAGATAGCATAATAATCTAGAGTAAATTCTTAAAAACTAAAATTTTCATCAATGAAAACGTAGTTAGTAAAGGGTTGTGTAAGAAAAATTAAGGGTCTAAAAAACATGGGGTTCCACAAAGGAGAAGCAAAACTAAACAAAGATCCGAACAAATATAACTACAAGCAACACCTACTCTTCTCCCACTACAGGTGAGAAGGTCCTCGAAGGTCCACAGAGTGTTGTCTTGGATTGTTGTCTTTTTGCTCAATCTTAGTCGCTCCACCTATGAATTTTGACCTTTATGCTTAATCAGTAAACTCAACTCCACCAAAAAAAATTGTGCCTGGGCTAAGAAGGGAGGAGTATCTGAATCATCCATTTATCGTCTGAGAGAAAGAACTAATTCCTTAGACTCCACCTCTCAAGAACAAGTCTTTGAATCAAAAACTTGCCTCATAATCGCCTCCTCCCTAAAAAATCGCAAAAAGTGGAGAGAAAGGATAGAAAAATAGGTAAATTTAATACTTTACAAAATGTTTTTTTATTTTACAAAAATAATCTAAATTTATTATTACTGGGTTTTCATCTTTAAACCTTACCAACAAAAGAAGTTAAAATATATTAGAATTTTAATTAAATTTTAAAAATATTGAAGTAAATCTCAATTGAAATTTGTTTATCCTTTGTTAATATTGGCTTCTCTTTAATTGTTTTCAGACAAACAAACAAGCAAAAAAACTAAAAACATATTAAAAGAGATTAATCAAATACTTATAAATATGTTGTAATATTTGCTATAAATTTTATGTGATTGACTACTTTACAAAATTATTGAATAAAGTTTAGAAAATTATCAAATATTTCATGATTATATTCTATAACAAATGTTAGTTTTGAAACTATTGAAATATTTTTACTCAACATCGTGTTATATTATTTTTTATTTAATTTACTTTAACCAATTAAGTTGTCTACATGTTTTATGTGGATTACTTTGTGTATACATGAAATTGATTGGTGTAAGATACTATCTAAAGGGATAGGAGACATATTACGGTGTATTGAATGTGACCGCCACACTATACTTCCACTCACCACATGACCACGACGGCCACGGAACGCACACCACATCAATCACGGCCGGAAAGAAGGTAAATGACGTGTTACGTGTCTAAGCTCACATTGACAAGTTTGACATTTTTTATTTGCTGGTTGTGGCTTTGGGCGAGCCACCTCTATCTCCTAAGCTCTGTACCAAGCTGTTACATTGGCAGACTACTTGCACCACGCATTGATGTCGAGTCAGGCCTTCCACCACCGACCTAGGTAGTTGCTAACCGAGTTGAAGGGTTATTCTAGCTCATATGGAGTTTCTTGGGCGAGTTCATTCTTGCATTGAGCGGTCGAGTTGTCTTGGGTTATACAAAATAAAATAGTCGATCCCACTGTGTACTGCTCTGCACTAGATCAAATCGTCGATCCCTCCTACTCAACAGCCGAGCCATCTAGAACCTGGATCGATTGTTGTGATGACACCTGAACCATGCCAACAATTGAGTGCCCACGAGTTGGGTGGAAAATGTCCGTAAAATTGTTCACACGGTTGACAGTTTTATATTTTTTTGGGTAAACGCAAATAGTTTGGAGCCATCATATTTCAACGTATTCTGATAAGATTTTTTCCACTGTCAGATCTCTTAATATTGTTAGATCATGCAAGTGCCATCTCACTACAAAACTCCTTCTACGTAATTACTATAATGAATAATATTCATTGTCACATCATCAATGAGTTGTCGAATACCTTCGGCGCAAGTGTGTTTAGTCTTTTTTCTATTGCATGTACGGAATGTGAGATTTGGTTGGGGAGTAGTATTCATTGTATACGAAATCTTTATGGTGAATGATTGCGATAATAGAGTCTCTTAATTGGAAAATTTAAGGCATGTGTGAGGAATTATTTACACTACTTACCCTATTAATTGGAATTTTTTTAACCAAATCATAATAATATATGTGAAGCACATAAACTTGTACAATTTTGTTCTATGTCATACTTGAGCCTAACGATCACCCATGCTCAACGAAAGGGCTCTTCGAAAGGTGAGAAGAATATATAAGTAGTTTCATCATTAAAAGAGGATTCCTTGATATTTCTCAAGGCATATCTAATCTTGGTTCACTTATAAGTGCGTTAAATTTGCATGAGACATTACGTTTGTTTGAAGGCATGAGTATGGAAGGGGAACGTAGCAGTCTGAGCACTTTTTTTCCCATGAATATTGGAGATGTTTCTTCTCAGATATCGAATGAATGGATGATCAACTGTGTAGTGCTGTTGTGTATGATGGTGCAGCTCGTGTTGGCTTTGGGTGGATCACTCAGATATCTCCAGTTCAAGTGCATTTTTACAGTTCCTTACATGGTTGGATTATATGAATCTAAAAAAAGAGATACAATTTATCATAATATCTTACTTATATTATAAATTAAAAATAGATACATATATTTTTTGTTATTAATACTATAGAGAATGCACTAGACTTCATTACAATACATCAAGTACCAACTTATGATAGCATCGCTCATCAATGGACTCTCAAAAATTTAAAGGCACCTTATCGTGAAACCCTAGAGAGGGGGAGTTGATCTTAGCCTCCATCCCACCCCATACCATTCTATTTTGTATCACTAGTACTTGATCTTTAAATAATGGCTACATCCAAAACCTACTAAAAATATACATGAAGCAAAAAAAAATTATCTATTCGGTCTAAGCCATTTGGCTTTGACTAGAGCACCACCTTCTTTCCTTTACATGTCACTAGGGGACACTTTCGCGGTGATCTCGACCTATGAATCATCTCAAAACCTAGGATGAATATGTAGGAGAAACACAATCACAAGGAATATCCACCATCGCTTTTGTCGAGAGAGAAAAACATTAATTTTCTTCCAGAGCTTCTTGACCCATATCCACCACCTAATGATCTTGGGCCAGAGCATGTACGTGAAACTGCAAGCTCATTAATCTTTCCTCCGAGATTGCATGCTCCCTATGGAGGATGAATTGAATAGAGGCATTAGTCAAAATGTTTATTGAGCTTAAACACTAAGCCATTTCGAAGAAATTGCACCTTCTAAAAAATTAGTGCGGATCGAGCATCAATTTCTGCATGCGTTCACAAATATCAGACTCATCAACCTCATCAAATTATTTTACAACCGAACATGTATTCTCAATACACACTCTCATGGATACATTTTGAATCTTGACATCCATCAAATAGGAAAAGTATTCACTAGCATCTTCACGAGAAAGAACTCAATTTCTCTTCTTTCTCGGTCCTATGTCAAAACCTCCCCGATTCTTCATTGTTAAAAGCATAGCATCATTTTGGAAAACCCTACAAAAACAAACTAGAAGAGCACCAAAGAGGATAACGAGAATGTATACCTCCACCAAATAGGATCTATAAATAGACCTTCATCTCATCTCGCATGGGGTAGGGCTAGGTGTCCTATAATCGATCTCTTTAAATATTTTCCATGCCTTACCATAGCCCTACACATGTATTGAAATGAAAACCCGACCCGCCAAATAATAATTATTCATTATCAAGGCATAATGCCTTCCTAGCATCAAGCGAGGAAAGGGAGATAATATCATTAGGAAAGTTTCCTTTCTACTCTAGAGGGATCATATGACACTCATCCCATACTGTAACTCCTTTGTTCGCCAAGTAGCCAGGAGCTTGATTCCCCAATATTTTAATATGGGAGAAGTGAAAGTCTGAAAAAAATTGGAAGGATTACCATGATTTGTTGACAAATATCATCCATAACCCAAGCCTTAGATTTCTTATCATTAAATGCACCAATAATAATTTGAGAATCCCCTTCGATCCACAAATGGCACTGATTCTAATTTTTGGCCTCCATAATACCAAAGAGGAGCTTCGTGCCTTCCACCACTTTATTAGAGGAAATCCCACATTCTACAACCAAATCCATCAAAGGATGACACACATAATCTATGAAAATGCAATTGCATTGTGCTCTACCGGGATTTCCTTTCGACACACCATATAAATTTAATTTGATCAATCCATCCCCAAGAGCTCTCTATAGAATTTTTTATCTTCCCTATTCCCATTATCAAGAGACAATAGATACATATATTCACTAATATATTTAGTTTTTATTTTTGTGCTCTAAAATGTAAAGTGAAAATAGATACTAACTATTAAGCACTACATTATCTAAGTTTCTTATGAAAATTGTATAAGGGAGATGTATGCATTTACACATGTCTTTATATTTTTTATTTATTATACCTACTTTATAATTTGTACATCATAAAAATTAAACTATTTTACATACTAATAATTTACCATATAAATTTATTTATGGTTTTTAACCGAAGCATCAACTAAGAAAATTATGCAAAAGTATAAAGAGAAAATAGATACATATACTTATTATTGTATTCATTTTTACATTTTTATCATACATGTTTCATATATCATAAATAAATAAAAAATATTTTTACATATTATAATATAATCCTAAAAAAATATTTTTCAAGCCACAAATTATAAACCACAAATATCAGAAAAATCACTTTTGGTGTGAACTACAAAATATATATTAATAGTATAGTATATAGTGGCATACAAATACAATAATTAAGAAAATACATCATGGATACCTACCTCTTTGGAAGGAAGAAAACCAAAACCTAAATTTAAAACATTTGAATAGAAGATGTGCACAACAGCTCATTGTATTTAAGATTTTTGAGTGGATAAGATAATGTGCACAAACAAAAAATGAATATCTTACCATGGCATATATCAAATACTATTTCACAAGCATATCATCATATGAAATGATGCATTGTGTCACATCACAATTTGTTGAATTCATTTTTTAAAATTTTTATGCTAATGAGTATTCTATATTAAACACTATGCAATAACTTAGAAAGGAAATTTCAAAGACAGAGTAAATAAAAACAACAAATATCTACAAATTGAGTACATATCACAATCTCCTTATAAATGATGCATTTATTTACAGATGACATAATAATAGCTTACATAATGACAATATTGTTTTGAAATTTACTTTCTAAATAACAAATGCCTTAAAATTTACTACACATCACATCCTCCTTTTAACGATGTATTTATTCAAGGATCGCATGATATTATCTTAAATAATAAAATCAAAGTTTGAAGATAATTCGAAGAAAAAAACAACAAATTCATTCAAATTGACTACACATCACATCCTCCTTTTAAATGATGCATCAATTTGAGAATCATATGATAATGACTTACATAATGACATGGAAGTTTCAAAGAATTTTAAAACAAAGAAAATGACTACACATCACATTCTCCTCTTAAAGAATTTATTTGTTTGAGGAAAATAGGATAATAGCCTACATAATGATATGAGTGATCCATGAAAATTAAGTAAAAATTTAAAAATTCCTTTAAATTTACTATATAGCACATCCTGATTTGAAGTAATGCATTAATTTGAGAATCACACGACAATGACTTAGATAATTATTCATGAAAAATTAAATAAAAATAACTAATGCCTTCAAATTTATTGCACATCACATCCTCCTTTTAAACTATGCATTTACTTTAGGGTCACATTATAAGAGCTTATATAATGACATATTGTATGAGTTTGTATATTATTAAATGAAGTGGCTTGACCACATATTTTCCAAATATTGTAAATGGTGTCGGCGCAACTATTAAAATATTTGAACTATGAATATTTAGACATTTAAGATAAGAATGTTTTAATAGTTCAATAGTTTTATACACACACTTAATTTCCACAGAGAAAAAATATATGGTCAAGCACTTAGATTTACTTTAAAAAAAAATCCAATACAAAGTAAAGATGATCATTAATTTTTCTCGTTAATATATAACTCCATATTTCAATCATTATCTTTTAAATCTCTCCATATATAAACACACATACAAATGTAACTGTACATACACATACGCAAATATTGATGTTTCCTTCAGCTGGGTTGCGGCTTAGGGGGCTCTGACTCCTGTCAGAGAGGAGAAGGGCGAGATGATGTCACAGAGGACGATGTTGATTACGGATGCAATCTAACCCTCCATGCTAAAACCGTGACAGTGAAAGGATTTCCAGTGTAAAAGCCATGGCGGGCAATCTGTCTATTTTTCTCTTCTGCATGACAAAGGAGATGAATGACGTTTACGGCACTGAGTTTTTAAGGCACGGATACTTCCACGTCCTATACAATTCCATCTTCCACCATCAATATTTATGCATTTTTTTGACCCTCCCGTCGCTGTCGACTTGTTATTTTCCTACTGAAAAAACCACATGTGTAAACATTTATGCATGGCTTTTGTGGCGGTGTGAAATGAGTTCCCGAGTAGAGGGCTTTAATGTCTTCTACTTTTGCTCTTCCTTCCCAATAAAGAGAGTATCGTGTGTGCATCTTCCTACATGGTAACCTGCTCCTCAATTCATTGTACACCCAACTCCTGCAACACATCGCTTCCCACGGATACATCACAATCGTGCCTCAGGTACAGATATTTTCAAATATTCTTCTGCTAAATGTTTGTTTCTCTACTCTTAAGTTGTGAATGTATACGACAACGGGAGTCGATGTCATACCAGAAATAGCAGATGTCGGTGGCCATCACCTTCGGAATTACTCACTTTATGTTGGAATAGGTGTCCTGGGGTTTCAAAAACACTGGTAGTAGGTGGTCACAGTTACCGCAGAAAAGCAGCCCATATGGTTTATCAGCCCGCCAAATCATTTTGTGTCAAGACAAAAGCGTCCAAGCATAATATAATGCTGAAGATATATTTATTTATGTGGTTTTGCAGTTTATGTGAGGAAAAATGAGAAGCGTCAGTCGATGGGAGGAGTCAACTGGCAGCAGCTGCATAGGGAAAGTCATGACACAGGTTTCCATGAAACCCCACCACCTTCCTTTGATTTACAGAGTAGCTAACACTAACTTTTCCGGTTATACGTATAGTGCCGTAAATGTCAATGTTTGTTTCTATATTTATTAGCTCTTTTTTATTGGAAAATAAGGGCCATGAGATTGCATGATGCAATACCGTTGTTGAAAATGTTATCCATTGAATAAGACCGTCTCTGTCATTTGGAATATGGAATCCTAGTAGTTTTAGGTTTGGAAGATAAAATATATCATTTTAGGTGAATGGATGTAGTTTCAGTTTTAGAGTTTGTAGTAGGCTTATAGGAGCATCTTGGTGTAATGTAATATGCATTTGTATTTGGTGCATATGATTTGTTAGTCATAAATGACAATCGTCCCACATTGTGTAACAACAGAATAATGGAAAAAATTTAGGTTATACGTTTTTGTGGATTGTATTAGTGGTCAATATGTGTAGTTGATGTGATCTCCAAACATATTTATTAGAATGTAATTCAGTAATTGTATAATGTATTCTATGGGAAAACACATTTTTTATTTCATTAATAAGAACAATGTTTACCGAGTCCTATAAGACTGGGCAGTTTTAGGTCATTTTGAATTTTTGTCTATTTATTATAAAGGCTACTTTCATGCTTGGAACACAAGCCCATCATGTCGTTAGAGGACGTGTTTCTGTCTTTGGATGTTGTTCGTCACTTCATTATGAAGCATGGTTATATAACAATGGGCATGCCATCGAGTGAGGTGAAGATTAACTATTACAAATATGATATGAGTTCAAATAAAAGTTTACGAGCCTAGCATTTATATACATGGAGGATTGGAAATAAGGACATAATCGAGTGTCACAGGACATGGCTCCTGGTTTGGGTTTCAAGGCCATTCATCCTCTTGAATAGGATAGGAACTTTTGTCAAGGGAAGGATACTTCATTGCGCCTATTCATTTGGAAACTATAGTGATAATTATGCCAAATGTTGTTTCTTACAATGGGGTGGGCATGGTGGGAATTTGATAGCTCTCACATATATCAATAGAGGATAGGTAGGGATAGATGACGTCGAAAAATGGCCCATTTGGAGTTGTCCATCTCCCGTGGCTGACATGATACAATGGCACCATTCAACGACATATTATTTTTTATCTTGGTTTAATTGTTTGCATAGATTATTCAGATCAGAATTGATAACTCCCATGTTTAGCTTATGGCTTTGAGCATGGAAAGGTTAGAAGTAATGGTAAATGCTATTATGATTGATGAAGTATAACCAGAAAAGGACCTAATATGGTAGGCCAAGGCATGCACATGCTTGTAGATCCGGTCAATGAATTCTTTTCTCTTGCTTTTAAGGTTGAACAAGTTTCTTGCAAAGTGGAGTTCCATGAAAAAATTCACCTAGATAGCCCTACACTTCCATTCTTTCATGAATCATACCGCAACCATCACCGTAGAGTAGCCTGGGGAAGGTGTCAAACCTCATAAAGAAAAAGAGGCTAAAAACAAGGCTCATCCCATATTGCATCTAAGGATATCAGCTACGGTGTGGTCTCCTGTACATTGTGTACAAGCTCGAAGTAGAATAATCCACCCAAAATCAGAGTCCACATACTCCACCCTCTTGATGGTGCTCTCGCCAAAATTTAATATCGTTCATTATTTCTCAAACAGTCATGAAAAACCTTATTTAAAGTTGGTATGACACCCTTTCAAAAGCTTAAACAATATTCGTTTCTCCCTTGTAGATGAAGAATATTTTATAGAGAATTCATTACTATTTCAGGGTTACTACTCATCAAAAAATCCAAAGTGGTTTGCATAAAGTCCCTCGCAAAAAACCACAAATTATATTAAATAATTTCAGCTAGGGTATCCAACAAATTCAAATCCTTAAATATTTTTCTTCCCTCAGATAGGTCTACAAGCTCATTGGAAAATCGTCTCAATAACCTGTGTTCAAGTCATAGATGAAATTCAATTGGAATCGTATGGTAATTTTAAAGAATAAATATAACTTGAAATTGCATCCTAATCCCCATGATAAGTATCATCCCTAATAACATGTTGCAAGGAATTTTTTTTCAAGTGGAGTGAACCCTCCCACCACTGACACATGGTAGTTCCATGAATGGATGAGATCACACTGGGGAGGACTGTTGAAAGCTTAGACATGTTTCAACTGTCGATCACATCTCTCCATCGCTGACACTTGCCACTATGAACAATGGTGTAGAGGAAAAAGCAAAGGCCATTGAAGTATAATCTCCAACAAACCATCTCTTGGATATGAAACCCTAAAAAGGATGAGCCACAATTTTAACACGAAAGTAGGGAGAGCTGGAGAAAACCCTAATCTATATTGTCATAACAAGGTGAGAGATCAAGATAACATAGGGAAATGAAAGTGGTTGCAGTTGTGCTGAAAAACAAATGATGCATATATTAATGCCAATGTCGTCTCCTCCAAGAAAGAAAGTAGATGTGAGAGATAAGCCACGGAATTTGCCCAAGTTGCAGGTTTTGTAGGGATGGTTAATTAGATGAATGTTTCTTGAAATTTGTTGGAATTTTCAAGAGATTAGCTAATAGATTTTCATGATGGATTTGGAAATGAGAGAGGCATGCTACATATATGGTCTAAAGAGGTCTTTGTGTGAGGTACCATGTGAATAATGGCAACAAAATCAAGATGATAAAGTGCAAGAAAAATAACGGATAATTATTTATTATTGTTTGCACGAAGCTTCTTTTCCTTCATCTACTCGATCTTAGAAGTATAAACGGGGCCTACAAAGTGCTCCAAGAAACAAGCATACCAGAAAGGTTTCGAACATGAAGCTTGTTCGATTTTTACATTTTTTTATAAATTTTTTACACCTTTAAGTAAAAATTACACTCATGTTAATAATATAAACTCAATTATCAATTATTTTCCACACATCATTGGTTTTCTTGCACTTACTCAAGCTTGAAATTGTAAAGTGGGGCTACAAAGTGCTCTAGGAAACCAAACATTTCAATTGAGTTTTGAACATGGAAATTTTTAGATTTTTCCCATTAATTATTTTTCCCCTTTAACCATAAATTCCACTCACATGAATAATCGTACCAAGATTGAGTCAATAAAGTGCATGTACTTTATTCTCACTTGCTCTATTTCCAACTTTCTGTCATTGTCTTCATCTTCATATAAATAATCAAATGTTGCCCAATCAAAAATTTTGAAATTTTTCCCAATAAGCTTTCAACCCTGGAACCTATTGGATTTTCCTTTTTGTTTTATTTTCCCCCCTTTAAGAAATTTTTTTGCTCATTGCACATTGTTTGTTTCCTTGCACTTGATTGAGCTTATAATTGTAAAGGGGGTGGGGTACAAATTTCTCCTTGAAGAAAGTATTTCAATTAGGTTCCAAACATAGGACCTCTTCGAATTTCCCCATTTTTTAGATTGTCCCCTACAAGCGCATATTGTGCTCACGTGAATATTGCAAGAAAGATAGACACGGTTTTATGGAACATAATGCACTTCTCCTCACTCAAGCACCTTCTTTATCAACCCTTATCATCTCCCTCTTTATCACTTCCTCAACACTTACTTCTTCCCTCCATCACCTTCAACATGTCTATTCTTCAGCAAGGTTGTCCACTTAAAGACAACTTAGTGCATCCATGCTCAAATTTATTGAAGATGAGTTGAATTTCAAATGCATGGAGTCCATTCAAGTTCAAGACATTGGCTTTGATTCCAAAATTTCCAAGTCTGGAAGTGTTAATTCTTGAGTCTAGAAGACCGATCATTGCCATTTTACACCTCCTATGCACATGTGCCAAATCTACACTATGTAGATTTGACATTTGGTCAAAATAATATGGTCTTGAAGATAGAACTACCACCATATGTACCTCCTTCCCACATGTAGTGAACCTATACTTTACATATTTCAAAATAGTTGCACCATTTAAATGTAGAGAATTATGGCTTTTGATAGTGGCGGGATTCGATGCTTGCCACTTTGAAGAAAGCCAATGTGTCACAAATCCAGTGATTTAGTTATGGATCTAGCAGATCAACAAGGTATGGAAATATGGTGGCTGCAACGTTTTACCCAAAGACGCAAGAACCTATCGAAGTCAACTAATTTTTTAGCAAGTTTGAAACCCCCCTCACTCTGACTTCTCCATTCGTTGTCGACTGTCACCCTTTGTGAATGTTATTTTCAAACAATGAACCTTTTAAATGCCAATATAAGTTACCAATGAGAGTTTTTCCCTCTAATGCTTGACATGTTTTGAACACATTAGCTAAATCACCATTACTCGTGTTCATCAATTAGGTTTCGTGTACCACACCAAACACTAAAATTTTGATTTCTAGCATTTGTCACTCCAAGCCATTTCTCTCGCTCTAAGCCGAGTAATGTTCACCAAGATTAAACTCCTCCTTTCACTTTGTCTTCATTGACCATTACCACATCCTATGCCAACATCTTGCACTACTATGTAAAAAACTTTTCTACATGTCAACTCCATATTCTACATATGGTTTTCCTTCCTTTTCATTCACATTTCAACTACTTTCATTTAAATAAATTCCAACGATGGCTAATCCTCTATATCATTACCAACCATTACACCTCCACCCACCCTACTTATATTTGCTTCTTTTCCACTATCACTTCCTCCTTATACCTGAAAAATCAAATAGCTTAACCAACACTACTCTGCTTCTCTATTCCCTTCCCCTTTGTACATATAGTTCCTCCGCCACATCCCTTTCGGTGTTATCATTGCACTACTTGTGTGCGATTGCTAGTCATATATACACGTACACATACACATACACATATAATACATGTACACATATTTTCGTGATTAATGGGGGTGTTTGACAGCATAATTAGCATTCATTCAATAAAAGAAATTAAAAATGCTTGATTGTTACTATAAGTTTCGTGAGTTACTTATTCTAATAGTTAGATCAACTTCCAAGAGTTGGTGATTGGTCACCCACTCGACTAGCTTGGCTAACCACTAAAAAACACGCACTATATTATTGTTTTGGAAAGAAACCATCTTAAACACTTCAAATACGTAGCACACTCTTACTGCCGATATATGTTTTTAACTCGCGAACAATCAACCAAAAAGAAAATGTTGTTTAGATTACATACGGTCAGTGATTATATCGCGCCGTATCGAAATTATCTCAAAGCTAGACCCCGCCACCGCTTTGTTATTGTCGCTCGTAACTCTGAAGTTTGGCAGCATTGGTGAAGGTCGAATGATTTCAACCATACACACATCATATTCGCATTCTTTGCGAATCAAATGAAGGCTTTATGTAAATAATCCGCTAAGTTTAATAATGGAATGAGTAGAATGAGGAATAGTAGCGAAGAGGGTAGGAGAAGCAACTATTCCATAAACGTTACATATCTGATGGGTGGAATAGGCGTGATGCTGGGACTGATAGCCCTTGCTTTTGCTCTCATGATATACGCCCACTGCAAAAGATCTATAACACCAAATCAGAGTGAAACTGAGCATGATGTGGAGAGTATTCAATTATCACACGATGGTGAGCCGATTGAGGAGAAAGTTATCGTAATTATGGCGGGGAACAGTAACCCTACTTTTATTGCTAAACCCGCCCCTGTCTCAACCCCATCTATTTAGAAACTAGATGACGATGCTGCATACTATCGTGAGTTATGTGTGCCTGTGTTCTTTTTAAATACGTCAAAGGCGGATCAGAAGCAAGAAAATGACAATTTTCTGTGTTGTATTTTATTGTGCCCAAGATATGATCTTGGCATATGGAAGATCTGGAGGTATTTGAGCCGGTGTAAGATTCATGTGAGTTTTGATTTGTATTGATGTCTGTTCCTTTAATAAATGCCGTGTGTAAGGGCTTATTCAAGGGCCGAACAGATGGTGAATCCAAAGGCTATGCGTCTCACTCTCTTCGTTTTCATTTGATATTGAAAAGGTTTAATTATTTATTTTGTATGAACAAGGTACATTTTGAGTAGATCTCTCGATGAACTATAAATGAAATAAGAAAAGACCCAATGAAATGATTAGAAGAAGAGGAGATTAGTTTTTTACATTATAAAATGAATTGATTTGATCGAAAATAAAAATAAAAAACTAAAACATAGATTAATATATGTGTATACATCTATGTGTGTGTATATGTATGGTTTGTGTATATATATTAAAGGGTAAGAATATTAAATAGCTTATTGTAATTGATTGGTAACATGATATCATTAAATCGATTGTGTGTTTACAAAAAAAAAGAGGTTAATATGTCATCTTATTTATTTTTATTTATAAACAAGTTAATGCGGGATAGAGACCATGGGCCGACAAGATTGGTTCAATTTGGGCTTTCAGTGAGCGGAAATTTAGATTTAGGATGGAGTTATGATGTTGAGGACCCTGCTACATGTAGCGCCCCGCAAATTCGGTACAAGTTTTACATATATATATATATATATATATATATCCCGCTTCCCATTCGCTTTTTGGTTGAGACGTCCCTTCTCGTTTTTTTGTTTGCAGCTTTGTCAGAATGGGTGGGCATCTATGGAGAGTGACACATCATAAATACCTTTTCATACCTGGCAATCTCCTTGCATAATAAGACAAGCACTTGGTTCGAGATTCAGAGGCATAACCACGATGGAACCCAAGTTAATGATGTGAATTTAGCAGTAATTGGATAGTTCCAGCAAGAGCAGAGCTCTTACAATTAAATAAACAAAACTTTATTTGAACTGTGCTAAAAAGATCTTCAGTCGCCCTTCAATCAGTTCATTATGGGTTACATCAACTTGCACTTGGAGATGAAACAGGAACCCAAATATCTCCTGATTTACTTGAGGCAAATTGATCGATCCATATCTCTATCTGTATTGAAGCGAGTTATTTTGGCTCTAAGAGGATCTTCCGCCTGTTGTTGGTTGTTTGATATATGCAGAAGAGGGAGAAAAGATAGAGGATTGGCAGTGCTTTATTCAGGTGTAACACCTAGTTGTATTGGGTTTTATCCTCTGCTTCTGAGCTTGCTATGTGGACTGTAACCTTACTGCACCATTCTCGTGGTAGACAACAACTACCACTCCATTTTCCTACTCTTTGTCTTTTATTTTGAGTAGTTGTTTTGTTGATTAAGACATAGAAAGTGCCTTTCCTATTATTACACTTGTGTCTCTGCAATTTTGTCAATTTCACTCTCCCTCTGCGTGAACCTCTCCTTGTTTTCCATTCTTAGCCACTTTCAATGGGAGCTCAAAGTAGAATATACACATAATGGGATCGTGGAAAAATAAAAAAAATATGGCGTACAATCATTGCTAGGGATTCTCAAAATGTCTGTTTTATTGTCTAAGGAAAATACGCCCATGGAATGCCATGGTTGTAGGAAAGGAAGTATCATTGAATGCCATGGTTGTTGGATCTTCATAAATGGATTTGGCTGCCCAACTATGTTGAGGAGACTTTAAACTTTATCACAAACATGCCGATAAAGCTTATAAACGTTGTGTGGGTTATTTTCTTCGTGATTGGACCAATGGCCTTCAACTAAGCCTTGAAAATGTCTAAACAAGAGTTTGGAATCAGGGATGGGGTAAGTATTGTAATATAATGTGGTAGTGAGACATGTAATAACATATATGTATGTAAATGTGGAGGCTAGAGGAAAAGATCGTGTTTTTATGTCAAAATGCCCTAGAGAATGTAGCCTCACGGAATGTTTCGTTTTCCGGATATGCACAAATTGTTTTGTTGAAGCGGCTTTAGATACTTTCAAACAAACTACAAATGGGGGAGTTTCTGAATGCTCACGAACTGTTAGACAGAATGTTAAAAGAGAGTTGGCACCTTGTGGAATGCAGGTGAACCTGCGATACACTACAGATGCTAGTATTTAAAGGCATGGTCTCCTTACTTTCATCTTTTATAATTTTTGTATAATTTGGTTCTTCATTTGCAGTGTAATAGAAAAATAAAACCATTAGATACTTAAACAATTCAATATTTTAACCAGATTGTTAGTGCAAAACAATAAAACTCCACCTTGTGATTTATGTTACTAATTTATAATTTGTCCATCAAATGTCTTGCTACCACAACCTTATGCATTGTTAAAAAATGGTATCATAATTAGGTTCTCGTGTCCACTAGTACCAGTAAGAGTTAGACGAGTCGTAAACTAAAACAACAATTTTTTTCTACATTGCAAAGTTGGAAAAAAAATGCAATATTCAAAGACTCACAAAATAACATTCTAAAACCCAAAAAAAAGAGATGTTGAGTTTTCTTTGTCCTTTGTTATGCGGGGAGTCGTGAAAAGCTTTAGATTTACCTCAATTGATTGTTTTTGCTCTCTTCTCCACCCCTCTAGGTGCCATGTTACCCCATTTTTCAGTTTTAGGAAGTTGTTAAAACTAAAAAGTTGGTTTCAATTTCACCTCACCGTTTGGACCCTGAGCGAAGAAGCACTTTTCTGCCTTCAAAAACCTCTAGATTTATACTAGAAAATCGCTTACAAATTTTAGTTTGGAGAAAGAACATTTCTAACTTGTTTGGAAGAGGGGTTTTGTAGGCCTTCGATCGTAGTTTGACTAGGTCACACAGGACCAATTACAACCAGTGGGCCCTGAAAGACTGTCGTTGTTTGTAACAAGTTTTTCAGTTCTTAGTTTTGTTAACTCTACTGAATTCTCCATAAATAAGAGAGCATATAGGCAAATTTCCGTTGTGCATTCAACCATTGAAAATTAGTTTTGGACATGGTTTCCAAGCCCTCGGAATTTTTTTTTGTTGATTTTCAACTTGGTTAGTTACGACTGATGGCCCCAGAAAACTATCTACAAATTGTAAACCATTCACCAGTTATGAATTCTGTAAGTTCCTTTAATTTCTTAGTATATATAAGTACACAAAGGAACTCAACCATTGTGCACTTGCCCATCAGAAGACATTTTTTGAACGTGGTTCCTAAACCTCTAAGACAAATTTAGAAATTTTTGCAGCTATTAGAAAAATGTAAAATAAGGTCAGAAGATCCTAGTCAAGACAATAAACTCTTGTGATAATTTTTTGAAACTTAGAAATAGTTGTATGAAACTCTCTCTTGTGGCTTGTTGTGTGAAATGTGACTTTTGGAAAAATAGCGTTTCTCTCTATTCCCTTACATAGGAAATAAAATGAAATAAAATGAATATATGTATCTACACCTCTCTTGTTGCATTTGCATTGTTATTATGTACATGGAAAAATAAACATGATAATTATACTAGATTTAAGTGGATGTCATGCAAGTGATTTTTGCTGACTCGTGCTCACATAGTTTTTTAGGTCGCAATAAGATGGAAAAATGGTGTGGTTGTAATTCATTTCTATATTGTTGTAATTTATATATGATACTGAAAAAAAATGTATTGTTATGTTTACAGTAAAGTTTCATCTTTTAATTCCTGTCAAATAACAGATTGTCTTGTCATGCATGTAGTTTAAATAAAATTTTAATTGTTCCTTGTTATTGATTTTTAAGAGGTAGCCCATAAATTTCTTGTTGACTTCATTTATAGCTACGTTGTGAAAACTTGCATCATGTATGGGAAGAAGAAGTATCTCTTTATAAATTAAAATGGAATTTTTCTTTAACCCCTTCAATTCTACATCTTTCCTTGATTATTGCATGACTAGTAGATGAGCTTTGACATTATACAGTTGTGAAAATTTTGAGATTTCGTTCTAGATTGAATGATCCCCACCCTGAACATGACCATCCTTAGTATGAGTGCTAGCGTTTACCAACTAATATTTCTACCCTTAGGTGTCGTGCTTCGATATAACCTCATGATGATGGGTTGTGCCTTTGTGAGTCTCATTACAAATCTTGCATCTAGTATAACTTCTAAACTTGGTCCTAACATTAAGGTGTAAAACCTAATGTAAATTAAAACTTGTGATTCACCCCATAGACTTGGCATTAAGCATGTTATGTACTTATGAAATGATGGTTTGGAACATGAGTGGAACCCACATTGTAAGATACCTATGTATGAAACCTGCGATTATGAATTCCTTTCTCCTAATCACTAGGGTTGTTATCATGGTCAGAGTGTTCTAGTTGTGCATAAGTTGTGGGTTAAGAATAATTGTTTTCTGTAGTTATCCTTATGGTATGGTGTAGGCCCCCATTTTGGGGTCAATTGAATTTAGTTGAATGTGGAACTCTTATAGGAATTAGAATGAATGACACACACTGGTATATTTTGTCCAATGAGAAGGCTAATCGCTAGAAGACCATGGGATGTATAAAATTATAATTGCATATCACCTTGTAATACACATCTAATAGTTAAATTTCCTAGTAATAATCCAAGCTTAGTTAAGTGTGAATTCATACCCCTTAGGAGCTCGTGTGACTCAGTAAAGAACAAATAGTATAAGCACCTTAGTTGTTTTAACAACAAGTCAATATGAAGTCAATGTAATGATGTAAGGGTTACAAGGAAATTACAGGAGACTTTGGAAACTGTTATTCAATGTCGCTTAGACTTGTATGATGTCAAAATTTTAAGACGACTAAGATGATTTCTATAACAAATAAAAAAGTAAAATAATGTTTCTTTAGTGATCTTTTAACCTAGTAAATGGGGAAACATGTGTTACATGAGGGATGAACACAATCACCACACTTCTCATCATAGTTTAATTAATGTTGTTAAAATATTAAAAAAAATTAGGAAAATGAAATTCTAGGATTGACCCCTTTGACTCGAGGAAAATCCTCTACTATGTATCATGATCAATGCAAACTAAACATCTAAGGGAAGTAGTTAGAATGTACATCTAACCGTAATAACTCAATTAAAAAGGGTAACCCTATTGATCCAATGTTATCATGAAAGGAACATGTAATCTATTTACCTTTGAACTAATAAACCTTCTTTGTTCCATGTGAACCGTCTAGTTTCATCTAAGATAAATTTTAAAACCAAATGAAGATACAAATTAGAAAAAAAATCCTTAGAAGAAACACCAATAGCCTCATGTGAGAACATATGTTCCTATAAACAATCATGCTACATCATTCTATTGTGATAAGAGAAAGAAGAAAAATTAGAGGGAAAGAAGAAAAATTAGAGGGAATCATTACAAGTGAAATGTGTTGGTTGGAAATTTTGTCAAGTCAAAATATGAGATTCAACCACAGTACATGGGATTAAATCCCTCCTCAAAGACAGGTGAGGCTGCCTGTTTATTACTAATCTAAAACACAATAGAAATAATGCGTACAATATTCACACTAATCTAACCATTGGGGTTGGGATAGAATCCCGAAATCCATATCCACACTATATGAAGATATTGTCTTTATAAATGGACTAGGTCAAAAATTATTATTATGGAAAAAACACAACGAAAGGAAATGAGAGGAACGTATTTTTTTTTGAGTAAACACAGAGCACGAAATAATCATACGAGCTTTAGATAACAAATGTAATGTTTGAAATGATTAGAAACATCAAGATGCTAAACAAAGAATAGCTTAAGATTACGAACATAAGAACAATATCTTAAGAATGATACATCTCACAACACAAAGTTTACAAAATAACATCAGCTTCTATTCCTCAAATGATAAAAAGAAAACACAAAGTTTTTCTTCTTCACAATAGTTCTCAATATTCCAAAAATCTCAACCCTTTGGAATGTATGCACATCCCTTATTTATAATAAAAATAGTTGAGAGAAAATAGGACAAACCCTATAAAACAGTCTTTTAACAAGAGTCCTATTTTGCTTCGCTCTCACGCAGGAGACCAAGTCACAACATGATTCCTATGTGACGAAACAGAAATGAAAAATAAATGTCAATTTCAAGATTGAAATGACACGTCACATCAAGACTTAGTCTGAATCGTCATCTTTTTCTTCCTCATCTTTCTCTTCCTCCAACTGAGCCTATTTGTGCCGAAATTCTTGGAACTTCCGGATTATACCTTGCATCTCATTTTCATCAGGTGCAGTGGAATGATCACTCAATACTTCACATGTTTCGTGAGTGTCACTGGAACTACCGGGAAGCTTTCTCAATCTTTTTTTGAGTTTTCTCAGGGCCTCCAAAGAATGTTCAACCTTTACAAACCTGTCAATGATTTCAATACCAAATCCATTAGTTAGTTCATGCTGAATGGATTCTTGGATTTGTTTGAAAAGATCATCAGCCGGTAGGATGCCTGAGTTTCCAACTGACACTTTTGCACAAATTTTTTAGTAGTTCTTCTTCCGGGTCGCTTTTGCCATCAATCAATTGATCTCTTGATTCTCTCAATTTACCACAAGCTTCGTTGAGAATTTTACCTTGAACCTGATGGATTTGGTCAGCTGGCAATGCTTATCTGCATGTGGGATGTAACCTTCTTCTACCAAGATGCGTGATGGAATTTGCTTCAATACCTGGAGAGCTTTGAAATTCAAATCAAGGTGTCCAATTTCTTGGGAGAAATCATCATCCAGCTTTTCTCCATCACTCTGTATATTCCCCAAAGATTGATAAACTTCTATTGTGTCTTGAATCACTTCTTTCCCCTGTTGGAGCAGCCTTTGGGTCCATTCATTGACCACTCTCCCTTTTTCATTAATCTTCTCAATTATAGGCACTGATGAGAAATCGAACCCGACAGGGACAGAGGAAGATGGTATGGATTCAAGGGGTTTTGAGAGCTTAATTAATACTTCATTTAACTGCTCCACCTTTTCTTTAAGCTCATCTTTGTTGTCCTTTGTTTCCTTCAATTTCTAGCATAGCACATTCATAGCATCTCATGCATCTTGTTGTGCTCCTTCTGTTGTCACTTCTCCTAGAGCCACCCTGGTTATCTGATAGTCAGAGGCCGTTATTTCCTCTTTGGTTTTGTCAGTCGTGGGAGTGGCGATCTCTGTAAAATTATGTCTCGAAGAGTCCACTAAAACCCTTGAAACTATTTTAGGTTTTTTGGCTAATTTAGCAGTAGAAGCCTTGAGTGAACTAAAATCAAAGGCTGGTATGGGTACAACCACCTTCCTTTTCCTTGGAGTTTGCTCAATTAACCATTAAGGTGTGTCAAAGGGAGTTTCCATTATCCTAGAAGTTGGTAACATACTTTCAGGGGGAGGGGGATCCACTGGTGGAGTGGGGACAATTACCAATGTGGTAGCAGATTTAGTGAAAAGAGGTGTAGGAGGGGGCATGTTTTTAGTTATTTTGGTTCCACCAAAGAGGGGTGAGAGTCCAGAGAAAATGTTGGCCATGACTGATGAAGTAGATGGGGAAAGAGGGGGTAGAAGTGGTTGTGAAGTAGGAAGCGCAGATCCTGACGCCAAAGCCTGGGATGCAAGAGATAGGGTCACTTCAGTTAGGTAGTCAGCAAATGGTGAAACTAGGGGCTGGATTACTTCTCTTTCCAAAGAAATTTCTCCTATTTATGGTGGTGTTTGTGACTCTGGCACATTCACCGTTTCAACTGTAGTAACAATTGAAGGGGTTTCTTTTGCTCTTCTCTTCTTGACAAACTTGACCTTTATAGGTCCCTTAGAAGAGCTTTTGTCCTTTTCCTTTTTGGAGGGCCCTGCTTCTGCAGCAACCAACTTTGAAAAATTATCTTCTTTGAAACTCATTCCTCAAGAGGTGAGCCATGCCTTGGTGTGTGCAATAATTAGGGCCGATCTATCTGTAATGGAGGCTTTTTCACCGATAGACCAATCAATAGGTGGGAAAACATATTGATCTTCATTCAATCCATCATAGGAAGGATCCAGAACACTTTCATTATCGCCAGTACCTTCTAGGATGTCAGCGAGCTCAAGTTTCTGAATCTTTGCAAGTTTCAACCTGCTATGATCTTTTCTTCGAACAACAACCTCAACACGTAAATCAATCCAGATGTCTTCTATGCTTGGCACGTGCGGGTGCAGAGTTTCATATGCCTTAAGGAATCCTCGAAAATCAAACCGATATCGGGGCTTCATGTGCTTTTTAAACTTATCTTGAATCTCATGTACAAGGTTCTTGGCTTTCACCACCGTTGAACAAGTATACCTTCCAATAGAAATTAAGAAAGATACAACGGCCTTGTGTTTACTCTATTAGAATTTGTGAAAATCCAACAATTGCCTGACCAACTCCATCAAGATTAGTTTGTTCCCTGGATATCTGGGCAAATGGAAAGGATCCCCTGGGTACATGACTACTCAAAGATATGTGAACTTCTTAAATTTCAAGAAGACACAACCCCATTTTGAAACTTCAACCCATGCCTCATAAGAGACTCTCGTTTTCCTCAGTTCGGGGTTTAACCTGTAGATGTTGTCATAAAAGAAGGCATCATATACCCTTCTGAATTGGTCTTCAGATCCTTTTCTTGTTAGCTGAGGAAAATACCAATAAACATGCTCCACTATCTTGTTCCCCTTGGTGTCCAATCCAGGATAGTTCCTCATGCTGGCCGTTGCATAGGTGACATACGAGGACATATAAAACTTCCCCATAGATAGGACTGTTGTCATTTGAGAATCTATCTCGTTATTGATAAGAGTACCCCAATAAATTCCCTGTTGATTCTTCTTAATAATGATCATGAATTGGTACATCCATCCTTGGAAAACATTTGATTCGGGGAAACCAAAAACCTGACTCAACAGAGTAATGATATCATTGATTTCCTGAATGAAATCACTTCTAGGAACAAATCTTGGGAACCTGGAAACAATCGGCTTGGCTTTGATTAGGAACTTCTTATTCACGTGCTTGATACAATCCTCCTAATCATTGTCCCAAGCTTTCTGGGCTGACATGAGATCTACATCTCCATACTCCTCAAAATTGGGTAGCTCGAGAAGATCATTGAAGTAACCTCCGTCCAACTTGATTATGACCTCTCCCACCTGATTTTTCACAGAACGAGAAGTAGAGTCATAGTTCAAAGCACAGGCTAAGATGAAATCGAGGCACTAAGCAGACATAGGGAAACCTGCTGCAAGAGGTAGACCACTGCGAACTATTGATTTCATCCATGGAGACTAGGAAGAGCTCTTGACCCTATTCCAAAAATCCTCCATATCTATGTTTCCAAGATGTGTATCCCGAATGTCATAATTACAATCAATCTAGGAGGGAGACTCCACCTTCCTAAATTTGTACTTCATCCTCCCTGATTTTTCAGTCTTATCTTGTGATGAACCAAGGTCCAAAATGAGGAATTTCAAAGGAGGAGAGTGTCGAAGATCAGAAGGTGTTGAACACTTTGGAAAACTTGACACACTGGAGATGGAGGAAACTTGGAAAAACCTGACACACTGGAGATGTCAGAAAGTTGGAAATGTCTGACACACTGGAGATGTCAGGAAGTTTGACAAGTCCGACACACTGGAGATGGCAGAAAGATTGAAATGTCAGCTATCTTTGGAGGATTCCGGAATGTTTGAAGTGCCCGACACCTTAAACCTCCCGATACACTGTGGATTTCAAAAACTACAAAGCACCCTGCAAAACCTGAAAAGAGGGAATCAGGTAATTATTAGGTTGAAACATGCAAACTCTTCTCCATTGTTGATATTCTTGATACATTTTTAATCACAATGACATATTCCAAGGAATAAAACAAAGTGAGCATTCCAAAAGGGGAACCCTAAAACCCAAACTTAATTAAAAACAACCCCAAAACGAAAAAGATAAAACCCCAACAAGAAAAAGACAGAAACTCAGAAGAATCCTTTACACAATTATTCCACAAAAACCACAAACAAAGAATAAAGGAAAATACCTTCAATCAGAACAAAAAATAATAAAAAATGAGCAATGAAATCAAGTACAGAGGCAAGTAAGGTTTCTGGGTCAAAGATGCATGTAGGAAAATCCACGAGGTAAAAATTACATCTAGTAAAAATGACGGGGAAATCCAAATATTTATAAGAAATTTCACATTTAATACACTTTAGTTAACATGTGTCAACTACCCAACAACTCGGCATTAATGCTATGTCAGCATGCTTGGGATATCCGGAAACCTGACACAAAGAATTTCTTATTAATTCGGGTTTCGGGTCGTGGGAAACAAGCGACATGAAGCATGATGCTTGATGGTCCTAGAAACCCAATACAAAGGAGTAAATTGGGATTCGAGGATCAGAAGACATGCGAAATGAAGCATGTTTTGACGAAGGCATGTTTCGATGCTCGGAAGACCCACAAACCTGATACAAAGGAGTAAATTGAGCTTCGGGGATCGGAAGACTTGCGACATGAAGCATGTTTTGACGAAGGCATGTTCCGATGCTCGGAAGACCCACAAACCCGAAAGACTTACTTGATGCGGGTTTTGGGTTTTGGGGAACACACAACATGAAGCATCCAAAACACATGTTGTCTTGCTATTGAAATCTGAAAACCTGATTATCTCTCTGAAAGGGCATTCTTAGAAAACCAGCTCAAAAATTTCTTAGGGTTATCTTATTTTGGCGTAAACACAAAAATGAGATAACGAATGGCTCTAGTTGGGGACTTTCTTTGTGATATCAAAGGAAGAGAAATCAGAATCTCTGGCTTTATCCATTGGGCTATGGAGTCAGAAAAGAAGAAAACTGAAAAACAAAACAAGGAAAGAAAGAAGACCAAAAAGCAAACACACGACAGAAAATAAAGTATGGACAATGCAAAAGAGCATCTTGCATTACTGATGGAACAACTTTAGATGTTGGTTGCTGAAAGGAAAAAGGAGTAACTCTCCATCAAGATATGATAGATGGAAACTATTTTCACCACTCAGCTGATTAATCTTACAAGGTCCTTTCCACAAAGAATCAAACTTTCCATGCATTCCTTTCTGGTCCCTTCTCTTATCCCAAAGCAACACCAGGTCTCCAATTTGGAAATCACGTTGCCTTGGTTTCTTGTCAAAAAAATTCTTTACTTTGCTTTGATGATCTGCAATGCGATCAACCACCTTGCTTCATTCCTCTTCTAGCCTAGCTAGGTACATAACCCTTTTTTCAATAGAATTTTGAAAGGTCACATCTTCGACTGCTTTGGCCAACTGTAAGGCTGGCAACTCTACTAAGATAGGTATCTCAGCATCAATCCCATACAGTACTTGGAAAGGAGACATTTCTATAGCTCATTTTGGGGTAATCCGATCAACCCACAACGCATCATACAATGCTTTGTGTCATGTCCTCTGGTTTTCATCTACTAGCTTTCTAATTATGGTAACCAGGTTCTTGTTGATGGACTCAGCTTGCCCATTGCCTTGGGGATAATAATTAGATGAGTGAGCCAGGGTGATCCCAAATCCATAGAAAAATTATGTCAACTCATGCGATGAGAAATTGGAGGCATTTTCAGCCACAATCTTGTGAGGCACACCGAATCTGATAATTATATTTTCTTTAAGGAACTTGCACATGACTTCTAAGGTTGCTTGTTTGATTGGCGCGGCTTCCACCCACTTGGTAAAATAGTCTGTAGCAGTCAGCACGTAATTGTGTCCGGCACTGGAGATAGGATTCAACATTCCAATGAAGTAAATTCCCCACTGGCGGAAAGGTTCTTCAATCACTATGGGCTTCAGGGGAAGAGCTGCTAGCTTAGGACGACCAACAAAATGTTGACAAGCTTCACACTTGGACACCCACTCTGCTGAATCCCTAAAGAGATTAGGCCAATAGTACCTAGCCCGTAGGATCTTATAAGCTATTACAGAGGATGAGAAATGTCCTCCACATGCTAGGCTATGGAAGGATTCTAATAACTTTACTTGCTGTGATTTATCAACACAGTGCAGGAATACACCATCAATACCTTTCTTATATATTCCGTGATCCCACAGGAGGTATCTTGCAGATCTTAACTTGACTATCCTCTTCTCCTTTTGGCTTAAATGCGAGGGGCATTCACCATAAGTCAGAAATAAATCAATATCTGTGTACCATTCATCAATTGTACTCATGAAAAGCACCATGGGAAACTTTGAAGAGGTGTCTTCGGTCCTTTCACATTTTGTTTCAGCACGGTTTTCCACGATCAATTGGCACAGGCCCCTTCCCCATACCAACTTGGTAGGTCTAATGTCAAAGTCATACTCCTGAACTTTAGCTATCCAGGTACCTCATTGACTACCCAGCTCTTGTTGAGTCAAAATGGATTTAACGGCGATGTCTAGAATGAGAACGAGGGTATGAGAGTTTACCACATAGTACCTAAAATGTTTCACCGCTCGTACTACTGCATAAGCATGCTTTTCAATTTGTGACATTTTTATTTCATGTTCCTTTAGTGGGCAACTCATGAAAGTGATGGGAGCTTCAATCCCCTCGCCGTTCTCCTGCATCAGGATGGCTGACACTGTGTGAGCGGAGGCGTAGCTTTACATAATGAAATCTTTCTTGAAATCTGGACATACTAGGATAGGAGCGCAACTGCCCTTTTGACTTCATCAAATGCAAGCTTCCCTTCAGTACTCCATCGAAATGAAATTTTTCCTTTCATCATCCCAAGGATATCCTTGGTTTTATCAGCAAAATCAGATACGAACCTTCTTAGGAAGTTGACCTTTCCGAAGAAGGAATGAACTCTAATTTTACTTGTGGGTAGGGTAAGGCTTTAAATGGCCTTTACCCTCTCTGGGTCGATTTTGGTTCCTTCTCTAGTCACAATATGACCCAACAACTTTCCTTCGGTCACTCCGAACATGAACTTCTTGGGATTTAATGAAATCCCGTGACACCTGCATCTCAAGAGTACTTGTTCTAAATGATCATAATGATCACTCTATTTTTTAGAGAAAATGGTCAAGTCATCCAAATATACCACTATGACTTTGCCTATCAGATCTCTGAATGCGAAGTCCATAGCTCTCTGAAAGGTGGCTCTGGCATTGATCAAGCCGAAACATCCTCCTATAAGGAAAGGTCCCCCATGGGGTTGTGAAGGCCGTTTTGAGTTGATCCTCTACAGCTACCTCAACTTGATTATATCCTAAAAATCCATCAAGCATGGATAGCATTTCTAATCCAGTAACTGTCTATAACACTTGATCCATGATAGGCAAGGGATAGTTGTCTTTTAACTAAGACTTATTTAGGTTCTGAAAATCAACACAAATCCGGATTTCACCATTCTTCTTCCTGATAGGGACAATGTTAGCAATCCAGGTGGAATGATGGATTGGAAAAATAATTCTAGCATCTAACATTTTCTAAATTTTTGCAAGGATAGTCCCTGTAGACACCTATAATTACGCCCAAGCAATTTAAATACTTAAATTGTGCTAATTATCCCCTTTCTTGCAAATCAACGATATATTTTCAAAGGCACTCATTTTCCCTGATATCATCATTAATTAATTACACTAAGCTAATTAATTAAGTTGCCTATCCAACAAATATCCTAATTAACGACCTTCCGTTAATAAATCACCCCTTCTACCTAGACTAATTAATTATTATTAATTAATTATCTTTCCCTTTGATTTAACCAATAAATCAATATTTAATTGATTTAATCCCCTTCTAATAGCCTAAATCGTACTAATATTCCTTTAATTAGCTTCTATAAGCTTACATCTACCTATTAATTAATCACCTTTGATTAATTAAAATACCCCCCAACTCCCATGACTTGGTAAACATGTATTAAACCCTTCTAAAGTAAGGTTACCTTTAATAAAGCAACCTTATCCATTCCTAATCATGTTTTACCTTTATCCCACATTCATGAGAATGTGTTGAATCCTTTATCCTTTGGGCTATATAAAGAGCCCTCCACCTACCTTTTTACTTACACCTAAACTTTCTAAGAGAGCAAATGCAAAGCATATAGCAAAGAGACTAAGAGCTTGCACCTTGCCCTTTTGAGATTTCATCATCTTGAAGAGTTAAGCCTCTTTCTTAAAGTGCTTGGGTCATATGGGAGGTGTCAAAAGGGTCTTGTAGCCCAACTTTGATTAGCCCCCATTCCTAAGTTCTTGGAGCATTAAGGACAACTATTTTGATAGCCTTGGAGCTTACTTAGGTCCATTCATTTATTTGTTGTTAGAGAATAGAGGAGTTTAGATATTTAGCATTGTTAGTTTCAAAGTTTGTATTGATGAATGCTAGCATCTAACCCTTGTTTAATTCTTATCATGATGGTGTTTATGCTTTGTTTTAGCTAAATTGTAGAACTATTTTAGGTGGTAGTTCTTGCTTCATTTGATTTAGCATTAAGCAAAGTATACATGCACACATTTGGCACGCCCGATGGGACTTACTCCATTGTCCTTTGCACTTAATTTCAAGTTTTTGTAGTTAAATTTTATTTTTTGTTACTAACCCTCTTTTACACATGTTGATCTAACTTTTTTTTTTTAACATGTTTTGTTGAGTTTGCATGTGTTGGGTCTTCCTTGTAGGTATGAAGGAGGTGAAGTACTGTAAAAATTGGAATTGAGCGGAAAATTTCAAGATTTCTCTATGTTTTCATTTTTAGAGCTTACTTTTTCAATATTCTACATGCTAGTTTTGTCAATTTCTTGAAGATTTTAAATTCTTGAGCATGTAGGTTAGTGTTTGATAGTGCTGAGTCTTCTATTTACATATTAATGTGGTGGGTTGCTGTCAAAATTTAATCTTGGTGAGAAAATTTCAAGATTTCATCATGTTTTCATTTTTAGAGCTTACTTTTTAATCATTTTACATGCTAGTTTTGTCAATTTCTTGAAAATTTTCAATTCTTGAGCATATAGGTTAGTGTTTGATAGTGCTGAGTCTTATATTTACATATTAATGTGGTGGGTTGCTTTCAAAATTTAATGTTGGTGAGAAAATTTCAAGATTTTATCATGTTTTCATTTTTAGAGCTTACTTTTTCATCATTCTACATGCTAGTTTTGTCAATTTCTTGAAAATCTTAAATTCTTGAGCATGTATGTTAATGTTTGATAGCGTTGAGTCTTCTATTCATATATTAATGTGATGTGTTGTTGTAAAAATTGAATCTTGGTTTGAAAAATTTGCCCATTTTGCATATTAAGGGACGTTTTTTTTGATATTTTTTAAGTGCATGTCAAGTGCATACCCATGAGCATAAGAGCATATGCGTAACCCATCTTCCGAAGGCCATAACTTTTGCTCCCAACCTCGAAATGACTCCATGTTTTTTGCGTTGGAAAGGTATTGAAGTTAACTATGTAATGAAAACATAAATTTGGGATTTACACTTATAGAAGTTTCAAGTTTTTCTGTTATTTTAAAACTGGTCATTTTCTAACATGTCTAATGTTTCGATGAATGTTGTATTTCCATGCTTACTCGATTTAGATCAAAGTGTGTGTATGCTCTTCTCTTGCACCTTTTGGTGATATTTAGAATCAAAAACAACTTTGATATCTATCTTGTTAAACATTGGGATTAAACTTGGAAACTTGATTATTCATTTTGCTTAAGGGAATGAACCTTTTACAAAGCATTTTTCAATGGTCCTTTGATTTGAAGTTTTCCATTTCTATATAGTTGGGATAAAGTTTTTTTATGCTCTTCTCTTGCACCTTAGGGTGATCTTGAGAATCAAAAGCAACTTTAGTCTTCATTTTATAACATTTGGTAAATTGGAAACTTCATCTTTCACTTTTGGTTTAAAGGGAATGAACATTTATCAAGAATTTTGTATGGTTAATTGATCGAAATTATTTTCTTTACTTTTTAGTTGGATTATTTGTTGTGTATGCTCTTCTCTTGCATCCTTGGATGATCTTAAGAATCAAAAGCAACTCTTAATCCTCTTTTAAATAATGTGATTTTCTTGGAGAACTACTAATGCTTGAGTGCAGGACCTAAAAACGCTTGTCAAAGAAAGGAGGAATCAAAACGAAATCAAAAACTACTAATACAGTTGTTATATAGGTTGCCAAAAGGTGTTCAAGCAAACCACACCTAATTAAACAAGATAAAAAGAATAACATATTCAAAACACTGTATTGCAGGTTTCAGAAAAGGGTACGTCCCTCTCCGCTCAACTGGAACATAACCCCTTTGGCATAACGCCTTAAGCTACAATAATGGGGGTGGTTCCAGGAACCCCAAAGTAGTCCACGCAAGAGGGAACCTTGTGGATGAAACAGGAAGTGCTCCGCACTACCTACTTGACTAGTGATTCCTTTGTGAGATAGAGTTATAGGTTGTCCATTGTGGTGACCCCAATGATAGTACACGTAGACGCACTAGTTGCCTACTATTCTTGAAGGGGGTAAAGTAAAGCCGAGATACTCCCAAACTAGTTAGTGTGACTTTTTGGGTAAATCACACTCTCTCGTGGCAACTTTGTAACACCTAGGGTGAGAGAACCACCTAGGAGAATATACTTTAGCCAGGAGCCCACTTTGACCACTTTAAAACAGTGTTGAGTTGTGAACCTTCTTTTTGAGAAACGTGTGACGTATTACTTTTGCCTAGTTTTTACTTGCCTTAGGGCGAGGTGAAACTCTGCCGAAGTAAGACTAGCATTTTTTTTGTCATTTTTTCTTGATTTATTTCCTTCATATTCTTTTGACACTTTGTTGATCAAAAGAGGTGTGATTACCTTTGTGTTGCCATTTGACTTTTTCTCTCACTTTTATGTCCATTTACGCCCATCCATGTTTGCGGCTGGGTTAGTTAAATGTCTAAACTGAGTGGAGGTGTTTTGACGTCATTTGGTAGCCATTGTGATCTTGATACCCATGTCAAGATCGTCATTGTAGTTAGGCGTGGTTCATCAATGCGGACTTCCATAGAGGAGTTAGTTAGTTTGTCTCGTATCATTACAATTTCGATATTTACGTCTTGTTTCTTGTAAACTCGACATAAATACCTATATTGTACGGTTACGCTGCACACATTCTTAACTATTCCTAGCTATACTCTGAGCTTTTTTTTGTTCAGTTTTATTATTACCTCGATGTCAAAAAGTGTTAGGAACTACCATTTGTGCGTGTTATATCAATAACACCTTGATATCAATACTCCACTTTCTTGCAAAGTGGGTTAACATATTTTGGTGATATTGTTGTGTCATTCGCAAATCGTAATTGACACTTTTTGAGATATAGGTCTTAATCAGACTTGAGCTTGCTCATCGTATATCTTGATTGGGAGATCACATTTAACTTCATGTATTTACTTACGTCTTGTTCATTCCTTTGAACTTGGCATAAGTGGAGACATCTTGTTAATCATCTGGTATCACAAATTACTTTGAAACGTAGTCTAGGAAGTATTTCATTTGATTAGGTTTTGGTACCAAACGATTGTTTCATTGGTGAATTTATCACTCTATCACATTGGTATTCTCACACTGTTAATTTACTCTTAACACGTACATCTTGTGTTTCACTTAGGGGTAGACATTGAATTTTGAACAAATCTATAACTCACCTTAGTGAAATTTATCACGAAAACATGGCTCGCAAGATGTGTCTAGGGTTAAAGAAACAAACACATGAAGAACAACAGGCGCAAGCTTGGGAAACCTCTAACAGACAAGGGTCAAACCCATTTATCAAACACGATCTAGGACCACTATTTTCTACAGAAAAGGAAACAGAAGAGATGGTCGATCATAGTGGAAATGAATTAGAATCACCACACGCAGACTTTGATTTTGACCCCACTCTACTAGATGAGTTTCTCCTTAGAAACAAAGATAGAGTTTTGGCACGAGTCATGGAATTAGGGGCCAAATTTCCCATTGAGAAGGAACCAATACTACAAACAAATGACACTACTAAGGAGGAACACCCCCTTATCAATATGGAAGATATTTTAACAGGTGGGCATGCTTCCACTTCTTACGCAGAAAATGATAAAGTGGTAGGGCATAGAATACCCCTCATCAAAGTTGCATGAAGAAAAAATATAGAACATGAGACAAGGCAAGAACCTCCACACTACGAAGAGGAAGAACCCTTAGAAGAAGAAGACACAAACCAAGTCACAATCCAACAACAACTCGGTAACCTAAGCCGACAACTAGCTTTGCCTACTTTCCAGGTACAGAAAGACACAAACAAGAATGTTCAAAAGTCAAAGCCTAAGTTTAGGATCCATGAACTCCATCGAGAAAACCAAGGAGAAGAAGACACAGGGTATCATCATGTACACATCCCCACTTCTCCCACTAAAGAACAATTGCTCGCACAAGAAGTACAATCTATGAAAGCAATGCTTGCGAGCATACAAGAAAGCAATATAGGGAGTATTAGGAAATACCAATACGAAGAACTATGCCCCTATCCTTTTGACAAGACAATGACCCTTCAACCCTTTCCAAAGAAATTTGATATGCCAAAGTTCGACAAATACAAAGGAAAGGGAGACCCAAGGGATCATGTTAAAGATTTCTACATGGCTTGTCAAGAGGTGTCTTATAGTGATAATTACCTCATCAGACTTTTTCCTAAGAGTCTCGGAGGTCAAGCATTAGAATGGTTTACGCGCTTGCCACGAGGATCAATTTTCACCTGGCTAGAATTGGTGGAAAGATTCGTGCATCATTTCTCATATAACATAGAGAGTGACGTCACCATGGCAGACTTATGCGGCACAAAACAACGCCCAAATGAGACCTTCGCCAGCTTCCTCCAACGATGGAGAGGGATAGCTAGTTGCTTCCCTTGCGCTTTCCTTGAGAAGCAGCTAGTCAGTATTTTCATCCCTAATCTCAACCCAGATATAGCTTTCCACCTCCAAATGCATTGTGTCCGCACCTTTGAGGAGGTTATCGAGAAATGGATTCAAATAGAAAAGGCTCTCATTGCCAAAGGCACCATCAAAACCCAATCTAAAGACAACCAAAGTGTCAAACCCACTGAAAAGCCAAAGATCTTCAACAAAAACAAAAACGTGGTGGGAGACGGAATCACTGATTCCAAACGTGTTCAAACGGTCCAAACCAGTCAACCTTTTAAACTGACCAAGGGCCCAATTCAACCACCACCAAAGCGAAAAACATTCACCTCCCTCAATGAACCATTGTCTGTCATACTAAAACAGCTGGATGCGGCCCACATGATGGCCTATCCTACAACGAAACCGTTTGATGACAACACTCCTAAACCTTCATGGTATAAGGAGCATGAATACTGTGAAATGCATCATGTTAAAGGTCATAAAACAGAAAAATGTTTGCGACTTCGCCACTATATTCAAGACCTCATTGACAACGGGGAGATAGAGGTGGATAACCCTAGCCACATGCAAACACCTAACGAGAAAATGGGGATTTATAATGAACCATTCCCCAAGCATGATAAGTCGGAAAAGGCAAAACCGGATCGGGGAGAGTCATCCCAAACCTATAAAGCCACGAATTACTTGTATACCAAGAGAGATAACAATCATTACGATTCACTTATCGGATGTATTCGCTCCCCTACTGACCGTGTCAATACCATCTGGATCAAGGGAAAGGATTACGCTGCGGTAACAAGGCATGCCCGCCTCATGATTCCAGAACCCTCTCTGTTGACCCCACAAACTGGTAAATATAACCTTTTATAACAACTTGAGAAGACACCTGCTAAGATCTCGATCTTAGATCTTCTCAAGATATCCAATGTGCATAAGGACATTTTGTATCAAACTCTTCAGGGGTTGGGAGTGCCTTTAGAAGTTGATCCTGCATACCTTCAAGCCGCGGTGGAAAATATTGCACCCAGTGAGCATCTCACTTTCAACCATAGGGAGGTCCCTACTGAGAATCCTACACATAATCTTCCCTTATACATTGAGGTAGTTGTCACCCGCAGGAAATCAAATGGGTGCTTGTGGACAATGGATCAGGATTGAATATCTGCACGCTTAAGTTGGTCAAACAATTGGGACATACAAAGATAGATCTTGAGTCCCATATCATCACTATCACCGCATACGACAACACGGAAAGAGAGTCAGCAGGCACCATTACGCTGCCAATGGAGGTGGGCCCCACTTGCCATCAGACAAAGTTTCACGTCTTAGACTTGGAACTTCCATATAATATGCTTCTAGGCCGACCATGGATCCATGCCATGCAAGCAGTGCCATTAACATTTCATCAATGCATCAAGCTGAAGCATGAGGGACATACAGTAACAATACCAGGAGACTCAGAGCCCTTTGCTCATTGTAGAGCTCTGAATAGCTTTGCATGAAAGGGTACATACGCATGTCCCTCCACAGATATAGTTGTCCCTCTTCATTTTGAGGCCATGGAATCTCGAGTAGATTCAAATTCTCTTATTTCTTGCACTCATGGGGCATCTACTTCAACATCTCCATTTAATTCATGGGAGATGAAAATTCTGGAATATGGCTGTGGGGAGTATAATGTACAACAAGCGCTCTTGGTTTCTGACCTCTCCTTGTCGCTTAAGACTAGAGGTCGACCCAACTATCGCTTCAGGAGACCTAGAGAGGAACATACTATTGGGTCGTTCCTACCTGGAGGCTTGTTAGCTAAGGAAAAATTACTTGATCCACCTACTACTTGGGTCCCTGAGGACACTCAGCCATCTTGTTATCAAACCCCAGAATATGAAAAATCTAGCAGAATGATGTACTCCATGGGCTACAAAGGCCTAGGATGTGGGAGGAATGAACAAGGACAAAGAGAACCAGTCCCTCTTCCACATTTCAAAACAAAAAGATATGGCATTGGGATTCACCCTTATGGAGCACACCCTAATGATCAAGATGCGACTTGTTCTGAGCATGAGGATGGCTCCGATTATCTAGACAGCGATACGGATTCCTGTTGTAGCCAATATGAGGATCTGGCCTCCACGAACCTTTTCATGAATAACGTTGTCCTGACCAACACCCCCACCGAACCGACCCTTGACCTTGTGTACCCTTCCCTTGTTGAATGGGACCAACAACGTCACATGCCACTAGATTTATTCGAGAACGAAAAGGCTATTGCAGAGTTCATGGGCATAAGGGCTACAATTCCCATTGGATATCACAAGAAGGGTTTCTTTATCGACTTAGACACCTGCGCCTACTTCGGTGAGGAGGCTGAACTTCGTGGTCAGCAAAATTTAAAGAAAAGCGAGGGAAAGAGTTCTAAAGAAAAGCCTCGGCAAAAATCAAAGTCCAAGTCACACAGTGAAAACCTCTTTGAGGCATTGGCTGACAAATAAATAAGAAAATCAAAGGACAAACAAAGTGACCACGCCAAGGATGAAAATCTCGTAGAGACATCCTTGGATGAAGATCTCAACCTACCTCCCGATCCTACGTGTATGGAGGATTTATCAAAATTGTTAGTTGAAGAAACCATTAATGTTAATATTGGTACTAAAGAAGATCCCAAGATAGTAAAACTGGGAGCATCACTCTCGGCCAGAGAACAAAATACATTCACTATGCTACTGCGAGAGTTTATTGATGTGTTTGCATGGTCTTACAAAGACATGCCTGGCTTAGATCCAACTTTGGTTGTGCATAATTTGGTTGTGCACGCAGACGCTAAGTCTATCAAATAGAAGCTTCGAAAGATGCACCCAAGAGTTGCCTTGTTAGTTAAAGAAGAGTTGGAAAGGTTGCTTGCAGCAGGATTCATCAGGCCAATTGATTATTTTGAATGGATATCGAACATTATTCCTATCCAGAAGAAACCTATTGGTATCTGAATTTGCACATATTTTAGGGACATCAATAAAGCTTGCCCTAAAGATGACTTTCCGTTGGCCAACATTGACATGATTGTTGACTCAACCGCAGGGTATGAAATGCTATCACTTATGGATGGCTTTTCGGGTTATAATCAAATTAAGATCGCTGAGGAAGATCAACACAAAATAGCTTTCACAACTCCTTGGGGCACCTTCTGTTATCAGGTGATGCCATTTGGCCTTAAGAATGCGGGAGCAACTTATCAGCGGGCCATGACAGTAATATTTCATGATATGATTCATGAAATCATGGAAGACTATGTAGATGACGTCCTGGGAAAGTCCAAAACAAGAGAGGATCATCCTATCATTTTGCAGCGTATCTTTGAATGCCTACGTGAATACAAAGTCAGGCTAAATCCAAAGAAGTGTGTCTTTGGTGTGCTATCTGGGAAACTATTAGGCTTCATCGTGTCAAGACGAGGTATTGAGGTAGACCCTGCTAAAGTATCTGCCATCACAGAAATGCCTCCACCTGAGAATATCAAGCAATTGCGTAGCTTGTAAGGGAAAATTCAAGCCATTCGCTGCTTTATCTCCCAACTTACAGATAAATGTCACTCATTCACTCATTTGCTTAAGAAGGACATCACTTTCATCTGGGGACCTGAGCAACAACAAGCCTTTGCTTTGCTTAAACAGTACCTGGCTAATCCACCTGTCCTCATGCCTCCCACTCTGGGAGAACCACTTTTGCTCTATATTTCTGCTACGCAATATGCTATTGGTGTACTACTTGCCCAATATGACCTTAGCCATAAAGAGAAAGCAATGTACTATCTGAGTCGCACCCTCATCGCCTATGAATGTAATTATCCTCAGATTAAGAAGGCTTGCTTGGCTATTGTTTTTACCTTTCAAAAACTTCGCCATTACCTGCTAAATACTAAGACCAAGCTCATATCCAAGGTTGACCCACTCAAGTATTTGTTGTCCAAACCCGCCCTCACAGGTAGAATGGCTAATTGGATCATTCTACTCAGTGAGTTTGATATAGAATTTTTCCATCAAAAATCAATTAAAGGACAAGTACTTGCTGACCAGCTAGCGGAAGCACCTTTGCAAAGCACAGAACCTTTGAGTCTGGATCTGCCAGATGCATCTTTGCTCTACATTGAAGAATCTGTCATATGGCAGATACATTTTGATGGATCTTTTACGTTTCATGGTTCAGGTGTAGGAGTGGTCCTTATTACTCCTTCAAGGGATCCTATACCATAGGCTTTCCGCCTGGCCTTCCCTTGCACGAACAACATTGCAGAATATGAAGCACTCATTGCAGGGACGAAGCTAGCCATCAAGTGGAATATTCAACATGTGAAGGTTGTAGGTGATTCACAGCTAATCATCAAACAGGTTAATGATGAGTATAAATTTAAGGATGACAAGCTCATACCTTATAAGAAGTTGGTGGAAACTCTGAAGGAGTATTTTGTGTGCATTACCTTTGAGCAAATCCCAAGAGCACATAATAGATCAGCAGATGCTATGGCAACGGTGGGATCTATGCTTCGTATTCCGCCAGGGAACAATGATATGCCATTCTTCATAGAAAATCTACGCCAGCCCACGTATGACATGCCAGAATCTTGCTTGGCTTGTGAGGTTGTTGGTCCCCATTCACCATGGTATGAACCCATTTTCACCTATCTTAAGGACAGTACATTCCCTCTCGAAATCTCCCGCTCTGAAAAGAAGAGCCTAATTCACCAGATAGCGTGTTACACCCTGTTAGGAGGTACACTTTATCGTCATGGCTACAATGGGAATCTGTTACGTTGTCTGGATGTGCCGGAGTCAATCCAGGCAATTAAAGAAGTACATGAAGGAGTATGCGGAGCACATACAAACGGAATGGTCTTGGCTAAGAAACTGTTAAGAGTAGGTTGCTATTGGCCCACCATGGAAACTGATTGTTGTAATTATGTTAGAAAATGTGTGCTATGCCAAAAGTATGGAAATTTCATCCATGCTCCATCGCAACCATTGCAACCAATCACTACCCCATGGCCATTCTCCAAGTGGGGACTTGATCTAATAGGGAAGCTTACTCCTACCTCATCTGATGGTCATACACATATCATCACAGCTACAGAATACTTTACAAAATGGGTGGAGGCTGTCCCTTTAACCTATGTCACAGGAGCACAAATTTCTAAATTCATCATGAATCACATTATTTGCCGATATGGTATCCCTGCAGCCATTATCACAGATAATGGGAAGTCATTTAAGAACAAAACTGTGAAAGGTCTTTGCCAACGGTTCCAAATAAGATTGAAATGGTCCACGCCATATTACCCTCAGGGTAATGGACAAGCTGAGGCAACAAACAAGACTTTGGTAAGGATAATGGAGAAGATGGTTAGCAAAACTGGTCGAAACTAGCACCTACAAATCCACCCAGCCCTCTGGGCCTACCAAACATCAATTCGCACTCCTACGGGTGAGACGCCATATTCCCTTATGTTCGGGACAAAATCTATCATCCCTTTAGAGATTGAACTCCCATCCCTGCGAATTTCTCCTTGGGACTATTTAGATAAGGATGAAGATTACCGAGTGGCAAGATTGGCTAAGTTAGAGCTCCTGGATGAGAGGCGCATTCGCGCTCTTAATCACCTGAAAGTATATCAACACAGAATCTCCCGCAACTACAACAAGGGAATCATCCCTCGCCAGTTTGAGGTGGGTGATTTAGTTATGAAGGAGAATCAATTCAACACCAGAGCAGAGCGAGAAAAGAAAGGGAAGTTTTAACCACACTGGTTAGGACCCTATGTCATAGTTGTCAAGTATGGCACATGGGCATACAAGTTGGCTCACCCCAATGGTGATGAGCTCCGGGAGCCCATGAAATCCATGCATCTTAAGAGGTTTTATGCCTAAACATGGCACAAGAAAGTCATAAAAATCACAAAAAAATATTAAAAAAATAAAAAATAAAATAAATCAAAAACATTAAAAAAAAAGAAAAGAGAAAACAGGTCGTCCACTAGTGAAAACCATGCAATTGTGGCACTTTGGACAAGTCCTTGGGTGAAAACCGGTTTCCGGCGCCTCGAGAGGATTCGTTGTTCACAAGCATTCTGTATTAGAAGGGTAGTTGTCTTTTTCCTGGACCTAGTTCTACCTTCGAGTTTCCTTGTGTACACCATCTAGTCCAGCCTTGATCCGACTTTTCCTTCGTCTATTCGTGTGTAAGGGACATGGTCTTTTTTTATTTCCCATCTTACGCTGGGGGAAACTCAACAACTTCACCTTCTTGTTCATAAGCGCATGGCTTCTGCCCTTGTATATTCCCCACCTAACACTGGGGGCATCCATGCTTTCTTGGTTACCTGCACATAGCTTTGGAAAACTGTTAAAAACACAAAAACAATTGAAAATTGTTTCACAAAACACAAAAACAATAGAACATTGTTTTGAGAAAACATAAAAACAATAGAAAATTGTTTCACCAAACACAAATACAATAGAAAATTGTTTTAGACAACACAAAAACAATAGAACATTATCTCAAGAAAACAACAAAAACAATATATATATATATATATATATATATATATAAATCTAAAAACAAGGCAGATTTTTTCAAAAAATTCCTAAAAAATAAAACACCCTACAAAATGGTAACTTGCTTCTTACGGCTGAAACTTGTGTCTTGCGCATTGTATTTTCTCCATATCCTGTTGGTTTGTCTCACATCTTCCCCAATTAATACGACTCGCGGATCACTGGATTCACAACCATTCACAAAAGCTAGCTGCTTGCTTCATCTATACTCTGGGGCACTTTTGGTTGCCTGGTGCTGTTTCGTTGTGCACAAATGCTTTTCATGGACCCCGTGTCCATTTTCATTTCCCCTTGCATGTATCCTTGCTTGGGGCATCATTTTTAACCCTTTTCGTCAATCACGAACTTGTGGATCTCTTCAGCACTGATAACAAAACATTTGTACAACTGTCTTGACCGTTGTTGGGTTAGATATGTGCGTTCATACTTGTTTTCCCTGTTATATGAGCTTGTTTCCTTCTCATATTGCATTGCATTATTGTATGTTGCATGGAGTTGGTACTTTCAGCAATGGACAATTGTTCGTAGTATGGTTTTTCATGTCATTCTACCTTTGTCGTATGCTTATATTTTTCATAAGGACCGATGATGTTGTTCCTATGGCAATATGATGACATCAAATTTGTTCCAAACAAATAAGTGGCTAGAGGCTAAGCTCTTCTCTCCCCTCATCCATATTTCTTCTACATGACTTCCCTTTCACCCCTAATTCTCCCTCTCCTCGAGGCATCCTACCTCGTCCCCATTCTTCTGCCTACTTCTCACCTTTTTCGATCGTCGATCGAGTTCTTCTATCACCCCATCGACACTCGAGGGGGCATCTCTCCCTCCTACTAATTTTTTTTTCCATCTTTTCAAAATCTCTTTTGTCTACTATCTTTGAAGTGGCATCACTTATGCCACCCCAAAGAGGGGCAAATGTAGACACCTATAATTACGCCCAAGCAATTTAAATACTTAAATTGTGCTAATTATCCCCTTTCTCGCAAATCAACGACATATCATCAAAGGCACTCATTTTCCCTCATATCATCATTAATTAGTTACACTGAGCTAATTAATTAAGTTACCTATCCAACAAATACCCTAATTAATGACCTTTTGTTAATAAATCACCCCTTCTACCTAGACTAATTAATTATTATTAACTAATTATCTTTCCCTTTGATTTAACCAATAAATCAATATTTAATTGATTTAATCCCCTTCTAATAGCCTAAATCGTACTAATATTCCTCTAATTAGCTTCTATAAGCTTACATCTACCTATTAATTAATCAGCTTTGATTAATTAAAAAACCCCCCAACTCCCATGACTTGTTAAACATGTATTAAACCCTTCTAAAGTAAGGTTACCTTTAATAAAGCAACCTTATCCATTCCTAATCATGTTTTACCTTTATCCCACATTCATGAGAATGTGTTGAATCCTTTATCCTTTGGGCTATATAAAGATCCCTTCACCTACCTTTTTACTTACACCTAAACTTTCTAAGAGAGCAAATTCAAAGCATATAGCAAAGAGACTAAGAGCTTGCACCTTGCCCTTTTGAGAGTTCATCATCTTGAAGAGTTAAGCCTCTTTCTTAAAGTGCTCGGGTCATATGGGAGGTGTCAAAAGGGTCTTGTAGCCCAACTTTGATTAGCCCCCATTCCTAGGTTCTTGGAGCATTAAGGACAACTATTTTGATAGCCATGGAGCTTACTTAGGTCCATTCATTTATTTGTTGTTAGAGAATAGAGGAGTTTAGATATTTAGCATTGTTAGTTTCAAAGTTTGTATTGATGAATGCTAGCATCTAACACTTGTTTAATTCTTATCATGATGGTGTTTATGCTTTGTTTTAGCTAAATTGTAGAACTATTTTAGGTGGTAGTTCTTGCTTCATTTGATTTAGCATTAAGCAAAGTATACATGCACATAGTCCCTGAGATCTTGGGGTTGTAGTGTCTTCACTTCTGCCTGTAAGGTTTTACATCAAGCTTCAAAGGAATATTGTGCTACACGTCTTTGTGCTTGAAGGATTTTAAATCTGCATAGGACCAAGCTAAGGCATCCATGTATCTCTTCAAGAGTGAAGTGAATTTTTCCTTCTCCTCAAGGGAACAAAATTTCCCAATATTCACCATCCTAGGTTGATCAGATGAACCTAGATTGACTTGATCTACTTCTGAGGAAGAAGCTCCTTCAACTTGTCTCTTGTTTTGAATAAAATGGTCATGCTTGTCAAACAAACCCTCTAGTGAAACTAGAACTCTAGGTATCTTGTTGCCTTTAAGCTGAATAAAATTACCATCAACCTCTTGATATGGATCTGAGATAGATTCACGGAAAGCTAATTCTGAACCTTCAAAATACAGCTCACTAAAATTGTCAGCTTTTTCTAGAAAAGTCAACACTTGTTGATCATCATTGAACACCTTCCAGTGAGCCACATTATCTGGGATACTGGGATGGTACACAATCTCAATGGTGTATGTATCTTGTTTGAACTGGGGATGAGGGAGAAGGAGGGATGTAGACATGGCCAAAGAATCAACCTTGTCATTATAATCTCTCAAAACTGCCTTAATGGAGAATGCATCAAAGCATTCTATATTATCCCAAACTTTATATCTGTAATGTCTCAAGTGATCATTTTTTACTTGATAAATTCCCTTGACCTGGTTGACAATCAGCTCCGCATCCCCTTGAACCTTGAGATTTCGAATTCCCTTCTGTCTGGCCATTTCTAATCCTAGTAACAGAGCTTTATATTCAGCTGTGTTATTAGTATTATCAAACTGGAATTTGAAAGCAAAGGGGAAGATCTTAGAATTAGGAGATATAAGAACTACACCAGCGCCCGATCCGATGGTTGAACAACTACCATCAAATTCGAGGGTCCAAATAGCATTAAGATCTTCTTTCTTGACGTCTACAGCCGGTATCTCTGATGTCATGAAATAATTTCCAAAACTAGCATCTTCGAAAAGAATTTGAGCCTTGGGGTCATCTGATTTAGTTACCAAATACTTTGCTTGAGGTTCGGGATGGAGAACATGATAAACCCCATTGACTGGAATCTTGGCTTTGGTCCAATCCATATTAATCTCTCCTTCGATGTCTTTACAAAAATATCTTCCCAAGAGGATACCATAAGCTGTAGGAATGTCAGCAACTAGAATGGTCATTTTCACTCTCTTGTCTGGGAAGGCAACAAATGCAAACTGTGCATCTTTGATTTGACCAATCAACGGAACTTGTTTGGTTTCCATGGATTAACACCATCAATATGACTTATTCAAAGTAAGCCCAAGGGCATGGGCTACTTTTGTGGGCATAACATTGTCGGAGGCCCCTGAGTCGATGATGTAATTACCGAGTTTAAACCCATTTATTAGCAAAGACAAATAAAATGGTTCAATCTTTCCTGAAGAAGAAGAAGAGGTAAGATTGTTCTGAGGTGGGGATTGAGTAGGATTTGGCAAAAGACCTTTTGAAGGTGGGGGAATGGTGGCTTTACTTCTAATGAATTTTGTGAGTTTTTCAAACTGTTCAGGATTTGACTGAAGGTATTCTGCTTCTGACATTTGGATCTTGGTTCTTTTTGCATGATTGATAATGTCAAAAGAAGTATAAGAAAGGGTGATGGTAAGTTCGGTTCTAATCTCGTGAGCTTGAGCTGGGGCACTGACCTTAGGAGAAAGAGAATGAGGAGAAGTTGTTACCTTTTTGGTGACTTCCCTTTCAGTTTGCGCTGAAATAGGAGCACCTCTCTTAACTATGGCAATGGAAGGTTCCTTGTTCTTCTCCTTGGGGCTTCCAAGAGGTTTTCTTGGATTCTGAGATTGGGATCGAGTGAAGACAGAAAATGACTGGCCATCCGGTACACATTCATCTTCTTCGTATTCCAAATACCCAATGCTGGAGTCGCCAGCTGAATCGTCATTAGACTCATCAGCGTATCCCGAAGCTTCAAAAGCCTCGGGGTAATATTGTTCTTCTGGTTCTTCCTCTTCTTCAACTATTTCTACTGTCACGTTAATGAGAGGAGCTTCGATCGCCAGTATTGGTTGAGCAAGAATTAACCGTGGCCTATCTCTTGCCGGTGCACCATTGGTGTTATTGAAATTTTGTCTAAGGATATCCCAATATGGAACATTGCTTACCTACTAAGACATTTTCTTTTTTAAAGCAATCAAATCATTAGCCATATTTTGAATCATAGGGTCACTATTACCTTAGGAAGAACCTTGATTTTTAGGTTTGGGTACATCTTTCCTGATTCTTCCGGCCAAAATGAGATCATCCTCTATTTCAATAGTTGTTGACTGAGCGATAGCCAAATCTAGGATAGCTGACCTTCTTAATAGAAAGCTCACATCGAGAGGCTGAGCATTGATGAAGAAGCATTTCTAATTTTCTGGAGTAGGTACAACTATTTCCAGAATCTTTCAGATCAGCTTGTTAAACTTTTCCACGAAGCCCCACATTGGTTTATGTAATTCCTTCTTCATATGGGTAAGTTGTGCTAACAAAGCATGAGAATATTTGGCTAGTTTGAAACGTGCTTCGAATTTGGTCCTCATGGTAGCCCAGTTTGTGATGTATGCATTTGGAAGGTGGTAAAACCATCCGGCTGCTACACCATGCAACGTTTCAATGAAGATTTGAACAGATACATCTTCATGAGCTACTCCAAGGACACCACACGCTACAAAGAAAGATGCAATGTATTCATCAGGATGTTGTTTCCCATCCCCATTGAACTTGGGAATGTTATTACGTGATCCATTTGGTAACTCGTGCAATGGTGGAGTTAAAGAAAGAGGACCAATAGCTTCCCCCCAGGGCACAGGTTGTGTTGCCATCCTTCTCACAAGAGTGCGTATAGGGATTCGAGTGTCGGACAAGAATAATGTGTGACAAGTTTCAGACACATCTCATTCTACGGGGATCTGGTTTCTCTAAACAGGTGAAGAACTTCTAGTTCGGTTAGAAATAACGCTGTTGGGGGAAAGACTGAAATTGTGCTGTTGTAGTAACTCAAAGAGTGGATCAATTTCACCCCAAACTCGGTGAGACCGAGTGAAGATATTTTTGGCTAGCTTGAATCAGGAAAGAGATCTAGTTGAAAATAAGGAAAATACTGAGTCGCCAGACACCAAGAGGATAAGCTTTATGGTATTAATCCATATTCCTCAGCAGAGCTGCCAAAACCTGTTGGTTGGATATTTTGTCAAGTCAAAATATGAGATTCAACCACAGTACATGGGATTAAATCCCTCCTCAAAGATAGGAGAGGCTACCTGTTTATTACTAATCTAAAACACAATAGAAATAATACGTTCAATATTCACACTAATTTAACCATTGGGGTTGGGATAGAATCCCGAAATCCATATCCACACTTTATGAAGATGCTGTCTTTATAAATGGACTGGGTCGAAAATTATTATTATGGAAAAAACACAATGAAAGGAAATGAGAGGAATGTATTTTCTTTCGAGTAAACACAGAGCACGAAATAATCATACGAGCTTTAGATAACAAATGTAATGTCTGAAATGATTAGAAACATCAAGATGCTAAACAAAGAATACATTAAGATTATGAACATAAGAACGATATCTTAAGAATGATACATCTCACAACACAAAGTTTGTAAAATAGCATCAACTTCTATTCCTCAAATGATAAAAAGAAAACACAAAGTTTTTCTTCTTCACAATAGTTCTCAATATTCCAAAAATCTCAACCCTTTGGAATGTACGCACATCCCTTATTTATAATAAAAATAGTCGAGAGAAAATAGGACAAACCCTTTAAAACAGTCATTTAACAAGAGTCCTATTTTGCTTGGCTCTCACATAGGAGACCAAGTCACAACATGATTCCTATGTGACGAAACAGAAATGAAAAAGACATGTCAATTTCAAGATTGAAATGACACGTCACATCAAGACTTAGTTTGAATCGTCATCTTTTTCTTCCTCATCTTTCTCTTCCTCCAACTGAGCCTATTTGTGCCAAAATTCTTGGAACTTCCGGATTATACCTTGCATCTCATTTTCATCAGGAGCAATGGAATGATCACTCAAGACTTCACATGTTTCGTGAGTGTCACTGACACTATTGGGAAGCTTTATCAATATTTTGTTGAGTTTTCTCAGGGCCTCCAAAGAATGTTCAACCTTTACAAACCTGTCAATGATTTCAATACCAAATCCGTGAGTTGGTTCATGCTGAATGGATTCTTGGATTTGTTTGAAAATATCATCAGCTGGTAGTATTCTCGAGTTTCCAACTGACACTTTTGCACAATTTTTTTGCAGTTCTTCTTCCAGGTTGCTTTTTCCATCAATCAATTGATCTCTTGATTCTCTCAATTCACCACAAGCTTCATTGAGAATCTTTACCCTGAACCTGATGGATTTGGTCAGCTGGAAATGCTTATCTGTATGTGGGATGAAACCTTCTTCTACCAAGATGTGTGATGGAATTTGCTTCAATACCTAGAGAGCTTCGAAAGTCAAATCAAGGTGTCCAATTTCTTGGGACAAATCATCATCAATATTTTCCCCATCACTCTTTATATTCTCCAAAGATTGATAAACTTCTACGGTGTCTTGAATCACTTCTTTCCCCTGTTGGAGCAGCCTTTGGGTCCATTCATCGACCACTCTCCCTTTTTCATTAATCTTCTAAATTATAGGCACTGATGAGAAATTGAACCTGATAGGGATAGAGGAAGATGGTATGGATTCAAAGGGTTTTGAGAGCTTAAGTAATACTTCAGTTAATTGCTCCACCTTTTCTTTAAGCTCATCTCTGCTATCCTTTGTTTCCTTAAATTTCTGGCATAGCACATTCATAGCATCTCATGCATCCTGTTGTGCTCCTTCTATTGTCAATTCTCCTAGAGCCACCTTGGTTATCTGATAGTCAGAGGCCGTTATGTCCTCTTTGGTTTTTTCAGTCGTGGGAGTGGCGATCTCTGCAAACTTATGTCCTGAAACATCCACTAAAACCCTTGAAACTATTTTGGATTTCTTGGATGATTTAGCAGTAGAAGCCTTGAGTGAACTAAAATCAAAGGATGGTATGGGTACAACCACCTTCCTTTTCCTCAGAGTTTTCTCAAGTAACCATTGAGGAGTGTTTGAGGGAGTTTCCATTATTGTAGAAGTTGGTATTATACTTTCAAGGGGAGGGGGATCCATTGGTGGAGTGGGGACATTTACCAATGTGGTAGGAGATTCAGTGAAAAGAGGCACAGGAGGGGGCATGTTTGTAGTTAATTTGGTTCCAGCAAAGAGGGGTGAGAGTCTAGAGAAAATGCTGGCCATGACTGATGAAGTAGATGGGGAAAGAGGGGGTGGAAGTGGTTGTGAAGTAGGAAGCGCAGATCCTGACACCAAAGCCCAGGATGAAAGAGATAGGGTCACTTCAGTTGGGCAATCAACAAATGGTGAAACTAGGGGCTGGCTTACTTCTCTTTCCAAAGAAATTTCTCCTATTTCTGGTGGTGTTGGTGACTCTGGAACATTCACCATTTCAACTACAGTAACAATTGAAGGGGTTTCTTCTGCTCTTCTCTTCTTGACAAACTTGACCTTTATAGGTCCCTTAGAAGAGCTTTTATCCTTTTCCTTTTTGGAGGGCCCCGCTTCTGTAGTAACCAACTTTGAAAAATTATCTTCTTTGAAACTCATTCCTCAAGAGGTGAGCCATGCCTTGGTGCATGCAAGAATTAGGGCCGATCTATCTGTAATGGAGGCTTTTTCACCGATAGACCAATCAATAGGTGGGAAAACATATTGATCTTCATTCAATCTGTCATAGGAAGGATCCAGAACACTTTCATTATCACCAGTACCTTCTGGGATGTCAGCAAGCTCAAGTGTCTGAATCTCTGCAAGTGTCAACCTGCTATGATATTTTCTTCGGAAAGCAACCTCATCACGTAAATCAATCCAGATGTCTTCTATGCTTGGTACGTGTGGGTGTAGAGTTCCATATGCCTTAAGGAATCCTTGAAAATCAAACCCTTATCGGGGCTTCATGTGCTTTTTCAACTTATCTTGAAGCTCATGTACAACGTTCTTGGCTTTCACTACCATTGAACAAGTATACCTTCCAATAGAAATTGGGAAAGATACAATGGCCTTGTGTTTACTCTGTTGGAATTTGTGAAAATCCAACAATTGCCTAACCAACTCCATCAAGATTAGTTTGTCCCCTAGATATCTTAGAAAACGGAAAGGATCCTCTGGGTACATGTCTACTCGAAGATATGTGAACTTCTTAAATTTCAAGAAGACACAACCCCATTTTGAAGCTTCAGCCCATGCCTCATAAGAGACTCTTGTTTTCCTCAGTTCGGGGTTTAACCTGCAGGTGTTCTCGTAAAAGAAGGCATCGTTTACCCTTCTAAATTTGTCTTTAGACCCTTTTCTTATTAGCTAAGGAAAATACCGATAAGCATGCTCCACTGTATTGTTCCCCTTTGTGTCCAATCAAGGATAGTTCCTCATTTCATCTACAACATAGGTGACATACGAGGACATATAAAAAATCCCCGTAGAAAGGACTATTGTCATTTGAGAATCTATCTTGTTACTGATAAGAGTACCCCAACCAATTCCCTGTTGATTCTTCTTAATAATAATAATGAATTGGTATATCCATCCTTGAAAGACATTTGATTCGGGGAAACCAAAATCTCGACTCAACAGAGTAATGATATCATTGATTTCCTGAATGAAATCACTTCTAGGAACAAGTCTTGGGAACCTGGAAACAACCAGCTTGGCTTTGATTGGGAACTTCTTATTCACGTGCTTGATACAATCCTCCTGATCATTGTCCCAAGCTTTCTAGGCTGACTTGAGATCTACATCTCCATACTCCTCAAGATTGGGTAGCTTGAGATGATCATCGAAGTAACCTCTGTCCAACTTTATTACGACCTCTCCCGCATGATTTTTCACAGAATGAGAAGCAGAGTCATAGTTTGAAGCACAGGCTAAGATGAACTTGGGGAACTGAGCGGACATAGGGAGACCTGCTGCAAGAGGTAGACCACTGCCAACTATTGATTTCATCCATGGATTCTGGGAAGAGCTCTTGAACCTATTCCAAAAATCCTCCATATCTATGTTTCCTAGCTCTGTATCCTAGATGTTGTATTTACAATCAATGTAGGAGGTAGACTCCACCTTCCTAAATTTGTACTTCATCCTCCCTGATTTTTCAATCTTATCTTGTGATGAACTAGGGTTCGACATGAGGAATTTAAAAGGAGGAGAGTTTCGGAGATTAGAATGTGTTGAACACTTCGGAAAACCCAACACACTGGAGATGGCAAAATCTTGGAAAAGCTCAACACATTGGAGATGTCGGAAAGTTGGAAATGTTTGGCACACTGGAGATGTCAGGAAGTTTGAAAATTCTGACACACTGGAGATGTCAGAAATATTGAAATTTCCACTATCTTTGGAGGATGTCGGAATGTTTGAAGTGCCCAACACCTTAAACCTCCCGATACACTGCGGGTTTTGAAAACTGCAAAGCACCCTGCGAAACCCGAAAAGAGGGAATCAGGTAATTGTTAGGTTGAAACATGCAAACTCTTCTCCATTTTTGATATTCTTGATATATTTTTAATCACAATGACATATTCCAAGGAATAAAACAAAGTGAGCATTCCAAAAGGGGAACCCTAAAACACAAACTTAATTAAAAAACAACCCCAAAATGAAAAAGATAAAACCCCCATACAAGAAAAAGACAGAAACTCGGAAGAATCCTTTACACAATTATTCCACAAAAACCACAAACAAAGAATAAAGGAAAATACCTTCAATCAGAATGAAAAATGATAAAAAATGAGCAATGCAATCAGGTACAGAGGTGAGTCGGGTTTCTGGGTTGAAGATGCATGCACGAAAATCCACGAGGTAAAAATTACGTCTGGTAAAAATGACGTGGAAATCCAAATATTTATAAGAAATTTCACATTTAATACACTTCAGTTGACACATGTCAATTACCCGACAACTCGGCATTAATGCCATGTCAGCATGCTTGGGATATCCGGAAACCCGACACAAAGGATTTCTTATTAATTCGGTTTTCAGGTTGTGGGAAACAAGTGACATGAAGCATGATGCTTGATGGTCCCAGAAACCCAATACAAAGGAGTAAATAGGGCTTTGGGGATCGGAATGCATGCGACATGAAGCATGTTTTGACGAAGGCATGTTCCAATGCTTGAAAGACCCACAAACCCGATACAAAGGAGTAAATTGGGCTTTAGGGATCGGAAGACATGTGACATGAAGCATGTTTTGACGAAGGCATGTTCTGATGCTCGGAAGACCCGTAAACTCGAAAGACTTACTTGATGCGGGTTTTGGGTTTAAGGGAACACACAACATGAAGCATCCAAAACACATGTTCTTTTGCTATTGAAATCTGAAAACCTGATTATCTCTTTGAAAGGGCATTCTTAGAAAACCAGCTCAAAAATTTCTTAGGGTTATCTTATTTTGGCATAAACAAAAAAATGAGATAACAAAATGTCAAGTAAAACAAACATAACATAGCGTAGTTTAAAGATGAATGAAGGACTGCATGATAAGTTATTTTCAAATAATTGATGTCAATAAAGAAATATGAAGATAATAAATATATAAACCGTGAAAGTGTTTTGTCATGGATTGTGCCTATACAGGATTTATGTTTTAGTTGAATTTTTATGTTGTGCCTTGTCAATTGGGGAAAGGTGGCCTAGATGTGCATAATGTATTTTAAATTTTATCTATGTTGGATAATTTTTTTGCAAGCATCTCACGTTTTATGTAGTTTCTTAAGAAATCCTTTGTTTTGTCATGTATCAAGCATTATAAGTAAAAAAAAAAATTATTCTGGTATTTTTATTGTTATATTTGTGTCAAATTTGTGGGTGTTACACTACACTGATGAAACGAGTTATGAGGGGAAGGAAAAAGTATCCTACTCTATTATTTCCATTTTTGGATGAGGAGGATTCTTCTATGGACATTATGGATGTTGTGGTGGTGAGAGAAGAGTAAAGATAGGGTTATGCATTGCTACATAAGTATTTTAGAGCACGCCGAAATTTTGAATACGTTAGAATCTAGGATAAACAAAAATGGAGACCTCAGGGAATTATATGGAAGTAGTAGCCATAGAAAATGAGTCTTCCCCTTGTATCATACTATTAAGGAATGATGGATTGAAATTAGAGGGAAATTTAGTCCCTAATTCTACCGAGCACACCAATAATTGGGCTTTGTTTTGAAATAAATATTTATCTACGTGAGTGGGATCATTTTTAAATATGTGAGGGGGTATTTCTTCCTCACCCCAACTATGATCATAAAATATTTATTCCTCATCATAAGATGGGTGTATATGGTTCCATATGAAGTCGTTACATGCATGCCTCTTATGTGTTAAACGTGTGATCATTGCCATGATGGAATGTGTTTTAAAAAGATTTAGGATGTTTGGGTAAATGTTACAAGGAATCTGAGTCAAAACGATTAGCGTAACGGCCGTAGAGTGAATATTTTTAAATTTTTTTATATGTATGGTGAAACTTATCAAGGAAACCCTATGAAAATTTTCCAGCATAATGAATGCAAAGGGAGAGTTTCCTAGCTTTGAATGTTGTAGATTTTGTGTAAGGCAACTAGGAAAATTTTGGCAGCATAACGGCATCATATCAACACCCAATCAAGTTTGGTAAAACAATTTTTTGAGCACAAGTGGCGAAATTTGTTGATATAATTTTGGCAAAACTTTGAATTCTTATCTTTTATAATGGAAGGAAATTTTTTGAGTGAGGTATTATCTCTGATGGAAATATTATGTGGCATAACTTAGACATTTTTTTTCCTTGTTATATTACTAAAACAAAATGATAACTCGGAAAAATTTATTCTATATAGGTTTTTTTTATTAAGGATATGCAATGTAACTTGGAAATAATTTTATCTTATTCTATTTTACTAAAACAAGGGATTAACTTTGATGGATTTTATCTTTGTAAAGGTTTGGTAAACTAAAATAATATAGGATAAGGTTTTCCCTGATATTAAAAATATTATTAGGGATTTTGGACTTTCACTCACCACTATTTGTTTGAACAAGTATGTGTAATAGAAAAAATCTTGAATACTAACTAAAATGCACAATCTATGCAAATGGGGCTATTACCATGGACAATATTCAGTATTCGTCACAGGTATTTCTAGTTAAGTGGGAAATGAGGTGTTACTTGTTTCATTGGATGGTTCCTTTAATGTGCCAACTACTTTGGGGTTCCTGTGGTACTCCTCATAATGAATTTTAGGGATGAAGTGCACACACTTCCCATAGTTAAAGTGAATAGCTTTCACACTTATCCAAACATGTAATTATTATGTTTTTTATTCATTTTATTTGATTTTAGCAAAGTGTGATTATTTTAGAATAAGGAACGTTTATGCAAACTTTCTCAATAATTTGTTTATTTGACTTTGTGTGGTAAATGTTTCCAATTTCGCAATGGTCTGACACACAAATGATTAGTAATTTTCTATGCACTTATAATTCTTAAGGTCGCTCGAGAGTGTAAGTGAAGAGCATATGTAGCTTTGATCAAATAAAACGAATGAAACTTTAAAAAAAGATCTCAAATGTTAACACCACTTTTAGAAAAATAAACCTACAGATTAGAGTGTGATTTACATATATAACAATAAGAAATTAAAGATCAAAGTATGAAATGTTGAGAAATTTGATTACAATTTTAACTTAGAACGATAGTGTGTATAATAACACACTAGCACATGGAAGTACAGATGAAGGGTAGTGCGTGAACATAGACATAATCACATAATCACATAAAATAGGTTGTTATCATATAGATTTGGGAAAATTTTTAATGCTAGCACATCAATAGGAGCGCTAGAGCGTGAAATACGAAAGAAACGCTAGCGTAGAGCGTGAATAGCTATGCTAGCACCTGCAACAATAAAATAGCATAATGACAGCGCGTGAACATCTATGCTATCATGTGGGAAAAAAAATAGAGAAATGGTGGCGTGTGAATAGCTATGCTACTACATGCAGTCAGAAAAGATAGCAACAGTAGCTTGCGAACAACTACCCTAGTGTTTCCAGCTAGAAAATAGTGCAACGGTAGTGCGTGGATAGCTACGGTAGTGCGTGCAACTAGAAAATTTTGTAATGATATCATGTTATGACCTGTACCTATACAAAATAATGTCAAAAATGACAACAAAAAAAAGTAATAATCTCATATTTTTCTCATCAAGATACAATGTGGACAACACTTCACCTCCTTATACCTATAAAGAAGACTCAACACCACCAAATACTAACATACATGATCAAAACTAAAGAAATTTTATGTAGAATGGGAAAAATGAATGAATACGCATAGGAAAAAGGAGTGTCCCATAACACGTGTCATATATATGCATGATAATATTCAACTAAGCCAATTAAAAGAACCTACCTCCAAGTAGATATTGACTTAGATGAATTCAAGAAACTACATCATGATAAAGCTAAAAAGGAAGCTAGTTAAACCATATAATATGAATCTATACTATGTGCAAAGCTCCTTTTGATATTTGGATTTGGTTTGGATGTAGGTACTTCCTTAATGATCAGAACGTCGACCATGCATGATAAAGGAATTCTCAACAAAATAGGAAGAGATATCATCAAGTATGGCTTACTTTCCATATTTATTCTTCTATTACTACTCTGAGCATGTAGAAAGGGGGAGATTTAAAAATCCTCCAAATAACATGAAATTTTCTTCTCAAGTATAATATTTGTCAAGGATTTGGTGTAAATTAGGAGCAAGTGTACTACAATTCCTATATAGGTTTGCATTTTGGGATAATATTGCAACTTATTGAATGTGGGATAAAGTTAATGTAGAATTAAAAAGGGATAAGTATGATTAGAAGAGATTAGCAAAGCCTTACTTAATCAAATAAAATTAATTAATAGGTGAGATTAAGCTTATAGAATCCATTTGTAGATGAAATCAAGGGAGATTAGTAGAATTTGAAGGTTTTGAGAGGGTAATTTAATCAATGAGAGGCTTTATTGATTAAATACGATATTGAAAGCTTAATCAAATAATAACGGTTAATTACTTAATTAATAAAGGATTTTAAATAAGAAATCAACATTAATTGGCACCCACGATGAGGGATGAATCTAGTTAATTAATGAAATGTCATTTATTGACCGAGGTGAAGAGGAGTGTTGGCTAATTATGACAAAATCAATAATTATACGGAAATAATAGTAAAGAAGAGAATTAGTGCAATTTTATTATTAATTTTTTTGTGGTTGAAATTAGGTCTCCACACTATCGCTCATCCACATGATATATTAGTCACATTAATGAATAAGCACTCTTTCATTAAAATACATTATAATGACCATCGCCCTCCTTATTTTCTTGAATGTGAAAAATGTTACCCTTTATGTAAATTACATCATATTAATGAACATTGTGACAATGATTTCTATGCATTGGATGACTAACTTGAGTTACTCAAGGAAAAAGGTATCATCAATTTTGATACATAAAATTTGGATATAAATTATTATCCTCCTTCGCAACATCAACCTATTGAAAGTGTAACTCTCCATAATCATTCTTCTATTGATGTGTCAACTCCATAATATTCTACAAATGATATCCCTTGAGATAGAGTTATTACTACACAATAACCTCCAACAATTGAATATAAATGGATTTCCAAATGGTACAAGTTTGTATCACAAGTTCCACATGTTAATCATACACCCTCTTTCACACCATGCTATGCACTTCCCATACACTGAACTAATTCTTCGTGCATAGTTCTTCCTAGCATATTTTGAAAATCTCAAGTTAATAGTATCTTTTTGTTGACATACTCTCCTCATTCCACTATCGTGTGTTATTCAATCCCCTAGTTCACTTATCATTTACACCTCTCCTTATTTCTACCGTTTGCTAAGTACGTTGTAGCATATGAGGATCAACCTTCTTTCTTTCTTAAGAATATGTTTCCTCTTCTTGTGTCCTCTTGGTAACTTATGTGGGGTTCAAGCACATAATAACTATTATGATGGTATGTTTTCTCATATTTATCTTATCATAGGTATATGTATAGGCCTTCTACTTCACATGTTACCTCTATTAGCTCTCGTCTTCCAAGGATTCCTCATAGATCATGTAACACAAATACTATCTCTAGTGATTCTTACTTATAAGATTCCTATTCTATCTAGTTCTTATAGTCCTCGGGTATTTTCCATAACAAACTTATTTTCATGGATATAATCCACTTATTACTCCTAGAGCTTGTATGTCATGTATTATCACTTCTACACCACTCTTACATGAGCATCATTATTCGGAACAATTGAGGCACAAGCCTCCCTTTTCTTCAAGATCACATTTTTCTCCATATGAGGCTCTCATTGGGTATATCTTACCTTATCCATCTCCATGTACATATACAAATTAAAGAATTAAAAAATATTCAAATATTTGTAAAAATACAAAAACTAGTAGCTATACACATACATTAAATTTGTAGCACATTACATTACATATTTTTTTCTCACTATGGTTAGATAGACATTGTTACTTTTTTATATATTACTTAAAATCATTCATTAATGATTTATACTATGCTTTATGTACGACACGTAGAGAGAATTGCATGACGACAGGTGTCGGTGCAATGATTATGAAATACCATGATCATTTGAGGAAATATCCCATACATTATATACATGCTATATTATTTCATTAGGTTAATTTCTAATTCCTCATTTTTCTTTATGACACATATTATGTACATGATATATTTTGAGTTATCATGAATCAAACATGTTCTTTTTTTTAATGCAAACATATCCTATTATATGATCTTCTTTACTAGTTTTCATGAGGTTTCTATAACTATTTGACATCATTATTTTTCATCAATTTGTGATACTTATTTTCCTCATTACTTGTCTACTTAATTTGATATGGCTCAAGTTCCTTTATTGTCTTAAGACACCATGGGTGCCCCATGTTTTTTTCTATATTACTTTATTTTGTGACATTAGTTATCTTTTCTATGGCCTAAGTTCCCTTATTTTCTTGTGAAACCTTGGGTGTCCAATATTTGCGGCTTTATACCTTGATATGACTCTTATTTTTCATACTAATACTACTTTCTCATGCAGCTATTTTCATTTCATACCTAAATGGGGTAAATTGTATACACTCAAATTGATAATTTACGGCTTGATAATGTTAGTTGTGATAATGATCCTTTCTTAAGACAAATTTCTACTTTATATTCCCGCTTACTACATCTTACTAGATTTTTCATATGATATACAAATTAGGATGATATATTATTATGTTTTATGACTTCCAGTGGCTATTAGTGACACAAAAATATGCTTTGATGTTAGTTTTCATAGCTCATAATTGTGTGAAACCTTCTTGTATTGACCTAAAATGGAGAAAACCATAGAATACTTATACTAAAAATTAATCAACATTATTACATAACAAAAGTAGGAATTCATGTCTGTGTGGAGTTAGACTAATTACAGAAATCAAGTCATATTAAACCAATCCAAATGATGCACTCCATCCCCTTACAAAGTGGGAGTAAACTCCATATGGTTCTCCTAATTTATGCAGAATTGTGTATGGAAATCTAAGACAACCCCTTATCATTCCTTTGTGTCTCTTCTACATAAATAACAATGGGAATAATTATAGGAAACATCTGGCATACCCTACATGGTAATGATGTCTTGTGTTTTTTCTCAAATTGTGGATTGATCTCCATTGTCATTTGGACTTTATAAATTCTTTCCATTTACTATCTATTGTTATGAGATGGATCAAATACCATAGGAGGCTTATAAATGAGTATTCTCTACTCTTGAACTTGGCATAACAAAATTAAAGTTGTGATTTGGCTACTCTAAAAGATATAAAAATACTTTTTTGATATTTAGGAATGTATGGCCTTGTGTATGCAAAGTAATTCCACATAATGATAGGCAATTTATTAAGTTCATTTTACTTATATATATATATATATATATATCAGATTTTGAATTTTAGACTTAATATTAAGGCTAACCTTGTGAGGAAATAATTTGTTAGTAGTCGGATTATATGTATATGGGTTGGTATAATTGTGAGTGAAGTAATTGTTGATGCGTAATCATAGCACCCCAGAATTTATGCAACTTGATGGGTTGAAACTATCAGTGTGATTGCATAACATGGAGATTTTCCCAAAGTGTCAGACTTTGTGATTGGGAAATCTCTCTGGATGAAGGTTGGTTCCTATTCCTCTGTTCAAGTGCACACATACAATTTGCATAGAATCTACTCTAAAACCTATTCTAATTTTCCAATGAGACTGGGTTAAAGAGATGCAAGAATATAAACCTAAACTAACATAGGTGATGCACCAAAGGAATGCTGAACACTTGGTTTGCCATTAAACACAAACCATTAAAAATGTGATATAATATCCATGCACATATAACCAAAATTAAAAAGAGAGATCAAGAAGATCTAATGAACATAAGAGAGGGTTGAAATCATCCACATACTTATTTAATTGCTCCAAAGATTTTATACAGTCCATTACAATGGCCAAGAGGTGAAATTTGCATTACAATTTTGATGGGAGGTTTGAACTCCACAAGATCACTAACAGACAGAGAAGAAGGGAGGGTGCAAAGGCAAAATGTCCAACCTTTAGAAAATTTCCCTTCCTTACAATATATAGGAATAAAGAGAGAAGGAGATGAGAGGAAACCTGAAATCCTCCCTTGACCACCTCTAAAATGCATTGAATTCTCCTGCAACAGTGATGGGAGCTATGAAAAATCCCATACCTCCATGTACCATGCCTTGTTGTACAAGAAGGAAGCCCATACCTCATTATGGTGATAGGTGAGAAACTTGACAGCCTCAAAAAATGCGGACTATATTTTTCATTTTTAAGAACATAGTCCCACTAATTTAAATATATCAAACATCAAGAAATTTCTGAAAAAATCTCTCTTGCTCAAATATGAGCTTCTAGTTAAAAGATATGGCCATCTGAAGGTTGAGCTGTCATTCTACAAAAATGGGGGATTGGGAGTTCCAAAACTCTAAAAGTCTGAAATGCATGCAACCTCTGAAACCCTAAAATTTATACTTTCAGACATTTTTACTTCAGAGATTAAAACATTTTTCATCCGCCAAAATTGCTTGAGAGTTCTGAAAGTCTAAAACCCAAAAGTCTAAAAGTCTGAAGTCCCGGAATTTTGGAATTCAGAATTTTGGGCATTGAGTTGCGATTTTCATGTTTTAGGGTTTGAGACTTTTGAAACTCTGAAGTCTTAAAGTCTGAAAATTCAGACTTTCAGGATTTCAGATTTTTGACTTGCTACTTTTATAGCACAATTCCCAAAATTCCTGAAACCCTGAAATCTTGAAAGTATGAAATTCAAAATTTCAAGATTGGTTTTTAGAATTTACCACTACATTTTCGCATGCTTCCTGAGTCCTCTAAAACCCCGAAAACTTGAAAGTCTTAAATTTCAAACTTTCGGACTTCGGGATTTTAGACATTTGGGGCTAATTTTCCAACTTTGTGTCTAAGAATTCCAAAACCTTAAAATCCAAAATTCTAAAATTTCAGACTTTTGGGATTTTGGGTTTTGGACATTTTCTACCCATTTTTTGCCCTGTTTTTCACAAGTGCCAAAAATGCAAAAATAAATAAAATTTCGAGCCTTTCTCCATGTCTTCTTAAGCTTTGATATCCTTCAACATTGTTTGGCCACTCATTTTCTGACCTTGCTTCTCCATTGTCGAGCCCGCTTGCAACTTTGTTTTTTGGGATCGAATGTGAGCTCACATGATTTAACCAATCTCTCCATTTATCCTGTGCAAGGTTTTGTTTGATCAATTTTTCCCAAGGCAAAAAATTTGATAACAATAATTATTGGATATTGATGTAATAAAAATTTAATTAAATCATAGTACAATGTAAATACTATAATAAATGATCAAAAAATACTAGTCTATAGTAAGACACAAGTAATAAAACATGTGTAATATGAAGCCTTAAGAAATAAGGATAAATAAGGGGACTTTTTAAATTTATGAGTGAACAAGGAAGTGATATGAGTAGATGAAATAATGAAACAGACTGAGGAGAGTCTCTTTGATGATGACTCAAGGTTATAGAGTCTAAAATTGTACAAGACAATAGCCCTTGCGAGGGGACAAGAGTGCTTAGGTGCTAGTGTCTATTTTGGGCATTGGTGTCTATAGAGGTGCTCTAGATTTGATCTTTTCTATGTGGGATAAGATTCGTTGTTTCCTTTTCTCTGTCAATCTTTATTTGATTCATGGTATGCGAATCTACATGTATCCTAAAATAAATAATTTCACTTGTACATACCCCAAAACCACATCAAACCAAAAATATAAAATATATAATGGGGAGTTGGACTAGCCCTGAAAGTCACCCAAAGAGTGAAATCGTGACTAATAACTTCACTATATCTCAGAATCCATGTAATTCTTTTGTGTGTGTGTAGAAAGAACGTTCTTGGATTCCCTTGTGCAAGTTGCACAATGATAACATGCTAGATATAGAATGTAGCAAATGTATAGAATGTGTGAGATGGAATACAATAAACTTCAGCTCATATGATTTGTATGTAGAATTGATGAAATCCTTGTCCCTTGAATGAGTGATAGATGAATGCCTTTGATTCTCTTGTGCTTTTGAATGCAATATTACGTGATGATATATAATGCTCAGTGCTTGGTTCTTTATTTTGAGAACATCATTGTGTATTTCTATGATTCCCTTGTTTGAAATTCATAACTGTCAATTGAAATACTGACCCAAAATATTAAAAAGTAATTAAGAAGAGAAAGGGGTCCAAGTGAATAAGAAAAAGATAAAAATAGAAAGAAGTGACAAATGGGATAGGATCACCTAGTGCTAGTGTCCGAATCCATAGGAAGATAAAATAGTCCAATGGTGGCAATAGTGCAAGATGTATGAAGACAATAAAAGTGCATAAGATAGAGGAAAAGGATAAAGAGATTTGTCAATTACTAGTTTTCTTACTTAGGAATCATGTAAATGATAGCATGTTTTTAGGACCTAGAAATGTACCCAAGTGTGTAGATTTTGTGTGTACATTTTCTCTAAATTTATGTTGTGGAGTGAATAATTTCTAGCATAAAGTAGATATAATATGTGTACTTTCTGATCCTATAGATAGTGAGGCAAATAGTGTGCTGAGTGAACAAGTGAAGTGTGGAGACTAAGAAAAAGGAAGTGGACCCTAGGGGTGAAGTATATGCATAGATTGTACCTGTTGTTGTTCTTATATTTACTGATGTAGGATGCTTCTACTTGCGTATTAATGATGGACCTAAAAACGTAAAGTGAGAGAATAGTCAAATTCTTGTATCTGAAAAATCTGAGCAAAGTATGTATAAGTATGTAAAAGTGTGAAAAGATAGTACTAAACAAAAGTTTGCACCTGATGTATAATAGTGTAAAGGATAGAAATATGTCCTAAAATGCTATAAAGGGTGAGTTTTTTCGGAGATCTCATGCAAAGTGCTAGTTTTTTGGGTGATCTCATGCAAAGAGCATGTTTTTGGGGAGATCTCAAGCCAAGAATGAGGTTTTTAGGAAATCTCATGCTAAGAGTCTACTTTTTGGGTGATATCATCTGAGAGAAGAGTGTTGGGGAGAGAGGTCTAGTTTTTCTCTCCTTTCATGATTGTTTCCTGAATGAAAACCACTATAGATGGTACGTCTCGATGAGTTTTGTGGTTTTCTGTATCGTAGCTGATTACAGGAGATAGAACATATTTTGTATTTAGATACAAGTTCTCACTAATGGTGAAATTTTCTGAAGAATAATGATGCATGTGTTGTATTTTGAAATTTCCTATTTCTTCCCCCAATACCTTATCACCCAGGGAGGAAGCAAGCGCTATGCACTACTATATGGGTCTTGGTGCTAGTGTTTGTACTTTATGTGAAGTATAAGTTTGATTTTGAACTATTCCACGAATGTATTCTTGTGTTTTTTTATGTACTATAATAATCTAAACTGTAGATCTAAATTGATGTAGGGTGATTTTTCACCCAATGTATGCACTTCTCGTTTTGGGTGCATGCGAAAAATGTAGGAGAATGCGACCAAAAGGAGAGGACCAAAGACATATATACATATCTGAATTGGAGATACTTGTATGGGGTAGAGGATGTGCATGATAGAAATAAAGTCACATGAAATGAAATTGGTCTAGTACAAGTGTTAGCAGTAAAAGTAGCTAGCAAGAAATTGAATACAATGTAACAAACAATTGTGCAAAGAAGATGTACCTTGAAAATCAAGTTTCAAACATGGGACACTAATCACAATGTAACAAGACAATCGGGGCTGAAGTAGACAAAATAGAAAAATGATCACACAAGACATAGGGTATATCCTATAAATAATAGTATACAATAGCAAACAAGATCAAGAAAAATGTATCAGATAACCATGGTTACATAGAGTCCTGTGAGGAATATTCTACACATGAAGCACCCATTAGCATGTTAGAGATATAAATTAGTATGTCAAAAATTGTATATATCAGTGATAAGTAAAGTGGAATCAGTAGTAAATAATGCGACAATAGAAACTATAATGTGTAATAGTAGTAAATGAGATTCCTTAAGGAGCCTCGATGAGATTGGAAAGTGATTCAATGTCAAGCATCATACATCGTGTAAGGAGATGTAAGATATCTCCATTCACATCATAGAAAAATTGAATGCGCAGGTGTATATAGAAAAATATATTGACATACTAATAACTTGCTAGCATAGTACAAAAAGTGCAACATGTCAGTAGTATAGGAAACCAAGAGTAGATGCAACCAAGATATGAAATTTTTTATATGAGTGTGATGATACGATATGCAATATGCTAACATGGTAAGGGAAGATTTTCCCTCAAGTGGACATTCAAGAAATGAGGTTCATTTATAAATTTCCCTTCAACAATCAAGAATGAATAATATAACAATAGTGCATCATCAGGAAATTGTTGTGTCATATGCGAGTAGATACTAGAAAACATAGTTCATGAAGCACACAGTGTGAAGTGTGTAATTTGCTGTTATTTCATGTAGTGTTCCCTTAATAATCAAGTTTGAAACATAGCACGAGAGTGCATCATAGGGTAATGACAGTATAATGTGTGTACAACCGAAGTGAGTATACTAGAAATTGTAGTAATGGAGAAAATTGATAGAGCTAGAAGGGGGAAAGTGTAATGACCCCTAAATGATCTAATGTTTGAGAGCTATGTGATGATGAAAGAGAGATATTGTGATGGTGATAGATTTTGAAATGTGACATAAGAAAGCATGTTGTCATCACAATGAGAGGTAAAAGCAAAAGTAGGACTAGGGTTGGGTTCTGGGTTTAAAGGAGGATGGATTTTTAAATATGGTTGCTGAGTTGGATTTGGTAACGCTTTAGAATACTTGATAGGAGGGGATGTAGGATGTATTTTGAGAGGTGGTTGATTATATAGAATGAGAAACTTCATAGAAGACTTGATAGGAGTAGGGGATGAAGGACATATTTTGAGACACTATTGATTAGTTGGAATGGGTTGGATATGATGCTTTTGACTAACTAAAGAAGGAAAAGTATAAATAATGGAATGATGCTCACTAGAAATAGAGGCATATTTCTTAGGAGCCTAATAGGTTTTAGCAATTGGATATGTAGTTGATTGTTTTGTAACAAATCAAATAAAACCCTGATGCTCAAGGTGTTTAATCCTTTATTTTAAAGCATATAAATGATTGTTATGATGTCCATTAAATCTATGATAATTACAACATGAGAGTCTTATGTATTTTTCAAGCCAATAAGGAGGGTATCAATGAGTAGTTGGTAATTTTATCAATTGGTGATTGAGGAGCTCATGAAGAATATCATGTTTCTTAGCATTTAGATCAAACTTGAGAGGTGCGGGTAGTAGAAATACTTGTTCTTCATTTATATGAGCACATGTAGTAGACATAGGATTAGAATGAAGTGTACAAGAAGAACTAGCATGGGCTTGATAAGATGTCTTGAGATGTTGGATTTCATCTCTAAGATATGTAATTGTCATTTAAATAGCTTGAATATTATCTTCAAATAAACAATGTAAATCATGAATTAACATGCAAAAGGATTGATTAGTTGTGGTGTTAGGTCCAATAGATTCATCAGAGAGATGATCAAAGATGGTAATTAGATTTGTGGGTGGCATATTGCAAGGGAAATACATTGAGTCTAGGGATTTTTGGAGAACATATTTGCAAGGTGGTTGTAGTTGAATCAAATAATACAAGGAGAATTGAGGAGCCATGAAATAAAACTTGATAGAATAGGAAAAAAAGGATCCAAGTGTTTGATCACTAGTGGGATTCACCAAATTATTTGATAAAAATTAAATTAAATCATATTATACATTAAATATTGGAATAAATAAAATACAAATACTAATCTAGAGTAAGACACAAGAAATAAATCATGCACAATTGATCAAAACCCAAACAAGAAGGATAGATACGGGGACTTAGTTGATTTAAGAGTGGAAAAAAAGTTATCTGGGTAGATGTAATACTAAAATAGACTAAGGAGAGTGTCATTGATGATGAATGGAGGTTTTGGAATTTGAAACTAGACAAGAAAGAAGCATCTGGGATAGGATAGGACAACCCAGGTGTAGTTTCCATTCTGGGCACAAGTTTTGGCTTCTATCAGTCGCTCTACATTCACTGTTTGATCTACAAATGTACTCGTAACCTGTAAGAAAGACATTCTCATGCACATACTCACAAACCACATCAAACCTAATATGAAAAATTCATAATGGGGAGTTATACTGACCCCGATGGTCACTCAAAGAGTTTAATTATGATGGACTAATGAAAAACATCTCAAATTCCATGTAGTTGTTATTTTTGTGTATAGAAATGATGCCCTAGGATGTTTTTTTGCAAGTTACATAGTGATAGAAGGCTATATACAAAATGTAGTGAATGTATACAATGCGTGGGATGGAATAATTTAAAATTCCGCTCTTGTATTGTGCATACAGAATTGATGCAACCCTTGTCCCTTGAATCAGTGATAGATCAAGCTTAGTGTTTGGTCGTTTATTTTGAAAACATAATTATGCATTTATATGATTACCTTGTTTGAATTTCATAATTGACAACTTAAATGCTGACCCAAAGTGTTAAAAGGTGACCAAGAAGCGGAAAGAACCGAAAAAGAGTAAGAAGAAAAAATAGAGGGACTGGAGCACCTAGGTGCTTCTTCCCTAACTAGGCGCTTGTGTTTGAGGCCATCAAAAGGTAAATTTGACAAGTGTCAGTAGAGCTGTAAGATGTGTAAATCCAGCAAAGTGTAAGAGATAAAGCAACATAAAGGCCAAAAGGACTTGTCAACCACTAGAATTCTTGCTTAGGAATCATGTATAAATTAGTATGCTTTAGGACCTAGAAATATACCCAAGTGCATAGATTTTATGTTTGGATTTTCTTAATAACCATGTTTTGATCATCCAAATTATATTATATTTCATACTTTCTGCATTTCTTTTTATTTTCATTTTTATCTTCCATTTAATAGTTCTCATAGTGCATATGCATGTTTTAGATTATTGTTGTAACCAATGAGAAATAAAACATGTTGGGGGAAGAATCTCTAAATTCCAGGAATAAGTTCTAGATTGTATCAGAGAAGTAGTACGCCACTTTTATATCGAAAGATAACACGAACCTCTCTCGCCACTCTAAGTGAAAATACACACTCAAGTAGGACAATTATATATTGTCTTTTTTACTAATGCTACTGCCTAAGAACAGTCAATTAGTCTGTTGGCTTGGTCCCATGGAATTATAGGGTCCTGTAAATGTGACTTGGGAGATATTTTTGCCATGTGTAATAAGGGAACAAGCCACAACAATGATGAACGTTTAAGTGGGTATTAGCTTAACCCATATTTAAAATGAAATAATCGTCATTCCGAAATTATTTATATTGTTGATTCAGATAAATATAACCACCATGAAAGCTTTATGCTTTTTTAATATATGTACAACTTGAAATTTCATCTATTGGTTTCTTATAGATCCAATTTAAATGGTTCTTTATTTAAATAAAATACCCATGAGCTTTATACTAAACTAATTTAAAAATTCATAGTTTGCTATATGATAGAAATATACGGTTAAATTTTTGTTTGTCAAAATAGAAAGTGAGAGTTATGATTTTATATCTAAGTTAACTTTAAGGATGAGATTGTCTAAACAAAACAAAAAATTATAGAATATGAGATAATTTTAATGAATATGAGATATGTTTCTCATATATATATATATATATATATATATATATATATATATATTTGAGTGTGTGTGTTAAATTTTAAATTAAAGAAGAGGAAAGTAGATATATGTAACTACCTTGAAAACACCCAAAAATTTGAATTGTTGAAAAATGGGGTGAATGGTAATTAGGTGTAATAATTGCATAAATCTACTTTCATATATCCTCGCTTTTCCAAATTGATCGCTTAGTCACCGACCTTAATGCTTGAATTATTACACATTAAATCATTTATATACTGCTTCATGTACATTTCTATGTTGTCTATTAGGAAAGTGAATACTATAGAACACTTTTTAAAAACTAATTTTTGATTATTTGACTATCTCCATATGATGTATCTTAGAGAACAATTTGGAACTATTGTATGAGGAAAATGGAAAAGGTTATTTATATTAGCATCACATGTACTTATATATTTTTTAAATTACTAAAGCATTCTTCATCAATCCCAGATTGTGCATATCAAACAATTATTTCCCTCGTTCTCTATCCTAGAAATTACAACTAAAGTATCTAATAGGAAAATGTCATTAATTAATTGATTATTGGTCTTCATTCCATTATCACAATTTTCTGATTTAGCAGATAAGAAATGTTCAAAATGTAAACGACAAAAGAAAATAACGATTAATTAAATGCATAAATTTTGTCAAGAAATACAATAGTAAATTGATATTGTCTATCGACATTCACAAGCACGTATTGATGATGATACTAGTTTAATTTAATATGAGCACATATCTTTATGCTAATATACAAATGTAAATTTGATATTCGAGTGAGGAAGTAATCAAAACTAAGATAATATGTTCATACATCTAAAGGAAGGACTTTTACTCTCATTTAAAAATTAAATTCAGAACATTTACTTCTTTATGTTTTACTATGGCTTTATAGTTCATGTACTTGTACCACTTGCATTAAGAAATTGTAGATCATAAAAACTTTTTTTAAATATGTATTGAGACAAATTTGAGAGAATGACCACACCACCTTAACCATGAATAGTAGTATACCCCTCACCACCTTTAGTGTCTTAAAACTAAAAGGGAATGATGTCTACTATTCATGCAACCACAAATGATGTCTACTATTCATGCAACCACAAGATACGTTCAAAGACTGGCTAATTAGTTCTCCAACCAAAAAAAAGTGATGATAAATAAATAGTTAGTGAGGATCGTATTTTCATCAACTATTTTGGAGTTGAATTTGAGTAAAAATAATTTGTATTATGATTATTTAATAAAAATAACTATGTAATTGATTTCCACGACATCTGTAATCTCAACAATAAACTTTGCAATTGCTATTACAATCAAAGGCTATTGTGAAAATTTCCATAACTAAAAACGACATCCATAGGTGCTTCTGAAAGGCTGATAGGCACATTTATTATAATCATCCTCATTTTTTTTAAAAGCCTTCAAAATTTCCATCTAGTATGTTTTATCTAACACAAAGGAAATATGCTTGATAACTTATCTTTCCATGAGGTTCTATAAGGAAACATAGTTAGTTGTAACTTAAAGTGTGGAAATATTATAATGACATGTTTTTCATTTTAGTTGTAATGCAAAATGTGAAAATATACACACAATATAGGAGTTGTTTGAAACAATGCACTTGTTAGCAAATGTTTTCTTCCTATAAGTTGTTTGGATACAATGCCTTGTTAGCAAATGTTTTCTTCCTATAAGAAATATTTTTATATAGTAAATATTTTAGTATTTATTTTCAATTTGATTTCATATATATATAATAAAATCCAACTTAGGGTAGTATGGTATATATTTAGAATCAACGGTATATGATGTAATTTGTAGGGATTATGAATGCACATAGGAGGTGATGGGAAGAATGAGAAATCAATCATGCTCATCTCGCAACCAATCAATCAATAATGTTAGTAAAATGCCCACTTCCATTTGGGTGTTACCACTATTGGAAAAAGGGTTAACATAGACGAAGCCAATATGATATCAATTTATTAATTCAACGACGATTTTCATAATTGTAGAAATCTGAATTGAGGTAGTAGGTAATGTATTTAAGGGAAATTGTATGTGATCCTTTTATGATTATGAAGCCCTGAGGAAGAGATGGGAATTCCAACAAAGAAAACATCCTCATCATGTAACCAGTAAACCATTATGTTACTAAAAGGGCCAACACTATTATTTTTTCACCCTATTGGCATATATAAGGATCATGATATATTGTGGTTTTTTATGTAATCATTAAGCATGTAAACTAATCAACTTGGATTTATCTTTTGATTCAATGAGTATTTTTAGAGTCATAGAAGGAGCTACAAGCTGCACTTAAGAGGCATTTAATTTAGAGGTAATTGTAACCACAACTAAAAGAATAATGATATATTGAGGTTTATATGTTAATGTGAACTAAGAATGTGTGATTAATGTTTTGATTCAATGAGGATTTTTAGTATCATCAAACATTATATTACTAAGAGATTGATATTATTTTGTGGTGTCACCCCATATATTATGGCTTCACCAATATAAGTTTCATGATATATTGGGATTTAAATGCTAACACAAACCAAACCAACAAACCATAATATGGGATATATTTTTTGTTTCAATAAAAAATTGTTATAATCCCATTGGGAAATATGTGGTTGCAAAATATATTGAAGAGGCATATCCAACTTATAGAATTATGAGGAATGTATTTATAAATAATTATATGTGTGTGTTATTATGCAATGCTATTTGTAACAAAATAGTTCTTCATTAATAAACAGTTACTCATCTACCTTTGGTAAGCATGTAGATTGTCTCTGCATAAAATCAAGGATTGTGCAATATTCCACTTGAGACTAAACTATCCATTAAATTTTGGAAAAAATGCACTCCTTTTATATTCTTGAGAGAAATATGTAGCTAATTAAATATTCTAAATATAACTAATAAGTACAATAGGTATTTTTAGCTTTTCTTGATTTTGTAAAATTACTACACATTGTAAAATATAAATGTGATATACATCTTGCAATGTGAATGTGCAAAACCAAATAAAAAATTCAAATAGGATGAAAATGTCTTCTACAGTAACATTATAGTGTCCACTTCCCTTTGACAACTTTTGATACTGATCATGACACTATTGACTATATCATGGACATTATTATAGTTTTGATTTAGTATTATGTTAGATGTTCCATCATGGATTATTGTTGACTTTGATTCTTATATGATGCGTGCTGATTATTAGAGACATTTTAGATATTGATGTTGATATATTCTTTGACATGGTTATGTTATAGTTGTTGTTCGGACTTGTGATATTTGGATATTTTGAGTAGACCTAGAAAATGAGAATTGAATTAAAATTGATGATGATATAGTTATGGATGAAATTGTAAGTGATACTGTTGATTGTCTTGATGATTGTTGTGATTCACATATATATTGATGATCTTAAAATTATATTTATATTCATTTAAATGTTCTGATATGGTCATAAGGCCAAAGGAGGTATTTGTATTTTACAGGTTTAAAACATCACAACAAACATCGGGGGATCGAAGACCAACAACATTGGAATTCTAGATGAATGTAACAAGGTCACCATGGCAACTGTATTTGTTTGTGTGTGTTTGATTGTGTTAGGGATTCCCATGGGGGGATCACCTTTAAATGTGACCAAGGGACTTGTGTTTTTCTTTTATTTGGCTCCTTTGTTAATTTTTGCATGTGTTTATTTTGTGGTGCATTGACCCCTTTCATTATTTATTAAGTGATGTGTTAATATTGTGAGTAATCATGTTGTTAAGATAATTAATGAAAATATGTCATAAGAACTTAATTAATAGAGTTTTTGGCCTTGAATTAAAGTGTTGTAAGAGATGTGTAAGTTAACTTTTAAGCGTGAAACACTCCACCTTCATGGAAATTCGAATTTGTTCTTGGAGGCTGATTTTAGAGGCTTGTGGAAGGAGTTAAACTTGTCCCATACCTCTTAAATTAATTTACTAACCATACCTATGGTTGGAGGGTTGATTTTATACATTTATAATGCATTAATGTAAGTTAAATTATAAGTTTTAATTGCACTTTTCTTACATGGTTTAATTTTAGTACTTTGGGGTGTGGGTTGGATTTGAGTATGTAAGTAAACTGTCATATTATTCCCCCACCTATTTATCATGCATTGGATAATGAAGTTGAATTTTGGGTTGGGGTTGAGGATGTGTGATCTGGTATCCTGCATGGATCAACCTCATCCTCTTCTCTTCCCTCTTCTATAAAATTTAAATTCCTTGCTTTGTTTTGGGGTTACTTCACTTTGGAGACTTGATTCTTAGGAAAATTCCTTGTTGTTTTGGGAGCTCTTGTTGTTGGAGAAGTTTGAAGATTTTTGCATGCTTGTTGTTTGGTGGATTTTGGATTGTTTTCTTGGAAACAACTATTGTTTGGAACTTGGGAAACTCCATCATGGACAGGTAAGAGCTTGGCTCTTGAAATGATCTTCTTTTATGAATGTAAATGTTATTGTGTGAATATTTTGGCATTTTTGTGTGATATTGAGTAGATGGCCTAGGTATAGTGTAAGAGAAGAGTATGGGGTTCATTTTGTGGGAGGCACAAGTGTTTTGGGGAGTTATAAGTGTGGAGGGAGTTGGGATTTGGGTTCCACCTTAAAAATAAATAGCTTGTATTTATTTACACGTTATGGGGTTCCATAAGAGGTTGGGGAGGCATAACGAAATGTGAGGAATAAGGGGTACTTGGGGGAGGCATAAGGAATGCTAGGATTTTGATATACAATATTTTAGCAATTTGTAATTTAGGTGGTGATACCCATTTCCCCTTTTTGGAGGCACAAGAAGCATCCCCCATAGGTTCTTGCTACTTTGGCTTGCTTGATGAATCATATGTAATGTTTGTCATGCTTTAATGTAGTTGTAAACTACATTATGTTTTGGATTGTGTTCTTATTGTGAAAATGTTGCTTGTGTGTTTTTTGAAGCTTGTTGTTACCATGAATTGGATCACATCTCTTATTGCATTGTGGTTGGGGCTTGGGGGAAAATGAAGAAGGATGAATTCTCCTTTTCATTGGATGTCCTAGTTGGGTGGAGAGCGTTGCCTTTCCCCTACTCTTGTGGTGATCAAATTTGAAGAATGTGAAATCTGCATGTTGTTTTTCTAGAGCTGAGGAAAAGACAGTTTGATAGTTCCTTGTGAAATGAAACCGTATTGTAACCTTTCCCACTTTAAGTGGATGAACTTGTAAATTTTTGTAATGGAAAGATGTGTTTATTGAATAAAAAGTTGTATATTGTAATGTGAAAGAGATATACTCCGTTTTTGTTTTTGAAAAAAAGAATTGTATTTTGTATGATGAATTTGAGGAATGAAAGAAAGAAGTTGTAAGTTGTCTTTTGGAATCAATAAATGAATGTATTACCTTTATCAAATTGCATTGTTTTATTGAATTTGATCATTTCAATGTATTTGATATCTCTGTTTGAAAGGACGAAATGCGTGTGAGAAAAATACAGAATTTTGTCTCTTTGAAATGTGTAAAATTTGAAATGAGAGTTACATTTTGGTTTTGAATATTTTTATTTGAATCAAATAAATTTATTAGATTGGAATTGGAACGTATTCTAATACTTGGAAGAATAAAATGACAAATAGACCCTTTAAAATTTGATCTTTATTTTATATTTTCAAACTGGCAATTATTTACTCCAAAATGCACAAATTGAACCTACAACCAAGAAATAACAAATGAAACATTAAATTGGACATAATAAGATCTAAAAAAATGCATCTAGACATTAACACTTAAGGAATTTCTTAGAAAACTTAGCAAACTCGGGCTTACAACGTTTCACTATCATTTTCTTGTCAAAGTTGTAAATTTTCAAATTAGAGCTCAATCAAACTAACTTGCCTTTTAGATCCACCCTAAATCCATCTATAAACAATTCTCCATGATTAATGGACAAGTTAAGGGAGGAAGAAGATCAATTGATTAAAATTTCATAGGTTAAAATTTACCAGTTTACCTTTTAAAAGCCTGTAGATCGTTTTCTTGAAATTGACTCCTTAAACTTTATCAAAATAAAAATTTAATTTTTCTTGTATAAAGAGGACGTCGAGAGATTTCCAGAAATTCCTCGTTTTCTCAAAACTGAGCTATTTATCAAAAGTTATGGTCTTTTGAATTTTTCCTTCATTTGGTGTCAAAAATAATTCCAACTGTCAAAAAAAGCAAATTGGGAAAATTTTCCTTGGCGGACCCGCAGACTTGAATTTTCCCTTAGTGCTTTTGGTCAAAATAAACCAAAGAAATGAATTCCCTCGCTCCTCTGCTAACCCGTAGGCCTTTCTTTTTGGTCAAATAATCGTCGAAGTCTAAAAGAAAATTTTTGGAAAAATTTCCCCCGTGGACCCACCGCCCCGCTTTTTCCCTTTGGTTGCCTTTCACGGGTCTGCAACATTAAAATTAGCCTTTAAAACCTTTTTGGGAAATTTCCCTAATTTTCCCCACCAGCCCAGAGCTAATAAGAGGCTACCACATGGCACACGAGGCATTGGCAGAGGATTGGATCCTTTTTTAACATAGCGTTTCAAAAAAAAAAATGGGAAATTTTTCTAAGTTTCCTCTGCCTCCCCACCGGCCCACAACCAATCAGAGATCGACACGTGGCGCGTTAGGCGTTGTCGAAGGCACGAAAATTTTTGATCCCTAACACTTTTTGGCTGAAAAGACACAATGTCTTAAATCGCTCCTATGACCTGATTTTCCACCAGGGTGTTATAAAGCCGACACATGTCCTCTTCGGGCTCGTGGGTGCAAGGAGGTAAATCGCACTTTTGCCCTAAAGAAGGAAAATGTGCAAAATTTTCTCCCCACTCCACTGACCCATGTAAGGGAAAAAGATTTCTTTCCCACCCTACCGGTCCACAATCCTCCTCTAGGATAAATTTATCTCTCAAGTCCGTAGACCCGAGTTGGGGAAAATTTTCTTCCCTAGGCCCCGCAGATCCGCTCTTGGGAAAATTTTCCTCCCAAGGTCCATCGGCCCATAACTCGATAAATTTGAGGAGTTAGGAGGAATTTTTATATCATTGGAAAGGTGAGGAAATATCCTATCTAATGGGAATGTTTTAGGAAATTTTTAAGAGAGTTAATCCTGATAAAAATCAAGTTGAAGTTTTTAAGCTAGTTAGAAAGTGGTGTAGTGTGAAATTACCCTCTTAACCTAATTGAACTTTATAGCCCTAAATTTTGACCTTGTGGCCTTTAATAATTGTTAATAAAGAAAAAATATAATCTAGTAAATTAGTATTGATCTAGAACCTTGCTTATGACAATTGTTGTCTTGTAACCTGGTTGAAGACACATTTAAACAAAAAAAATTATTCCATAATTTTCCTATCTATTCCTAGGTTGTTTCTTGGTCTCAAATGGGTTGTTTTTATGGGAATTGCACTTGGTATTAGAGTAGTGGTTCAAAATATTGGGCCATTGGGCACACTAGAAACTTGAGACATGAACCTTAAACCTAGCACGCTTTTAAATGTACGAAATAACTTAGTTTAGAAATTACATCTTTTAGTAAACATCAAAACTAAATAAAACTTAGAAAGATGAACTAATTCTCTCTTTGGTCTGTGCAGGAGGCACAGAAGAGACGAGGGGTAGTTTCATATCAACCTAGACTTACCAACACTAGATCATGTTGTAGCAACCATCCTATCATAGATTTTACAGAATCTTTAGGATGTTAATGGAGATCTATGAGGAGGATTAGTAGGAGGAAATGCAGCCAGACATGATAGAGTCACTTCCATTGAGGGTCATGTATCTCCTCGATCCAGCAAGGAGCATGGAGGAGAGAACTTCTATGCAAATTCAGCTAGAGTAGATTCACCATAAAGGGGACATGGTGACTGAGTTTTAGGACACAGAGAGAGGTCTCGGATCCCTAAGCTTAGGGATAAGCATACAGAGAGGCCTAGAGGCCATCAGAACATAGCTATAGATCACATCAGAGACATCCTGAAGCTTTGGCCATCACATTAGTCTAGGGAAACAGATGGATTTCAGGAACATGAAAGCTCATGTTGCAATCCCTCTACTGAGGGATGGAGCTGGTGTCTGGTGGTAGATAGAGGAGCAGAAGCTCCATGTTGATTCTGAGACAATTACCTGGAAGCTCTTTGAGGTGTTTTAGGAGCTAATACTTGTCACGGAGGTTCATACAGTAGCAGATAGATGAGTTATTTGACCTCTAATAGTCATCTCTTATAGTGGCTAAGTATGAGAGTAGATTTATGGATCTACTCCAATATGTTGATTACATGTAAGATGAGCAGGTGCAGATCCATAGGTTCATCCAAGGCCTGAATCTGGACATTGGACGTGCAGTGTGGATCCACTGTCCACAGACATTAGCTGAGACCATTAAGAAGGCCTATATAGTAGAGGAGACTTGGGGAAAGACCAAATAGGCTAGAGACCGAGTCTGGAGCCGCATACAACAGATGCATGATAGTAGATTAAGGGGGTCAGTACCTCTTCCTCATGGTGGATAGGATTCAACACAGTCATCTTTTAGACCATAGTAGCAGAAGAAGCAATAGTCTTTCTCACCTTATAGACCTCCTCAAAGCTTTGATGCACAAAGAGGTTGGAGTATGCGGCCTCCTCCTAGGGGTCCCATCAGGACACAGGGTGCCCAAAGAGGTCACTCATTATGAGCTCACCAATAGAGACCTCAGTAGTCCACAACAAAGTCATCAGGATCCACACCACAGATGTCTAGGGCACTGACTAGAGCTACTACATAGCGGAGAGGATTAGGTGGTTGTTTTGGGTGTGTTGTTACTAGAATTTTTTTGAGAGACTACCCACATAACCCTAATAACAAGGGTAAGACATAGATCTCAGAACCTACTGTCAGTGACATGGGGTGCAGTCATATGATCTATGTAGTGGTTGAGAATCACCAAGAAGAGCATCAGAGTATAGTTATTGAGACTGTTGGTAACATTGGAGGAATTCCCACCTCTATTTTGTTTGATTCTAGTTCTTATGATTCTTTTATTGCGCCATCCTTAGTAGAGTGATGGAGGATGGTGGTAGTTAGGTAGGGTCATAGTTGGGATGTTGAGATGGCTTTTAGAGCCAAGATCTCTGTAGACTCCTTAGTTAAGGAGTGTGTGGTGGATTTGGGACCTTTCACCACTACCTCGAATCTCCATATCCTTCTGTTGGGATCTTATGGAGTCATCTTGGGCATGGACAAGTTATCTGGACACAGAGCTAGAGTGGATTGTTACCACAAGATCATATCTTGCAAAAATGATCTAGGAGTTTAGATAGTGATAGTGGGGGTCAGGAGACCCATTTCTATTTGCACCATCTTTTTTATGGAGGTTAAGTGGTGTGTGCAATGGGGTTATCAAATGTTTGTTGTTACAGTGAGTGACAGATAAGAGGATGTGTCTAGTGGACCATTTCTAGATTATCATCCCATTTTGAGAGAGTTTTTAGATGCCTTTCGAGGGGATCTAGCAGGGTTACCACCCCCACATGAGATTGACCTCCATATAGATCTGGTTCTGGGAGTAGAGCCTATCTCATGAGCACCTTACCAGATGACTACCTTTGAGCTCTGCAAGCTCAAGTTACAACTTGAGGGCCTTCTGGAGAAGGGCATAATTCATCCTAGCATGTCCCCTTAGGGTGCATTGGTTATCTTTGTCAAGAAAAAGGAAATATCCTTGCAGTTGTGTATTGATTACCGCTAGCTTAATAAGGTAACGATCAAAAATCATTATCCCATTCCACACATTGATGATTTTTTTGATCAAATGAAGGGAGCCAAAACTTTCACTAAGATAGACCTTAAGTCAAGCTACCATTAGCTAAGTATTTCGGAGGCGGACATTCATAAGACTGCCTTTCGTATGAGATATGGCCACTATGAGTTCATAGTTATACCTTTTGGTGTGACTAATGCCCCCGCAATATTTATGAGTCTAATGAATGGGGTATTTAGGACTTTCTTAGATCGCTTCGTGCTCATCTTCCTTGATGAAATTTTGATTTACTCATGTACGCGTGAGGAGCATGAGGGGCACCTTCACTAGGTTCTTCAGTTTCTTCAGGAGCAATAACTTTATAGGAATTGGAGAAGTGTACATTCTTTTAGACGGAGGTGCAGTATTTGGGTCATATAATTTCTAGGGAAGGTTTCACCATCAATCCTTCAAAGATTAGAGCTATCATGGACTGGCCAGCACCCACTACTGTGACTAAGGTGTGCATCTTCATAGGATTAGTAGGTTACTACAAGATATTTGTTTATGAACTCTCTTGGATTGCGCACCCCATCACTTCCCTCCAACGGAAAGGGAAGAATTTTTTTTCATCAGACAGGTGCGAGCAGGCCTTTAGGAAACTAAAGGAATTCCTCACTAAAACACCTATCCTTATAGTTCCAGATCCGCAGGGTGAGTTTTTTGTTTGCATGGATGCTTCTTTAGCAGGGATTAGAGGTGTGTTGATGCAGGAGGGAAGAGTAGTGGCATTTGAGTCTCGCAAACTCAAGGATTATGAGGTTAATTTTCTGACTCACGATCTTGAGCATGTAGTAGTTGTGCACACTTTTGTTCAATGGAGGAACTTTCTGCCTTTTCGGAGATTCACACTCAGGATAGATCACCTAAGTCTTTGCCACCTCTTCACGCACCCCAATCTCAATACTCGTCAGCGACGTTGGATGGAGTTGCTTTGTGAGTAAGATATGGAGATAAAGGATCTGAAGGGGAAGGAGAATGTGGTGGCAGATGCTCTTAGCAAATGGAGACATGTGATTATGGCCACTTTAGTGGGAAAAACGTTGTGGAGTAGGATTCTTTAGCAGATTCTACATTACAGATCAAGCAGAGATCGAGTCCTAGAGACCCCTCGAAGGGAAGTTTGACAGTTTCTCACTAGAGGTAGATGGCCTTCTAAAGAACAGAAGTAAGATTTATGTTCCTAGAGATGGAAGCTTGAGGCAGGACATATTGTCAGAGGCACATCATGCACCCTATTCAGCCCATCTGGGGGTGAAGAATATGCACGCTATATTGAGACAATTGTATCACTGGAGAGAACTTTGCAGAGACATGGCTCAGTTCATGTCACGATTTTTAGAGTGCCTAAAAGTAAAGGCCTAGCATCAGCATCCAACTCACCTGAACTCTTTCCTCATGCTATACCGGAGTGAAAATGAGACACTATTTCCATGGACTTCATAGTTGGGCTACTGATGTTGAGATATCACCATGAAGCCATCATGGTCATGGTTGATAAATTGACAAAATTGGCTCACTTTTCTCTATTGAAGACCACTTATACAGCTAGTGTAGTGGCATGGGTATATCTTGATGAGATTGTCAAGTTACATGGGATTCCACAGAAGATCATTAGTGACTGTGATCCTTTGTACACTTCCCATTTTTTGACTACCATGTAGTATACCCTTGGGACAAACATCAATTTCAGTACAACATATCACCCCAAGACAGATGGTTAGACTAAGCCAGTGAATCAGATTCTAGAGGACATGCTCAGAATTTATGTGATGGATCAATAGTCTATATGGGAGGAGTACTTATGCTTGGTGGAGTTTTCCTACAATAATAGTTTTCAGAGTTCTATAGGCATGGCTCCTTTTCAGGATTTGTATGGTAGAGAGTGTAGGAAAGATCTTAGTTGGGACAGGTTAGAAGAAAGGGTTTCTCTTGGACCATCTTTGTTGTGGGACACAAAGAAGCAGGTGGTTTTTATCAGATAGAGACTGCAGGAGGCACAGGATAGGAAGAACAAGTATGCATATCATCATAGGACCGATCATAGTTTTGATGTGGGCATGAAGGTGTTCCTTTATGTTAAGCCACATAAGAGCCTCATATGTTATGGAATAGGTTCTTAGTTATCCCCTAGATTCATGTGTCCTTTTGAGATCTTGGAGCATGTTGGCCCTTTGGCCTACCATTTAGCATTGTCACCCAGCTTGTCTCATGTACATGATGTGTTTCATGTTTCATTTCTTAGGAGATATGTGGCCGATCCTTCTCATGTGTTAGATTACACATCATTGCAAGTGCATGATCAAGGGTAGGTGATGCTGGAGCCCGTTCACATCCTAGAATGTAGGACCCTGGGCCTTCAAGGTAGAGAGGTTGATCATGTCTGAGTTTAGTGGGTAAAATATGATGAGACTTCAGCTACCTGGGAGGATGCTACTTTGCAACGAGTTAAAATTCCACATTTTTTCCAGTGACTTCCAGGATGAAGTCAAGTCTAAGGGGAGGGGGATGTAGTGCCCACTTCCCTTTGACACCTTTTTGATACTAAGCATGATACTGCTAATTATATTATGGACATGATTATGGACTTTATTATAGTATGATGTTAGATGTTAGATCATGGATTATTGTTGACTTGATTCAGTTATGATGCATGATGATTATTAGAGGAAATTTGGATATTGATGTTTATATACTGTTTGACATGGTTATACTATGGATTTTGTTTAGACATGTGATATTTGGATTGTGTGAATATACCTAGAAATGGAAATTATTTGATGATGATATAGTTGTTGAGTAAAATTACAAATGATCTTGTTGATTGCTTAGATGTTGTTGTGATCCATTTATCTAGATGATTTTAGAATTTTATTTATATTATTTTGGATGTTCTGATATGGCCACGAGGCCAAAGGAGGTATTCATGTTTTCTAGGTTAAAATATCACAACAAACATTGGGGGATTGGAGACCAACCACATTGGAATTCTAGATGAATTCAACAAGGTCACCATGACAACTAGTATTTTTTTGTGCGTGTTTATGTGTGTTAGGGATTATCATATGGGGGATCATCTTTAAATGTGACCAAGGGGCTATGTGTGTTTATTTATTGGTTTCTATGTTTATGTTTTCATGTGTTTATTTTGTGGTGCATTGGTCCTTTCATTTTTCATTCAATGGTCTGTAATATTGTTAGTAATCAGGTTGTTAAGTTTATTAATTAAAATATGTCATAAGAAAGTAATTAATAGAGTCGTTGACCTTGAATTAAAGTGTTGTAAGAGATGTGTTAGTGATGTGTAAGTTAACTTTTCAGTGTGAAACACTCCACCTTCTTAGAAATTCGAATTTATCCTTGGAGGATAATTTTGGAGGCTTGTGGGACAAGTTAAACTTGTCGCATACCTCTTAAATTCATTTACAAACCATACCTTTGGTTTGTGGGTTGATTTTAGAATTTTGTAATGCATTTGTGTAAGTCAAATTAGAAGTTTTAGTTGCATTTTTCTTACATGGTGTAATTTAAGTCCTTTGGGTGAGGTTTGGAGTTGAGTATGTAAGTAATTTTTCATATTATTCCCCCACCTATTTATTGTGCATTGGATAATAAAGTTGACTTTTGGGTTGGGGTTGAGAATGTGTGATGTGGCATCCTACATGGATCCACCTCATCCTCTTCCCCCTCCCTCTTCTATAAAATTCTAATTCCTTGCCTTTTTTTGGGGTTACTTCACTTTGAAGACTTGATTCTTGGGCGAATTCCTTGTTGTTTTGGGAGCTCTTGCTATTGGATAAGTTTGAAGATTGTTGCATACTTGTTGTTTTATGGATTTTTGGATTTTTTACTTAGAAAAAACTACTGTTTGGAACTTGGGAAACACCATCATGGAGATGTAATATCTTGGCTCTTGAAATTCTCTTCTTTTATGAATGTAAATGTTATTGTGTGAATGTTTTGGCATGTTTGTGGGCTGTTGGGTAGATGGCCTAGGTATGGTGTAGGAAAAGAGTATGGGGTTCATTTTGTGGGAGGCACAAGTGTTTAGGGAGGTATAAGTGTGGAGGAAGTTGGGATTTGGGTTCCACCTTACAAATAAATAGTTTGCATTTATTTACTTATTATGGGGTGCCATAAGAGGTTGGGGAGGCATAAGGAAATGTTAGGAATAAGGGGTACTTGGGAGAGGCATAAGGAATGTCAGGCTTTTGATATACTATATTTTGGCAGTTTTTAATTTAGGTGGTGATACCCATTTCCCATTTTGGGAGGCATAAGAAGCATCCCCCATAATTTATTTCTCCTTTGGCTTGCTTGATGAAGCCTCAGTAATGTTTGTCATACTTTAATGTAGTTGTAAACTACATTCTTTTTGGGATTGTGTTCTTATTGTGAAAATTTTTCTTGTGTGTTTGTGGAATCCTATTGTTTCCATGAGTTGGATCACATCTCTTATTGCATTGTGGTTGGGGATTGGGGGCCAATGATGAAGGATGTATTCTCCTTTTTGTTGGATGTCTTGGTTGAGTGGAGAGCATTGCCTTGCCTCTACTCTTGTGGTGATAAAATTTGAAGAATGTGAAATCTACATGTTGTTGTTCTGGAGGTAAGGAAAAGATAGTTTGATAGTTCCTTATGAAATGAAACCGTATTGTAACCTTTCCCACTTTAAGTGGATGAACTTGTAAATGTTTGTAATGGAAAGATGTTGTATTGATTCGAAAGTTGTATATTCTAATGTGAAAGAGATATACTTCATTTTTGTTTTTGAAAGAAATAATTGTATTTTGTATGATGAATTTGATGAATGAAAGAAAGAAGTTGTAATTTGTTTTTTGGAATCAATAAATGGATGTATTAACTTTCTCAAATTACATTGTTGTATTGAATCTGAACATTTCAATGTATTTGAGATCTCTGTTTGAAAGGAAGAAATGCGTGTGAGAAAAATATAGAATTTTGTCTCTTTGAAATGTGTAAAATTTGAAATGAGAATTACATTTTGTTTTTGAAAAGTTTTATTTGAATCAACTAAATGTATTAGATTTGAATTAGAACGCATTCTAATACTTGGAAGAAGAAAATGGCAAATAGACCCTTTAAAATTTGATCTCTGTTTTATATTTTCAAACTGGTAATTATTTAAACCAAAATGCATAGACCGAACCTGCAACCAAGAAATAAAAATTAAAACATTAAATTGGACATAATAAGATCTAAAAAAAATCATCTAAACATTAACACTTAAGGAATTTCTTAGAAAACTTAGCAAACTCGGGCTCAAATCGTTTCACTGTCGTTTTGTTGTCAAAGTTGTAAATTTTCAAATTAGAGCTCAATAAAAAATACATACCATCCAAATCCATCCTAAATCCATCTATGAACAATTCTCCATGTTTAATGGACAAGTTGAGAGAGGAAGAATATCAATTGATTAAAATTTCATAAGTTAAAATTTACCATTTTTCCTTTTAAAAGCCTGCATATCATTTTCTTGAAATTGACTCCTTAAACTTTATCAAAATCAAAATCTAATGATTCTTGTGTAAATAGGAGGTCGAGATATTTCCATAAATTCCTATTTTTATAAAAATTGAGCTCTTTATCAAAGTTATGGCCTTCTAATGTTTTCCTTCGGTTGGCATCAAAAATAATTCCAACTGTATAAAAAAAATTGTGAAAAAATTCCTAGGCGGACCCACGGGCCCGAATTTTCCCTTAGCACTTTTTGTCGAAAAATGCCAAAGGAATCAATTCTCCCACCACTCTACTAACCTGCGGGCCTTTTGTTTTTGTTCAAATAATCACCTATGTCTGAAAGAAAAATTTTGGAAAAATTTCCCCCGCCACCCCGCTTTTGCCCTTTGGTTATCTTTCGCAAGTCTGCAACTTTAAACTTAGCCTTTAAAAAAAATTGGGAAAATTTTCCTAATTTTCCCCGCCAACCCACAGCCACTCAGAGGCTACCATGTGGCAAATGAGGCATTGGTAGAGAAGCGGATCCCTTTTTAACTTAGCATTTTGGAAAAATTTTGGGAAAATTTTCTAAGTTTCCTCCGCCTCTGCGTCGGCTCGCAACCAATCAGAGCTCGACATGTGGCACCTTCGGCGGCGGTGGAGGCATATACCATTTTGATCCCTATAAATTTTCAGCTGAAAATAAATAATTTCTTAAATCATTCTGACGGCCCAATTTTCTGCCGGGGTATTGTAAAGCCGACATGTGTCCTCTTCGGGCTCGTGGAGGTAAATCATGCTTTTTCCCCGAAGAAGGAAAATGTGCCAAATTTTCACCCCACTCCACTCGCCCGTGTATGGGAAAAAAATTACTTCCCCACCCCGCCAGTCTGCATTCCTCCTCTGGGTGAAATTTCTCTACGAAGTCCACAAACCCGAGTTGGGGAAAATTTTCTCCCCTGTGCCTGCAAACCCGCTCTTGGGAAAATTTTCCTCACAAGGTCCACCGGCCCATAACTTGAGAAATATGAAGAGTTAGGAGGACTTCTTTATATCATTGGAAAGGTGAGGAAATTTCCTATCTAATGGAAATATTTTAGGGAAGTTTTGAGATAAATAATCATGAGAATAATCAAGTTGAAACTTTTAAGCTAGTTAGAGAGTGGTGTAGTGTGAAATTACCCACTTAACCTAATTGAACTTTCTAACCCTAAACTTTGACCTTGTGACATTTAATAATTATTAATAAAGAAAAAAATATAATCTAGTAAATTGGTATTGATATAGAACCTTGGTTGTGACAACTATTGTCTTGTAACCTGGTTGAAGACACTTTTAAACAAAAAAATAATTATTCCATAATTTTCCTATCTATTCATAGGTTGTTCCTTGGTCTCAAGTGGGTTATTTTTATAGGCGTTACAAAATGAAATGTTGCATTCTAAGTTTCATTTACCAAGTTGTACTATCATTTTTGAAAGAAGTTCATTAAGGAATGTGTATTTTCCTTTCTCCTCATTTGTAGTATTTATTGGAATGAATTAAAATGGAGATCATGTTTAAAAGTTTACTTGTAAGGTAAAAGAAAGAGAAGGTTCATTATTCCTTGTGGAATTTGCATTTTCTAAGACTGAAGGAAGAACATAGAAGTGTAGAATAATAAGAATGTATTTTTTCGTAAATTGTAAATGTATAATAGTTGTTGTGTTTTCCTTGAGTAATTGGTTGTGGTAGAAATGAAATGTTGCACTAAGTATAATAAGTTTCCTTGTTGATAGTTTTCATTTTGTTGTAAAAAGGAAAGAAAAATGATACTGAGAATTAGATAAAGTTTCATTTCTTTTTTGTGTTGAAAATAATTTTGTGGGAAAAAGAATCTTATAGATGTTTTTCTTGTCACTATAGAAATAGTAAATATTTAAATGTAGTAATTCTAAGGATGGAATGAACAAATGGAATAAATTTTCTACTGGAGACTTTAGGAATGTAAATTCAACCTAAGGATGATCTTTGGAACACTCTAGTAAAATTTATTTTTGGAAATTTTTTGGAATTGAAGGTTCATTTTTTAAAGAACGGGACCACCTCCCTATGACGAGTGGCGGTCTTTGAACCACTTCTCAGGAAAGGTGACGGTTCGTGAATCATCACCCAAGTAAGGTGGTGGTCCCTAGACTGTCGGCTTGCTTTGGGTGGTGATTTCATCACTGACGGCAGAAAAATATAGATCCGCATCTATGTAAATTTAAATGTGATTAAATAAAAAATATGATCCTATTAAATATAAAAACAATACCACTAGCATACTAAAGCGGAAAATATTCATTGTTTGAAGTATGTAAATATTTAAATATTTTTTTTAATGTACTCATTCTCATACATTAAAATAGACGTAGGGTTTGGTCCAAATAGAGAAATCAAAATGGAAATAAATTTATAACAACTCCAGATTTGGTGTGGAAAACCCCTTCAATATTCAAATGAAAGACAATACAAGAATAAATCCACAACTTAGACTAAACTAAGTTGTATTTTGTGAATTCCTCCATGGTTCTTCCTTTCTTTTCTCTCATGGCTCCCATTTCTCCAACCTGCAGTTTGAAAAAAAAAAAAGTGACCAAATGGTGAGGCTATGGAAAAGAAAAAGGTTTAATAAGATTCCTTAAGGATATCTAGGGTTAGTATAGAACCCTAGTATCTAATGGCCACAAATGATATGATCCAAGGGTTGAGAACTAACCCTACAATTGTTAGGTGGGAATGAATATTATGGGTGTTTTAAATAATCCTTAGAGGTATGAGTGAATGGGGCCATTTAATACCCTTATATGTTAAGGTAATTTATTTAGTTCCTAGTATGTTTTAATAATTATTTAAATTGGCTTAGAGATAAATGATTTAAGAGAACTAAGATAACTGAGGGTAAGGGCTATTTAATTTGGGTTGAGTATTAATTCCTAAGGGGGAAACTAATTAACCTAGTGATAGGAATTAGTGAACACTTACTTAGTAATGATAATTAAATGGACATTAGAACTAATTTAAGAATAGTCAATTAATAATCTAGATTTGACCTATGCCATGAAATGCAAACTTGCTAGTAGAAATTAATCAAACATACATTAGGGTTTGACACCCTTGCAATACTTATAACTTAAAAAAAATTGTAGTAACTTTTTGGACAATTGTTTAAAGATTAATGTGGTTTTAGAACGTTGAAATTGTGGGCGTTACAGAAACCTACAATAAAAAGTGTATTATATGTTCATAGTTGAAGAAATTTAAATATAATTCATTAATAAATATGGAAATTTAACTTGAATAAGAGAAATGAAGGGATGAAGGGATGCATAACATGGAAAATGTACACTTGTTTCTAAAAGGAAGAGCTTCCCAATATTTTCTTGCATTTGGATAATTTAATATTTTAATTATTGTTGATCATCTTTGATGAAGGATTAGGGGGTATTATTCCCAATTTATGCCAAAGGAAAGTCTAGAGTATTGGGTGCATCCAACACAAAAATTAATAGGATGTAAAGAGGAGAAGAGAAACGTAATAATGTACCTTGTGAAGGAAGAATATTGTGTATCAAAGTATCTCGTAATTGTAATATCTTTCCCTTGAATGCGAGCAGAGGAAATACTAGCTATGAAGTACATAACCACTTCAAGACTGTCAATAACACCAAGGACGACACCATTGTAAATGGATTTGTGCCCAATTTCTAAGTATATAGACAAGGTATAAAGAGATTAATTGCACTCATTCTCTTCATGTGTTTTGTACTACATAGTAATATTATATAATATGCTTAAATATCAATGGAGAAGGAAACACATGCCCTGAAAAAAAATTGTATTTTGTAACTAGAATTAATTACTAAAGTGGTGGAGAGAAATACTTCACGTCTCTTGTAAACTAATATGATTATCTCAATTAACTCTGATATTGTGCCAAAAACGTGTATCGATCATGGATAATATAAAACTACAAAACCATTTGGTTGTTTTTCTCTAGTGTTAAAATTCGTGGTATGGTACATACCATTTGTAAATTCTTTATCCTTCTATATGATTTTGGCCCTATATGTTTTCTACTAGAATTATATGTTTGTAGTTGTTTTTTAGTAATTTTATTTCCTATGAAAACCTATTTATGAACACGTGATTATTCATATAATGTACAATATACCCCATTGAATGATCCCCTATTTTGAAGTCCATCTAAAAAACCATTTGACAATGCAATTTAGTATAAAATATGCATTTCCATGCATTGTATGTCTTCAAATTAGTAGTAGAGTGTAGAATACTGAAGAGGTGGCCACCTGGGAGAACATGGACTTAAAAAAGGGGGTTGCACATGGTCAAAACCATGGCAGATAAAAAGGAAAAATTTCATATTAATTTTAGTAATATTATTAGTGATAGAGAAAAAAACAACAGTAGTAGTAACAATGTTGCTGAAATATACTTGTCTAGTCGAGATTAAAAAAAGACTACATGAGAAAACACAAGAAGGAACACGTAAAGTAGTGTAAGATCCATGCATAGAGCTATGAACATGGGACACCCACATTGTCACAAGAAAATAAAGGAACTTAGGCCACACAAAAGAGAAGAAATGTCATAGAATAAGGCAAACAACCCCAAAAATGAGACACCCACTATGTCAAAAGACAAGTAAGGAACTCAGACCACTTACAATGAAGAAGAAAAGTAGTAGCACACAACTAGAAAACAAGCAGTAATGTCAAATAGTGATAAACTTGATAAGAAGTAATAGATCACATGAAGCCAATTATGTTAATTCTACACAAGACAAATGTGTTTTTCCAGTTATTTTAAAAACAATCATGTACACGATACCTATAATCAAGTGTAATGAGGAACTATAAAGGAACTATAATGACATAATAGCTCTTGCATAATGTCGAGGGATGCCCATAAGAGAATAATATAATAAATCAAAGTAGATCATATTAACATATAATGATATGTTTGTTCTACATGAAATTGAATATAAATCATGAACACATGTCTGTATATAGTAAGAAAAAGATATGTTATTCACCAACCATAGTGACTAATGACATATTTAATGTAAAGTGTCAACAATGTAAGCTATGAACATGTCCTCTGTATTTTTACATATATATGAATGTTTTTGTATTATTGATCATAACTACGTAAAAATATAAGGGCAACGTAAGAGCTACCTAATGATGTGTTATAGAAACTCTAGGAGGAGATATAGGTTGATACTAGATATATGAGATATAGGATGTGATGGGGTACACCTGTGATGAGAACTCTAAGAGTGAGAGATGTGAGATGTTACGCATGAACTAGAATACCTATGAGGGTTCCTTGGAGGGTGAGAGCCAATAGATGTAGTATATGTGTGAGGAGAGCTATTAGGAGAATTAGGAGGGCTAAACATGTTGTATAAAACATGTGTTATAGAAGGCCTAGTAGGAGACCTAGAAGAAGGAATTGTAGTATTATGACAAGATGTCATGGGAGGATGAGATTAAAAACTAGATACCTTGAAATGTGACAACTGGTTGTTGGTGAAATAATTTTACACAGTCTTATAGAATATATGTGACAATTCTAAAGGGATTCCTAAATCCATTTCACTTAAATTGCGAGTGCAAGAAACTAGGAATGGAACTTGTATAGTAAAAAAATCAACAATGATGGGTAGAATAATGTGTCCATAAGTAGAATTAGTATTGCATTCAGTGCGCCTCTTAGAATAAATTAGGAAGTGAAGTAACTTGAGAGTATATAAATTATCCTTATAATGTGGATCATCCAAACCATTATTGATAAGGAATACATTAGTAAATTTGTGAATATATCAAGTATGTGAGATAAGAGTATTGTCTATATCATAGTCATCCAAAGTAATAACTAGTGTAGAAGCTGGCATAGGGCTAAAAATGTCAATTGTTACATATAATGGGTGATCAGAATAAGGTGGAGATGGTATTGCATGATAACTATTGTGCACTTTAGAAGTATATTTTTTACTGTTATGGAACTTATAAATCCAATCATTATCAATATTCAGTGGATTAATCTTATTGAATGAGTGATCAAATGCTTCATAGCTATAGTAGTGAAAACCCAAGTCCATGTGTATCAGCTTTGGGAGGATTTAGATAACCTTGACTGCCTTCTACATGCATCTCTAATGATGGTACCAATAGTGCGCCAAGTTAGTAAATGAAGTGATGTTAACTTGCTTATATATGTTTCCAAAGGTAAATTATCATGATAAGGCCGACTCGGAAAGATGGAAAGACCCAAAAACTAATAGTGTATTGAAAGTAGAGTTAGAAAATGTGTCAGTATAGGACCGTACATGTTGGCTAGTACCTAATTATACAACATGACCAAACTTTACGTTTTTGGATAGAGAGAAGATAACTAAAATATGAAAGCTTCATCTTGGAAAGAAAAGTTTGAGAATAGGTCTTATGTATTAATATTAAGAGTTTGAATTGAACAAATTAAGAAAGAGAAGGAAACATGCACCAAGCGGGGATACTTGTTTTAGCAAAGAAATACATTTCGAACAAGAAAATTTAAAAGGATAAACTTCCAAATTTGAGTGTCCATATGTGATAATGTTTAACTTCTTATATTTTGGAGTATGTCAAAATATAAACATGTCTCCCGTATATGAATAAAATGTAAAGAGTTGGATATGTTTAAATTTGTGTTTCTTTTATATTCTATTATAAAACTCTCATTAAATTGTTTCATTTAATAGTAGAGCAAATTAAAATTTATACATAATTGTTTCAAAGTAATTTTCAAGAGCAACTCCACTGATCATGTTGTGTTTCCCGAGTCATTTACTCTTTCACGTAGTGTGGGGGAGGAGTAATTTCAGAAGATTTGTTTTTTTCCTTGTTATATAGCTGATTTTTCGCCTCATCCTTATTGTACTTTCCAACGGTTGTGTTATGTTGAAAAGTTTGAAATCATGCATGAAATTTACAGATAATAAAATTACAACCACCCTTTGTATTCTATTTTTAGCCTTTTCTCAATCAATATAATAGAGCCTTAGGCATCTGTTCATGTGCACAGCATTGAAGAAACTAATCTATACATATAGACCACTATGCAATTCTCAAGCATAGAACTTTAACATCTTGGGCTACTCTGACATATTAGTTTAAATGCATATTTTCTATTCTGTCCTACTTATATCTATGTGCGATTGTTTGGTTGAGTGTTTAATATCCTTATCCCACATTAGATGAAGGCATTGAAGTTCCCTTGTCAAAATGAAGAGCAGAAACTGCTAGAAAGATGTCTGATCTTTTTCCCTGGTGGGAAGTCTGGGATAGTACAGAAAAGGCTAGAAAATGGAAGTCTGGTGTGACCTGCTTTTTCCCTTGAGAAAAAGTGTGGTAAAGAACTATTTGGCTGCGTAGGTTGATGTGGTGATCAACAAGTGAAACAAGTCATTCGCGCAACGCCTCCATCTATTTGTCTTGAGGATTTGGGAAGTTTGATTGGTTTTTAAAAAAAACGCCTCCATCTATTTGTCTGCGATTTAGATAAGATTCGTGGGCTTCATGACTTCGGATTGCTTTGGGTGCACATTGAATGAATATCGCTCGTATTAGAACCTCCATTGACCATGTTTTTGAGCTCGCCCTCAACACCATGATCTTCACATTTCTTCCACACAAACATCAAATACAAAGGTCTACTGTTTTTTAACTTTTAGCATTGTCTATGTTTTGTTTTTATAGTCATTGGAGCCTGGAGGCCATTATTATATTTTTTATTATCTTTGAGATGCTGTAATAGACTCATTTAAATCCAAGCTTTAATTGTATTTTTTTTTGTTTAGTCGTTAACTTTTTTTTTTTTAACATTTCTTATATATCGTTAATTGTTAATACTGTTACTTGTTATTGGTGTTAGATTAACTTTTCATAAAAATAGTTTGTGCCATCAAAGTATTAATATAAAAAAAACAAAAAAACAAAAAAAAAAAGATTTTCTCACACATGTATTGTCCAAGTAATGACATCCATTTTGTGGGGGATGTCGGGTTATGTAATTCAATATTAAAATTAATACTCTTAGTAAGCAAGAAAGAAATTGGAGAATGGAGGTAATGGAGGAAGGAGGAAAATCAATGTCCTCTCATTGGCATTTTATGATCTTGTCCAAATTGTAGTATGACCTTGTTCCACACCATTAGGTTTCTCACAAATAGTTCATGATTTTCAATGAAGATTGCTAGATACACTCTTGTGAGTACTGATATATTACAGTGGATAAATGCAATTGAGCAAGTGAATGATATAGCAATGTGTAGAGTTCATCAAGTCATGTAGGAGAGAGAAGGACCTATGTCAACTTAGATTAAGATATGTGTGCAAGTCAAAATATATAAACAAATCCAAACTTTTCATTGGCAAAAGATAAATTACCCAAAAAAATAAAATTATTTGCATATAGTTTTTTGAAAGGGACTATACCCTTGTACTACAGGGCTCAAAAGCCAGATTAAACAGTTTCAACAAAACAAAAGTGATCAAAATCAATATTTAATAATATAGCCCAAGAACAGATAACAATCTCCTAAAAATAAAACCAAATACCAACAGTTTTACAGTGCAAGTGATTCCCAGCAGCAATGCAGTAGGCCAATATCCATGATGTAGCAGTGAAAGTAGATACAAGGAAAAGATTCATGTCTTGTCTTAGACAGTGGGGAAATTAGTTTTAGTGTATCCCTTCCTTTTCCTATCCACAACTGTCCAATCCGTGTTTCCTTCTTCCTCTAAAAGCGAAAGAAAAACCTCAAGTGACTTGATAGGGATGTGGCCATTAGCAAGGGGAATTGAATCACAATCCATCGCTGAAATGTCACCCTGAAAAGAAGAATGTGATGGTATCTTCTCTGTAGTGTTCGGGAGATATTCTTTGCAGGGTGAGTCTTCTTGCAAGGGGGTGCTAGATTCAACAACTGGGTCTATATGGGGGTCTATTGTTAGATGTTCGGAGAGGGAATCCTTCCACCATGCAGGTTTGAACTTGCGTTTGGAGTGTTCTAAATCCTCTTTGATGTGACTAGTTTTGAAGCAACGCTGACATCAAAAAGCAAGACCCTCATAGTCTATCCTCTGCACCAAGAGTCTTTCACTAATTTACAGATTGATTTCTACTAGTAAGGCTTGGGAGGTATCAAGATCTAGAAGGATTTGAGCATAAGTAGTATGGGTTTAAATAAAGGCTTTATCATCAACTTTTGCACATGAGATTAGAGTTTCACCTATAGCAAGCAAGAAAGATTTGTTCAAGCGCTGAAGTGGGAGGCCTGGCAAGCGAACCCAAACAAGGTAGGTATTAAAAGAGTTTTTTACAAGATCAAAATATGGATACCAGGGTTTCGACGTGAGCTCGTGCTCATCCCAAACCCAATGTTGATTAAAAAACAGATCCCTATGTTCAGGAGTTTCAAAGACAACAATAAATATGCTTTAGTACAACGATAGAGTCCAATATTACCTTATATCTTTTCTCTCCATCGTTGGGAAATCCAATCATGTAGTTGAGAAATTTTAGGCCAATATTTTTGAAACTTGGAGATGAGAGCTAGTTGGGAGATATTTTCCTCCTCCTTGATAACCTTTTAAAGCATATATTTCTCTATTTTAAGAGTCAGGATCTCTAGAGAAGGTTTTATTAGCTTACCAGCAATCCATGGACTAAATTTTGTCTTCTCAGATACAACATTAGAAAAATAAGGACCACCAGTCCTCGATCCATATTTTCCTATTGAATTCCCTTGTCGTCGTCCTCGTTCTGTGCTTAGGATGCAGGAGAGACTGTAATGCACACTCCTCTTTGAAATTGATCTTACTAGAATTTTTCTTACTTTGGATTGGAGACCTAGAATTTGTTATCATATTTGATCATTAGACATTTGTAGATGGACATTATTATATTTTATTAGTATTTTGATAGAGTGTATGGATGTTTTAGACTTTTCATATGATGTGACTTATATGATGGATTACATGCATGGAGTGACATTTCAGTATTGATGATCTAGAGTTACAACTTCATAGGATATCTGGAAACACGTTGGATTTTGATACATATATTTTTTTAGAAGTCCTAGCTAGTCTTGTGATCTCTTTTGTTGATGAAATGAAAGAATTGAAATATCTCAAAATTGTAAACAATTGGTGAAACTGCTTAATTTAATGATGATTTAGTATTGTTATTTGATGATGTAAATCAATATGTATGTGTTTGTTTTATTGTTTTGATATCATTTATATGGCCATGAGGCCAGAAAGATTATGTTTTGATTTTTAAAGGAAATCATAACACTACAAACAAAAGGGGATAAGAAACCAACAATGAAAGAATTTGGGGCATTGGCGACAAACCACCTTGGCAACTTATGTAGTTGTATAATGTTTATTGTTGTTAGATTGTTAGGAGGTCCCCATTGGGGGATGGCCTCAAATGTGACCTTGGGTAAATATTTTGATTTCCCTTTTTGTTTTATTTATTTTGTGAGTATTTTTATTATTTTAGTATTGTGAGTCACCTTTATTAGTGTTAGTAAAAATGCTCCATTTAACTTGATTAAACATGATTAATTAGCTTAATTTGGATGTGACTAAAGGAATTATTTAATGTGGGTAGGTGGTTTTTGATTTATGTTAGATTTGAAAGGATTTTTTTACTTTTGAGTGTTGTGTACTCAACCTTTCTTGCCAATTTTTTATTTGAGCTTAAGGGCCGTTTTAAGAGTCTTGTGGGACAATTTAAGCTTGTCCCACACCTCTTAATTTCACCTACCAACTACCTATATGGGTTAAGGGGTCAAAAATAAACCCCATTATGTGATTGTAAGATAAAATGTTGTTATTTATTGCACTTTATTACACATGTTTCTACTTTTTTTCCTTTAGAGGTGTGGGCTGAATTTTGGTGTGTAAGAAGGTTTTCATTCCCTCAACCACCAATTTATTGTGCTTTGGGGATTGAGATTGACCATGTGATGTGGATTGGAGGAAGAATGATGTGGCATCCTACATAGAGCCCCATCACCTCTCTCTCCCCTCTTTTCTATTTATTCAAGTTACTTTGATGATTTTGGGGTTACTTGTTTTATTTTGGACTCTTGCATTTTGGAGGAGTTTGCTTTGGAATCCTTGTTGGAGCTTTGTAGCTGGCTTGTACTTGATTTGTACTTGGAATGGCTTGGATTTGTGCTTGTGGATTGGATACTCTTGCAATGGAAAGGTAGAGACTTCGCCCATATATTCTTATTGCTATTGTGAATGGATGATTTTTGCAGGTTTGTGATTTTGGGAAATAGAATGAACTTTAGGATGTGTAGGAGAACATGGAAATGGGGATATTTTGGAGTGAGGCATAAGAGAAATATTTTTTTATCTTGGGAGGGAGTTGTCTTGGGGTGTCCCACCTTGTAGATAAGTGAAATTTGTGCTTATCTTGTTTGTTTTATTGAGGGAGACATAAGAGTTGCTTGTTTTAGAGGGAGGCATAAGATTCTTGTGGGTATGTGATTGAGTTTCTTAGAGGATTTAAGGTTGGAACCCAAACCCTTGGGAGGAAAATTAGATCCCCTTATTCCTTTTTCCTTCTTGGCTTAAGTGTTAAGCCTTTGTGCTTAAGAACTTGCATGTTTGTTGTGATTTTTGTATTGTGTTTATTGTTTTGAATACCTTTTTGGAATGTTGATTGTAGATGTTTCAGTGACTTGTTGTAGATAATGAAATAGATAAAGGTAAATAGGCCAAGGAGGATTACCTGTGGTCATGTGGTTGAAGGTTCAGTACGCACATTTCTGATTTCTGATCCAAATGGATTGTGTGAGCTTCCTTTTGGCTAGGAGGAACTACCTGTAATGCAAACCAAGAACACAATATATAGTTCATAGAAAATTTTAGTGGATTGTCTAGCATGAGCTAGATCAAGGAAGTGTGATACTTCCTCAATAGTTTTCAATCCACTGATATATAACTCAATATAATATAATTGAACATGCAAATAAAATAATCTAATGTTAGTTATCAGATTTACATATCTCAGATTACTATCAATGTAAATCCAATAAAATGCTTGATAATTAAATTGGTGAAGGTCCCTGGTCAAGTAACAAGTTGGGTAGGTGGTCTGAGGGTCATAGACAAGATCTGGTTAAGATCTAGTGTAGTTTGGGTTGATTTTTTGATGATTTGGAAGCTTGCTAGTTTAATGGAGTTTACCATCTATAAAGACCGACATCGGTTAGGATTTGACCGACGACGGTTCAAGAGGACCGATATCGGTTACTGTGGATAAGAGGATAATGTCAAAATTAGGTGTCTAGGATCTCTTTGTGTCTGTACAAAGAGTTGGGAACGTCTCTGGTGAGGTTGTACGTGGGGTATAAGATTTGGGTGAGGTTTGTTAAGACTTGCAGGCTATTAGGAGAGGTTTAGTGAAAGTTGACAAGAAACATAGTAACCGATGATGGTCTAGTGACCGGAGCCGGTGAAGAGGACAAATTGATGACGGTTAATGTAATCGGCTTCGATAGGGGAAAAATGATAGTAATTAAATAAACCTAATTTTTGGACTTCTCTGTGATTGCAAAGAGAATGGAGGGAGGATTGTTGGGTTCGTATTAAATTCATGAAGACTCATGGATGCCTACAGATCAAGTATAGAGAGCCAGAAGGATGTGGGTGGTAGGTTGGGTGGATTGGTAAATTGTAGGAATCGGGGAATGTAGGGAAGAAATAAGATCTAGTCAACAAGATAAAGAATTATTAATTTAAGTATTGAATGATGGAAATCAAATACACTTACTTTTATTAGCAAGCTTGGTTGGCGAAGGATTCCATTGCTTGATCCGTGAAGAACTTTCTGGTTAGTGTTGCGGAAATAATTCCTGGAGTGATCTCGTGAATGCTAATGCCTCTAGAAGAGTATCAGGTGCTTTCTTAAGCCTGTGATGGAGTGTATTCCATATTTTTGATGCCGAGAAGTCTTTATTTTGTGCTTGAATGCAAGAGATCTCTGAAAAATAAAAATTACCAACCTCAGTTAAAGGTTCCTAAACTATATATAAGATAACCGATGATGGTCAAGGTGACCTACACCTGTTGAGGGTTCACCGACGTTGGTTAAGGCAAGAAATCCTAGGTTTTCCAAAAATAGGAAAATCCTTACTATTTTTGGCGTGCTTTGATTGTTAGTCTGGGTCTAAAGTGAGGGTTAGCCTTTAGATAAGATAAATTATTGTTGGATAAGGAATAGGGATTTAATTTTAGGGTTAGACTAAGTCCTAGTTGGTTAAGATAAATGGACTCTCAGTCCTAGTTAATTAATAGACTAAGAATAAGTCCATGATGAGGTGTCTAGGTGATGTGGCTAAGTGAGCTGTAAATTAATTAAATTAATTAATAGTGTGAGGATGAACATTAATTCAATTTTAAGTAATCAAATTAATATGAATGCGGGGTAAGGGTTCATGGTTAGGTGAATATATTACGTTAATTAATTAAATGGCACTAAGGGGAGTATGACACAAATTTGGTGTCTAAATTTTCCCCTTTTTGTCATGTAGCTTGTTTGTATTTGTAAGCAATGTTGACAAAAACAAGAATTGGTTGCCCCAAATATAGGTGAAAGGGGGGTTTCCCCAAGTATGGTTGAAGGTGAGGTTTCCCCAATTATGTGTGGAGGTGATCCCCCTCAAACCAGGAGATGATGAAATGTTAGAAGAAGTTAATGACTGGTTTGATAAATGGGTAAGTGATGAAAGTGATTGTAGGTTGGTTGTAGGTAAGGGTATGGTCAATGTGGGTAATGGGTAAGGGTATATTGGTAATAGGAAAGGGTCATATTGGGTAATGGTTAATGGAAATAAAAAACACACACACATATAGATTGTGATACGGTACTAGATGGAAGATCTTGCAAAATATACATTGTCCACGGTCGATGGGTTATTCAAATGAGATTGAAGTGATTCAGATATCTAGGGTACATGATATGGTTCAGAAACACAACTTAGGTTAGGTGTAGGAACGGTTAGGAATGATCTGCTACATTAAATATTTGGTTGGGATAAACAACACGAAAATAGGCAAGGTAAGGTCATTAGGCTAAACAACATGGGTAAAATTATCGCAAGGTATAGTGAATACACAAATTCATATTGACACTAGGGCGATGTATTTCAGGTTAGGGTATGTTGGGTTAGGCATAGGTAAGGCCAAGGTATAAGTAGAGAACAAGGCCATAAACATAGTTAAGGAAATGTATAAGTAGTTTAGGCTTGTGGGTACCATGTAAATAGGTGTTGGTAAAGGTCAAAAGTGGTTGGAACAATATTGTTTTTAGGAAAAAATGGGCATATGGTAGGTCAAAGAATACTGGAGGGTGACCGATTGCGGTTATGTTATAATAGATGTCGATTGGCTAGGGAAATCAATCACCCTATAGTATCCTTATACGGATTCATTTTGACTTTGCCCCTTTTTAGATAATGAAATAGGAGAAAGTGCAGTTTGGAAAAAAATAATACAAGGTGTTGAGATGAGTTGGGGAGCCAAGTAGTGGGTGATTGGTGTTCGATTAGTAGGTCCACTAGATTGATTCTATTTATTTGATTCGTTTGGAGGTGAGGATTTGATTTGATCATGGCAAAGGTGAGAAAGGGAGTGGGTGGAACACCGGTGTAGTGGCAAGATGTGCCACCTCAGAGATGACATTGAGATGATGTATTAGGCATTCCAAACTCGTCATTTGATTGAAAATCATAGTGTTGAAATTGTTGTGGTTTAAAAATTCAGGTAGGAGGTTTAATTTTTAATTTTTGGGTAAAATTAATAGAAATGAGGGGTGGGCAGGTCCAATGTAGGTTAAATAGGTTTTGGGAATGAAGCTAGGATAGGTTTGTGTGAATGGGAGTAGCGTATTAGGTTGTTTTGTGAACTTTTGAGAATGGGGGGATGGGTTTTCAATTTTGGGTGTTGTGAAAGAGACCGATGTCAGTCTAGGTTTGGTTGATGTTGGTCCGCTTTGGCCGAAATTGGTCAGGTGTTCAGTGACTGACACAAGTAAAATGGAACTGACGATGGTTAAGAAAAATCAGTGATGGTCAAGGCAACCGGTGACGGTTAAGGTGGAGAGTAAATAGGGGTAAGAAAGGCTAGGTAGGAAAGGAAAATATGTGAAGAAGGGATAAGTTAAGATGAATGTAGGTAGAAGAGGGTAAAAATATGATTTTGGCGATATGGGCTAGGTAAGTAGGTGAAATGAACACAGAGAATGGGTAATAATTATAAGGGTTAGTAGGCTTGTAGGTGAATTCAGTAAAAAGTGGGTAGCCATGATTGATGTGGTTGGGTATGGTTTATTAGGTAATACATGTGATTTGAGGTAGTCAACTCTTGACATGGTTGTGCTTGGTGGATGTAGGCTAGAGATCATCTTAGGATGTGGGACAAAGTACCCTAGTTATTGGTATAGATGTGGCCCAGCGTGACTGCAAAGTAGTGGATGCATATGACTGTGGTTGGACTTATCAGGGTTCAATGCTATAGGAAGATAGTTTGAGATCATAGTATGATGGTAGCTCTCATCAACAAATGGGATTCTCTAACCAATACCTTCCACTTACCGATGAGTGAGATAACTGTCACCCTGGAGGACATGTACAAAATCCTACAGCTTCCTATTGTTGGGAAGAGCTCACAAGTTTCTATGAGACTCGTGGCACCATCTCAATCAGTGTCAATGGTGAGGTTCAAAGATGCCCTGAACGAGGCTTGTTACTATCAGGATCACATGGCAACTACTGAGATAGATGTTCCCTCATATGCCGAGTAAAGAGCCCAGCAGGTAGATAGTGAGTAGATGAGATCCAGGATTCATAGTTCAGGGGGTATATGGGGCCGTAGAGCCCATGAAGAGGGAAAGGGAGAGGTTACGAGTTTGCAGAGGCCTGGATCAAGTGAGGGCTAAGAGGTGACCATACTGAGACCCATGGAGGGTGTAGATATGTTGATAAGATATTAGGCAGGTAGAGAGGAGGAGACAGGTGAGACTGGTGCGGAGGTTATCAAGTGGGGTGATGATTAATCCCTTGATATGATCAGTGTTTTGATTTTTGATATTCATAATGGACTACATGCCGAATATAGTGAGGCTGTATTATGATATTTTTTGTGATTTTCAGTTTTTATACCAGCCTACGTGTCGAAGATAGTGAGGTTTTATCTAAGTGATTTGAGATACTTGTATTTATTTTTATCTATGTATATATGCATTGATACACAGACTTTCTCATTTATATAGTTTATGATGTTTATAGGATGAAATATGTACTTTATTTTAATTTCCATTGTTATTGTGTATTGATGGAAACTAGGTCAATTAGGCATGATTGTGTCGATGTCATGTAGGCATTATTGGTTTTATGTTAGTTATGTATGGTAGAGTTTAGATCAGTTAGGCATGGTTGAGTTTAGGTCATGTAGGCATGATCGAGTTAGGTATAGGCATGGTGGAGTCTAGGTGAGTTAGCCATATTTTTTCATGTTTTTGGGTTTTATTTAATTTCCAAGTGATTGGTAGTATGGAAAATTAATGATGATGTATATGTATGTTGTGGTGTTTTCCACATGTTTGATATAATGGAAATTTGGAATGTATGATATGATGATGTTATCAAATGGTAAGTATGTATGTTTATGTGTTTTTTTAATTTCCAAGTGTTGTGTAAAATGGAAACTAACTAAGGTAGAATGTAAATAGAAAATGTTACTGTAGAATCACAGCACCCCTGAGTGCCTACAATTACATGAGTTGGGACTCTCAATGTGATTGCACAACATGGAGCATCTCTCAAAGTGTGGGACCTTGAGAGTTGAGAGAAATCTTTGGATTAAGGTTGGTTCCTATGCTTGTATTCAGGTGCATACTAGTAAATTACAAAGGATCTACTCTAAACCTACTCTATTTTACCAAGGAGACACGGGTGAGAAGATGTAAAACTAAACCTAAGCTAATGAGGTGATGCACCAAAGGAAGGTTAAACACTCATTTTACAAGCTAACACAGACCATAAAAATGCAACGTAAATGCCATGCATAGATAACCAAACTCCAATGAGATATCAAAATGGAACAATACACACATGAGAGGTTTGAGAATCATCCACAGACATATTATTACTCCAAAAATTGATACAGTGCATTACAGTGGGAAAGAGGCAAAATCTTGCATTAAAACTTGAATGGGAGGTTTAGAAACTCCACAAATTTTCTTATAGACAAGAGAAAAAGGGAGAGTGCAAAATAGAAATGTCCAACCTTTTACAATGACCCCTGCCCCTTCTTTAATAGAAGCAACATAGAGAGAAGAAGGAGAGAGAGGCGGGAAAAATTTATTTGAAACTCAGGTACCGGTCATTAATGCACCTGTAAATCCGCCAACAATTTATCAAATCCACTGCTCCATGTCTATTTGGTTCTTTAAAGAAATAATAATGTCAGATCAAATCTAATTTGATCTAGTTTTAGGAGCAATCGGATCGCGTATTAATGGTGTGAAGACTTTTTCCCATTTTTCATCAATCTAACCTTTCCAAAACTAACTTTTTAGGTCTTCATGGCATAGACGAGGTTGAGATATTTCCAATGGTAAAAATTTTGTCAAATTTCAAGCACTGGGTCAAAAGATATGTCCATTTTAATATTTGAATCAGGTTCGTACAAAAATTGCAGAAACAAGTTAGCAGAATGGGTCCGTGGGCCTGAAATTCACTTTTTTTAAAAAAAACCATCTTCGGGTCTGCCGGTCCATATTTTTCATTCGGGAAAAAAATCACTCCAAGGTCTGCTGGCTCACATTCAATATAGGCGTGGCACGTGGCTTCTTGGGCATCGGTGAAGCCAAAAAGTTAAAATTACCTTCGGTGACCCACCATCCCACTTTGACTTAGAATCTGACCACGTGGAGGGTAGGCACTCGTTTGGGGACCGCTTTTGAATTTTTATTTTGAAGTTGCACTAGGCTGACACGTGGCTCCTTCTGGGGGTTTTCTTTGTACCTTTATGCTTTTTAATAAGTTCTTTCTCTTGGTGGGGGCGTATGTCTGACCTAGGACACGTGGAGAATTGGCGCTTGTCTGAGGACCCACTTTTAGATCTATCTTTGAAGATGCGTCAGGTTGACACGTGGAATCCTTACGCCTTCCGCCTACACTTCATACTTAACCAATTTGGGCCCGCTTTCCATTTGACCTCTGTCGACCCACGGCCACGTGGAGGGTTGGCGCTAGTTTGAGTTTCTGCCTTGGGCTCCCATCTTGAAATTATGCCGAGCTGACAAGTGGCACGTTCCGCTTGTTTAGAATTTTCAATGGCCATCTCTATCATTTTCGGGCCTGAGACACATGGAAGATTTGTGCTCATCTGGGAATTTCCTTTTTCTTTTACCCTTAAAGGTGTGCCATTTGAACACGTGGAGGCTTCCGCTAGTCCTCTATACTTAATCGTTTCTAGCTCGAAAGTCACCTTTTTTTACTCTGGGACACATGGAAGCCTAGCACTTATTCAAGTCTGATTTTTGAGTTTAATCTTTTGAGACACACCAATAAGGCATGTGGAGGCTTCCATTTATTCTTCTATACTTAGCCATTTTGGGCTCATTCTAAATCATTCATAAGGCTCGAAGACTTCATGTTTTTTCTCCATTTCTTCTCCTTACGGCCTCTAGTTTTCTTTGACACTACTTTCCTCCATCCCCAACCCTTCTGCTCCATTATAAAGCCCGCCTGCAACCCATTTGTTTGATTTGAAGCATGGAATCATTTGATGGAGCCCTCCCTATGATTTCTTCCTACACGAGACCATTTTTGATTAATTTTTCTGGGGGAAAAATTGAGATAAAAATTTGGCAACTTGCGGGGACATCTTCTTGCTAGATGAAGAGATCAGTTTCCTTTTTCTATCCATTGGGCAAGGAACCATGGTTGGTGGCACGGTGTTGGTCCTGCTCTTCTGAAAATGAACACTTTGATACCCAATTTTAGTTGCTCTATATTTTTTCTATTAGGAAAAGAGCAACTGTTACGATAACTATGGGTCTCCCTGTTGCAAGATGTTGAAGGTCCTAGTGCATTCACCTAGAGGAATGTTGAACTGTATAATAATGCAAACTTGGAGCAACAAAAAACCTTGTACCACAACACTTAGGGAAACAAACCTACGCTACAACAAAACAATGTGCCTATGAACTTAGGGAAATTAAAACTCTATGCTAATATTTACAAGGTTGGAACCTTACCTTTCAGTAGCAATGTTTGAGATGGTTCCCGTTTACTGGGATGTGTAATTATTCACCATCCAATTTAGCCAGCTGGAAGGAATTGCTACTCTTGCACCTTGTGATCATGTAAGGGCCACTCCAAATGGCATCAAATTTGGAATGCTTTCATGGCTTTACCCAATCTGCATCCCACTTAAGAACTAAGACCTTCTTGAAAGGTCCTTGTTCTTTCTTTCTTGTCAAAAAATTTCTTGATCAATGCTTGATCCTTTTCCATGCTCTACATTACATGATCTCTTTCTTCTCCTACTTCCATCATCTCTGCATACCTGATTTCCATGGGTTCAAACTCAGCTAGTTCTAACTATTTCATGAGCTCCAGAGCAGGTAACTCCAATTATATGGGAAATACTACCTCTTTTCCATATACAAGCTTCTATGGGGAGCTACCTGTGGATATTTTGGATGTGATCCTGTCATCCCATAGAGCTGATTTGATATTTGTATGCCAAGTTCTATAATTTTCATCAAGAGTCCTTATGATAATCCTTAATAGGTTCTTGTTTGTAGACTCTGCTTGGTCATTACCTTGAGGGTAATAGTTTGATGAAGTGTTGAGGTACACACCATTCTTGACTACCCATTTAATGATCCTTGTACCAAGGAATGCCAATGCATTATCTGATATAATAGTGGCAGGGACTCCAATCCTGGTGGTTATTCCTTCATAGAAATCCAAGATGTTGCATTCATTTTCTTCTTTTAGTTCCACTGCCTCAGTCCATTTGGTGAAGTATTTTGTTGTTGTAAGTATCCACTTGTGGCCCTGGCTTGAATTTGGGTTAATCACCCCAATGAAGTCTAGTCCCCACTGCATGAATGGCTGATCCACTGAAATTGGATGAAGGGTCATGAATGCTAACTTCTTTTTTTGTGTGAAGAATGCACACTTCTTTCACTTCTTGATCCATGAGTAGCAGTCCCTGAAAGTTGAAGGCCAATAATAACCAGATTTCATGATGTTGAGAGCTATTAATCAAGGGGAAAAGTGGCCTCCTACTTCTCCATCATGGAACTCATGCAACACTCTCTCAATTTGGCCTGTCCAAATGCACCTCAATCGGACATTATTGATATCCTTTTTGAACAAGACTCCGCCAACAAGCACATATGGGATGGCTTGTAGTATGAAGTATCTCCTTTTTGATTTGTCCCATTCTAGAGGGCACAAACCTATTTGGAGATAATGTACCAAGGCTTGGGTCCAACATGAAGTAGGTGCGCCATCAACTAGCTACTCTTGATTATTCTGTAGGAATAAGACAACCTCATTTTCACCCACTGACTCATCTTGTTGCTTGGAGGAAAGCTATTCAAATAGACCCTTACCTTGAACTAGTTTGGTCACCTTGATATCAATATCATATTCCATCACCCGAGTGATCCAACTTGCCATCTTCTCATTCAAGTCCTTGTTTAGAATAAAATCCTTGACTCTAGCATGAGATACTAGCAGTTGAATCCTATTGTTTGAGACCAAGTGTCTGAACTTCTTCAGGTTCTTACTAACAACAAGGACACATTTTTCAATGAAAAGAGTATTTTACCTTGTAGTCCTCCAAGGTATGACTGACGAAGGCTATGGGTTGTTCTGAACCTTCCTTGTTGGGCTATGCCAAGATGGCTAAGATGGTGTCTGACCCTCCAAAAACATACAACATGAAGTAGCTTGAGAAGTCTAGGTTAACAAGAGTTGGAGACTATGATATTACGAGTTTGATTGCTTCAAAAATATCTTTGCCTTCTGTTGTCCATCTAAATGCAAGAATATTCTTTAACATCATTGTTAAAGGCTTCACAAGAGTAGAAAAATCAGGTCCAAACCTGTGAATGGAGTTTATTCTCCCCAAGAAGCTTTAGAGAGACCTTTTATGTTGTGGCAATGGAAGTGTCTGGATGGCTTCAAATCTTTCAGGATCAATTGCAAACCCTTCTCTAGAGATAATGTGGCCCAACACTTTACTCTCATGTGCCAAGAATACACATTTATTTGGGTTTAAGGACACTTCGAACCTTCTACATCTTTGGAATACTTTTTTGAGGTGGAAGAGATGGTCTGTAACATTTTTTGAGAAAATGATGATATCATCTAGATACACCAGAACTATATTATTGATCAAGCCTTTGAATGCCATGTCCATAGCTCTCTAAAATGTTGCTCCAGCATTTAATAGTCCAAATGGAATCTTCTTATAAGCATATGTACCCCATTTGGTGGTGAAATCCATCTTGAAATGATATTCCTCTTTCACCATTATCTGGTTATAGCTCGAGTATCCATCCAACAATGAAAACCTCTCAGAACTAGCTACAACCTATAAGATCTGTTCCATTGATGGAAGTAGATAGTGATCTTTGAGTGATGCTTTGTTTAGATCATGGAAGTCCACACACAGTTTGATCTCTCTACTTATTTTCCTCATAGGCACACAGTTTGCAATCCCACTTGAGTGCTCAAAGATGATGTTGGCCTCAATAATCTTGTTCAACTCTTTTCTCATATGAGGCTCTATGTGAGGGTTCACTGGCCTTTGGTTCTTTCTGAAAGGCTTAGATCCTAGATCTAGCTTGATTGTGTGTTGTGCCAACTTCGGGTTTCTGGCCTCTTAAATATTTGTAGGTACAGTAAAATACATCTGGGAATTCTTGAAAAAGTTTAATAAACTCATATTTTTCTTGTTGAGTTCTTACTGTTAGTGCAAAATCCCAACACACCTAAATGAGTTTATAGATCTTCTTTTCTAACGCATAATCATTTGTTGTAATCTGTATAACATTGAATCTTCCTCAAAGTGTGGGACTCTATATAATAACAAGACAGGGATAAAATAAATACAAAAATTAAAACAAAGCTACACTACGAGGTGATGCACCAAAGGCATGATGGAAATTTGTTTTGCTGATAGACACAAACCAAATGAAATGCATATAATAATCAAGCACAGATAACGAGATTAATGATGAAATACCAGATGAGAGAAAATAAGAAAGGAATGATCTAGAATCAATGAAAAAACATGTTTTATTGCTCTACATATTGATACAATACATTACTAGATGACTAAGAGGCGAGAAAGCCTATTACAATTTTTATAGAAGGTCTAAACTCCACGAGTCTCATGCAGGATGAAAGGGGAGCCTGTAAAAGAAAAGAGAATGTCCAAATCTTTATAATGAGTCCTGAGCCTATATTTATAGATCAAATACAGATGGGAGAAAGAGAGAGAAGTGGGAAAAACAACTCCAATCTCAACTACCACTATCTAATGACTCCCATAAAATCTATTTAGAATTTGTCTTGACTACACCAAACCATGACTTGACGCCTTCAAAGAAGAGGAAATGATGGAGAAGATCAAATCCGATAAGGTAGTTGGAAGAACGAGATCCTCTATTAAAGGCCCGAAGTTATTTCTCCATTTTTCTCTCACCTAACCTCCTGAAAATTAAATTTTCAGACCTCCATGGTGTAGATGAGGTCGAGATTTTTCCAACAATGTCATATTTACAATATTTTGAGTGTTGAGTCAAAAGATATGCCCCTTCAAAGTTTGTATCGAGTCTGTACAAATGGGTGGGAAAACTAGTTTGAAAAATAGGCCCCTTCTTTAATATGGGACACATGGCAGGAAGATTAGGGAAAAAATTAGGTTTGCGGGTCAAGAATTTATCTTTTCCCCCCTTTCCTGTGAGAATTGTAAAATCCAAAAAAATCTCGATGCTCCGCTTGAACATGTTGTACCCTTTGGTTGGCTGGGGAGATGCGCTCCAAATTTTCCCTTTATGCTCTTTTGTCAAAAGAAAAATTTTCACCTTTTCCTCCAACTCCCCACTTCAGTTTGACTCAGGTTCAAACGTTGAATTTTTCCATTTGGCAGAGTCACGACCCACTTTGAAAATTTTACACTTTTGGGGCTAACAGGAAAAAAACCAACCTTTTCTGTGATGGCCCCCTTTGACGCGGGACAAGTGGTGGCCCCATGCTTGTTTGGAAACCCTTTTCTAGATTTAACTTTGAATTAGCTCCATTTAGACACTTGGCAGCCTCTGTTGGCCTGCCCTATGCATTGACTACTGAACTGACTCTGCCCCTTTTTATATATGGACATGTGGCGGCCTTGCGCTTACGTGAAATCCCGATTCAAAATTTTCCCTTTGGAGGAGCGTCGAGTCAACACTTGGCAGCCTCCACAGGTCTGTGGAATTTTCAACAACCCCTCTTATCTTTACGGTCTGGGCTACGTGGCGATCTCATGCTCATTTGGGTATCCACTTTTGGACCAACTATTGGAGATGCGCCAAGGTGACACTTGGAATTCTCCACTTGCACATTTATACTTAGCTAATTTTTTGACACCTGCTCTATTTGACCATTTGACCCTACCTCTATTCTGGCCAGGGACACATGGAGATGTGGTACTTGTTTGAACCCCTCTCCTTTTGGATTCATCTTTAGAGGAGCACTGTTAGGACACATGGCTCTCTCCATTGGCTTCTCCGTACTTAGTCAATTTTGGACCTTTTCCTGAACTGTTTTGAGCCCAAAAACTTCAAATCCTCACCATTTTTTTCCCCTTCTTGCTCCTAGCATCTCTATGGCACTACTCCTTCATCAGAGGCTCAATTTCATTGTTGAGTCTACCTGAAGCTTGTAAAATAGATTTAAGATATGAAATGGCTTGACATAGTCATTTTATTTTCGCATAGGGTCGTCTCTTCTCTCTCATCCTCCGCCACTCCATTTTTGAGTCTTTCTGATACCTATTCATAGGATCTGAATGTGTTTTCTTAGGTTATTTCTCTACGAGATCATGGCTGATCCAATATTCTTCCCGGGGTGTAAAATATGGATAACAATTTGGTGACTCACAGGAGTATCTACCTGCTAGATGAAAAGACCAATCACCTTGTCATATCCATTGGGCATGGAGTTAAGAACATCAGTATGATGCTGATTCTACCTCTGATCCACAAGCCCAAATTGCACTCTCGATATTCATAAGAAATCTCAAAATAAGGGTTTCTAAGAGTAGAAAATTGTTCCTACCTGGGGCTTCATCTATCTCTCTGAATGGACTACCTAAGAGGAACAAAATAGCACCATAACTATATAAAAAATGAAAACACACATTTCCCAAGTAAAACATGTGGAGTGTGCAAAACAATTAGGATAAAAGCAACCTAAAGTACAACAAGACAATGTGCACAAGCAGTTAGAGGAAAAGAAACTAAGCTAATGTGTACAAGGTGGGAGCCTTCCCTCTAATAGTAGTGTTTAAGATAGATTCCATTCACTGGAATCTACACCTCCTCACCATATAATGTAGATAATTGAAAAGCATTATTACTTTTACATTTTGTAACCATAAAAGGGCCACTCTAGATGGCATCAAACTTAGAATGTCTCCTTGGTTTTGCTTGTTTTGCATCCTATTTCAACACTAGGTCTCCTTCCTGAAAGGTCCTTGCTCTAGCCTTCTTGTCAAAGCATATTTTAATTGAGGCCTGATCCTTCTCCATTGTTTGAAGTGCATGCTCTCTGGTTTCTTCTAATTCCATCAACTCTGCATACCTAGCCTCCATTGGTTCAAATTCATACATATCTAGCTATCTCAGGAGTTCCAATGCTCGCAACTCTAGTGATATAGGCAACACTGTCTCTTTCCCATAGATAAGATTGAATGGGGATCTTCCTGTAGATCTTTTGGGTATTGTCCTATCAGCCCATAAGGATGATTTGAGCTTTGTGTGTTAGGTCCTCTTGTTTTCATCAAGAGTTCTTCTAATGATCCTTAACAGGTTCTTGTTTGTGGACTCAGCTTGACCATTACCTTGAGGGTAATAGTTTGATGAAGTGCTTAGGTAAATCCCATTCTTGATAGCCCACTCTATGACCTTGGAACCTATGAATTCCAATGCATTACCTGATATAATGGTAGCTACCACTCCAAACTTGGTCACTAACCCTTCACAGAAATCTAGTATGCTAGATTCATTTATCTCTTTGAGTGCCACTACCTCAGTCCACTTGGTGAAATAATATGTTACTGCTAGAATCCATTTGTGGCCTTTACTTGAATTTGAATTGATGAATCCAATGAATTCCAATCCACATTGCATGAAAGGTTGGTTAATTAAAATTGGGTGCAATGGAAGTGCTGCTAGATTTTCTTTACGTTTGAAGAATGCAAAATTTTTGCATCTTTTGATCCATGTGTTGCAGTCACTAAACACTCTAGGAAAATAATATCCTACCTTCATGATTTTGAGTGTTGTCACCCTTAGAGAAAAATGGCCTCCAGCTACTTCAACATGGAATTCTTGTAATGCTCTTTCGATCTAATTTATCCCAATGCACCTTAGCAGAACACCATCGATGTCCCTTTTAAACAAGAAACCATCAATGAAAACATATGGGATGGCCTGGAGTGTGAAATGCCTTCTTTTTTATTTACTCATCCCATGAGGATGTAATCCTGTTTGAAGGAATTGCACCATGTCTTGAGTCTAACAAGGAGCAGGTACATCATCATCTTCTTCTTCTTAACTATTATGTAGAATAAAAACAACCTCCTTTTCACCATTTACTTCTTCTTGCTGCCTTGAGGATAGTTGTTCACACAACCCCTTACCATAGACCAGCTTAATGAACTTGATCTCAATGTCATACTCCATGACACGAGTGATCCATCCTACTCATTTTTCATTTAGATCCTTACTGAAAAGGAAATCTTTAACTCCTGTATGGGAGACTAACAATTGGATCTTATTATTTGAAACCAGATGCTTGAAATTTTTTTAGTCCTCGGATCACTGCCAACACTTACTTTTCAATGAAAGAATATCTTACTTCATAGTCTTCCAGACCTTGACTGAAAAAGGTAATTAGATGTTTTGTTTCTTGTTTTTTCTACTGAACTAAGATTGTAGAGATAGTGTCACTGCCACTAAAGGCATACAGTATGAATTCTTTGGAGAAATTTGGATTCACAAGAGTTGGGGCTTGTGATATTGCTTTTTGGATGGTGCCAAATATTGGCCTTCCTTTAGTTATCCATCCGAATGTTAAGCTATTCTTCAACATCAATTTTATTGGATTAATAATGGCAACAAATTTTAGGACAAACCTTCGAACAAAGTTGATCTTCCTTAAGAAGTTTTGAAGAGATTATTTGTGACTTGGAAATGGCAATGCTCTTATTACTTCAACTCTCTCTAGGTCAATTACCAGACCCTTGTTAGACACAATATGGCCTAAAATCCTTCCCTCATGGGCAAAGAATATGCATTTTTTAGGGTTCAATGATACCCCCAAATCTCCTGCATCTTTGAAACACTTTCCTTAGGTTAAAAAGGTGCTCTGCTGCATTTTTGGAAAACACAGTAATGTCATCCAAATAGATCAACACTATTTTGTTGATCAGCCCCTTGAATGCCATATCCATGGCCCTTTGAAAATTGGCATCGACATTAGACAATCCAAATGGCATTTTTCTGTAAGCATAGGTTCCCCATTTTGTGGTGAAAGTAGTTTTGAATTGATCATCTCCTTTCACCATGATCTGATTGTATCCTGAGTAGCCATCTAAGAGAGAGAATCACTATGATCTAGACACCACTTGACAAGATCTACTCCATTGAAGGGAGTTGGTTAATGATCTTTGAGATAAGCTCTGTTCAAATATCGAAAGTCTACACACAATCTAATTTCTCCATTCTTTTTCTTGACTAGGACTAGATTAGCGACCAAACTTGAATGTTTGATTGGAAATATTATACTTGCCTCTATCATCTTGTTCATATCTTTCTTCATAAGAGGCTCAATATATTGATTGACTGGTCTCTGATTTTGACTGATGGGCTTAGTAGCTGGATCTAGTTTAATTTTGTGTTGTGCTAGCATCGGATTGAACCCTCTCAAGTCCTCATAACTCCAAGCAAATACATCTAGAAATTCTTGGAAAAAGTTGTATGAATTCATACCTTTCTTGCAGATTAGCCACTTTTCTAATTTTGAGTGCTTTGCCTTCTCTAACTAGCGATTGACTCTGAATCTTCTCCTCATGATCTATATGTTAGGATTCTCTTTTCTAAACTGATCATTAGGATTGAAGATGGACTATCGAATGTCACCAAGGATTTGGGAGGCTTGTTTTATATGTAGATGTACTATTTGATTCCTATATTGTTTCTCTAGCCTATTTTGATTATCAACTTAGAATTCAACTTCTTCTTGTAGAAAATTAATGATCTGTTGATCATTCTAGAACACTTGCCAGCATATGTTATTATCTAGCACTGCTCACCTCACAACCAAATGGATATGTGGTTGTTCTTTGTCTCTCTTGATGTTGTCTACCACATCAAACGTTGCTCCAATTTCTGTAAGTATATCAACAACTTCATTCTCTTTCCTTGGTATGGAAACAATGTTCGAAGTCTTTGAAATCCTCCATGACGATCCCATACTCTACTCTTATAGCTCTTGACCAGGTCATTCTTGATAGCATTAATTCCTCTGACTTGATTGGCAACCAGTTCACTGTCACCAAACATTTGTAATTTCTTGATTCCTAGTCTCCTTTCCCAATGAAGACCATGGAATAAAGCCTCACATTCAGCAGTGTTATTTGAGTAGGAAAACTAAAATCTGAAAGCTGAATAATATTTCATACCTTTGGGGGACACAATCATAGCTCCTCATCCAACTCATTGTCTACTCCTCGAACCATCAAAGAATAATTTCCATACCTCACTGTCATCCTTATATTTTGGGTTAATTAGGGAAGGAAGATGATGATTCTCTTCATGTAGACAGTAGAAACCTATCTCAAATTCTTCCATCTCTTTATAAGGGTCAGAATCATGTCTTTTATTGGCCCATTCATCTAGAGTCAAGTCTGGGATGTGTCCCACCTTGGTATCTGCTTCACAAGTATTTAGGAGGTCTTCTTGATCAAAAGTAGAGTAGTTGGCATTGATTAGGCTGGGCACATTAGATTCAATATGGTAATCAAAAATGGGCTCAGATCTGATTGTGGCTTTCGCGCCATACCTTGTTCTAAAGAGCATATGTGACCAATCCACAGACAAATAGCCTCTAAATTTTGTAGTGAAGTCCCTAGACAAACACAAAGCAAAATGTGGTGGCAAGTCTATGACTGACATGTTCTGCATTACAGTCACATTAGGGAAGGCATATAAGGTGGGGCTCATATCTTTGATGATTCCAACAATTGTCACTGTTGTCTGATCTAATTGGACTAATCCCCTAGAGATGAATTCATATTGGAGACCCAGTTGATCAGCTATTTGTTTGGGCATTACAGAACTACTTTCCCCAAGAATCAATCATACAACTGTGCACAACTTGTCCCCAATAATCAATGAAACATAGAAAGGGGGAGGTCTCAGGTTCTTACCTTGTTTATCTCTATGGTTCCTCCCAACATGAGCTGAATTGGTAAGCACCCTCTCTTGCTGATTAGGGGCTTGATTTGAGCTTGACCAATTTTGTATGGCAGTCTACAATAAATCCTTCTACCTTGGAATGACCAGTGACTCCCATAGTGAAATGTTCACACTTGTCCTCTCCATCTACTCAATGATATTGAATGATCTATCCCTTTTTTGCCCCTTCCCTGGAACATTCTTTTCTTGCACATGGGTTGACACAACGGGTACCGGAGTTGATTTGGGAGGTGGCTTGGATTGGTTCTGCATATTGGGAGTTGCATTTGGAGCACCAGAACCTTGTGGAGTGATGGAAGGTTGAGGGTTACTTGAGTTCAGTGGTTGGCCTTCTCCAATGTTTCTCTTTTTAGATCATGTATTGGAAGCTACACTTTGAGAAGGAGACTGGTTCATCCCATAGAATTCCTCAGCTTGCCAATTGACAAGCATAGTCTCACCTAGAGATATCTCTTACTAAGCTCCCTGATGCTAATCTCCTTCCTGGATAGGTTCTTGTGGCACCATATTGGTCTGCACCATTAAGGCCTGATTGAGTGCACCATTAAAGGACATTGATTGGTTATGTGGCTGATTACATGGAAAGTACCAATCATATTCTTGTGCCATGTTGTTCTATGCTAAAAACAATGCCCTTGATGTTGAGGTTGTATTTGGATCATAAGAACTAAAAGGTCTAGCAGCTTGAAGTTTTCCTTGGTTTTGAATCTAATTTATAGTCTAAGATGGTGGTCTATTTTGCTAATATTGAGGTCTAACCTGATACTGAGTCTGAGGCTGATATGGCCTAGAGCTCTAAGCTTGCTGTCTCTTGATGGTCACTAACTCATTCCCTAGGTTCTTAAGTTTTTTCATGACTTCCTGAAGTTCTTTTGAGGTATTAAATGATGAGGTGGAAGTTTCAGTCGAGCTTTAAATCCTGGGAGTAGGTACAGGGGCTAATGTCAGCATTTGGCTAACATATGGGCTTCCTAGCTGGGGGTATAAAGGCATGGATGGCCTAGGAGATATTTTTCTAGCCTTGATCAAATGGTTCTCAGCCCCTATGGAAAGGATATAGGCTATAGGTAAAGTTGTACCCCCCATTGATAGAATCATCAAAGAAATATCAGAATTTAAATCCCTAAGAAATTCTAAGAAGGCACCTTCGTTAGTGGGCTTTACTGTTGTTGGAATCCTATCCTAGGTCCACTGAAATCTGAGGTTAAAGTATGTCATTTGCTTGTTTGGGTCTCTCTTGATTATTATTAGTTGCTCTAGCAAAGATAAGTTATCACCTTTCTCCCCAAACTGGTTGTCAAGAGATGTGCACAACTAGTTCCAATTTCAGATAGAGCCTACCTTAACGCTTCTGAACCATTGTGAAGCTTTCCCCTTGAGTGAAGAGGCGAGAAACTTGATTGCAATGTCCATCTCATGGATTATGTGGATTGTGTAGACATTTGCAATATCTTGGACATGATCACCAGGAGAAGTTTGGTTTTCCCAGTGAAATACGGGATGCTCTTTAATGCTACTATCATGACTAGATTTTGTGCATTTAGAGTAAGTGGACTGCTGCCAGTGAAGTTAACATAAGGATTTGGATGAGCCATCCTGATCGGCTTGAGCACCCTGCTTGATTGAGAGAATGGCCTGTTGGGAGGAGGTGTCAATAAGGCTCTATTTGGTGGAGACAGATACCTTTGGGTTCTTCTTCTTTCCCTCCCTCTATCTGGGGACAAGTCTAGATAGAAAAATAATCCCTCTTCTCTGGTTCTTGATCACATTTGTATTCTTCTCATGAACTTGCTTGGACTGTTGAAACCAGTGGACTTGCTTCTTTTGGAGTCACCAGATGTATAATTTTAAGACGTCTTAAAAGCTAGAATCACAAAAAGCGTACATCAATTCCTACTGCAATAAGATGGATACTTCTCTAGTCCCACCGGGCATGCCAAAATTATTAGTGCAAAATCACAACACCCCCAAATGAGTCTATAGATCTACTTTTTAAAGGTAGAATCATTTGGTGTAATCCACATAACATTGAATCTTCCTCAAAGTGTGGGACTTTGTATAATAGGAAGAATCTCCAGATTAAATGTTGGTTCTTATTCCTATGTTTAGGTGGCATATGTAGAAAATTACAGAGGGTCTGTTCTTAATCCTAATCTAAACTTTACCAAGGAGACATGGATAAAAGGAATACATAAATTAAAAAAAAGCTACACTACGAGGTGATGCACCAAAGGAATGATGGACACTTCTTTTGCTGATAGACACAAACCAAATAAAATTCATACAATAATCAAGCACAGATAACCAAATTAATGATGAAATACTTTATGAGAGCAAAGAAGAAAGAAAGGATCTAGAATCGATTAAAAAACATGTTTTCTTACTCTACAGATTGATACAATACATTAATAGATGGCTAAGAGGTGAGAAAGCATATTACCATTTTTATGGAAGGTCTGAACTACATGATTCCTTTACTAGAAGGAAAGGGGAGCCTGTAAAAGACAAGAGAATGTACAACTCTTTCCAATGAGTCCTGAGCCCGTATTTATAGATCAAATACAAACATGAGAAAGAGAGAGAAGCGGGAAAAATATCTCCAAGCTCAACCACCACTATCTAATGACTCTCATGAAATTTGTCTCAAATTTATCTTGACTGCACCAAACCATGATTCGACACCTTGAAAGAAGAGGAAACAGTGGAGCAGATCAAATTCTGATCTGGTAGTTGGAAGAAAGAGATCCTACATTGAAGGCCCAAAGTCTTTTCTCCATTTTTCTCCCATATAACCTCCAAAAAATTAAAGTTTCTGACCTGCATGGCATAGAAAAGGTCGAGATCTTTCCAACAGTGTCATATTTGCAATATTTCAAGCCCTGAGTCGAAAGATACGCCTCTTCAAAGTTTGCATCGAGTCCATACAAATGGGTATGAAAACCAATTTGAAAAACAAACCCCTTCTTTAATATGGGACACGTGGCAGGTAGATTAGGGAAAAATCAGGTTTATGGGTCTAGAATTTATCTTTTCCCCTCCTTTCCTATGAGAATCACAAAATCCAGAAAATTCCCGTGGCCCCGCTGCTCCGCTTAGACACGTGGCACCCTTTGGTTTGCTAGGGAGATGCGCTCTAACTTTCCCTGTGTCCCTTTGTCAAAAGGAAAATTTTCACCTTTTCCTCTGACTCCCCACTTTGGCTTGACTTGGGTTCAAATGCTGACTTTTTCCATTTGGCAGAGTCGCAGCCCATTTTGAAACTTTTACAATTTTTGGGATAATAGGCAAAAAACCAACTTTTTCCCCTACGGCCCGCTTTGACGTGGGACACGTAGTGGCCCACATTTGTTTGGAAACCCTTTTCTGGATTTAACTTTAAATTAGCACCATTTATACACTTGGCATCCTCCGCCGGCCTGACCTATGCATTGACTATTCAACTGACTTTGCTACTTTTTATATATGGACACGTGGTGGCCTAGTGCTTGCTTGAAATCCTGATTAAAATTTTTCCTTTGGAGGAGCGTCGAGTTGACACTTGGAAGCCTCGACATGTCTGTGGAATTTTCAATGGCCCCTCTTATCTTTAGGATCTAGGCTGCATGGCGAGCTCAAGCTCATTTGGGTCTCCTCTTTTGGACCAACTCTTGGAGATGCACCAGGATGACACTTGGCATTCTCAGCTTGCACATTTATACTTAGCCAAGTTTTTGAGATCCACCCTATTTGACCATTTGACGCTACCTCTATTCTAGCTATGGACACATGGAGATATGATGCTTATTTGAGCCCCTCTCCTTTTGGATTCATCTTTGGAGGAGCATCGTTAGGACACGTGGCTCTCTCCACTAGCTTCTCCATAGTCAATTTTGGACCTTTTCCTGAACTGTATCGAGCCTGAAAAGTTTCAATCCTCTATTTTTTTTCCCCTTCTTACTCCTAGGCTATCTGCAGCACTACTTCTTCTTCAACAAAGGCTCAATTTCATTTTTGAGTCTGCGTGAAGCTTGCAAAATAGATTTAAGACATGAACGGCTTGACAGTCTTTTCACATAAGGTCATTTCTTCTCTCTCATCCTCCACCACTCCATTTCTGAGTCTTTCTATTATCTGTTCATAGGATATGAATGTGATTTCTTAGGTTATTTCTCTAGGGGATGGTGGCTGATCCAATATTCTTCCTGGGGGTGAAATATGGATAACACTTACCTTGCCAATCTGCAACGTTTTTCCTCCTTCTATGAAAATGGGCTCTGAATCTTCACCCTTCACCTGAATATTTTCCTTCTCCTTCTAGAATTGGTCATTTGGGTTGAATATTTATTCCAAAGTGACAAGACCCTTTGGTATTTTTTTTTTATCAGGTGCACAACTTGATCACCATATTACTACTCCAGTTTTTCTTGGTTCCTAGAGGAGAACTCAACTTCCTCTTGTAGAAATTTGACAATCTAATGGTCATTCTCGAAGACCTAAATTTTTTTGTTATTATCAGGGATGGCTGGTCTCACAACCACTTTGATATGGGGCTGAGACTTATCACTCTTTATACTCCCTACAACATCAAATGTTGCCCCAATCGCTACCAATTTGTCTGTTGCTTCATTATTCTTCCTCAAGATGGAATTGATGTTGAATTCTTCAAAATCCATGATGAAGTCCCATACCTGGTTCTTGTAGTTCCTTGGTAGATCATTCTTGGTAGGATTTTGTCCTTGGACTTGATTAGAAACTAGTTCATTTTTTCCAAACACTTGTAAGTTCTTGATTCCTCTTTTCCTTGCCCAATGCACTCCATGGACCCAAGCCTCATATTCTACTGTATTGTTTGAATAGGATAATTGGACACAGAAAGTTGAGTAGTATTTCATACCTTGGGGGGAAAAAATCATAGCTCCTCCTACTTCTTGTGTACTCCTAGAGCCATCAAAGAACAACTTCCATACTTCATTATCATCTTTTTGTTCTGGCTTAATGATGTTAGGAAGAGGGTGATTCTCCTCATGCAAACAATAGAATCCTAGCTCATATTCCTCCATCTCCTTATAGGGGTCAATAGCATGCCTCTTTTTTTCCCACTTGTCGAGGGTCAATTCTGGGAAACACTCTACCTTGGTATCTATTTCACAAGTGCTTGGGAGATCCTCTTCATCAAAGGTCGGATAATTGGTGTTGATCTAAATGGGTACATAAGACTCAATATGGTAATCTACAATGGGCTTAGATATAATTATGGCCTTAGCTCCCTACCTTGTTCTAAAAATCATGTGCGACCAAGCAGAAAGATAGCCCACAATCTTAGTAGTGAAGTCTCTTGAAAAACATAATGCAAAATGTTGTGGCAAGTCTACGAATGATACGTTTTGCAACACATTCACATTGGGGTAGGCGTGTAGTGTGACGCTCAAATGTTTTATGAATCAAAAAATTGTCACTCTTTTCCTATCCAATTGCACCACCCCCTAGAGATGACTTCGTATTGAAGACCTAGTTGATCTACTATTTGCTTTAGCATTATAGAGCTACTTTATCCTGAATCAATCATGCAATTATGTACCAATTTCTCCCCAATGATCAATGAAACATAGAACAGAGGGGGCTTCAAGTTCTTACCTTGTTGTCTTCCATGATTTCCCCTAGTTTGAGATGCATTGGTAAACACTTTCTCTTGCTGGTTAGGGGGCTGATTTTATCTTGACCAATCGGCCATAACAGTCTATAATAGATCTCTCTGTCATGGAATGGCCAATTACTCCCACATTGAAATGTTCACATTTGTCTTCTTCATTTGTTCAATGATGTTAAATGAGTTATCCTTTTGTTGCCCCTTTCCTGGTACATTTTTCTCTTGCACATGGGTTGTTACAACCGGTTCCTAAGTGGGTTTGGAAGGTGGCTTGGAATGACTCTGCATATTGGGAGTTTCATTTTGAGTGCCAATACCTTTTGGAATAATGGAAGGTTGAGGATTACATGAGTTTGGTGATTTTACCTCTCCAATATTCTTTTTCTTGGACTGTGTATTAGTAGATACACTTTGAGAAGGTGTTTCATTCATCCCACATAAGTCTTCAGCCTGCCAATCCACAATCATAGTCTCACTTGTAGATGCTTCTTGTTGAGATCCTTACTACTAATTTTCTTCTTGGCTGGGCTCTTGTGACACACCAATGGTCTGTACCATCAAATACTAGTTTAGTGCACCATTAAAACACATTGATTGGTTATGTGGCTGATTGCATGGAAAACACCAATCATATTCTTGAGCCATTTTTTTTTATGTTGGAATCAAGGCCCTTGATGTTGAAGTTGTGTTTGGATCATATGACCAGAAACGCCTAATAGATTGTGGTTTTCCCTGGTTTTGGTTCTGATTTTTAGCCTAAGCTGGTGGTCTAGCCTGATACTGAGCTTGAGGCTTATATGGCTTAGAACTTTGAGTTTGTTTCCTTTTGATAGTTACTAACTCATTCCCTCGGTTCTACAACTATTTCATAACATTTTGAAGCTATTTTGAAGTTCTAGAAGACGAGGTGGAGGCCTCAGCTGAACTCCGATTCCTAAGAGTAGGTATAGCAGCTAATGTGGGTGTCTGGCTAGTGCTTGAGGTTGATAGTTCTGGGTATAGAGGCATGGGTGGCCTAGGAGTAAGTTTTGCATCCTGAATTAAACAATTTTCAACTCTTATGGAAATATCATAGGTGACAGGTAAGGTGGTGCCTCCTATTGATTGAACCATTAAAGCAATATCAAAATTTAGAGCTCTAAGAAACTATAATAAAGCACCTTAATCTATGGGCCTTACAGCCAATGGAATCTTGTGCCGTGTCCTTTGAAATCTAAGGTTGAAATCTGTCAACTGCTCATTAAGAGCCCTCTTGATTGTTGCCAGTTTCTCCAAGGATAGATTATCTCCCTTTTCTCTAAATTGATTATGAAGAGCTCTACAAAAATGGTCCCAAGTTTGAATAGAGCCTACTCTTAGACTCCTGAACCATTGTGAAGTTTTACCCTTGAGTGAAAAGGATAGTAACTTGACTACAATGTCCATCTCAGTGATCTCATGAATTACATAGACATTTGCAATGTCTTGAATGTGGTCACTAGGAGAATTCTAGTTCTCTCTATTGAAATATGGGATGCTCTTTAATTCTACAATTGGGACTAGATTTTGTGCATTAAGGGCGAATGGCATGCTGCCAGTGAAACTGACATAAGGATTTGGTGGTGCCATCCTGATTGGCCTAAGAACCCTTGTTGATTGAATGATGATCCTACCAGGAGAAGGTGTTGACAAAGTTTTGTTTGGTGGAGATGGAGACCTCTTGGATCTTCTCCCTCTTCCCTTTTTGTCTGGGGACAAGTGTAGATAGACAAATAGTCCCTCCTGTCTAGTTCTTGACCCTGTTTGTATTCTTCTCATGAACTTGATAAGATTGGACTGTTGAAACTAGTAGATTCTTATTCTTTTGGAGTTGCAGATGTGCAATTTCAATGCTTCTTAAAAACTAAAATTATAGTACGTGCACATCAATATTTCCGTAATAAAGATGGAGACTTCTTTCTCCCACCAGGTATGCCAAAACTGTTAATGCAGAGTCACAACACCCCTGAGTGCCTATAACTAGATGAGTTGGGACTCTCAGTGTGATTGCACAACATGGAGCATCTCTCAAAGTGTGGGACCTTGCAAGTTGAGAGATATCTTCGGGTTAAGGTCGGTTACTATTCCTCTATTTAGGTGAAAAGAAGTAAATTGCAAAGGATCTACTATAAACATACTCTATTTTACCAAGGAGACAGGGTTGAGAAGATGTAAAAATAAACCTAAGATAATGAGGCAAGGCACCAAAGGAATTTTAAACACTCATTTTGTAAGCTAACACAGAACATAAAAATGCAATGCAAACACCGTGCATAGATAACCAAACCACAATGAAATATAAGAAGGGAACAATACACATATGTGAGGGTTGAGAATCATCCACAAACATATATTATTGCTCCAAAAGTTGATACAGTGCATTACACTGGCGAAGAGGAAAAATATTGCATTAAAATTTGAATGGGAGGTTTGGAAACTCCACAAATTTTATTATAGACAAGGGAAGAAGGGAGAGTGAAAAATAGAAATTTCCAACCTTTTACAATGATCCCAACCCCTTCTTTTATATATGCAACACAGATAGAAGAAGGAGAGAGAGGTGGTAAAACTTGATTTGAAACTCATCTACTAGCCATTAATGCTCCTTTAAATCCACCCACAATCTATCGAATCCATCGCTCCATGTCTGCTTGATGCTTTGAAGAAAGAAGAACGGCGGATCAAATCTAATTTGATCTAGTTGTTAGAGAAATTGGATCGTGTATTAATGACGTGAAGACATTTTCCCATTTTTCACCAACTTGATATTGCCAAACTTAAAGTTTCAAGTCTCCATGGCATAGATGAGGTCGAGATCTTTCCAACGCTAACAATTTTGTCAAATTTTGGGCACTGGATCGAAAGATATGTCCATTTTAATATTTGAATCGATTCTGTACAAAAATGGTGGAAACCAGTTAGTAGAACGGGTCTGCAGGCCTGAAATTCATTTTTTACCAAAAAACCATCTTCGGGTCTTCCGGTTCATATTTTTCATTTGGGAAAAAAATCACTCCAAGGCCTGCCGACCTGCATTCAATATAGGCCTTACACGTGGCTTCTTGGAGATCGACAAAGCAAAAAAGTTAAAATTACCTCCGGTAACCAGCCATCCTACTTTGACTTTGAATATGGCCACGTGGAGGGCTGGCGCTTTTTTTGGGACTGCTTTTGAATTTTTATTTTGAAGTTTCGTTCGGATGACACGTGCCTCCTTTTGTGACTTTTCTTTGTTCTTTTATACTTTTTACTAAGTCCTTTCACCTAGCGAGGCCGTATATCAGACCTGGGACACATAGAGGCTTGGCGCTTGTCTAAGGACCCACTTTTAGATCTATCTTTGAAGATGCACTAGGATGATACATGGAAACCTTGTGCTCCTTTAAGTCTCCGCTTTGGGTCATGCCTTTGAATGTGTTTCGTTAAGACACATGGTGCCTTCTACCTACAGTTCATACTTAACAAATTCGGGCCCACTTTTGATTTCACCTTTGTTGACCTCTGTCCACATGGAGGGCTGGTGCTAGTTTGAGTTACCACCTTGGGATCCCATCTTGAAATTGCACTGAGCTAACATGTGACACCTTCTACTTGTTTGGACTTTTCAACGGCTAGTTCTATCCTTTTTGGGCCTGAGACACGTGCAGGCTTCGTGCTTGTCTGGGAATCACATTTTACTTTGACCCTTGAAGGTGCATCATTTGACCATGTGGAGGCTTCTGCTGGTCCTCTATACTTAATCATTTTGGGCCCGAAATTCACATTTATTGACTCTGGGACACGTGGAAGCCTGACGCTTGTTTGAGTCTACTTTTTCAGTTTAATCTTTAGAGATGCACTAATGAGGCATGTGGAGGCTTCCGCTGATTCTTCCATAATTAGTCATTTTGGGCCCATTATGAATCATTCGCAGATCCCAAAGACTTTGAGTTTTTACTCCATTTCTTCTCCTTACGACCTCTAGTTTTCTTTGAGACAGCTTGCCTCCTTCCCCGACCATGTTGCTCCATTATAGAGCCCTCCTGCAACCTGTTTGTTTGATTTGAAGCGTGGACTCATGTGACGGAGTTGTCCCTAGGATTTCTTCCTACACGGGGCCGTGTTTGATTAATTTTTCTAGGGGTAAAATTGAGATAACAGAAAAAAGGGAAAAATTGGTTAGGGTAAAGAGTGGCCGAGATAACATCCAAGGGCCCCGTGCCCTCGAAGTGTTGCCTACATAGCCCTAGCGAAAAAGGGCCTCAGGTCGATGTAGTTCTCCCATAAGCTAGGGAAGAATATGATGAGGTAAAAGGATGGGTTGGTTAATTTTTAAGCATGATTGAGTCTAGGTAACCGTTATCCAAAATTCACCCCTCAAGGTAATTTTGATAACATGCATCGAATTATTCAGTCCCGAGCAAGTAGATTAATTCAAGGCCCAAAATCATGTTTTTGGGGGCCCCTCGGCTTCTCTCTAACTCTCCCATCCAAGAAGAAATCCCAACGAGTTGAGAAAGTGGAAAAAATGCAAAAAATAAGGTTGCAGGACTGTTTTAAAGCATTTCGGGTCTGAAGGGCTTGGGTCGTACCAAGGTTCATCGTACCATGCTTGGGGCCGAAATACAAAGGAAATTGGTTAAGTCAGACATTTTTGTCCCAGGAATTCCATGGGACAGTTGGGACATCGGGACATGAGGGACGTGAAAAGCCGAAATGGCTGAAAGTGGGAAAAATCGTCAAAGTTTTGTTTTCACGCGGTTTGGGACATTCGGGACAAAAGTATACGAGGGACGCGAACCGGCTGATTCACCGACAGACATTCCATTTCAGGCGGTTCAGAGATATTTGTCCCAGGCAGTCTGTGAAATAGTTGGGACAAAAGTACGTGAGGGACACGGAAAGCTGAATCGGCTGAAGCAGGAGATTTTCGTCTGGGATAGCCAGGACAAAGGTACGCACAGGACGCGAAAAGGTGAAAAGGCCGCAAACAGGAACAAGGAAGCCTAAATCAGCCGAGGCAGGATATTTTTCATCTGCGACAGTTGGGACAAACGTACGCGAGGGATGTGAAAAGCCGAAGCGGCCAAAGGCAAAGAAGAAAAGTCAACGTTTGGCCCATGAAACTTCAAACGGCCATAACTTTTGACTCCGAGCTCCAATTTTCACAAAATTGGACTTTATGGAACAAGATAAACATCCTCTAATTTAAATAAAAGAAACATATTCAGCTCCAATCAGTTAATGCTCATTCCCGTCAAATGACAGAGAATGCCTGCCAGACCCAAAATAGCTACCCACACTCAGAAGGCCATAACGTTTGCATTTCTCAATGAAATCACACAAAATTGGTACCGTTGGAATCGTGGCTCCAAGACCAACACAAAAAAGTCAATAAATTCCATATTTGGTGAGAGATAAATGGATATTTTTTATAAATCGTGGTCTGGTTCATAACAGTGTTTTATTTGGTAGTTGGGAGTGCAATTAAGAGGCATGGTCATCATTCTTTCTCTGTTGCAGCACATGGGACAGTATGGGGAGCCTTTGCAAGTAATATATAATCATTTTACTCCATTTAATTCCTCTTACAATTTGTTGAAGGATAGATTTCAGGATTTCCATTTTCCCTTCTCTTTCCCTTCTCATTTTTCTATAAAGTGGAGTGTTGGGCTCATTGTAAAAAAAAGGTAGTTTTGTAGCAAAGCTCTGCCAAATTTCTTTGTGAAGCCAATGTGTTGTAGGCCCTTGTTGTGGACTCCTTTCATGGTGATCTAGGCCATTGTCTTGTAATAGATTGAACTATGCATATCATGAAGAAATAAAATATAAGTTTGTGGATATATCTTCCCCTGCTGTGTTTTCTTACATTCTTCTTACCCCTTCAACCTTGATTACAATAATATTGTGTCTATTATTATGTTCTTGCAGGGATCCATTATCATTGTGTATGTTCGAGGTACTTTTGTGAATGCATTTTGCTAGATTGTGGAGAACTGTCATCACCCCTTCTAGTGTGCACTTTGCTTCTGCATCTCACGCATTTGAAAACTACTCTCACACCCTCCTTTTCTGGTGTATCACCACTTTAGTGTAGGCTTTCATTTCATGCATTCTCTCTCCTTGGCCCCTTGGAAATTTAGATTAGAATAGTTACTTTCCCTTGCATTAGAGTAGATTGTGGCAGGTAGCTTAGGAGCAAGAACCAACTTTCTCTGGAGGTCTATCTCAAGTAGCAAGTCCCACAACTTGGAGATAGTACCCATGTTATCCAATCACACTGTAAATTCAAGTATATGCACTTATGGAAACATAAGTGTGCTGTGATTCGGTGATAACAGTAACTTAGGCATGTTTGAGTCTAGATCATTTTGGCATGGGAGATTTTGGTGAAAGAGGAATTCCCAGAATATAGGTGTCAAGTGTCTAGTCCTATAAAGGAGGATCAAGAAGTAAGAAAAGAGGCTAACAGTGAGGAGGAGACAAAAGTGGCACTTAATTGATAAGAGCCCTAATGAGTCTATCATACAAAAAATTGTCTTATGAATGGAAGACCCTAAAAATAATTACATGATTCACTATTCTATGGGTGAAGAAGGTCACATGATCACAAAATTTTGCATTTTCTACACGTCCCTTGAATAGGTGGAATGTTAGAAACATAAGAGAGTGAGGTGAAAGAGGTTGGTTTAGCGTAACCTAGTGTGAGACAACATGCCTACTTGGTAAGATACCCAAGATCAAAATAGGCAATCCATGACGAATTTACATTATATTTTTCTTTTTCTTTTTTCTTTTGTTTTTATAGAATGATCGATGTGGGAATATTCAAAATAATTTTATTTTTGCAAGAATAGTCTTCTTTTTATGATAGAATATGTATAGTGTAGCTAGCTTTGTATAGTTTTCCTTCAAGGGAGGAGTCTATTTATAGCAATAAGATAGAAATAAATAGATGTCTTTTTTAGGGACTCATATTTTTGTGATAAGTTCATTTCAAGGAGTTTTGAATTTGAAAGTCACATATATTTCTTATTGAATTTTTTTATTTTTTTTGGACTTTTAGGTCATGGACAAGACTATAGAGAATGATAGGCTCCTGTTATGAATACAAAACTATAGTACATAGGGGTTAGCTATGAAATATGGGATTTTAAATGATGAACGACCATGGGATTCCATCTTGGAATAGGAAAAAATTATCCATGAGAATCATGCCATGAGTAGAGATGTGGTACTCATATTTAAGATAAGGCTAAAAAGTGACGATTAATCACTTCATTCTTGTTTAGTAATTGATCCTTAAAATAGGTAAATGGAAGGTTAATGGTGCTCAATGGACAACCATTGAAATATACAGAAGGTGATATAGGACTTGATTCAACAATAGAATGGTCGAAGATACAAGGCATTTAGGGGCTCAAGTTTAGGATTACCTTCGAGTGAAGACAAATGATAATCACATGATCTAAAGGTATGAGTAACGATATAGGGTCCTTGCTAATTAGGAGAAAAATTTTCCCGTTTAATTTTCTCCTCTTTTGTTACATGTTGATTTTCCTTCAGGATCAGGTCATCGACCTAGAAGGATCATTCATGGACATGTTTTTCATAATTACGTTTGTTACATTTTTGTTAGACTTAGAGGTTATTAAGAGCATTTATATCATGTTCATTTAATAACTCTATCTATGCCAAATGGTACTAGAAAAAGTATCCATCATTGAGCATCTCTTTGAGTGAGATATGAAGAGACATAATTTAGACTTTGAGAGGTAAAAAAGCCTTTGTTCTGTAGACCAAAGAGAAAGGTGTGGCATAGTTGAGGTATGAATTCTAGTTGGATAAGCCCATAAGGATAAAGGAATGTGCATGTCGGAATCCTTTCCAGTATCATCAACTACTTTCATAAGAATTTTATTTAAGGTTTTGTTGGTTGATTCAGCTTGGCCATTGGTTTGAGGGTAGTAAGGTGAAGAAAATCTGATTTGAATGTTGAAGGCATCATAGAGTTTCCGTAGGGTTCTATGTTTGTATTATTTTCCATTATCAGTGATGAGGCAGTCAGGAACACCAAAGCAAAAAATGATGTGATATTTGACGAATTCACATATTTTCTCAGCTTTTGTAGAAATGAGAGACATAAATTCTACCCATTTAGTGTAGTATTTAGTAGCAATAATAATCCATTGATGTCATTGGGAAGAATGAGGATTGATCTCGCCGACAAGATCTAAACCCCATTGAGAGAAAGGTCACAGATCTTGTGCGACCTGTAAGGAATGACTATGGGTGTGATGGAGATTAGCATGTTGTTGACATTTTGCATAGCGTTTGACATATTCACAACAATCACGACTTAGGATTGGCCAATAATATCCCAGATGGAGTATGATTTTAGTGAAAGCTAAACCATTGAAGTGAACCCCACAAATTCCGTTGTGAACTTCCTTTATGGTATAGGGAATTTCAGAACATGTAAGGAATCATAAGAGGATACCATCAAAGCCACATTTATAAAGAAGACTACCCATTATGATATAGTGAGAGACACTTTTCACAAAGGATCATAGTTATTGCGAGTAAGATTTGGAAGCAAAATGGAAAGGGAAAGGTAATAAAAAAGTTACTTATACCAAAGGTCACGTGGGTCAGGTTCAATGGTTCCAACAAGGTTAACATCTTTAAATATATAGGAATGTGATTACAACATTTGTATGGTGAAAAATATTTTTGAGTCGGAGGGCAAAGCATGAATTTTAGAAGTAAGGCAGTGGCTGGTGTTCGCAATTTTACTAGTGGAATGTGGGATGGTTTGAAGTTCATAACCATCAAAGTTAGTCACAAGTATGTCAACATGATACTTATACTTTTAAAGTATCTCGTTACGACACTAGTATATACCATTAACTTGGTTTAAAACCAATTTAGAATAGCCAAAGATATTAATTTATTTTTAACATCTAAGACGATGGTGGTTTAAAGGCCTAATACGAGTGCTTTATATTTGACAAAATTGTTAGTAAAATCAAAATATAGCTTGAAATATAATGGCATAGGCTAACCTTCAAGAGTAATGAGGATAACTCTAACACCACCCACACACTCACATTTGGAACCATCAAAGAATAAGGTCATCTGGTAAGTGGCATCATCTAAAGAGAGGGTAGCAATTGATTCATCTGGGAAATAGAAATTAGAGGATTGATTTCCAGAGAGAGGTGCGTGTGTGAGTTGGTCAGTGATGGTTTTTCCTTTGACAAATTTTTTATGAATGAATTCAAGTTCTATGTCTACAAGAAGCATAAGCCAAATTTTGACACATTGATGTTGATAGGGATTGGCGTATATGTAATGTAAGGGGTCATTATTAGTGACAATGAAGGTTTTGTGGTTAAGCAGGTAATGGCGAAGTTTAGTGGAAAAATAAACTAAGGCTAAGAAGAGTTTTTTGGTGTGAGTGTATCTAGTTACGTAGTATAAAAGTGTGTGGATTATATAATAAACCGCTTGTTCCCTATGTTTCTCATCACGATGAGCAAGCATGACACCCAAAGAATGGTCAATGGTAAAATAGTTCGTCATCTTGAGGGGGAATGAGCACAGGTGGTTAGAGGAGGTATTATTTCAAGGCATTGAAGGATTTTTGGCATTCATCATTGCATTTAAAGGAGACATCCTTTTTGAGTAGATGATGAAATGGGTGGCAGCGGTTAGAAAGTTATGAAATATAATGATGAATAGACTGGAACTTTTCTTACAAACTAAGAAGTTGATGAAGCTTAATAGGTGGAGGAATTTTGAGAATAGCATTTATTTTAGTGGGGTCAACTTCTATGACATGAAAATAAACAATAAAACCAAGGAGCTTGCCAGAAAGGTGAGCAAAGACACTCTTCTTGGGCTAAAGGTGAACACAATATTTGATAAGACGATCAAAGATGACCTCAAGAACTGTAATGCGTTCAGCCTGATGTTTGGATTTGGCAAGAAGATCATCATCGTAATCTTCCAATATGTGATGCATAATGTCATGAAATATATAAGTCATAGCCTGCTTATATGTAACAGTAGTGTTTTAAGACCAAAAGGCATGACATGATAGTAGAAGCCCCCCTAAGGAGTGATGAAGGTGTTTTTGTGTTGATCTTCCAGGGAAAGTAATATTTGGTTATAACCTAAGAAACCATCCATGAGTGATAGCATCTTGTTGTCGGCGATGAGATCAACTATTTGGTCAATGTTAGGTAGAGGAAAGTCATCTTTGGGGCAAGCTAAGTTAAGGTCATGAAAAATCCATGCAAATGTGGAGTCCCATGTCTCTTTTGTGACAAGAATGATGTTAGAGATCCATTGAGGGTAATCAATTGGTAGGATAAAGGAAAATGAAAGAAGGTGTTGGAGTTCTTCTTTAACATGAAGGGAAATGCAAGGGTGTATTTTCTGCAACTTCTCTGTCATGGGCATCACTTCACGAATAGTGACGATATTGTGGACCGCAATGTTTGGGCCAATACTAGGCATAATAGCCTAGGACCAAGAAAAAGCGTTGTTATGATCCCAAAGGAAAGAAGTAAAAGCTTCATGTTCAACAACATCTAAATATTGGCCTATATTTAGAATGTGTGGGCCATCCCAAGTTTTAATATTGATTTCGATGGTCGATTCATTTAACATGGTTTGTGTCTCAAAAGGTAATGACAAGTGAATACATGAATCTTTCGCACCAAGTTAGGTGAGAATAGAATTACGTCATGACATTGAATGACGTTAATATAATGTGTATTTTCATCAATCATGTTAGGATATATGAGGGGAAGAGAAGAGGGAGCCTTGTCATATTTGTAATAAGTTGGAGGTCCCAGAGAAATGGTGTTGATGAAAAAAAAAGTTAGGAGAAATGGATTCTGGATCCATAGACTATGTAGGTGAAGTTGGGGAAGTTGTTGAATGGGGTGAAGAAGGTTTATCGTCCTCAACAAGTTTGACTTAGGACTTCTTGGGATATGGTTCAGAAAATCCAATACCACTACGGTCTTTATGTTTACGAGTGGTGCACTGGATGACAATATGCTAACCTTGTTCATAGAATTCAAATCCAAAGCCCTTCCATGCACAATGATGGATGAATGTGTGGGAAAAGGGGTGGTTTGTGAGTGATTGAAGGTCAGATGAAAATGTTCACATTTGGAAAGGTGGCTCTAGTGAGTAGGTAGAAGTATCAAGTCCCCCAGACATTAAGTTGGTGCGAAGGTGGGGAGAACCATAAGGGAAAACCTCACCTATGTTGTGATCATAGCGGGGATGTTAGCAAAGGTTACCATACTCTTGAGGAGTAAGGAATCTGTCTATGTTGTATAGACGGTACTCCTCCAGAGTGAGACATTGAAAACTACCTTCTAAAGGATTGGTAGTTCATATGTGGGTAGACGGAATGAAGGAATTACCAGACGACAGGGAAGAAGAAGTATGGGTTGGTTGAGAAGTAGATGGGTTAGTGGATAGGTTAGCTAAATATGTTGTGATGATATTGGGAATAGGATAATTAGGTGTGGGAGAGGTAGTGACGATGTTGGTGGATGGTGCCATGGGTTGAGGAGAGGTGGCGGTGGTGGTAGATGCCTTAACTAGTGTAAGGAAATCATTAGGTCTATACAACATGTTACAAGTTTTGAAGGGTGAAGGGTAATCTAGAATGGTATAGTTATGTCATTTATGTTCAAATTTTACATGACAATGTAAGGTTGAAGAAACACAACCCATGACATGGATCCAAGGTCAGCCAAGCAACATGTTGTACTTTAATTCCCCCTCTAAGATGTAGAATAATTCTGGAATGGTACAAGGTCCTACGCGAATGTGGAGAATGATGGTGCCAAATGTCAAATTTATGGCATCATTGAATTAAGACAACATAACCGGGTTATTATGCATGTAATTGGTAGGGATGTGCATTTGGTTGTACACATGGGAGGAGATAATGTTGATGTTGGCACCGCCATCAATCATAACACGTAGAATGTGTATATTATTAATATAGATAGAAATGAAAAGGACAAGATCAAAATCATCTAATTGGAGAGGTATACTTTTGTCATCAGGGAAACTGAGATTGACTACTTGATGAGTGGTAACGGGTGTAGAGGAAGGGGGTGAAGTGGTGAGAGAATCCACATGGTGAGGAGTAATCATGGTTGCCACAGGAATTGGGTCATTAGGTAAAACCACAATAGATTGCAGAACCTCATTAATGGCCTGTCGATGAGACTCGGAGGTTTGGGCAAGGTCGTACAATGAAATTTTGAGTGGATATTGGTGTAATTGTTTGATCATTTTACGATGGGTGACCCCATCAGAAATAGGGTATATGGGTCCCTGAATGGTGATTCTTGGTGTGGGTGCAAATGGTATATTGGGTACATAATTTGTGGATGGGATGGTTATTTTCTCTTTACCTTTGTCTTTCGAGGCATGAGTGGCGATGTTAACCATATTAATATGGGGTAAGGGAGGAGCTGAGTTGTGATATGTGTAGTGATAGGATGAGAAATGGTAGGGTGAGGGCATATAATGGTGTTGCGTAAAGAAGGTAGAGCATTGACATTTGGGTGGAGGTTTGGCTAACTCTCTTGTGCAGACCAAGTTCATCTCTAATGGTGGATGATTCATAGGGATCCAAAATGACTCTACTTCATCAATTCAGTTATCACAAAGAAGGAAAAATAATACACAAAGGTTATGTCTTTATAGTAACAGAATCGCCACTCTGTGCAGAGTGATGGTTATAGAAATGTCACCCAACCATGGTGGTAGTCCTAGGACCACTGGGTTGCTTTGGGTGGCAGTCCCAGCTCTTTCAGACAAAAAACAAAAATATGAAACAAACAACCCATAATTTGGAAGGTTTTCCATGTCTATTATCCTCCATGACCTTTACCATTCTCCAGTGCACATGAGGACATGAGAAAGGCTATAAATACACGTTTGTAGAAGAGAATAGGATCGTCGAAGCATGAATGCAAATGAGAAATAAGTTCTTAGTGCTAGAATTGTGTTTTCTAGAAGAAAGGAGTGTTGAGATAGAGAAAACAAGTAATTGGAAGGAAGTGTGAGATATTATCTACTTCTCTTTCATACTTATTGTAAATTTTGTACTTGTTATTTTGAATTTCTAATAAAAGTGGGAAGAAAGAACAATTTCCCTTCCCGACTGGTTTTTCCTCCTCTAAAGGTTTCCAAGATAAAACTTGTTGGTGTTTATGAGCTTAAATTCTTTCCTTACCTGCAATTGTGGATTCCAAGCATAAGCATAATTCATTCACTAGCTATCTCTATCATTTTCTAATGAAAAGTAGAACAACAACATTTTATTTTGTGATTCTGTGGAAAATTCCAAAGTTTACGAGTTTACAGATCATTTTGGTATCAGAGCTAACAAATATCTAGGACTGTGGTATTCGTTCTTAGATTTTTATGATAGTGACAAGATCTAAAGGTGAAAAGGCTTTACCTTGTGATCCAGAAATTTATACAAAGAAGTGGAAACAGAGAATTATGGGACAAATGGAGGAAGAGAACTTGGTTCGTAGAATCGAGATGCTGGAGACCATGATGGATAGGATATTTCAAAGGAAAGAATAACTTCCATATTTGTAGAAGACAAATTTTGTCAAGCAAAAATCCATGGACTCAGTGGTTCAGGGCTTAGCTAAAAAGTTTTAGATAGGAAGAAGCCACCATGAAGAAAGTTATGGGGAAGAGCATGAAGAAGAGACTTCAAACGCAAGAGAAAAGGTAAAATCTGATCATACTCCCTTTCAAGTTGAGACAAAATTTGAGATTAAAAGCTTTGAAGGACAAGTAGATGCATAGTTGCTTAATAAATGGTTAAAACAATTAGAAGTCTACTTTAGCATCCATAATGTCACTGAGGCACAAAGGATCACCTTTTCACATCTTAAAATTGAGGGACATTCTCTATTTTTTTGGGAAACGCATCTAACCACTTGCGAAAAGAAGAAGCATCCTATTGTGAAAATCTTGGAAAGAATTTAAAGAATTACTTAGAGCTAACTTCTATCCTTTTGGCCACAAGACTGACCAGATGATTAAATGGCAATATTTTAGACAAGGTAGTGGTCAAAGTATACAAGACTATAATATGGATTTTTGGAGGCAGGCCACATTGCTAAATAAGGACTTGGAGGATGAGGATATTCGGACTAAGTACTTACGGGGACTTCACACTCACCTTAGAAGAAAAGTCATCTCCACAAAGCCCAAATATCTCAATGAGGCGTGTGTATAGGCATACTACATAGATGATGAAAAGAAGCAAGAAGAAGCAGAGCCAAGGGAAAAGCAGTCAACAGATAAGTAGAAAAAAGAGTATGGGAAAACAAGTAGTAAGGGTAAGTTAAAAGGGAAAGGTAAACAAGCTGCCACTACTTTAAATACTTGTAAAGATCCCAAGAAGTTTTGTAAGAATTGTGATATAAATGGTCATATTGACACTACTTGTTGGAAGTTACATCTAGAGTTACATCTGAAGAACTAAACCAAGCACTAAAATAAGTCCATGGTAGCTATATAAACAAAAGGGGAGGTGGAAATAGAAGATGGCTCTGATGTAGATGAAAGGCTTGGATGTACAACTACCAACATGGACAGCTAGGAAGAGGAGATGAGTGGACTATTTAAGATCAAAATCTAGATCAAGAGAACTAAGGTAAATTCTTTGGTTGATACTGGTTCTCATTCTAACTTGATTTCTGAAGAATTTGTAAAAAAGCTTTGTCAGTAGAATTACGAGCATCCACACCCTTATCCTTTGGGTTGGGTGAAGAAGGGTGTTAAAATTTAGGTTACAAGAAAATGTAATTTCAAGTTTGGGATAAACTACCAATAAATTTATGTTTTGGAAGCTGACGTTATTCCACTTGATGCTTTTGATGTTGTATTCGGGATCCCTTACTTGTATATCAAGGATGATATATTTATGACAAGGGAAAATTGGTATAGATGGGTCAAGGATGAGATCAGGTAACACATCTAGGCACACCAGGATAAGACATGGGTTACTATGGTGAGTGCTAACCAAGAAAAATGACTTATTCAAGAAAATCATAATCAATTCTGTTTACTTTTGTTAAAGGATGAACAAGAAGGGGTAGAAGTTTCAAAGGTTTCTAACTAGGGAAAGCATGATTTGGATAACATTATTCAGTCTTTCCAAGAATTATTTCAGGCTCCCATTAGGTTACCACCAAAACGGGAAGTAGAGCATGAGATTCAGCTATTGCCAGAGTCCCCTCTACCAAACATCGAGTTATATAGGAAATCCATTCTTGAGAGTACTAAAGTAAAGAAACAACTCCAAGAACTACTAGACCAAGGGGTGATACGTCCGAGCACCTCACCATGTTGTTTACATATTGTGATGGTGCCAAAGAAGGATGATTCTTGGAGAATGTACATAGACTACCACGCTTTGAACAAGATCACCATAAAGAAAAGATATCCACTTCCCCACATAGATGATCTTGGACCAGCTTCAACATGAATTTTTTTTCATGAAGTTGGATCTCAAGTCCGGTTATCACCAAGTTAGAATGAAGGAGAAGGATATATGGAAGACCACCTTCAAGACAAAACAAGGTTTGTATGAATGGTTAGTACTTTTTTTTGGATTATGTAATGCACCCACTACATTTATGAGATTGATGAATGATGTATTGTGGGATTTCATAGATTCATGTGTCATTGTATATCTAGAAGATATCTTGATTTTTAGTGCCACATGGGAAGAACATCTAACTCATTTACAACAAGTGTTGAAATTTCTCAAGAAGAAGCAACTACTTTGTAATATGAAGAAATGTGAATTTGTGAAACAGTAACTTGTCTAGCTTGGGCATGTGGTTGGAGGATGAGATCTAAGAGTGGATCCAAACAAGGTCGAAGCTATCACTAATTTTCCAAAACCAGCAAGAGCCACGTAGACTAGGAGTTTTGTTGGAGAAGTACATTACATGCAAAAGTTCATTCTAGGATTCTCTGAGGTTGTAGTACCTCTTCACATAGTGGCCGCAAAGAGTAAGGGTTTAGACTAGGGTAAGGAACAAGACAAATCCTTTGAGTTATTGAAATATAAGATTATTCATGCTCAAGTACTTTCTCTTCGTAATTTGCAGCAGCCTTTTGAGGTAGAGACAGATGCAAGTGATTATGCTATGGGTACAGTGTTTCTTCAATGAGGTAAACTTGTATGTTATCATTCTAAAAATTTCACTTCAATAGTTAAAGGATATTCAGTATATGATAAGAAAATGTATGCACTAGTTCAGGCTATTAAAAAATGGAAGCATTATTTATTGGGTAAAGAAACTATTGTGAACATTGACCACAAACCTCTTCAGTATCTGTAAACAGTCTAAATTGCAGGAGGCAAGGCACTATAAATTGATGGGGTTCCTTCAACAGTTCCATATGGTGATCACATAGAAAAATGGTAGTAAAAATTTGGTGGCAGACATGTTATCTAGGATGCCCGCATAGGATAAGTTCTCATGTTTTCCCCCTATCTCTCATATTGAGCCCTTCATGAAGGAAGCTTATGGAGAGGCATATTCCTAGGACAGAGACTTTGGGGTTATATTTTAGTAGTTGCAGTCCCAAGGGACTGAAAGGACATGGATTGAAGATTGTTATCTCAAGAACGGGCTGTTTTTCCGATGGGGAAAGTTTTTTGTGCCTAAAAAATAAATAATTATATTTATGAGGGAAGCACATACCTCAAAAGTAGCGGGACATTTTAGTGTTGGTAAGACCCTTGCAAAGGTACATGTATTGGCCCAATATGCAAGAAGAAGTATAAAAATTTATACGTGGATGTAAAATTTGTTATACTAGCAAGCCTACGACTAGGAAGTGTATGCATTTTCCAGTACCTAATCATCTATGGGAGGACATTTATATGGATTTTTTAGGATGATTACCTATGTCCAAACATGGCCATGACTATCTCTAGTTGGTTGTTGATATATTTAGTAAGATTTGTATTGTTATGGCATGTAAAAAGATAGTAAAAGCACATGAGGCAGTAGATCTTTTCTTTTCTAATTTATGGGTGCATTTTGGTTTGCCAAAGTCTATTCTTTCTGACAGGGATTCTAGGTTCTTGGGGAAGTTTTGGACTACTTTGTGGGACAAGAAGGATACCAGGTTACAGAGGAGCACAAATTTCCATGCACAGACAGATGGGCAGAAAGAGGAAGTGAATAGGACTTTTGTATAGTTAATCAAAGGGTATAACAAAAAATATGCAATGACTTGGGATGAGTCCTTAGCCTACATTTAGCATTCCAATAAATGGGTAGTACACACATCCACTATGAAGTCACCATTTGAAGCATGCTTGGGATATCTACCTATAAATCCGTTGGACATAGAAGTTGGGAAGCATGATAAGGAGGAGACATGAGACACAAAGGTGACTAGAGTAAACAAATTCATTGAGAGGATCTAGAAAATCCATCTCAAAGTCAAAGAACATCTAGAGAAATCTCAACCCAAGTACAAAGCGAGGCACGATTAGCATAGGAGAGAACATAAGATTCATGTTCGAGCTAGATTTGTTCTTTACTTGAGCAAGGAGATACTATAAGGTCAAGCACAAAATCTCAAGCCACTACGATATGGGCCCTTCACCATATTGGAGCAGGTTGAAGAAACTAGTTTTTGACTTGACTTGCCATCATTTATGAAGATGTACTATGTAGTAAACTATTAGAACTTGCACCTATATGAGCCATCCATGCTAGATGAAGATGAAGGACTACAGTTGTTATCTTCCATTGAGGATTTTGTCTTGGACTCAAAAGGTGAATTGGAGGAGGATGCAGTGTTGCAGTAGAAGGTTAGAGAGACTAGGAGAGGTCCGCAGGAGTCTTGGTAGATTAGACTAAAAGGAAAGACACCAATGCAGGCACGGTGCTACTCGAAGGAGTAAGTGAGGGAATTATTTCCTCATCTACTCCCCCACTAAGGTTTTGTGGGACCAGAAGCCTCCTAATTAAGGGAGGTGTTAGCCATAGGGATCCAAAACGATTCTACTTCATCAAACCATTCATCATGAAGAAGGAAAAACAATACATGGAGGTTATGTATTTATAGTAACAGGACCTCCACTCTATGCATAGTGGCAGTTACAAAATCACCACCCAACCAGGGTAGTTGTCTTGGGACTATCAGTTTGCTTTGGGTGGCTATCCTGGCTCTTTCAAATAGAAAATAAAAATATGAAACGAAAAACCCAGAATTTGGAAGTTTATCTGTCTCTTCTCCTCCATGACCTTTCCAATTCTCCAGTGCATAAGAGGACATGATAAAGGCTATAAATACATGTTTGTATAAGAGAATAGGATCATAAAATCATGAAAGTAAGTGAGCAAGAAGTTCTTAGTGCTAGAATTCTGTTTTATAGAAGAAAGGAGTGTTGAGATAAAGAAAACAAGTAATTCGGAGGAAGTGTGAGATATTGTCTACTTCTCTTTCATACTTATTGTAAATTATGTACTTTTTATTATTGAATTGGCCAATAAAAGTAGGAAGAAAGATAAATTTCCCTTCTCAAGTAGTTTTTCCTCCTGTAGAGGTTTCCAGGATAAAACTTGGTGTTTATGAGCTTAAATTTTTTCCTTTCCTGCATTTGTGGATTCCAAGCATAAGCATAATTCATTCACTTTCTATCTCTATCATTTTCTAATAGAAAGTAGAACAACAACATTTTATTTTTTGATTTTTTGGACAATTCCAAAGTTGAAGAGTTTGCAGATCATTGGAGGTGGATAAAATGGTTGTGGAGGTGGAGATGTGTGTCATTGAATCAGTAAGGGGTGAGGATGTGTGGTGATAGGTGAAGGTGGAATAGGGTCCTCCACTAAAATATCATCATCCTTTAAGTTTTGTTCAAGAGGACATAATGTGAGAAGAGCGGTCTTTAGAGCCTTACATTTTTCTACATCATGCCTTAGCACATGATGGTAGGCACAAATTTTTGTATCATCAAACCCTATTGGTTTAGGTTTATGTGGGTTGTAAGGTCTAAGTGGTAGTAATGTGATGATAGAGGTATCTAAAATATTTTCTAAGATGTTGGTGTAAGACCCTATTAAAAGATCACAATGTGAAGTAAGTGTGGGTCTAGACGGATGTGTGAGTGATTTTGGTAGGAGAGGTGTAATGGGAGGTATAACTAGAGGTGGAATAAGTTTGACCAATTTTTTGATAGGTAGTAGTAGATGAGATAGTGGTTGATGGTCTTGTAGTTTTGACTACCTCATTAGAGGGTAGTGGGCTCTTGGATTTTGATTAAACCTTCCTGGGTAAAGATGAAGGAGTGTTTGATGTAGAAGGGAAGGAAGATGGCAGAAGGGGACATGTTAGCCAAGGTGATAATGGAGGTGCAGTGAAGGATTTTTGAAGAGGCAAAGTGGACGTTATTGGTTGAAGAGTGGGGAATACCATAAGTAGCGACAAGGCTACTGGAAGTGGTGTGAGTATAGGTGGTCAAAAGGTTGCACGTGATAGTAAAGGTGTAGAATGTGTAGGTAAATTAAGTGTAAGAGAGGCTCATGATGAGGGGATGGGGTGTTGTGAATTTATTTTACCTTGGGTAGGAGGTTGCTTGGCCAAGGTTGATGGGTGAGGTCCTAGGATAGATGGAAGTGGTGAAGGTGAAAGAGGGGTAGTGGGAGAAACCGATGTATGTGGCCTAGAAGGTTAGGTTTTCCTCTTTGGTTGGGGAATAGTTTTTATGTGGGTTTGTGAGGATGTGGATAAATCTAGTTTAATAAAAGGATAGATTGGGCTTGATGTTGGCATGACTCCTAATGTGGTAATGGGTCTAAAAATAAAGGAATGTATAGGTGTAGGTAAGGCTTTAGGTAGAGGAAAACATTCAATTATTGGTAACGGTTTAGGTGTAGGAGAGAGTGATGAAGAAGATGCCACTCCAAATGGCTTGGGAATGATTGTTTGTATTATCAGAAATACCTTTGGATATATGGTAGAGGTATCAGAAGACAAAAATTGCATCTGGGTTGAGAAGGGTAGCCAAAGACGTCCCCAAAGCATGGAATTATCAACATAATGCAAGCGTTCATCCAGACATGAAAATTGTATGATTATAGGAGGAAATTATGTTTATTTGGTAGTAATCCATGTAAATAATGTCTATGAGATAGGGAAATGGTTTTCTTCAGACTCTCTGCGTAAAGAGGGCTAAGAGTAAATCAATAGGATATTTGAATGTTGATGGAGATTTTTCACTATTAGGAAGAGGTTCTTGCAATGGATCCCCCATGGGTAGGGAAGATGATGAGTAAGATGAGGTAGGTTCCTATTTCGGTGGAGAGGAAGGTGAGCATGAATATCCCATGGGTAGGAGAGTTAATACAGTGCGTTCTTTATCAGATTGAGAGGTATGAGGGTAAAATGCATCAACATATATGGAAGACTCCTCTCTAGGTGAAGGGGGAGACAAGGGAGACTCCTATGTGGGTAAGGAGTAGATGAAATAGGTTCCTCCATGGGTAAAGGAGCTTATGCGAGAATTTCCTTGATAGAGGGAATAGCAGGAAATTGAGGAAGGGCCATTATGATGTCAAACAAAGCATGAACCATACGAACATTATTATCATTAGTCAAAGGTTCACCAATTTTTTTAGATGATGAGGTGTGATTTGGGAACGGTTTTTTGAAGATATGCAAGTTTTGATTAGCTAGTGCATCTGGGTTATCAATGATGAGATATTCGTTATCTAACATTTCTTGGAAGATGTTTGAAATGTTATACAATTACCATCGCTATGACCTTTAACGTGATGCTAGTTGCAATAATAATGTTCCTTGTACCATGTTGGCATAGGACGAGAGGGGTCAAAAATAGTATGTGGTTTGATGAGTGGAAGGGTAATGGCTCCAAATTTTAATATTTTTTCTAAAATGGCAGAGTAAGGCTCTTGTATGGGGGCATACTTGTGTTTCTCTCTTCTAAATTGAAAGGTCTAGATAGGGTAAAGGTTAGATGAAGGTTTTTCTTGGTTGGATGGATGGGACGATATTGATTTTAAAATGACCATGTTGGCATACCCCTTAGTTCTAGAATAGGTATTTTTTGGTTTGAAAGAAGGAGCATCGTTCAATTTGAACACACTATTTTTTAAGCAGTTTTAGCTTCTTTTCTTCGAGGGCACAAATTTCCAAATTTCGGGCCATGGTAAATTCCTCATCAATGGTGTAGAAGGTTTGGACTTGGAGAGTTGGTGATTTATGTCTTGCACAAGCATTGATAAACAATTCTATTAACTCTTTCTGAGGTAACTAGAATGTAAGTTGGTTAATGAGGCTTCACCAATGCGTGATGAAATCTGTGATAGATCCGTCTTCATATTATCATGTTGAGTACAAATCATTCATTGTGATCTTCTTGATGATATTGATCAAAAAATGGTCTAAGAAGGTTTGACCCACTTGGTTTAATGAGTAAATGGAATGACTAGGTAAAAAACTATACCAATTTAACGATGGCCATGTAAAGGAAATTGGGAATGTTTGCAATAATACAGTGTCATCATGAGCGATTAGATAACACCCATGTTTGAAAGACCACAAGTTTTGTTGTGCGTCCTCTTTGCTATTGAACTGGTTGAATTTGGGAATTTCCCAATGTAGAGGGTATGAATGAATGGGAATAGACAGATGAATGGGATCATTGCAAATTTTATCGTAGGTCAAAGAGTTACTTGAGTTGGAAACTGATGCTTCTAATGTCTGTATATTTTTCAACATCAATTTTATAAGGTCATTGGTAGGTTGTAATTATTAGGCGCACCCTACAATATAATGGGGTATACGAGGAGTTTATGATGAGGAAAAAATCCTAGTATATGGTGGTGCCAAGTACGAGAATTAGGAGGGGGGAGTAGATGTAGCTGACAAGTATCCTAAATAGAAAATAGATGAAACAACAAGTTTTTGATAATAAGTATAGATAGGATGAGTGGATGTAATAACTCTCATGGTAATTAGAGGGAGAGACTGTGGGATGGGAAGGACAATTTTTTGGAAGGAAGTGTGTTTTGTCGACATCATGGGTGGCTAAGAAGAAATGGGTATATAAGAGGTGATAGGAGTAGATGTGCCTACACTCAAGAGGATTGATGAAGGAATGGTTGACACCATAAGGGAAAATGACGTCAAAAGCATGATATATGTCATAGGTGCAACATATATTGATGATGTAGGGTCAAGTTGGGATACAATGGGTGGTAAGGTGGAAGAAGTTAAGGCCGAGCTAGTACTAGCTGATGCAGAATTGGGTGTGAGGGTAGGAGGAATGGATACAAGCATGTCATATACCAACTATCCTGATGAATCTCAAGTGGATGAATGTAAGAGATAATATTATAAGGAAACAAGGTTTTTTTCTAGGAGTCTTGTAAACTCCTCATCACTGGTGTGGATATTGATATGATGATTGGGATCCATGGATGATAGAATGGAAGGCGACGATGGGCTAGGTAGGAGTGGATGAAGGATTGTGTGTAATATAAGGGCGTTGGTTTGGCTATGAGTCAAAACCATGTGAGTTGGTATAGAATTGGTAATATGCTCTCTGTAAATGACATAGAAAAATAGAAGGAATGGAGAAAAATAGTTCTGGAAGGTGAAAGCTGGAGTTGTTTTAAAACACAGGAACCGACAATGGTTTGATAACTAAAGAAGGTGATAGAGGATAACCAATGACGGTTACGGGGACTGATATCGGTTACTATGGAATAATAATTTTTTTGATAAATGTGGTAATAACTGATAAAAATGAAGAAAAATCATGATTTTATAATGATTTCACAGACCCAGAGGGATGATGATGTATTTGAGAAACCCCATAAAGAATAGAAAAGTGATGAGTGTTGTTTTGGTGAAATAACCCAAAAAATCAGGGACCCGACAACGTTAGGTAAATCGATGATGGTTAGATTTAAACTAGTGAAAGTCACTACATCGATGTCAGTCACTGTGAAATTTGAAAAGGTGAATAAAAAATGGATTTAGTGACTTAGATCAGATAGAATAGCAACCCAGAAACATGAGTATGATAATGATGAACCTTGAAACACTTAGAAATAGTTGTAATACACCAACTACGATTATGGAGTGTGAAAGGGAGAAAATAATTGAGAATATGACCTCGTAACTCAAAACAAAAATCAAGAAAAAAATAAGAACCACGAAATCCTATTGGTGAATTTTATGTTTTAGCTTATGTTATTTAGGAATGACTTGTGAATATAATAGATTTTTTGGTTTGATAGAAGGTACCCTATACAAATCCAAGAGCTAATGATGGTTTCATGTAAAGTTTTGGTGGGGGCGGTCTTTTCTGTGAGATAATGACTGGATAGAGAAACCATCTTTGTGCCCACTTTCAATCCTTTGATCGTGTGATCATTGACAACTTCTTCTAGGTAGGATGATGTTTAAGAAGATGAGTAAATTGTTTAAGTTATTTGGTATAGATAATGTAGAGTGAACTACGATTGAATTAGTCAATCATTAGCTCGGCATGACTTCCAGTGTATAGGTTTTCCTAATATTAATGTGAGCTACAATGTGACACTCTAAAATGAAATGCAAATGTTTTAAGCCCAAATCCACAATTTAGTTTGATGTAGAAAATAGAGAACAAGAGGAGGAATTAACTTTCACTAAATGAAACACATTAGAAAGGAAGACATGTTCTTTTTAGAGTAGTAAAAACACAATTTCTGTTAGACAATAGAAAGAAGGAGAAGATTCTAGAGAAGGAAAATTAATGTGAATACTTTTCAAAGGGAAATAAACACACAATTTTTGTATCTAGGAATGAACAAATGCAAAAAAACCTAGGATGGGTCCCACTAGACATGCCAAAATGTTTCACCAAATTGTTGTAGATAATGAAACTGATAAATAAAAAATAGGCCAAGGAGGAATACCTTTTGTCACATAGTTGAAGGTTGCGGTGCGTGTTTTTGATTTATGATCCAAACTGATTATTTGACCTTCGTTTTGGCTAGGAAGAACTACCTATAATGAAAAGGAAGACCACAAGATACAGTTAATAGAAAAAGTTACTGGATTTCCCAGTGTGAACTAGATCTAGGAAGTGTGATACTTCCTCGATGGTTGTCAATCCATTGATATGTAACTCAATATAAAATAACTGAACATGCAAATAAAATAATCCAATAATAGTGTTATTATTTAGGTATCTCAGATTACTATCATTGTTAATCCAATTAATGTTTTATAATTAAACTAGTGAAGGTCCTAGGTTAGGTCGTAGGTTGGGTAGGTGGTTTGAGGGTCATAAAATAGGTCCGGGTAATTTCTAGTGCAATTTGGGTTGATTTTAGATGATTAGGAAGCTTTTTGGTTTAATACAACTTACTAGGAAAAAATACCGACGTCAGTCAGGGTGTGACCGATGATGATTTAGGATGATCAATATCAGTTATTGTGGATAACAACAGAATGCCAAAAGTGGGTGTCTATGTTCTATTTGTGTCTACACAAAGAGTTGGGAATGTTTGTGGTGAGGTTGTAGGTGTGGTATCAAGTTTGGGTGAGGTTTTATGATATTTTGGGGCTATTAGGAGAGGTTTACTAAAAGTTGATGGGAGACACATTAACTGAAGTTGGTCCAGTGAACGAAGTTGGCAAAGAGGAAAAACTGACAACAGTTAATGTAATCGGCGTCGGTACGGGAGCAATGGTAGTAATTAAATTAACCTAGTTTTTTGTACTTATCTGTGATTGTATAGAGAATGGAGGGAGGATGGTTATATTTTTACTAAATTCAGGTAGACTTAGGGATTCCTAAAGAGTAACTACTGAGAGCTAGAAGGTTATGGGTGATAGGTTGGGTAGATTGGTAAAAGGTGGGAATGGGGGAATGCAGGGAAGAAATAAGATATAGTAATAAAATGATAAATAACCTATTAATTTAAGTAAGTATTGAATGATAAAAATCAAATAAACTTACTTGTATTTGCAGGCCTGGTTGGTGAAGGATGATGGTGGTTGATCCATGAATAACTTCATGGTTAGTGTCACGAAAATACTTCTTGGAGTGCTCTTGTGAATGCTAATTCCCTTGGATGAGTATCAGGTGCTAGTTTGAGCCTGTGTTTGAGTGTATTCTTTCATTTTGATGCTGAGAAGTCTCTGTTTTGTGCTTGAATGCAAGAGATCTCTCAAAACTTAGAATGACCAACCTAGAAAAAATTCAAAACTGTATATAAGGTAATTGACAATGGTCAAGGTGACTGGCATCAGTTAGGGTTAACCAACATCGGTTGAGGTTTAACCAACATCCGTTAAGGTGAGAAATCCTAGGTTTTCCAAAAATATGCAAATCCTTGCTAATTTTTGTGTGCTCTAATTGTTAGTCCACGTATTAAGTGAGGGTTATTGTTGAGATATAAGTGGGAGTATTGTTGGAGAAGTTATAGGAGTTTAATTGTAGGGTTAGAATAAGTCCTATTTGGTTAAGATAAATGGATACTCAGTTCTAGTTAATTTATAGACTAAGAACAAATCCATGAGTAGGTGTCTAGGTGATGTGCCTAGGTGAGGTTTAAATTAATTAATACTGTGAGGATGAGCATTAAATCAGTTATAAGTAATTAAATTAATATGAATGCAGGGTAAGGGGTCATGGTTAGGTGAATACGTTACGTTAATTAATTAAAGGGTACCAAGCAAAGTATGACCCAAATTTGGTGTCTACAGTCGAAGCCTTGTAAAGTTTCCGTGGTTGTCTTATACCCCTCATTGTTTCATTTTTGGGGCTCGGGGGCCAATGAAGAAGAAGGCTTCTCTTCCTCGTTAGATTATTGGTTAGGTGGAGAGTATTGCCTACTCCCCTATTTTTTTGTTGTGTTTTGGATTTGGAGAAGATTTTGGAGTTCAAGTTAAGATTTGATCTTAGTAGCACTTAGAAGAAAACGAAGAAAGATCCTATTTGTTAAATATTTTCCATATTATCTCCACTTAAGTGGAGGGCTTGTAACTTGCATTTTAAAAGCTTCGTATTCTTGTTAATGTATTTTGTAAAACTAATTGGCATTGGATATTCAAAAGTATTCATGTTTGGAAAAAGGAGACATGTAAAGTTTTAATGGATTGATGCTAAGTTCCCTTTAAAATTTCAAGATTAGCTCAAAAGTGTATTTGATTTGTCTATGGAAACACTCCTTATTTGGAATGGGAAAGGTTTAATTTCAAACTCAAATACTTGACTCAAGAGTGTAATATAAACTCATTCCAAAGATTAGTATTCTTGCAATAAAAATGTATGTTAAAATAAAAGATACTATTATTGAAATAAATGTCATCTTGTTATTGTGGAAGCAAGAAAATACTCTCTTGTTCTATTATAAAAGTTAGCTCTTGAAATGTTAAAAATAATAGTCAAATATCATACAAAGTCATTTAAAAAAATATTGGTATGTAGTGTTTTAAGCAATGAATAGATCCTCTTCACTAGTGTATTGGGTCAAACAAGAAATTCTATTAAATTATTGATTTTAATCACATATGAATGGTTAGAAATTGTTAATTTCCTTGGCTCTATAGTTCCTTATGCCTACAACTCAAATTGATCATTTAAGCTAAGCAAAACAAAATATTTATATACATATAATTATAATTATATTTAATTATATAAATTTATATATATTAAATATACTGTGGTTATATAATTATTAAATTAAATAAAATTAAATTCATTACATAATATTAATAATAAATAAACAAAGAAAAAAACATTTTGCATTTTACAAATAAATAAATATGAGCCGAATGGCTTAAGTTATTTTGTTTTATTATAAAAAAAGTTATAAATTAAAAGTATATGGTGAGAGAGGGGGTACTCGCCCCTCAGACCCGCCTCGGGGGACCGATACCCCACAAACCATTAAATCAAATTATATTTAATGCAGCTGACCAAAGTGTTATTTGCGGCATGTGCAAAATTTATAAACAGAGCTTTTGTGTATGAGCATTGCATTTTTCAATATACGCGGTCAATTTTTATATACTGTGTGTGTGTGCGTGCACACACACACACACACACGGTTGTAGATATAACAATATACACTAACAATTTTGGTTTTTTTTAAAAAGAATATATATATAAATTTCAGGTTTTTTAAAAGAAGAAGAATATATATAGGAATGTATATATATACATTTATATACCCAAATAATTGATGTTTATATACTATTCAAACTAGATGTAAAAATGGGGCAAAATGCCCATACCCAAATAGGGCAAATGCAAATAAATTGCACAATAACAAATAACAATTTAAGAAAACCCTAGAAGAGGGTTATAAATGGAATAAGAAATAAGAATGTGTATCCATCCTTAATTTGAGTATACTTTCATGACCTCCCTTCTTCCTCTCCTCCCAAACCTTGCAAAATTAAAATGAGAAAATAAGCCAAAAGAAATGAATAAGATCATTTCATAAGTGTGTTTAGGTTTACTTGAATACCTAGATCCTAGGGCTCAAATTGAATGCATCTAATGGTTGTGAATCAACCCTACAAATGTTGGGAAAGGATTTTTGTGGGAATGTGTTTTTAAATTAAAGGTATGTGTAACCTGGGGTGACTAAAGGGGTGTTAAGATGTAGGATTAAAAGGTGAATTTTATTGTTTAGTTGGGTGACTTTTATAAAGTCCTTAACACTTGGAAATTAATTAAATTAAATTTACTCAATGATAACTAGACAATATTAGAATAAGGATTAAAATATATTTGAACTGAATCATAATGTTATGGTAGTTTGACCTTAGCCATATAATATTAAATCAAAAATTTGCATTAGAACTATGATATTAAATTAAATAAATATTGTACAAGGGGATTTTAGCTAATGGCTTATAAGAGTTAATTAAGGAATTTTATCGGGCACCCTAGTAAGGGAATTGAGCCCAAAATGATTGGGATTAAATAATAATCATTAATAGTTAATTAATACAAATAATTCACTAATTGTAAATTATTTAACTCTAGTTGAAGGTTATCCTGTTGTAACCCGTTAAACAAAAAAAAAAATTATTCTGTAATTTTTCCTATCCAATTTAGTCAGTTTTACCTTGGGTTTTGCGCGAGAAATTTGTGAGAATTACACTTTGTATCAGATTCGTGGGTTCAACACTTGGACCCTGGGTAGACATGGGAATACCTCAACCTGTAGAAAAAATAAAACCTAGGACATTTTAACCTATAAGATTAAAATAAGAATTACAAAAAAATAGTAACATAAAATTTGTTTACGTTGATGTACCCACCTAAATGGGCTTCTTGTCAAACCAGTTACTGGTAAACACTAATTCACTTTGATATGCTTGTGAACTTCTTAAGTGTTAGGAACTAGGTTCCTTGCGAAGATGCTTTTTATTGGTGTCCTTGCTCTTGGTCATAGGCATGTGGTGTGTTGTCCCCGAAGAGACCCTCCCTTATTTGAAATTTCAGTTTGGTGTGGTGCGACTCTTGTGGATTAGTGCTTGAGGTAGCTTTTAGGGTTCGATTTGGAGGAAAACTAGAGGTTGAATTGTTGTTTAGAGCTTCCCTTTCTCCTTCAGTCATTAGATGAGTTGGTTTTGGTTATCCGTACTATACATAATTCCCATATGGGAGAGTACATATCCTAGCATGATGTCATAGTAGATCCGGTATGATTATTCTAAGTTGTGAGACCGAAGTTGAGTACCCATACTAGCAGCCCACGAAAGGTTGCGAAGTGATCGTGATGTTGACATTTCTTGTGTTTTATATTTATAAACTTAAGTTATTTTATGAAGGACAAGAATTTATTTTATGATTCGATTGAGAAGCTCTAAGAATTTTTTTATGGTTTGTAGCTTATTACAATATTTTCAAGGATTGCAATGCGGCGACTTAGCCTTTTTCTCGATTCCTGAGATTTCTTAGATTTTTCCTTGATTTGGTGACTGAGAGCTAGTTTGTCTTGTTGGTCACTTGGCTAAATGTTGTCATGAATGTTATGTGGTTTTTGTCTTGTATACTGAAAATTGTTTTCTATTATGTTGAGTTATGTCCTCTCGTTTTATGGGGGTACGCCCTAAAAGTCTTGGTTTCTATCCTAGGTGCTTATGGGCATGCCTTTGGTCTTGGAACGATGAAACCTTGTGTGTCTAGGATCTTGGAGTGACTCTTTCATTATTCATCCTTTTAAAGGAGATAGTTCTTCGTGTCATGCAACATTATTGATAGTTTTGATGGTGGTTGTGTTTCTTTTGCACCCTAGTAGAAGCCTTGTTCCTAGTCAAAATAGATGTGAGTTTCGCTATTGATTTTGTATTATGTCTGGGAGGAAGTAACTCTGGATAATTATAGGTTTGATGAATAGTGTATTGTTTGGATGTGATGGTCCACCAATGGGAATACTTGAGTTCTAACGTGTTTCTCTTGTTTTATTTTAGAAAATATCGATGGTGGTTTGGTTGCATCTTGGGTAAGTATGGTTATCCTTAACCCCCTTTAAACATTATGCTTAAATAAGTGTGTTTTTTGTTCTCAATGAACCATGCATAGGTATACCCTTGTCTTGACCTCTTGTATCGTTTAACCTATACCAAACTTAAATCTATTAGTAGCCTATTTATGTTAGACCAGTATGGGTGATTTTTAGCTCCCTTAGACTTGTGTTTTGACATCATACTTTCATAGGTCTTAGGAGTCCAACCTTAGCTATCGTTATGTCATTTTTTTCATCCTAGCTATAACTCTTAGCCATAAAGGCCATAATTGGGTAAGTCGGTTGACTGTCCTCTTCGTTTTGATTTCCTCTTGATGAGGAAGTATGGTGTCCATGGGGTAATTTCTTTTCCCCTTACTACCTTGATTTCTTGGTTGATAGCATTTTTTGTGGATATAATTATTGTTGGGAAACTATCCATTCTTATAGTAAATCTATTTTGAGTATTATGTGTAAAAAAAATTTTCTCCTCATACTAATCTAAACTCCTTGAATTGGTAGAAGCATTTTCTAATTATATTGTTTGCCTTCATCATAAAAACTATTGAAATTTTTAGAGATTCACTTGGAATGCATTAGTGATATGTGATATATGAGAAAAATCTTGTAAATTTGGTTTTTTCTTCTTTGGGTTAATGTCTTCTCATACCTATGAATTTAATAATGTGATAATATTAGCCTTACTAACTATTAAAATCCAATTGGAAATGTGACAACCTAACCATATTATATCTCTAACTTTTTGATTTAATAGAAGAAATAAAACTTTGTGAAAATAACAAGATTTACCTCTTATGCTTCCCCTAGAAGTAGAATGAATAAAAAATTACCTAGATAGAATGGTGAGAAATCATATCATCATTGGCAATGACCCTAATGATAAGAGATATATGGTATTGTAATATAAGGAATTCATTAATTAGAAAAATTATAAGAAACATGCTTGGCAAACCTAAGTATAACTTGTGTGTTATAACTTGGAATATGGGAAGGATAAATTTATGGGTTTGGACACAAGAAAAAATAAGTAACTAGAAAACCGTGTTTGTATAAAATTGTTTTTCCATGTTCGAAGATTTATAAAGGATGTAATATGAATAATAGAGCTATTTAAAAAATTTCCTTGCACTACGGTATGAGTGTCAAATCTCAAATTCGTCATAATGTGTTAAGATGTTTCAAATAAGGTATCGAATATACATTTAACCTTAACATAACATGGATTATGTTATTAATGTAAAATGATCACGATATTTTAGGACAATTGGTATGCGATATAATACCAAAACCATAAATCATGAAGAATGAGTTATTTCAATGATAGGTTAGTATACAAAAAAATAATAATATAAGTGCGAACTTCATAATGAAATCAAGGTGGAAACCATGTTGACAAAATGATTATACCCCCTTTTTATAATCAAACAAGAAAAAAAAAACATGTATAATGTTTATAACACAAGACACATGTTATATTATTTTCAACCCCCCTAGTTAGTATGAAATTTTAGAAGTATGCATAGGGAAATTATCACCTTATTTGAATAGAGTTATTGGTTGAGAGTGATGTGTTCTTGTCATGTTGTGATCCCTTGAACATCTATGTAAGTAATTCTCTTTGTTAGGACTTTTAGGTCATGGTACCCTTTTTGCTCTTTTCTCGACATGTGTATAAATGATTATCCTTTTGAAGCAAGTATTTACCACCGAATCATTAGGAAGGTGATTTCTTGGATTGGAGTAGGTTATTGGTGCCCTAGGCTTACTATACACACACACACACACACACACACACACACACACACACACACACACACACACACACACACACACACACACACACACACACACACACACACACACACACACACACACGCACACACATATACATACCCACACACACACATTTATACACAAAAATAATTGCTGTATATTTACTATTCAAACTAGATGTATAAATGAGGAAAAATTGCACATACACAAATAGGGTAAATGCAAATAAATTTCACAATAACAAATAACAATTTAAACAAAACCTAGAATAGGGTTACAAATGGTATAAGCAATAAAAATGTGTATCCATCCTTGATCTTGATTATACTTCCATGGCCTCCCTTCTTCTTGTCCTCCCAAACTTGAAAAATGAGAATGAGAAAATAAGCCAAAAGAAATAAATAAGAACATTTCGTAAGGATTTCTAGGGTTAGTTGAATACCTAGATCCTAGGGCTCTAAATGAATCCATCTAATGGTTTTGAATCAAACCTACAAAAATTAGGTGAGGATTTTGTTGGGAATGTGTTTTCAAATTAAAGGTATGTGTCACTTGTGATTGGGGCCACTAAAGGGGTGTTAAGATGTAGGATTAAACAATGAGTTTTATTGTTTAGTTAGGTGACTTTTATAAAGTATTTTTCCCTTGGAAATTAATCGAATTAAATTTATTCAATGATAACTAGACAATCTTATAATAGGGATTAATATATATTTCAACTAAATCATAAGGTCATGGTAGTTTGAACTTAGCCATAGAGTATTAAATCAATAAATGGCATTGGAACTATGATACTAAATTAAATAAATATTGTACAAGGGGGTTTTAGCTAATGGCTTATCAGAGTTAATTAATGACTTTTTATCAAGAACCCTAGGAAGGAAATTAAGCTCGAAATGATTGGCTTTAAATAATAATCATTAATAGTTAATTAATACGAAGAATTTATTAATCGTAAATTATTTAACTCTAGTTGAAGGTTATCCCATGTAAACCATTAAACAAAAAAAATATTCCGTAATTTTTCTTATCTAATTTAGTGGATTTTACCTTGGGTTTTGTGTGGAAACTTTGTGGGTGTTACACTTGTTATCAGATCCATGGGTTCAACACTTGGACCTTGGGTAGACATGGGAATACGTCAACTAGTAGAAAAACTAAAACATATGTCAATGGAACCTATAGGATTATAATAATAATTACAAAAAGAAAATAGTAACATAAAATTTGTTTGGCTTTATGTGCCCACCCAAGTCAGAGTCTTGACGAACCAGCTAATGGGAAATGCTAATTTAGTTTGATATACTTGTTAACTTCTTGAGTGTTTAGAACTGGGTTCTGTTATCCCAAATTTTCCCTCAGAAAATTTGGTCAAACACAATCCCACACATATGGATGTCATAAGGGTTGGCTCTGTCCAGGGAACTCACATTAGAATCCAACAAACAAGGGGGGTAGGCGAGCTCGACTCAAGTAAAGAGAAGGGTCGACAAACGAGACCAATGGCATTGAAAGAGTCCAGCGCGCACATAAGGGAGAAATTTTGGAAAAAAAAAATTTGAAGTCTCATACTTCGAATATGAGTTAGCTCGGGGTAGAACAAACAGACTTGGCAAGGCACCATGTGTCATCTTGGTGCAATTTTAGAAGTCATAGCGAAACAGAGAATCCAAACATGTGCTAGCCCCACACGCATCCATGAGCCAAAATAGATAAATTCAGCGGTTAACAATTCAAAGAGTCAGACGGAATCCTCCACATGCCTCACCAACGTAATTTCAAAGGCACTGCTCAAATGGAAAGACCCAAATGAGTGCAGGCTCGCCACATTGTCAGACTTCAAATGGGATCAGAGATGACCGTTGAATTGGATAAGTATAGAATAGATAGCGGATTCCCCTACATGTTTCATTGGTGCTCCTTCAAGGTTCGAATCAAAGGGCAGTCCCTAAATGAGTGTGGAGGTTCCACGTGTCCTAGGTCTGTAAAGGAAATAGAGCTAGTCATTGAAAAGTCCAAGTTTGGGATAGGACAGAGAAATCCCCTACGTGTCTCTCCGACGCAACTCCTAAGCTAGGTCTAAAGGGCAGTCCTCAAATGAGTGCCAATATGCCACTTAGCTTGGGGTCAAAGTCAAAGGTCTCACTGTTCATTAAAATTCCTAAATAGAGTAGCGCTCACGGAGGGAGTCACGTGTCAGCTCGGTGCAACTTTAAAAGAGATCCGAAAGTGGAGACTCAAACGAGTGCTAACTTTCCACGTGTCCTAGGGTTCGAAAGGTAGGAATCCCAATCAGCTAAGTATGGAAGAGTCAACGAAAGCTTCCATGTGTCTCATTAGTGTAAATTCAAAAGGTTCGGCCCAAAGCGGAGACTCAAATGAGCGCAAGGCTTCAACGTGTCCTAGGACCTGAAAAGTATTTAAAGGACTGTTGAAAAGTCTAAGCGAAGGCAGGCCAGCGGAAGGTGCCACATGTCTGCATGACATAATTTCAAAGGTAAAATTCAGAGTGGGTTCTCAAACATGTGTTGAGCCTCCACGTTTCCAAGGTAAGGTATATGGCCTCGCCAAACAAATGGGACTTAGCCAAAATACAAAGAAATAGGGCAAACCAGTGGAAAAATCCACGTGTTATTTTAGCACACTTTCAAGAGGTGAATCAAGAGGCAGTCCCCAAACATGCACCAATAATCCACATGCCTGTGCAACTTCAAAAACAAAATCTAGGGCATGTTTCCAAACAATCGTGAAGCCTCCACATGTCTCGGGTCAAGCACAACATCTCCGCCAACAGGAGGAACTCAGGAAAAACACAAAGGAGCCCACGAAAGTTGCCACGTGTCAATCTGATGGAATTTTAAGAGTGAAAGGAAGGAGCTGAATATTCAAGATGCATGAGGCTGCCATATGGACCTGGTATGGACAAAATCTTTTAAATATTGCGCGCCCGCGACCCTGATCTTCAAACAGCCATATCTTTCGACTAGAAGCTTGGATTTTGGCAGGAGAAGACTTTTTGGAAGGATCTCAACCTCCTCTACTCCATGGAGACCTAAAACCCTAATTTCAAGAAGGTTAGGTACATAAGAAATAGCAAATTGTCTTCATGTTGTTAATATATGATCTGATTCCTTCAACAATTGGATCCGATTTGATTTGATCCATCATTCTTCCTTCTTCAACACACCAAGCAGACATAGGGAGGCAGAGTCGACAGATTTTGGGTGGATTTATAGGGGGAGTTAAGGGACGGTGGTTGATATGTTGGAGTAGGATTCAATGCATCATAGGGGTGGTTGGAACAGAGTTCAATTTCCCCTCTTTCTCTCTCATTCTTCTATATATTGTAAAAGAGTGGCATATTCAAAGGGTTGGTCATTGTTTCCCTTCTACCCCCCTCTCTCTTTCTTCCCTAGGGTAGAATGTGGATTCTAAGCCTCTTCTTATGGTTCTATAATGGTGTTTTATTGCATCTTTCCCACTAAAGATGTATCGTGTAACTTTTAGAGAAATAAAATATGTTTCGTGATGCTTCTATCCATCCATGCTTATTTTGTTGTCTCTTCTTACCTCTCATTGTTACAGGGTATAATGTGCATATTCTTATGTTTATTGAAGGTTCTGGGAGTTGTGCTTAATGGGTTTTGAAGTGGTGTTCCATGTGAAATTTATCTTTGGTTCATGGTGCATCTTGTCCACCCTCTCCTCTACTCACCTCTCTCCACTTCAATCAGTTTGGGTCTATGACCAGCCACTTCCTTTTCTGGTGTATCACCGCTTAGTGTAGGATTTCTTTCACACCTCTCTCTCTCCCTTTCCCCTTGGAATGGTTATATTAGGATAGGTTAGCTCTTCCTGCACTGGAGTAGCTTGTGGTAGGTAGATTAGGAAGAAGGAACAAGCCTTCTCTAGTGGTCCATCTCAGGTTTACAAGTTTTGCAACTTGAGAGATGGTCCAATGTTTTGCAATCACACCAAATTCCCCATCTTATAACTAGGCCATTCGAGGGTGCTGTGATTTTGCACTAGCAAGCTCCTTGTGAAGATGTTTTTTATTGGTTTCCTAGCTCTTGGTCATAGGTGTGCGATGTGTCTTCCCCATAAAGACCCTCGCTTATTTGAAATTTAAGTTTGGTGTGGTATAAATCTTGTTGATTACTGCTTGAGGTATCTTTTGGGGATCAGTTTGGAGTAAAAGTAGAGTGTGAATTAATTTATAGAACTTCCCTTTCTCCTTTAGTGGTTAGACAAATTTGTTTTGGTTATTGCTTATGGACTTAATTCACATATGGGAGAGTAGATATCCTAGCACGATGTCATCTATGGTATGACTATTCTCAGTTTTGAGGCTGAAGTTGAGTACCCCTACTAGTTGCCCACAAAGGGCTTTAAAGTGATTGTGATGTTGACATTTCCTATTTTTTATATTCGTAAACATAAGTTCTTTTATAAAGGACCGGAATTTATTTTATAATTCAATTGGGAAGCTCTAAGGATTTTTCTATAGTTTTTACCTTATTGCAATATTTTCAAGAATTGCAATGTGGCTGCTTAGCCATTTTCTCAATTCCTGATATTTCTTAGATTTTACCTTAATTTGGTGACTCAGATCTAATTTGTCTTGTTGGTGACTTTGTTAAATGTCTTCAACAATGGTTCATGGTTTTATTTTTGTCTGCTAATGAGCTAGTTCTATTATGATGAGATATGTCCTCTTGTTGTATGGGGGTATGTCCTAGGTGTCCTTGTTGTTATCCTAGGTGCTTCTAGGCATGCCTTTTGTCTTGGAATGCTAGAACCTTGTGTGTCTAGGATCTTGAAGTGACTCTTTCATTACTTATCCTTTTGGGGGGGGATAGTTCTCTATGTCATGTGACATTGTTGACATTTTTTATGGTGGTCGTGTTTCTTTTGCACCCTGGTAGGAGCCTTATTCCTAGTCAAAATAGATGTGAGTTTCAATATAGTTTTTGGATTATGTCTTGGATGAAGTAACTCTGCGATAATTATGGGTTTGAAAAATTGTGTATTGTTTGGATGTGATGGTCCACTGATGGGAATACCGGACTTCTAATTTGGTTCCCTTATTTTATTTTATAAAATATCGATGGTGGACTGGTTGCATCTTGGGTAAGTGTGGTTATCCTTAATCCCTTTTGGGAATTATGCTTAAATAAGTGTGTTGATTTGTTGTCAAGGACCCATGCATAGGTTTACCCTTGTCTTGACCTCTTGTACTATTTAACCCATACCACACTTTAATTTGTTAGTATGTAGTTTATGTTAGACTGGTATGGATGCTTTTCGGCTCCATTGGAATTGTTTTTTGAGATCATAGTTTTATAGATCTTAGGATTCCAACCTTAGGTATGGTTAGCTCAAGTTCTTCATTCTATCTATAACTCTTGGCCATAGAGGCCATGTTTGGGTAAGTAAATTGATTGTCCTCTTAATGAGGAAGTATGGTGTCCATGGGGTAATTTATTTTCTCTTTGCTACCTTGTTTTCATTGTTGATGATGTTTTGTGTGGATATAAGTTTTATTGGGAAACTATCTGTTCTTATAGTACAACTATTTCTAGTATTAGTTGTAAACATTTTTTTTCTCCCCATACTGATCTAAACTCCTTGAACTGGTATAAGGAATTGGTAATTAAAATGTGTTCGTTCATCATAACCCATATTGAAAATTTTATAGATTCACTTGGTATGCATCAGTGATATGTGATATATGAGAAAAATCTTGTAAATTTCGTGTTTTTCTACTTTGGGTTAATGACTTCTCATACCTATGAATTTAATAATGTGATAATTTTAGTTTTCCTAACAATTAAAATCCAATTGGTAATGTGACAACTTGAGCATATTACATCTCTAACTTTGTGATATAATAGAAGAAATACAAGTTTGTGAAAATAAGAAAGAAACCTCTTATACTTCCCCTATATGTAGAATGAATTAAAAAAAAATCCAGTTAGATAGAATGGTGAGAAATCATATCATCATTGGTGATGACCCTAATGATAAAAGATATATAGTATTGTAACATAAAGAATGCATTAATTATAAATCCTATAAGAAACATTCTTGGAAAACGTAAGTATAAATTGTGTCTTAAAGGATGTAAAATGAATAATAGAGATAATTAAAAAATTTCCTTGAACTACGGTATGAGTGTCCAATCTCAAATTCATCCTAAGGTGTTAAGATGTTGCAAATAAGGTATCGAATACACATATAACCTTAACATAACATGGATTATGTTATTAAAGTTAAGTGATCATGATCTTTTAGGAAGATTGGTATGCGATATAATACCGGAACCATAAATCAAGAAGAATGAGTTGTTTCAATGATAAGTTAGTATACAAAAAAATAATAATATAAGTGTGAAATTCATAATGAAATCAAGGTGGAAACCATGCTGACAAAATTATTATATCCACTTTTTATAAAAATAAAAAATGCATTTATAATGTGTATAACACAATACACATGCTTTATTATTTTGGACCCCCCTAATTAGTATGAAATTTTACAAGTGTGCATAGGAAAATTATAACCTTATTTGGATAGAGTTCTTTGTTTAGAGTGATGTGTTCTAGTCATGTTGTGATGCCTTCAACATCTATGTAAGTAGTCCTCTTTGTTGGGCCTTTCAGGTCATGGTACCCCTTTCTCTCTTATCTTGACATGTGTATAAATGATTATCCTTTTGAAGCAAGTCTTTACCTCCTAATTACTAGGAAGGTTCCTTCTTTTGTTGGAGTACCGCAGTGGTGACCTAGGATTATTAAAAACTTAGGAAAAATATTTTAAGGATATGAGGGATTTTTTAATCCTCTTTGCTTTTGGAGAATCAAGATGTTGTTTTCCCTTATTTTTGGGAAGGTAATGGTGTAGGATATTTCCATAAGTGTCTTAAGGATTTTTTTTGTGTGTGTTTCTCTCGTAAATTTTTAGCTAGATCTCTCTTGTTACTGTGTTATCCCGTAAAATTGACAAGGGGAATTTTACCGATAACCATACCAAAATTTTGTTCCGATCCCTCGTTAGGGATCCCTTGCGTTCGAAACGTTGTAAAATCCCTTCCCGGGAAATCTGGTTTTTTTTCGAACTTAGTCTTTTGAGCCTTTTTTGGCTGAGCGCATGAAATTGCTATGTAACACCACCTTTTGGTGCGCCAAAGTATGTTGAGCCTTCCCTGCGTGTGCCAAGGCGCATGCGCCTTCGTGTTAACACAATGTTTGTTGCGCCCCTTTTTGGTGCGCCAAAGGGCGCATATAATCCCGTGTCGACATGGCTTTTGGTGCGCCAAAGGCACGCTTAATTTCCTGCTGGAAAATGTTTTCATGCGCCAAAGGGCGCACGCTTTTCCCTGTCGACAGCAATTTTCATGCGCTTTTCAAAAAGTGGGTGGCGCATTAATGACCAGCTCACCTATATATATATATATATATATATATATATGTGATTTGCGCGCCCAAATGTCATTTTCACTATTCGCAGAGCACGTGTTTTCCTTTCTCTGAGCCTGTCAGCCTCTGCCTCGTCGTTTTCAACGCGTTGTGGACCCGTTTTCCAGGTTTTCTCTATTTATCCGGGTAAGTGCTCTTATCTCTTCCATGTGATTTGTTTTCTGGTTCTTCGTGCTTGCTGGTTGGTTTTTGAATGCATCTTTTGAGCTAGCCACCCCCCCATGCTTTCTTTCCTTATTTTCATCTTTCCAGATCTGCTGGAGGAGGATGTTATTTTGAGGGCATGGTCTGAACCCCTTTTGATTGAACCATTGTATATCCCAAAACAACCTTGGAACTTAAAAGGAAGAAGGGTTGAGCCATGTGAAAAACTCTGTTTTTCCCTTTTGGCGCATCGGCGCGTCATGCAACATTATAAACAGTTGCGCCCCCATGGCGCATCTGTCCCCCCTGCAGCATAACTAAAACCTGCGCCAATGGCGCACCCACCTTGCGTGCTGCATCGTAAACACTTGCGCCCCTTTGGCGCACAATCCTTCCCTGCTGCATCACTTTTCCATGCGCCAATGGCGCACCCAGCATCCATGCAACACAAGCTTTATCTGCGCCAAGTATAAAGTCATAAAAGCGCAGGCGCATCCCTCCTTACAGTAACATTCGTGTTGTGCAAACCCTCCGTGCGCCGTGCCATATTTCCTTTGGCGCACGAAAAGTTCCTGTTACACACTTTTCCCATGCGCCAAAGGGCGCACCAAATCCCAATGTAACATGAAAAGTCCATGCGCCTTTGGCGCATCCTGTCTCCATGCAACACGCAAGTTTCATGCGCCCTTTACTAAAATGCACTCTGCAGTATGCATGCGCCATGTGCCTTTGGCGCCAGTTTAACCTTTGCAACACCCCTTTCCTGTGCGCCCTACCTATTTAGCCCTGTAAGCTGCAATTTTCATGCGCCCTGCGCCCTGATCCTAAAAATCTCTAACTCTTTCTTCTACTAACATTCCAATGGAAGATCAAATGGCTAATTCAACCTTTTCGGATTGGGTCTCGCTTCTTCTTCATGCAGATCAGCAACTGAGTTCGAAAGAACATATGTCTACATCCAGCAGGAGACCCACCAAACCGAAAGGAAAGGCTAAGCTTACGGAGGAAGAAATGAAATACAAATATCAGAGGGTCAGAATGCCCGAGTCACAGGCCGAATGCAGCATGGACGTCAGAGACTCAGAATTGGGGCATATCGACATGGAGGAATTCTAGGCCAGAACTCAGAAAGTTACAAGGAGTCCATGGATGGACAAATTAATAGGCAGTGCCCTGCACTTCGCCGGAGGAATCCCCGTCAGCGCCATCAACAATGAATTTATGATGGTGATTGCCCAGAGTTACAACAAAGACACAAGGTGTGTCGAAAACAGCAAGGGCGAGGTAGTCATTAACCTCACTGCCCGTCATTTTGAGATCATACTCGGCATCCCTCACCACCGGCACTTTGTGGCCGTTAGTCAAGCAGAGTGCATCAAGGCCTGGGAAGACAATGAAGACCAATGTATGCAGCTAATGAATGAAGTATATCTGAAAAATAAGAAGGTAGTAACCCGGTGGCCCCAAATCATCCACCGCAGTGACTTCTCAGAAGAGCTCAGCGATACCATTACCTTCCTGAGCAGGGTCTTCGGGCTTTCTGACGCCCATTACTTCCATAAATGGATGTTGCGCTACTTGGAAACAATGAACAAGAATTTTCCTGATCAGCGCTTTTGCTGGGGGAAATTATAAGCAGCACCATCTCCGAGCAGCTACAACAATTCAGCACAACGGGAGTATTCCATATGAACTCCTACGTGGTCTACGCTGCAGCGTCAGAGAGGGATTATCCAGGCCTAACAGGAGTGGAGTTTGGCCTCAGGTCAAGATATACGAGTACTACCCAGAGTTGAGGCTGGAGAATAGCATCGCCCAATTCACCAAAATCAACGATGCATTCTTTTATCACATCATCTGCCTGTTGAGGCCGAATCTGACTCATGGTCGTACGACCAAAAACATAGTGGCAGCCACGGAGAAATGGGGGGCCCTGTTCACCCAATTTCCCACATTCACCTATCTAAGGGCTGCCAACTTTTTGGGAGAGCCAACCAGGCTACCAAGGTATGCTGGGCCTAAACTGATTCTACTAGAGCTATCAAGGCAGCTGGTCACATACCACGAAAAATGCCTTAAAAGAAAGAAGGGTGGAACTCCTTTCCCCCTCACAGTGGGCCGATACACATGCTCTACCCACCACAAGGCAAAGGAAATGTTTGCAGAGCTGGAGTTACTTAATTTGAAACACGACTTCCCAGCCAGGCCTACCTTCGACCCAAGGGGCTGCCTGCCAAGAGCAAAGCTTGATCCAATCCATGTTCCTCAGATCGAGGATATTTATATTGACGTCCTCCATGAGGTAGAGCTCAGAAGAAAGGATCATTCTCACCTAGCATTGGCAGAAATCATCCAATATGGGGTAGCCATTGTCCCCAAAGGCTACCAAACAACAGAAGATGAAGTAGACAAGGTATATACTGATACAGATGGGGACGATTGGCCCTTTCCGGCCATTGATAGAACTAAAGCTCCTCAGACAATTGAGGAGAGGGTCAAGGAGACTTTGCGGAGGACAGAACATTGGTGCCGGATGAACGGCCTAATCTACCTCGGGGTTGATTTCACAACATCCCCATTGGGCAACGCGCCTCCACGATCCAAGAAGTAGCTTAAAGGTAAAGGTGTAGAAGGTGAATCCAGCACCATTCAGGAAGAAGCCCCTGAGAGTCCTCCTTCCACAGCACCAGAACAGGTAATAACTCTAGATTCGCCAGAAAAAGAAGCAGCAGAGGATAGTCCCATAGGCCCATCCACTCAGGATGTCGGCATTGCTACCACAACAGAGGTCCCTTCTATCCCTTCTTCTTCTCTTCCTTCCCCTCCTCGAGTGACTCAAGCGACCATCCCTTTGGTCATGTCCTCTGTCCCTTCTTCTACTCTTTCCCCTGCTTCTTCGTCTATCTTCTCCTCCCTCGCTGATCTGTCCTCCTCCATTTCTTCCCTCATCTCCGGGCTCCCTTCCCTTCCTATGTCTTCCGCAGCTGCAGTTTCCCTTCCTCCCGTGGACACTTCTTCGGCTATTCTCTCAATGCCGCCGCCGCGTGTCTCCACGTTTTTCCCCTCTTCTACTGCAGTTGTCCCCTCTTCTGTTTCCGGTCCTTCTTCCATAGGACCAGCCTGGATCTCTCAGCAGCTAAGCCAGCAAAAGAGGAAAGTTCCCATCGCTCCGATGGACTTTTCAGTGATCCCAGCCAAAGGGGCAAAGAAGCAGAAGCCTGTTACACGCTTCTCTAAAAGTGCTGCAGGTGAGAGAATCATGGAAATTGCATACCCCGATCCCCTCAAAGAGAAAAAGGATCTGTCTCTGACAGATTTTACTGTGACCCAAGTCACAATGGGGACATCTTCTGAAAGTCTCCAGGGGGAAGCTCTTTCCGCGGTTGACGCCCTCTGTCAAAAGCTTCAAGAGATAAAAGAAGAGAAAAGGCTGCTAAAAGAGCAAAACAAATATCTGCTCCAAGCCTTACAGAAGATGGGTAGTGCGCCTCCCACAACTGCCGCCGAGACTTCTGAGCTTCTCAGCCAGGAGAAAATCAACGAATATGCAAAGATCGGTGAGCAGGGTATGGCCGTTTCCGCTTGGAGGAGCCAAATCCTCAAAGACAGCGAAAAAGTGATCGCCGAGTTCTCAGACTTATACCTGAATATCAGTAAGGTGAATAAAGAACTCCAAGCATTAGCAGGGCCCATATCAGAAGAGTTGGAACATGCTAGACTGCAGCACGAGGCCTTCCAACAAATGTTCGACTGTTCAGTCGAAGATCTGGTCAAGTTCGGCGTCTTCGGCCATCCAAGGGCCCTCAACAAAATCATGTCCACTCTGGACTATCGGGTGGATCAGCTAGAATTTATTCTAGAAAAGATTGACAAAGTCAAGGAAGAGGCCCTGGATACCATGCATCAAATGGAGCGAATTGTTCTCAACATGTCTCCAGGGTTGCTCACTCCTTCCTTTACCTTAAGGTCAGCTGATGAAACCATCCAGATTTTCAAGGAGATCGCTTCTCAAGGAACGGGGCCAGAGGTCACATTTGACACTGAATCTATCAACAACCTGCTGGCCTGTAGGGACTTCGTCGGGTTCCTCATTGAGGTGGAAAAGGACTTTTCCAAACTCCCAGAGAAGCTCATAGATGAGCGGGAGACTTGTGAGGCAATAAGCGATAGGCACAAGGATCCTTCTCAGGATCAACTTGGGCCAATAATTAACAAGTTTTTGGAATACCGCGCTCAGTTCCATATCTCGTCACCTGAGCAGCATCAAAAGCAGGCTACCCCCTTTCGGCCGCAGGATGATGACGACGAGTAGCTGCTCCTCCTTCTTCTTCTTCTTCTTCTTCTCTCTCTTCTCCGACTTTCTTGTTGGAATGTCTAAAGTATGTTGATGCAAATGATGACATCATCCATGTTGCGTCATGGGATGATGTCATCCATCAAGTTGTAAAAAGTCAACATGACTTTTAGATATTTTGTAAATATCTTTGTAAATAGTTGTTGGCTCCTTTTTGCCTTCTTTCCTTCTCCTCTTCTATATATATTGGAATACTTGTTGTATTCGGTGGTGAACATTTTTTAGATGAAAATAGAAGTGAGGAGAGAAAGACTTTGAGCTTTCTTGTAACAGAAGAAAACAGTAATACAAATATTGAGACTTTGTGCTGAATACCTGTGTTATGTGTCAGAACTTTCTTATGTTAGATCTGCACGTGTTTATTCTGTTAGATTCAGATCTACTTTTCTGTCATTTGCTCATCAGTATTGCTTTGTTTATTTATGCAAGTAGGTTTGGCTCTGTTTACTACCAACCCAAAAACATAAATCTTCTGACCTTTCTGCTTTGGAATTCATTTCTTTTCTTCCTTCGGACCTGCTCTTTCCTCATCCCCTCTTCCTTTCCTTTCTTTTCACAGTCGGAAACACCCCACTGGGATGAGATCCCAAACCCCCGAAGGCAGAATCTGTGAGACTTGCATAGATTCCTGCTGGTAGAATAGCAATAAACCAGTTTCGCTTTGCTGACTCAAAGAGGGGCTATGCCCTGCACACTGTTGGCTCGTTTATCCATAGATCTGCCCAAGCGACAGATTTTCGGACCAACAGTTTTTGGCGACTCCACTGGGGAACGAATAGATCTGTCAGATCTATGATGGTGGTAAGATAGAAAAATCAGAAAAAATAAGAAAATCGCTGCCTGTTTGCAAATCTGAACTTTTTGATAAAAATCCAAAAATTTGCAAAAGTGCTCTGAATTGAAAATTTTCTTCTGAGATCCATAGATCTGGCCTAGTTACAAATCTTTAGTTCGCTGAGTTTTTATAAAAATTAGTATTTTGCCGTAGATCTAGATTTTTGGCTGTTTGCTAAAAGTTTGAAACCCTCTGAAAAAAGTCAAAATCAGATCCGAAAATCAGCTTGCTATTCTTCCCTGCCATCTTATCCTCGTTGTTATTTTTCATTTAACCGCAATCGGTTTTCTGAAGAGGATAGTTTTAAATATTTAGAAAAGTATTTGTTGCTGGTTTTTATCAGAAAAACCAGAAAATCAGCAAGTATAACCAAAAAGAAAGTTTGAATCTGTGCCATAACGTTACAGATCTGGAAGGTACACTGGTGAGTGAACCTTTTACGCGCAGCAGGAGAGCCCGTGGAGAAGCTGATCCTACTTTCGATCTGCTTCAAAGGCACAATTTCAGCGTGACACCGGCGCGTTTTTCAGCACTAAGCTCGGCTAGCCGGACATCCAGGAGTGTCTCACCTTCACGAAGAAAAAGTCTTTCACATGGGGCATCCACATCCCTTTGTAGTGCCTTGCTACTCAGCGGAACCACACTTCCAGCTCGTGTTCTCTTTCCGGCTTTTCAGATGGCGGTACCATGGGGAAACACCATGGGTCCTTTGGCCTTACCACATCCAGTTCACGTGCTCCCTCACAGAAATCGAAAGAATTTTCCCAAATTCGACGGGAGCAGAAATCAAAGCACGGATTCCCACATATCTGCATTCATCATGTCATGCAGTATTTTAGATGTGACTCATGAAGATGTGTCGGTTTGCCTTTTTCTGGAAACCCTACAAGGGCCTGCAGCTGAATGGTTTCAGCATTTGCCGGCCGGATCTATCACCAGTTGGGCCACCTTGCGGGATGCTTTCAAAGACAGGTACAAGCCTTCAGAGGATGCATTTGCATTATTATCATGAATCACTCACCTGAAGAAGGAGGCAAATGAGACCATGCGCGATTTTATCACTCGGTTCAATGCACTAATCAACCGTGTCCCTGTTGCCATGCTTCCAACGCCGGAAAATCAAAAGTGTTTCTTCGTAAATGCTATGAGCTCGAAAGTTAGTTTCTTGCTCCTTCAGGAGCGAGTTGCCACCTTGATTCTCACCCAGGCCACTGCCATTCCGGATAGAGGATAATCTGATAATATCTGGTGAATTGAAAAAGGAATCAGCCAAGCCTAAATCTTTGGGCCCTTCGCCCACTACTTCGTCTGATCCAGCCTTTCAAAAGATGGCGAATGACTTGCTTGCATTGAAGAAGCAGTTGGCCCAGGCCTCCCCCAGTTCCTCATAACGGGATATTCCGCGGAGGAATTTCGTTCCTAACAATGTTTCACAAAGGCCGCGCCTACCTACATCTGCTCCACGGTTGGCGCTTGAGGCTCCTCCGGTCAATGCTCTGGCTGAGATTGAAGAAGAAGAGCAGTATTATGAAGAACCTTCGTCTCAAGGTGAAGATGATCAAGATGTCGGTGAACCGGCTGGTGACTCTACTATCGGGTATATGGAATTTGACGAGGAAGAATCTAATGAAGAAGAGTGTACCCAGGGATATTCAAGCGGACAGTCATATGCTTTTTTTACTCGCTCACAAGGAAAAGAAGCGGAAGTTGTTACCCATCTCCAGCAGGAGAAGGCCGTGTCAAACGCGCCTCCGATCATTGCTAAAAGAGGTAATCCTCTTCCTACTCAACTCCCTGGCAAATCTTTTACAAGGAAACCTTTTTCCCCTATCTCTCCTCCAAATCAATCCTCTCACATTCCTACCAAGGCCAGTAATCCTATTCCATCATCGCGAGGTGAGGGACTCATTCCTTCACCAACGCAACCCTTGGCCACATTTGATATCATAGATCATGCAAAAAAGACCAAGATCCAAATGTCTGAAGCTGAGTACCTTCAGTCAAACCCCGAGCAGCTTGTAAGATTGACCAAATATATTCAGAGTCAAGCTGTTGCATCTAAGACAGGTTTCCCCAAAAGGAATCCTTTCCACTCCCCCTGAATCCCACATAAATGTTGCTTCAACGTCTGTGTCAGGCAAGATAGAGCCTTTCTATCTCTCTCTCCTAATCAATGGCCATAAGTTGAGTAACTGCATAATTGATTCTGGAGCTTCTGATAACGTCATGCCGGCAAAATTCACCCATGCTTTGGGCCTCACTCTTACCAAGCCTTTCGGCAGGTGTTATTCCTTGCAAACTAAGCAAGTTCCGTTGGTTGGCCAAATCAAAGACGCGCAATTCGCATTTGCGGCTTTCCCAGATAAAAGAGTAAAAATGACAGTCCTCGTTGCTGACATTCCGGCAGCCTATGGAATATTGCTGGGAAGAAGTTTTTGCAGCGAAGTTGGGGAAGAAATTCATATGGACTGGTCTAAAGCTAGAATTCCAGTCACAAGCGTAATGCAGACTTTGGAGCCAGAATCACAAAAGAAATACTTGGTTACCAGCTCTGAAGACCCCAAGGCCCAAATCCTTTTTGAATCATCAGGGATGGGGAACTACTTCTTATCTACCAAGACGGATAAAACGGGTGTTCTCGTTCAGGAAAAGGATCTTAATGAGATCTGGACCTTGTAGTTTGATGGAAGTTGTGCGACTAGTGGATGTGGCGCTGGGGCTGTGATGATTTCTCCCGAAGAGGAGGTAATTCCTCTCTCTTTCAAATTGCAGTTTTTTAACTCTAACAATACTGCTGAGTATGAATCTCTGTTACTCGGTATGCAAGCCGCAAAAGAAAGAGGAATTAAAAATATAAAAGTACAAGGTGATGCAGAGCTAGTTATAAATCAGGTCAAAAGGATTTACCAAGTAGAAAATGAGAGGCTCAGGCATTACCGTAATGCAATATGGGACAGCATTGAAGAATTCGATGCTTTTTCAATAGAATCCATACCGAGGGCTCAGAATGACATGGCCGATTCATTGGCCGTTTCAGCATCCCTCATGCTCCCACACCCAGGTTTGAAAACAAACAAGTACACCATTGAGGTGGTTTTCCGCCTGAGCGTGCCAGACAATTCTCAGCATTGGCAGGTGTTCAATGACGATAATCAACTCATTGCTTTTCTGGAAAAGGCAGAAAATTTAAAGAATTACACTTTGAAGGATCTACTTCCACTTGTTGTGAATCAATCACCGATCAAGGCGACGAATCCGAAGGGAACAACGGCATATGTCAGCTCAAAGGAAATAAAATTCTGAAGGGCCTGGTTTCTCTAGAGCGCCTGTTCGACAGGCATGACCATTTTGTAAAAAATAAGAAGCGGGACGACCCTAACTCATCCCCAGAAACCGAACCGGTCAATATAGGTTCGGTAGAACACCCGCAATTTGTGAACATTGACAAATGTTGCACGCCTGAGGAGAAGCACAAATTTGTCAAGTTGCTAAAAATATATATGGACGTGTTGGCGTGGTCCTATGCCGATTTAAAGTCCTTCAAGCCAAAGGACGTTCAGCATGACATTCCGTTGAAAGACGATGTCAAAGCCTTTCGCTAGAAGCAGAGGAACTATAATCCTAAGATCTCGGGTACTATCCAGGCCAAAATTCAGAAGATGCTGGATGCAAGAATCATCTTCCTGATCCATCACAGTACCTGGGTAGCAAACATTGTGCCAGTGCGCAAGAAAAATGGTGAGATACGCATATGCATAGACTTTTGCAATTTGAATCAAGCTTCCTTGAAAGACAACTACCCTCTTCCGATAATGGATCAAGTTCTGCAAGCAGTAACTGGATCAGAGATGCTATCCATGCTTGATGGTTTTTCAGGCTATAATCAGATTGAAGTTTCAGCTGAAGATCAGTTTAAAACAACATTCACTACTCCCTGGGGTACATTTGCCTACAGCAGGATGCCTTTTGGCCTAACTAATGCTGGCGCCACTTTTCAGCGGGCCATGGATTTCGCATTCAAAGGTATGATGGGGAAAGTCATTTTGGTTTACCTAGATGACTTAATCGTGTTCTCTAAACAACGAAATGATCATTGTGATCATTTGGAGCAAGTGTTGGCCAGGTGCTGAGAACATGGGATTTCCCTAAATCCAAAAAAATCTGTTTTTGGAGTCACAGAAGGGAAGTTGCTAGGACATGTGGTTAGCAAAGAAGGAACAAAGATAGATGCCGAAAGAGTTAAGGCTATTCAAATCCTTACTCTGCCTACAAGCAAGACTGGTGTTCATTCTTTCTTTGGAAAGGTGAACTTTCTCAGGCGTTTTGTTTCTGACTTTGCTGAGAAGACCCGTCACATATTGAACATGATGAAGGGGTCACCAACTTTCAGATGGAGTGAAGAGGGAAAAAGGTCATTTGAAGAAATAAAAACTTCAGTTGCTCATGCACCAGTCTTGGTATGTCCCGATTTCTCCAAGGACTTCATCATGTATAATTACGCATATGAGCATACTGTGTCCACAATCTTAATGCAAAAGAACTCGGAGGATGTTGAATCTCCGATCGCGTTCATGATTTCTCCCCTCAAGCCTCACGAACTAAAAATGACTCAACTGGAAAAGCATGCCTTCACCGTTGTCAAAGCAGTGAAGAATTTCAGGTATTATAATCTAAACTTGCATACGGTGGTGCTGGTCCCTGACACGGCGGTGAAATCAATTCTAACTCAGCAGGAGTTAGGAAGTTTGCGAGGAAATTGGATCGCAAAGGTCCAGGAGTATGAACTGGATATCAAACCAACCAAGCTAGTAAGGGGCAAAGGCCTGTGTCAGCTAATGGTTGAAAACAAAGATTTAGAAAACCTTGATAACAGGGGTGACTACACCGACGAAACACAGGACCGGCAGGAAGAGCTTGATTCTCTGCCTCTAGTTCTATTTGTTGCAACTAGTGATGAGTGGTACTCCGACATCGCTTTCTTCCTCACCTACGGCGAATGCCCAATGCACCTAACTGCAAAGGAGAAGCACACTATAAAGCTCAGGGTGGCTAAATATGTCATCTGGGATGACGGTTTATATAAACGTGGGATAGATGGAATCTTTTTGCGATGTGTCGAAAAACCCCAGCAAGTAAAACTACTGGAAAGTTTTCACAATTCAGCCTGTGGAGGGCATTTATCTTCCTCCGTAACTGCACACAAGATCATTCAAGCCAGGTACTATTGGCCGACGCTCTTTTAAGATACAGCCATCTGGGTGGCGAAGTGTGAACCCTGCCAGCAATTCGTTGGCAAGCCCAAGTTGGCTGCCTTTCCCCTAAGGCCGGTCATTATCAATGAACCATTCAGGCAATGGGGAATTGATTTTATTGGCGCACTCAATCCTCAATCGAGTGCTGGACATAGCTATGTCCTTATAGCAACGGATTACTTCACCAAGTGGGTGGAAGCCATACCTGTCAAGCATGCCACTTCTGAGGTGGTTTGCAATTTCATTAAAGAAAATATCATTGTCAGGTTCGGCGTTCCAAACAAAATCGTTGCCGATAATGCTTCTAACTTCTCCTCATGAGAAGTTATTAGTTTTTACTATGAATATGGGATAACTTTGGCTCACGCCTCAGTCTATTACCCTCAGGGAAATGGTCAGGTAGAATCCAGTAACAAGAACTTGGTGACCATCATACGGAAGTTAGTAGATGAGAATCAACGAATGTGGCACAAGTCTTTGTACGACGCTTTGTGGGCCGATCATATTACTCCAAAGAGATCTCTCGGCATGTCACATTTTCAAGTGTTATATGGCACTAATGCCGAGCTTCCCATTTCTGCGGAACTTCCTGCTCTACGCTTGGCACGAGCCATTGAAGACGAAACTTTCCAAGATTCTCTTGAAAAGAGAATCATGTATCTGGCAGAACTTGAAGAAAAGAGAGTAAGGGTGGTCGACAGGATCACTGAACATCAGAATCAAGTTAAGAGGATTTTTGATAAGAAGGCCAAGAAAAGAGATTTTCAAGTGGGAGATCTCGTCCTTTTTTGGGACAAGCGAAGAGAACCAAAGGGCATGCACGAAACGTTTGATTCCCTGTGGAGAGGGCCCTTCAAGATCAAGCAGCTCAACGGAGAGAATAGCTTCTATCTCTCATATCTGGATGGAACCGAACTCCCGCTTCCTTATAGCAAGTAGCATCTGAAGATCTTCAGGAATTAGAGCTTGCTCTCTTCTTTGTACAGTTTGCTTTATGTTGTGTGTTTGCTTTCGTCGTGTGTTTGCTTTCGGTTTGTTGTGTTTCTTTTGCTCCCCCTCCGGTCGCCCTTGTTTTTGACCTTGTTACCCAATGGATAGGCACATGAGAACTGGGATTCTCTACCCCCGAGTTTTCTCAGGGATAGTCCCCAGAAAGAGCCAGCTGTTATCCCGTAAAATTGACAAGGGCAATTTTACCGATAACCATACCAAAATTTTGTTCTGATCCCTTGTTAGGGATCCCTTGCGTTCGAAACATTGTAAAATCCCTTCCTAGGAAATCTGGTTTTTCGAACTGTCATTTGAGCCTTTTTGGCTGGGTGCATGAAATTGCTACGTAACACCAACTTTTGGTGTGCCCCCTTTAAAACCTTTGGCGCATGATTTTCAGTGTCAACACACCTTTTGGTGCGCCAAAGTATGTTGAGCCTTCGCTGTGTGCGCCAAGGCGCATGCGCCTTCGTGTTAACACAACGTTTGTTGCGCCCCTTTTTAGTGTGCCAAAGGGCGCATATAATCCGGTGTCGACATGGCTTTTGGTGCGCTAAAGGCGTGCTTAATTTCCTGCTGGAAAACGTTTTCATGTGCCAAAGGGCACATGCTTTTCCCTGTCAACAACAATTTTCATGCGCTTTTCAAAAAGTGGGTGGCGCATTAATGACCAGCTCACCTATATATATATATGTGATTTGCACGCCCAAATGTCATTTTCACTATTCGCAGAGCACGTGTTTTCCTTTCTCTAAGCTTGTCAGCCTCTACCTCATCATTTTCAATGCGTTGTGGACCCGTTTTCCAGGTTTTCTCTATTTATCTGGGTAAGTGCTCTTATCTCTTCCATGTGATTTGTTTTCTAGTTCTTCGTGCTTACTAGTTGGTTTTTAAATGCATCTTTTGAGCTAGCCGCCCCCCCCATGTTTTCTTTCCTTATTTTCATCTTTCCAGATCTGCTGGAGGAGGATGTTATTTCGAGGGCATGGTCTGAACCCCTTTTGATTGAACCATTGTATATCCCAAAACAACCTTGGAACTTAAAAGGAAGAAGGATTGAGCCATGTGAAAAACTCTATTTTAGGCGCATCGGCGCGTCATGAAACATTATAAATAGTTGCGCCCCCATGGCACATCTGTCCCCCCCTGCAGCATAACTAAAACCCGCGCCAATGGCGCACCCACCTTGCCTGCTGCATCGTAAACACTTGCACCCCTTTGGCGCACAATCCTTCCCTGCTGCATCACTTTTCCATGCGCCAATGGCGCACCCAGCATCCATGCAACACAAGCTTTATCTGCGCCGAGTATAAAGTCATAAAAGCGCAGGCACATCCCTCCTTACAATAACATTCGTGTTGTGTAAACCCTCCGTGTGCTGCGCCATATTTCCTTTGGCACACGAAAAGTTCCTGTTACACACTTTTCCCATGCGCCAAAGGGCGCACCAAATCCCACTGTAACATGAAAAGTCCATGTGCCTTTGGCGCATCCTGTCTCCATGCAACACGCAAGTTTCATGCGCCCTTTACTAAAATGCACTCTGTAGTATGCATGCGACACAAATTCGTGTCTCACGACCCCTTGTGACCCGCATCCCATTTCGCAACCTAACCTCATTACCTAAACTTTACACAATTATTTATTAATTACCTTGTAATTGATAAATCCACATCACCTTACCCGCCACCTCACTTTGCCACCTCATCATGACCTAGCCCTAACCCTAAACTAACCTAATTAAGACCCATGACTTGGTCTAGACTCACATCCATAACTAATGCCTCCTTACTCGCACCAAAAGCCGACCTTCTAGCCACTTGACCAAGCCCGCAACTGATCTCTCGGGAGAAAAGCAGGGAAGGTGGGCTATTTTAGTAAAAATAGCCTACTTTTTCCTTACCGATGCCGGTTCCTACTCGACCGCCGTCGGTTTCGCAACCGCCATCGGTTCCCTGTAAATGGGCTCCCCAAACCAAAACAACGGATCGGAATTTCATTTTGAGAGATCAGTAAAAGGATTTTTGGATCAACAGAGAGCATTGCGAGCGAGGAACAGAGTCCAGATCTTCACTTGACAGAGCAGAGACGAGTAAAGAAACCAGAAGTGTTTGCAACCAAGGAGATCAACTTGCATCTCGGTCAAAACCAGTAAGTCAGATCTTACATGTCCTTTTGTCATAACATTTCTTGTGTTTCTTGAATCTGAGTCCTCCTAAATCCGTTTCTGAATCCACTACCCAACGTGCCATTGCATCTAACTGTCATTCTTTCACTCCTAATCACCCCATTTCTTAATACCATCCAAAAAAGCCAGCTATTACAAACACCATCTGTACCAAGAAGATCCTATAACCCACCGGTATCGGTTATCAGTAACCGGCGTCGGTCATCAATAACCGCCATCGGTTCCTCTGATCAAAACCAGAAACCAGCCTTTCCCCCTACCCAGTTTAACAAAATAATTTAATTGATATTTTGCAGTCTTTTGTGTTAATTCATATTAGCAGGGGAACTGACCACCTTCGAAGGGAAGTTTTATATTTCCTGGGCCCAAGGCAGTTTCCTCATTTATTGTTTAATCAAAATCTTGTGGTCTTGTGTTCTTATTTGCAGGTAGTCCTTCCAAGACAAAAAGGAGTTCTCCGCAGTCAGCCTGATCTTTCTCTACGGTACGCGCACACCATCTCGACATTCAACAGGTATTCCTCCTAACCCTAATCTCATCTGTTTCTAAAAGGAATGAAAGGATAGAAACAACTCTATTCCCAGAAGCCGAAACATTCCGAGCGAAACATTTTGGCACGCCCGGTGGGACCCGTTTTGGGTTTCTTTCTCTTGCTTATTTTCATTTGCATATTTGCTGTTGCTGTTTTTGGTATATATTTAGTAAAGAATTTGTCTTGCTTTCCTGGTTTCGCATTAGTGAAAGTCATCTCTCTTGCTTCATCGAATATAATTTTCGATTTGGGTTTAAAACACGTGCATTGCATTCCTGCTTGTTGTTCTCCAATTCTAGTGAACATAGATTAAGTAACAGGTCGTACACGTGGGGGTGATATCCACGGTATTGACAGGAAATTAACCTTAGTTTCACTGCACAACACATACCGAATCACTTCACAATTAACACAACAGCTCAAACATCCCCCCTTTTCCGCGGTATTCCTCCGCCCGATTGAGGTAGCCTTATAAGCCAAAACAAACTTGACATTTCCCCTAGGTCTTGTTGTTTAGGATTCTGACATCATCTTACGTCTAAAGGCATAAGCCCACGATAACTAAAATTAACCCTAGGGTTAGTCTCTAGATTTGCGTGTGCCTCTTGCTTGTTTTCAAATTCTGTTTTCTCTGTTATACTTTGTCTTCCGTGATCAATAAGTTGATAAATATACTCAACGTTGCTTAAATCAAATCAGCAGCCTTTTATATCTTTTTATCCTAGACTTTTGACACCGGCATCGGTTAAGGGACCGACGTCGTTTGCTCCGTGACCGACACCGGTTACTAAACCGATATCGGTTACTGTCTTCATCAGCCCCTGACAAACCAGCAGCTTGCCAAATTCACCATTCAGAGGTTGTTTTTGTTCTTGATAGATTGAAACTTTCCTGTGTGTTCTGGTCTATGGTTGTCATCACTCGGAAGCAAGCCGCCGCCATGGTTTCACATGCCTGCTCTGTGTCTTTGCCTGAATCACCCCCTTCACATTCTATAGGGAACCCTACGGACACCAGTGAGATCCCCCAAATTCCTGCAGGAGACAAGGACTTTGCCAAATTTCTGGATGCTAATCCCAGCGCTGTACAATACTATTTGTCTCATACCCCTGACCGTACGCCTGATGGTCAGCTCCTTATTGGCATGCCTATTAGTATAGCTGCTCATTTAGCTCCCACTCCTCCTGATAACAATACCTTACTTCCTGCATCACTAGCCCCGTCTCCCAATCCGACAGCTTCAGAGGTTCATACGACCCCGATTAGCTTTCCTTTGGTTAACCTTGGACCCCACGTATCGTTACCACCAACTGCCCCTATCTCATCTCTCTTTCAGACCACTCCATTCATGACTTACTCTCTGCCACCTATTCAAACGAGCTTTCCTTCTCAAGCTCCGCCTACCTTTTCATTCCCATACACGTATCCAGTAACCTCAACACCTTATATGGGACATCCCTATTCTGTGGCACCATCATCTCATCCAACCACAGATTTCATCAAACAAATGATGGACAAAATGCAAAACCTGGAGGCTTCCGTTTCAGGAAGTCGTAGCGCCTTGACATACGAGCAAGTTTGTCGGGAGCCCATTCACCCTTCTGTCCCCCTTCATTCATATCCTCCTCAATGGGAGTTGCCAAAGTTTACTCGTTTTAACAGTAAAGAGGATCCTCAACAACACTTGCGATCATTTAGACATGCTTGTTATTTGATTGCCCATGATGATGCCTTGTTACTCCGCACCTTTCCCATGTCCTTATCAGGACCTGCCTTGGAGTGGTACAGTGCTTTAACCCAGCACTCAATCTTCTCTTTTAACCAACTAGCCCAATCTTTCTTGGATCATTTCTCCATTAACATTGCCAAGAAAGTATCTATCACTGACCTCTATGCCATCCGACAATTTGAAGACGAATCTATCGCAGATTTCGTTGGACGATGGCGGGGCCTTATCAACCAACTTACGTATGCCTTGCCTCAAACCGAACTCATCGAACTATTTACGCGGGCCTGCGCTAAGCACATCTCCCCTACCCTCCAAATTCAAACTTTCCGCACATTCGACGAGGCCTTTACCATGGCTCGGAAGCTAGAAATTCGAGCCTTAGAAGAAGAGAAATTGCGGTTGCGTAACAAAAACCCCAATTTCCGAACTCCTGATTCTACCAACAAGTCAAACACCACCACTCCTCACGCGTCCACTTCTTCTAAATCAAAAGGAGCTGTCCACGCGGTAATGGTCAAATCTCAAACACCGTCCAATACTCCGCCGAAAACCACTTATAAGTACAAAGCCGAGCCCACCAATTACACTCCCTTGGGAGAAACTTATGGCGTCATCCTGGAGAAATTGCTCAAAGCTGGGGCTATCACCTTGCCCCCTGTTAAACCTCACTCTGGGTTTGACTCCACCCGCGCAATACCTTCCTGGTACAAAGAAAATGACTTTTGTAACTTTCACCGCGTAAAAGGACATAGTCATGAAAACTGCAAGATGTTGAAAAACATAGTGCAGGAAATGGTTGACGCAGGGGATATAACACTCGATAATCCTAACGCCCCTGCTAACCGAAATCTGAAAATTTTCAACAAGCCATTCCCGAATCACTCGTCCAGCAGTAACGTGAACCAAGATATCTTAGCCGAGGAGAGTGTTCATGAGATCCATGCAGTCTTCGATTCTCAGCCAAAAGCCTCTATTGAAATTTTTTTAAATCAAGCCTCTCCACCAACACAGGAGTTTGAACCTCCTTCACCACCATCAAGCCAAAGTGAAATTATTCCTTTACCCATAGAAGAGTTAACTGCCCGGACTTCTCTTCTCATCAACGAGTCTTCTTACACCACATCCCTACAAGACTGTGAGCGGATGCTATCTAATTTATCTATTTCCCAAACGTCCCCTTCTACCACTCTTGCTACACAAGAGGAAGGCTCACCACTCCTTTTGACATCCTTAGACGAGAAATCTCTTACACTAACATCACCACATTCTTTTAACGTGACAGATCCCCTCGAACACGCCCTCCTACCTATTAGTCCCTCATCGCCTAAATCTTTTCAACGACCGGTTGACCTCTTAACATCTATGGATACAGTGCCTCATCTACCTCCTGTGTCACACCCGCAATGGACTGGAATTACAACCCACCTTTCTTCCGTACCAAAATTACAAATCACACCTGGAGACTGTCATTCCACAGAAGATAGACAGGCCCTATGGGAACGTTTGAGTACCCCTTTTTCTACTCAAATGCAAATGACTGATCCTGATGTCTCCACCATATACCCGAAGTGCTTACAGAAGCTTAAAATGCCCCTGTTCTCGCCTTCACCCCCCTCACCTCTACCAAATGCCCCGTCCACTTCTATCAACTTAACAAGATCTTCCCCTACGCTTGGGACCTCACCAATGCCCAGTCTAACACACCCGCCTAAGCGACTCGATCTATCCAAAAATAAATCCGTTCCGCCACCTAGGAGACAAACTCAATCCGTGCCCCTATCACAATCAAAACCATCATCGTCATACCTACCTTCCATATTGGGACCCCATCCCTCTACCTTACACCAATGTATCATACCTCCTGCGTTTTCTTTAGAACAACCTACGCCTTCCGCACCTATACAGAAATTCCAGGGTATAGCAACACCGTCACTCCGCGTATCTTGTCCACCTATCAACCCTAAACAAATTCCATCATCAAAAGATTTGTTTTCAGTTACTCCTATTTCCCCATGGTTGTTTCTGATACCACGTCATCTGCGGCCTCATCATCCAACATAGCCTCTGCGCCAAAGAAATCACGTTTAGTAAAAACCATGTATCAACACCCCTCGGCTAAACCGCCACCCATACGAACTAACCACGCCCAAACATTACCAAAACCCACACAATCAATACCCTCATCCTCTTCCGATTTTGACCCACTCAAAGGATCTTACGCCAAAATCCTTGCTATGTTGGTGGAGAATGCGACCATTTCCCTACCTCCACTTAGACCTTATGACCCGTCTAAGCCCCGACCTATGGATTACGATGAGTCTAAAATCTGCGCTTATCACCGCACACCAGGACATGATGTGGAGGGATGCAAAGCTCTAAAAACCATCCTTCGCCAGTCACCTCTCCCGGATAGAAAGATTAAGAAAGACAACTTACGAAGGGAGAGACCTTTAGTTTCCATTCCCTCTCCTATACCATCTGTCCCCGCCTCACCAAGATCTATCATTATTACAACCCCACCTCTTGAAGACCATGAGTTATCCCCACCATCTTCCTCATCTCAGGTCTACGAGATTAATATGATTAGTGTCGCTACTCGAGGGCAGAAAAACAATGGGAAAGCAAAAGAAAACACACCTGCGGCATCTCTTTCTCCGTCAAACATCCCGATTGCACCACCACCTAAAGTGGTCATTCGCGGACCCGCCTATCCCGTCTCTAATGGCATTGCCCACCGAAATATGATTAAACAGCTTCACCAATCGCCCGTAAAAATGACATTGTATGACCTCATTCAGACTTCTGAATCTCATAGACAAGCTCTCGTTGAGATCCTTCAAGGGATAGAGGTTTTACCTAATGAAACCCTGCCTGTCGCCTCCATTCTAACACCCAATCATGTTGCTTCTCTCACCAAACAACCCACTGCCCCAACCACTTCTGTCTCTGTACAACAAGCTGCTGCAGTCAGTTTCTCTGAAGATGAAATTGTCGACTTTGGTACAGAAGACCCTGACCCTGCTCTTTTCATCTCCGCTTACGTTCGGGACATTCGAGTACGTCGGGTTATGATTGACGGGGGCGCTAGCCTAAACATCATCTCTTCAAAAGCCTTCCAACAGATGAATATCCCTTCTAGTTGCATGTGTGCCAACCCCATCATGTTGCGGTCATTTAATGACGCTATTACTTCTACCTTAGGCACCGTGATCCTCAACATTCGGGTAGGACCACGTACTTTACCCGAACTCTTCTATGTCTTGGAGGGAGAGTTCCAATATAATATATTGCTGGGTCGTCCTTGGATCCGAGCCATGGGATGCGTTCCCTCAACATTACATAGATGCATAAAATTTGAGTACGAGGGGAAGTCTTACACCGTAAAAGCTGACCCTCCCCCCTTTAAAACCTGCAATATGTTATACCGCCCTAACGATGTGCTTATACCAATCAAAACACCCATACATTCAACCCAACCATCCTCTTCAAATGTACCTCAACCATCCACCTCAACCGCGCCTACGCCTTCAATTGATGAAACCACCATCGCAAAAACCACTTCCCTTCCCGCAGCTAACATTCCAACCTCCGACCCCTTAGTAGATGTTTTTCAGCGCCTTACGCTGGGGGAGTACCGCCTATATAACGTTAGTTCTTTCCCTACCCCGCAGGAGTATGGACAATTACATGCACATCCCACCTACGACCGTCGCGTGGGGGAGATAATCTCTTACGGACCACCCCATTGCCGCACTAACCTAACGTATGGGGGTGTTGACGCATCCTCCATTACCCCTGAACCTCCTCTTGGTGTGGTTCCTTTCCAATCCGATTTTCAATACTTGACAAATCGTCGTTTCGCCCTCACCTTCTTGACTCGCTGTGCGTGGAAAGGCTTTGGTTTTGGCCTTTACGAACAAGGCCGACATACACTCATTCCCGTGACTACCCGTAAACACAATGATCGCAGTGGTCTCGGTTTTCCCGAAACACCTACACAGGAGACACCTCCTGTCAGCTGTATCCTGGAAGAAGAAGACGTCGCCCCTACCAAACCATCATCACCCACTTTGCCATCATCACCCACAGAATCTATAGACCCTGAATCCATCCCCCCTAACTTTTTTTTTTCATAAATGCTATCTTCATAGGTCCTCTCACTTATCAACGCGATAATGAGGACCCATCTTCTCTTCCCCTTCTGTATCCAGACATGATCGAAGAGGATTCGCCTTTGATTAATGTTGTTGAATGCCAGGATGACGACTCCATCCTCACTTACCTTGGCGCGGATGATTCTTATATTCAACGAGCCTTACCATCTGAAACCCAAACTATGCTGAACGAATCTACCATAGAAATCAATATCCACACGGAGGAGGATCCTCACATTGTGAAGATTGGACAATCCCTTAACACATCAGAACAAGCCGCCTTTACTACCTTTCTCCGTGCTCGTAACCAAGCTTTCGCATGGTCTTACGCTGACATGCCAGGAATTGATCCTACTATCGCCGTCCATAACATCACCCTAAACCCCGTTTCCAAACCAGTCAAACAGAAATTGAGAAAAATGCATCCACGCATTGCTCTCTTGGTCAAAGAGGAGCTCCAACGACTCCTTTCTGTTTCCTTCATCTTGCCTATTGACTATCCTCAATGGATTTCTAACATCGTACCTGTCACTAAAGCGACAGGGGGACTTCGGATATGCACAGATTTCCGGGATCTTAACCTCGCTTGCCCCAAGGATGACTTCCCCCTCCCAAGTATTGATCAACTTGTTGATCTCACTGCGGGCCATGAAATGCTTTCTCTCATGGATGGTTTTTCAGGATACAACCAAATTTTGGTTGCCCCTGCCGATCAACATAAAACTGCCTTCATAACTCCTTGGGGAACCTTCTGTTATCGTGTCATGCCATTTGGCCTTAAGAATGCTGGTGCTACCTATCAGCGGGCTATGACCTACATTTTTCATGACATTATGCACACTATCCTTGAAGACTATGTCGACGATCTTCTCGGCAAGTCTAAACATCGTAGTGAACATCTCGATGTTTTAACCATTATTTTTGATCGCCTGTTACAATATTCTGTCCGCCTTCAACCGAAGAAATGTGTCTTTGGTGTTCTTTCGGGAAAACTTCTTGGCTTTATCGTCTCTTTGCGTGGCATTGAGGTCGATCCATCGAAAGTCAAAGCTATCCTAGAAATGCCCCCACCCAAAAATCTCAAACAATTGCGTAGTTTACAAGGTAAGCTCCAATCTATCCGACGTTTCATCTCCCAACTCTCGGATCGGTGTCAACCTTTCCATCACCTCCTTAAAAAGGATATTGCATTCCAATGGAGCGAAGAATGTCACCAAGCCTTCGAAGCTCTCAAATCTTATCTCTTACAGCCACCCGTGCTTATCCCACCCCAAGACAACCGCCCTTTCTACCTTTACCTTTCCGCCACCGACCACGCTGTAGGAGCCATGCTTGCACATCGTGACTCTGAGAATCACGAACAAGCCGTTTATTATATAAGTCGTACTTTGGTGGACTATGAGACTAGGTACACACATGTAGAAAAATTGTGCCTTGCCCTATCATTCGTGGCCACCAAACTCCGACACTACCTTCTAAATCACAAGACTTTCGTCATCACCAATACAGACCCCATCCATTACATGTACGCCAAACCTCATCTGAACCAACGCATTGCTAGATGGCTCATGCTTCTCGCCGACCTCGACCTTGAGTTTATCCACCAGAAATCAATCAAAGGACAAACCATCGCAGACCAACTTGCGGACGCTCCTTTACCGGGGGAACAATTTACCAATTTCACATTTCCCGACGAACTCATCGCTACTCTTTCCCTCACAGAGGAGTCGTACCCAATGACCCTCTTCTTCGATGGATCTAAATGCCAGCGCGGCGGAGGAGCCGGCGTTGTTCTCATTCCTCTCAACGCTGAACCTATGCCTCTTTCATTCCGACTTGATTTCCCTTGCACTAATAATACAGCGGAGTACGAGGCCCTTGTTCTAGGTCTCCAAGTTGCGTTACACTTAGGTATCAAATCTATCAACATTTTTGGCGACTCTCAATTGGTAGTCAATCAAGTTATGGGCGTCTACCAATGCAAAAACGAGGAACTTCAAAAATACAAACACTACGTGGATTCACTTCTAGCTTTATTTACCCACTATTCTATACAAACCATTCCCCGCTCCACTAACAAATTTGCAGATACTATGGCTTGCTTAGCCTCGCAAATTCCCGCCGCGCCAACTGACTCTGAATTATTCGTCGTGGTCCAACAACTTTTTGCCCCATCCTATTCAACCCCGGTAGTTTGTATGATAAATACTGTGTCCACTAATTCACAGGATACCTGGTACCACCAATTCCACGACTACCTTACAATCTCTGTCCTCCCACCTGACCTTACTAGTAACGGCAAACGTGCTTTTCTTAAAAGTGTTTCGCGTTATGTTGTCATGGGGGGACTCCTCTATAAACGTGGCTTTGATGGTATCCTCCTTCGCTGTCTAACTGGCGCGGAGGCCACTCATACCATCCAACAGGTCCATGACGGTATTTGTGGTGGACATTTTAGCGGCCTTGCCGTGGCCAAACGAATCCTTCGCCTTGGTTATTATTGGCCTACTCTCAATAACGACTGCTACGAATATGTTAAGCGTTGTGTTATGTGTCAGCAACATGCCAACCTTCAACATACTCCTAGCCACCCGCTCCAGATCGCTCGAGATCTTTGGCCCTTCTCACAATGGGGTTTAGACCTTATTGGTGAGATTCACCCAACCTCTTCACAACGTCACCGTTGGATACTCACAGCGACCGAATATTACACAAAATGGGTGGAGGCTATTCCACTCATTTCAATCAAAAAAGAAAAAATTGTCGAGTTCATTAACCACCACATTATCTGTCGTTTTGGTGTTCCTCACCGCCTGATAACAGATAATGGAAAATCTTTCAAAAACAAGTTGTTGCAAGACCTTTGTGACAACTTTGGTATCAAACTTAGTTTCTCATCACCTTACTATCCACAAGCCAATGGGCAAGCCGAGTCCTCTAATAAAACACTAACCAAAATCCTCATGAAAGTTGTCAATGAATCTGGAAGAAATTGGCACGATCACATTCCCTTTGCCCTTTGGGCTTATCGTACTAGCATTCGTACTTCTACTAATGCCACACCTTTTTCTTTGGTATACGGTACCGAGGCTGTTTTGCCTCTCGAAATACAAATACCCTCCCTTAGAATATCTCTTCAGGATATTCTCACCAACGATGATTTCCGCCAAGAGCGGTTAGCCCAATTGGAGCTTCTTGACGAACGCCGTCTTACAGCTCTTGATCACCTTCAAATCTATCAAAAACGCATTAAACGTGCTTATGATAAGAGACTTCATGAGCGTACCTTTAAGGTTGGTGATCTTGTTCTCAAAGAGAATCAACATGTAACCAAACTAGAAAAGAGCAAACGTGGAAAATTTGCTCCCAATTGGATTGGGCCTTATATAATCACTCATACCTATGGATCTGGTACTTATCGTTTAGCTTCGCTTAATGGTAAACCTGAGCCTGAACCCCTTAATGCCTTGCATCTTCGACCATTCTACTGTTGAAATTAGTATTATATCACTTCTTATCTACCTGTCGCTCGTCCCTTGAGCTCACTTACCACTACATACACTCTGTTTCCTACACTTCATAATAATAATCAGGCTCACATAGTTTGATCCTCACCTCCCCTTGATGATGCCTTCCCCTTTCTAGTCTAGTCCATGACTTCAAAGTATTAAAATAAGCCGTATTCTTAGGGGATTTTCTTGAGTCAAACTTCCTACTAACTAGATGCTTCACGCCAAATGAACATCTAGTCATTTAAATTAAATATAGACTGCTCCCTCGAAGGACAGCTATATGCCGAACTATTACTGCTATTATATATAGACTGCTCCCCCGAAGGACAGCTATGCATTACAATCATATCTGCTACTATAAATAGACTGCTCCCTCGAAGGACAGCTATACACAGTCAGCCTTTATCAGAAGCTTCTCGCATTGATCAGCTTCGTGAAGACCTCAAGAATAATACAATCAATATCCCCTGTAGACTTCCCGCATCGATCAGTCTACATTCAATAAAAGAAAAGCCTCATTCAAAAGGACTTTTGAGTCATGGACTTGTCTATTTAGGGTAGGTTCTCTTTCGTCAGAGCACTCACTTTGTAATAAGTTCTGCGTACCTCAGTTATATCATCCACCTCACCTCACCACTTGTTTCAACTCAAGGGATGTGACGTATATCCGATATATTGTGATTATACAACTCTTTTCACCTATCGACTTCTCGCCTATGCAAGGTACCTAGGGATTCAAGCTCATCCTATGTTAATATGTGGTTTGTTTAGCTCTTCTCAACTACGGGACACTCTTTCCTCTTTGCCTCGCATCTAGGATTGTGTGTTGATCTTAATCAGAACATGGTTCCCTTCTATTTGGGTAAGCTAACTTTCGCTTTACCTATACCTACATCAACATCGCCCATAACTTACCAACACCAACAACATTACCCTATCAACATCAAAATCTTATCAACCAACAAATTGCCTAACCATACCCAAATTGCCTGAATTCACCTCTCCCTGGTCCTAAGGGAGAACTACATCGGTCTGAGGCCCCTCCTTGCTTTGAGCAATGGGCTATGTAGGCAGCACTTTGGAGACATGGGGTCTCCCAAGGTTAGCTCGACCATCCCCTACCATAACCTATCCTGTGTGGTGAATATAAATATTTTTGTGTATTTCTATTTAATCACAGTCCTCTTTATCCTTTTTTCGAAACACCGAAAATCAAAACACAAACAATCTTATTATTATCGTAACTTAAATCAACATACATATTCAGTTTTATTTAGATGTTAAACAAATACATCTTCTCTATCATCGACACGCAGGTCGGCATCTTTATTTATTCTTATACCTTGCTAACATGTACTCAGACCATCACGCCTCATCCCGAACTAGGTGATGATCGTGATCGTCGACCCCTCTCGCCGGGCCTCTCTGTCCTCAAAGGTACCACGGCTATTGGTACCGCCCACTGATCTGCCAATCTCTCCTGTAACATATGAATACGCCCGCTCGCATGGAGGACTTCAGCCTCTAGTCTCCCCGCCCGTGACTCCGCAACCACTAACAATCCTCTTGTCTCATTCACCTGCGTTTGGAGCTGCTGAACCAAACGCTGCAGACGATCCCTCTCTGCTGTAATCACCGCTATGTCAGAGCACTCACGCACACCTCGCAGTTCTGCTACCCACCATAATCTATAGGCCTCTGTCGTTCCCGCATCCATTACCCTGCGATCGGCTGCTACCTCTTCAGGCCCTTCTGGAGGTGTTGGCCGGGGAGGTGAGAATGCTGCCTCGGCGTCGATCCTCATATATGGTCTATACGCCAGGGGTATATCCTGCACAAATCCAAATTGTCGCCGCACGCGATCTATAGGAATCCTCTCATACTCACCCGGCCTGTGCCCTGCGATCCACCTCAATCGCTCTACACCCCTCAACTCCTCAGCTATGTTCTCTGTTACCATATAGTTTCCGTATGGCCTCCAACAGATATCCGCAACCGTCACTCTCTCCCATACCTGCCTGTAATACTCAATATCACCTGTCACGGCCTGGGATCTGGCCTCTTGTTCTGTCTGGACCCATCGTCTGAATCCCAACCTCTGTACTCCGGTCTCTCCTGCCTGGAGGGATTGGCCTATTGGTCGCACACAAACAATGTGCTCATAGGCCCAACAGTGTAATAAGTATGAACTATCCAGTGTCGTCCTGTGATTTCGCCTACAAGCCCATAAACCCCTGTATAGCTCCGCCAAATATGCAGGTGCCCATGCAAACGTAACGTTCCTTTCTACCATCTCCCAAATAACACACATCAATGCCTTTGGAAATCTTCCCCCTTCCGCCCTCGGTAATGCATAATACCCTACTGCTATCATTAATATCACTGCTAACCTTGTCTCCTCAGGGTGTGCTGCATACATTACCCCATATGTAAACGATAAACCTCGCTGTGTCAAATCTCGTGCGTATGGACCAAATACTGCTGTTATCGCTCCCCGTGCCGCGCTAGGTAGTGCCTGATATACTGGTTCTCCTGTAATAGGGAGTCTCAAAATCCGAAACACATCTTCCAATGTTACTGTCATTTCACCTGTTGGCAGATAGAAGGTATTTGTCTCGGGATTCCATCTCTCAATCAACGCCTGTAACATACCATGGTTACGGGTGATTCGTGAATAATAACGGATTCCACTTAACCCCAAACGATTTATCAATGTCCATTCCGCTGGTGTTACATCCGCTCGGATTCGTGACAACAGCGCTGGCACACTATCATTCATCCTCAATCCTGCCTCTGCCTGCATACACCAAAACAACAAACAACCATTCAATCTGTCAGGGTTTTTTCAAACATTCTGGAAATTCCTCCAGTAACCGGTACCGGTTATACATAACCGATATCGGTTGAATAACCGATACCGGTTCTCCCTAACCGCTACCGGTCACTGTCAATTTTATACACCTGCCCTAAAAACAACCACCTACGACAATAATTTGCTCGTTTATTCATTTTTATACATACAAACATACCTGAAACCCCTGATTGCCTACCCTGTAACACTTACCTCACCTGCAACCCTTGTTATCATGTTTTCTTTCTCATATCTACCCACCTACTCTCCCCCATCTTATTCACGAAACATGCAGTAGTCAAATCACAAACAAAATGATACCTCTTGGGTTGCAGCAGCTTGAGGTGGCCCTTGTCTTCCCTCATGTCCTTGCCTGCTGGATGCTTCTCCTCGTTCTGCCATGATCACCACCCTTTTCAACTTTGTCTTTCTGCCTTCTGAACCTCGGATCACATTCACTTTCCTTGTCTCTTTTCTCCTTCTCACCCAAATCTCTCATGCAAATACCTGTCTCAGTCGTCACAAAGCGTCGCGTTCGCGTATTTAACCTCTTGCATGGCTCTAAAATTAAAACTCAAGTTGCCACCCTAGCTTTTCTATTTTTAGAAAAACTCATACCTAAATAACCGGTATCGGTCGTGTAACCGACACCGGTCATATAGCTACCGACATCGGTTACCTAACCGATACCGGTTACACACCTTCCTTTTTGAAACAGGGTTCTTTTCTTCATTTCTCATCTAAATTTTTGTCGCGCCCGCCTCTTTGCCTGCATAAACAACACAATTTACCACATTTGTTCATCCACCACACATAACATTACAATTTCATTAACATCATTTATTTTATACAAATACACAAACCATCAACTACGGATATCAAGAAACTATCAATCTATACATCATTTGGATCCAACTCATCAGTTACATATATCACAATGTCACAAAACCACCAATTCATCACATAACATGACATTCATATATACGTACAAAAAAACAAAAACATCAGCATCATCCATCTATCAACATGTCAATTAAACTCATCACACATTCTATATATTACCAGCCATTAACCAAATATTTAAACACATTTTGAACACTGCATGTGGATCAAAACATCGTCTCTCTATATATATACCAGTTTTCAAAAATACAATGTGCCCTACATCGGGGCCTCTGTGATCTCATAATATACCAAAGCCGGCACGCAGGCCGCAATACCTACCAAAAATCTCGACTCGGCTCGCAGGCCGGTCTCTCATATCAAAAATATACTCGGCTCGCAGGCCGGTATCAAATGTACAACCTGTACTCGGCTCGCAGGCCGGTATATAATAAATAAATGAATCAATGCAATGAATAAGTGTCGGCACGCAGGCCTCTATCAATACAACCGGTTCGCAGACCGGTGCCCATGTCCCTATACAAAACCATGTCGGGGATCTATCAGCTCTCCCCACCGCCCTCGGCACCTCTCCCCGCTGGTCCCTGTGGTGCCTCTCGCCTCCTGCCCGTCACGGACACGCCAGCTGTGGCTGCCCCTCCCTGAGATCTCTGGCTGTGCGAGGTCTCTGCCCTATGCGCTGCATACGCCTGATACTCGACTCCGGTACTATCAAGAATATCCTGATAATATCGGGCCTCTGCTCTAACCTCCATATAGCGATCTCGCGCCACTGAAGGAGCTGGGGCTGGTCCCCTGGCACCCAACACCAATACCCCCTGAGCCTGTACCTGCACCTGTGGCCGCGGTGGTGCTGCCTGTGCTGCTGCCTGTACCTGCACCTGTGGCTGTGGTGCTGGTGGTGGTGCTGCCTGTGCCTGTACCTGCACCTGTGGCTGTGGTGCTGGTGGTGGTGCTGCCTGTGCCTGTACCTGCACCTGTGGCTGTGGTGCTGGTGGTGGTGCTACCTGTGCCTGTGCCTGAGCCTGGGCTAGCTGCCCCTGTAAGGTCCCTATCTGTGCCTGCGCAGCAGCTAGCTGCCCCTGTAAGAGCTGCACCTGACCTCTGAGCTGATCCCTCTCTCCTATAACTGCAGCCAAGTCTGGCTGCGCAGGCGGTACTATCCTCGCTGCTCTCTGCCCAGCCCACCACACCCTGTATGCTCCCGTGCACCTGGCATCATCCACACCCTCACCTGCTGGTCTCTCCGCTACCCAGTCTGGATCCAAAGGCTGTGGCGCTGGCAGTGGGGCCTCTACATCATCCCTCCGGTACTGAGGGAAGGGAGGTGGCTCGTCCTGTCGTAACCCCATCTGCCTGCGTACCCTCTCTAGGGGTATCCGCTCGTACTCTCCCGGCCTCCGTCCTGCTATCCAGAATGTATACTGGATCAGGCGCAGCTGTACGCGGGCTCCTCTGCCAGGCTGATGACCTCTGTAGGGTCTCCATACAATGTCTACTGCTGTAAGGCCCTCTAGCAAGTGTCTATAATAGGCCACATCCCGACCTGCAACAACTGCTCGTGGCTGGCCCACGACCCCTAACCACCTCTGAAAGCCATATCGGTATACGACCTGTGGCCCTGCCTGCTGAGGTAGCCCTACTGGCCTGATGCATACGATGTGCTCGTATGCCCAACAGTGCAACAAAAATGTAGAACAAATACCAAATCGCCTCCTCCGGCGATAGCCCCATAACTCCCTGTATAATTGCACCAGATATACTGGTGCCCAGGCATAACAGGTGTGCTCCTCCACCATCTCCAGCAGTACCCCCATCAATGCTCGTGGGAAGCGGCCTCCCTCTGAGTCCGGGAGGGCGAAGCAGGTGATCCCAACCATCATCAACACCGCCAGTCGTGTCTCGTGACGATGCGCACGGTACATGTCACCGTACCCGATACTCGCGCTATGGTAGGTCAGTAGCGCGGCTGCATCCCCAAAAACCTGTAGTATGTTGTCCATCGCAGTCTCTGAATCTACCTGGAAGACTGCCTCTCCCTCGATCGGTACCCGCAGGATGCGATACACATCCTCTAATGTGACGGTCATCTCCCCGGTCGGCAGATGGAACACATTGGCCGCCGGATCCCATCTCTCGATGAGGGCGACCATCAGGCTGTGATCCCTCTCTATCACTCTGTACCTCTGGACCCCGCCGAGTCCCACCCCGCGCATGATGGCCCAATGCACCGCAGATACGTGTGGCCTCATCCGACTCAATAGTGGAGGCATCCTATCACGCATCGTCAACTGCTGACGTGCCTGCAAAACCAACCCACATTCTTAGACCTACTCTTTATTATAACATCTATTTTACCATCTAAACCCCCTTTTGTAACACCCAAAACCTAACCCCACACCTAACCCTTCTCCACCCCACACCAACCCCCACACCGACCCGCAACCCAACCCAAAAACCCAAAACGCAACCCAACCCAAAAACCCCTAACCCAACCACCACCCCACACCAACCCCCACACCGACCCGTAACCCAACCCAAAAAACCCTAACCCAACCACCACTCCCACACCTACCCCTTCTCCACCCATAACCCAACCCCCACTCCCAACCCAACCCAACACCCCAAAAAACATTCAATCACTCCCACTCCCACTCCCACCCACAACCCAAAAATAATCCACCCAACCCCCGACCACACCCCAACAAGCCACCCAACCCACCTTCAAACCTAAACCCTAAACCCTAAACCCCATCCCAAACCCAAACACCCAACCCCACTCCAACCACACCCCAACAAGCCACCCAACCCACCTTCAAACCTAAACCATAAACCCTAAATCCCATCCCAACTCCACCCTCAACCCATCCCTTCCCCACCGATACTGGCCGATACGCGACCGATGCCGGTCCCCCCATTTCAACCTCACCCTATACTTTTGCGACCGATGTCGGTCGCCTAGTGACCGACATCGGTCATTGTCTCCTGCCCGAGCCGAACCCCCGCGCTGCCCCCAAAGACCATTTTTCACCTATTTTTACCCATCTACCCACCCAAACACCCCCAAATTTTACACACCTAGCCGCCTTACCCTATCTTACCTATCTACCCTCTCTCTTTTTCAAATTACGTCTATTTACTCCTCATTTCCTAAAACAACTAAATTCCTACCCAAACCCCCAATTTCACTTAATACAACCAAATGCATAAAATAAAGAGTTTAGAACCTACCGGTACGACGACACGTCGTCGTGGTGGGATGGGTGGTGGTGGTCCAGCTGGTCCAGCCCCTCCAGCTCCTCCTGCCTGTGCCATGGCTCCAATCCTGATCTGCTGGGTCCCCGGCCAATCACCTGCTGCCTCCTCCTCAATCGGGCCCACTATCAACTCTCTCTGCCAATCAAATCGCTCCACCTCACTCAATAACCCTCCAAATCAACTCTCCACGTCAGACAAGTCAATTTGGATTGCAAATAACAAAAGTGACAATGACAGGCCGTATTTTTCTTTTTATAGGTTTTTCGACCTTAACCGATGTCGGTTTCATTTTTTCCCTAAGAAACCGGTATCGGTCCCTTAACCGATATCGGTCATGCAGAATCGACATCGGTTTGATACCCAACTTTCACCCCATTCTTTGCCGTTCTTTACTCCTTGCCTCTTTTTCACCAATATCGCCTCTGTCCACCTTTGTTGCACAACATTTGTTCACTTGTCCAGCTTGACCTACGGCCTCAACCTACCATTCGGCCTGACCTAAGGCCTCGCCCTAACCTATTTGGCCCGACCTCAGGCCTCAACCTACCAATTGGCCCGACCCAAGGCCTCAACCTACCTATTTGGCCCGACCTAAGGCCTCGCCCTAACCTATTTGGCCCGACCTCAGGCCTCAACCTACCAATTGGCCCGACCCAAGGCCTCAACCTACCTATTTGGCCCGACCTAAGGCCTCGCCCTAACCTATTTGGCCCGACCTCAGGCCTCAACCTACCAATTGGCCCGACCCAAGGCCTCAACCTACCAATTGGCCTGACCCAAGGCCTCAACCTTCCAATTGGCCCGACCCAAGGCCTCAACCTACCTATTTGGCCCGACCTAAGGCCTCAACCTACCAATTGGCCCGACCCAAGGCCTCAACCTACCAATTGGCCCAACCCAAGGCCTCAACCTACCAATTGGCCCGACCCAAGGCCTCAACCTTCCAATTGGCCCGACCCAAGGCCTCAACCTACCTATTTGGCCCGACCTAAGGCCTCAACCTACCAATTGGCCCGACCCAAGGCCTCAACCTACCAATTGGCCCGACCCAAGGCCTCGCCCTACCTATTTGGCCTGACCCAAGGCCTCAACCTACCAATTGGCCTGACCCAAGGCCTCACCCTAACAATTTGACCCGACCCAAGGCCTCAACCTACCCACCTAACCTGACCCAGGGCCACCGCCCAACCACTTGGCCTGACCCAAGGCCGTATCACTTCCATACCATACCCACAATCAACGTTTTATTTTATACATCCATCATGTACCTTGTGTTCAATCGAGCTCACCTGTTCGTGTTTTAGCATGATTAGGGTCCTTGACTTGATCTATCGACCAGCTTTGCCCAGACCTAGACCGTGACGTTTATCTCAACCAAACCAACCTTTTGGTACTGCCGAACATGCCTAAACGTTCCGGTACCTTACCTGTTATATACCCTGGAGCTACTTCCTATGCCTTGGATACCACGATTATATCACCCTTGTTTGGATAAACTATCGACCTTTGCCTATACATTGCTGGTTTGCTAGTCAAATCATGTACCCTAGTCGTACTATTACATTTCAACATGCGTCTGCTTCCTTGGACCTACCCCACCACCTTACCATCCTCTCTACCACATATACCCTTTATCAACCCTATCCCTGATTTCCCGTTCACTCAATCTGTGATAGATTTGAGGGGGATTACCTATATCCTTAACATGAGAAACCACTTCATATTATTGTCCGCACAGCTTTACAGAACAAGCTACACGACAATAAGGGGCTAATGTAGACACCAAATTCGTGTCTCACGACCCCTTCTGACCCGCATCCCATTTCGCAACCTAACCTCATTACCTAAACTTTACACAATTATTTATTAATTACCTTGTAATTGATAAATCCACATCACCTTACCCGCCACCTCACTTTGCCACCTCATCATGACCTAGCCCTAACCCTAAACTAACCTAATTAAGACCCATGACTTGGTCTAGACTCACATCCATAACTAATGCCTCCTTACTCGCACTAAAAGCCAACCTTCTAGCCACTTGACCAAGCCCGCAACTGATCTCTCGGGAGAAAAGCAGGGAAGGTGGGCTATTTTAGTAAAAATAGCCTACTTTTTCCTTACCGATGCCGGTTCCTACTCGACCGCCGTCGGTTTCGCAACCACCATCGGTTCCCTGTAAATGGGCTCCCCAAACCAAAACAATGGATCGGAATTTCATTTTGGGAGATCAGTAAAAGGATTTTTGGATCAACAGAGAGCATTGCGAGCGAGGAACAGAGTCCAGATCTTCACTTGACAGAGCAGAGACGAGTAAAGAAACCAGAAGTGTTTGCAACCAAGGAGATCAACTTTCATCTCGGTCAAAACCAATAAGTCAGATCTTACATGTCCTTTTGTCATAACATTTCTTGTGTTTCTTGAATCTCAGTCCTCCTAAATCCGTTTCTGAATCCACTACCCAACGTGCCATTGCATCTAACTGTCATTCTTTCACTCCTAATCACCCCATTTCTTAATACTATCCAAAAAAGCCAGCTATTACAAACACCATCTGTACCAAGAAGATCCTATAACCCACCGGTATCAGTTATTAGTAACCGGCGTCGGTCATCAATAACCGCCATCGGTTCCTCTGATCAAAACCAGAAACCAGCCTTTCCCCCTACCCAGTTTAACAAAATAATTTAATTGATATTTTGCAGTCTTTTGTGTTAATTCATATTAGCAGGGGAACTGACCACCTTCGAAGGGAAGTTTTATATTTCCTGGGCCCAAGGCAGTTTCCTCATTTATTGTTTAATCAAAATCTTGTGGTCTTGTGTTCTTATTTGCAGGTAGTCCTTCCAAGACAAAAAGGAGTTCTCTGCAGTCAGCCTGATCTTTCTCTATGGTACGCGCACACCATCTCGACATTCAACAGGTATTCCTCCTAACCCTAATCTCATCTGTTTCTAAAAGGAATGAAAGGATAGAAACAACTCTATTCCCAGAAGCCGAAACATTCCGAGCGAAACACCCCTTTCCTGTGTGCCCTACCTATTTAGCCTTGTAAGATGCAATTTTCATGTGCCCTGTGCCCTGAGCCTAGAAATCTCTAACTCTTTCTTCTGCTAACATTCCAATGGAAGATCAAATGGCTAATTCAACCTTTTCGAATTGGGTCTCGCTTCTTCTTCATGCAGATCAGCAACTGAGTTCGAAAGAACATATGTCTACATCCAGCACAAGACCCACCAAACCGAAAGGAAAGGCTAAGCTTACAGAGGAAGAAATGAAATACAAATATCATAGGGTCAGAATGCCCGAGTCACAGGCCGAATGCAGCATGGACGTCAGAGACTCAGAATTGGGGCATATCGACATGGAGGAATTATGGGCCAGAACTCAGAAAGTTACAAGGAGTCCATGGATGGATAAATTAATAGGCAGTGCCCTGCACTTCGCCGGAGGAATCCCCGTCAGCGCCATCAACAATGAATTTATGATGGTGATTCCCCATAGTTACAACAAAGACACAAAATGTGTCGAAAACAGCAAGGGCGAGGTAGTCATTAACCTCACTGCCCGTCATTTTGAGATCATACTCAGCATCCCTCACCACCGGCACTTTGTGGCCGTTAGTCAAGCAGAGTGCATCAAGGCCTGGGAAGACAATGAAGACCAATGTATGCAGCTAATGAACGAAGTATATCTGAAAAATAAGAAGGTAGTAACCCGGTGGCCCCAAATCATCCACCGCAATGACTTCTCAGAAGAGCAAGAGCTCAGCGATACCATTACCTTCCTGAGCAGGGTCTTCGGGCTTTCTGACACCCATTATTTCCATAAATGGATGCTGCGCTACTTGGAGACAATGAACAAGAATTTTCCTGATCAGCGCTTTTGCTGGGGGGGAAATTATAAGCAGCACCATCTCCGAGCAGCTACAATAATTCAACACGACGAGAGTATTCCATATGAACTCCTACGTGGTCTACGCTGCAGCATCAGAGAGGGATTATCCAGGCCTAACGAGGAGTGGAGTTTGGCCTCAGGTCAAGATATACAAGTACTACCCAGAGTTGAGGCTGGAGAATAGCATCGCCCAATTCGCCAAAATCAACGATGCATTCTTTTATCACATCATCTGCCTGTTGAGGCCGAATCTGACTCATGGTCGTACGACCAAAAACATAGTGGCAGCCACGGAGAAATGGGGAGCCCTGTTCACCCAATTTCCCACATTCACCTATCTAAGGGCTGCCAAATTTTTGGGAGAGCCAACCAGGCTACCAAGGTATGCTGGGCCTAAACTGATTCTACTAGAGCTATCAAGGAAGCTGGTCACATACCACGAAAAATGCCTTAAAAGAAAGAAGGGTGGAACTCCTTTCCCCCTCACAGTGGGCCGATACACATGCTCTACCCACCACAAGGCAAAGGAAATGTTTGCAGAGCTGGAGTTACTTAATTTGAAACACGACTTCCCAGCCAGGCCTACCTTCGACCCAAGGGGCTTCCTGCCAAGAGCAAAGCTTGATCCAATCCATGTTCCTCAGATCGAGGATATTTATATTGACGTCCTCCATGAGGTAGAGCTTAGAAGAAAGGATCATTCTCGCCTAGCATTGGCCGAAATCATCCAATATGGGGTAGCCATTGTCCCCAAAGGCTACCAAACAACAGAAGATGAAGTAGACAAGGTATATACTGATACAGATGGGGACGATTGGCCCTTTCCGACCATTGACAGAACTAAAGCTCCTCAGACAATTGAGGAGAGGGTCAAGGAGACTTTGCGGAGGACAGAACATTGGTGCCGGATGAACGGCCTAATCTACCTCGGGGTTGATTTCACAACATCCCCATTGGGCAACACGCCTCCACGATCCAAGAACCAACTTAAAGGCAAAGGTGTAGAAGGTGAATCAAGCACCATTCAGGAAGAAGCCCCTGAGAGTCCTCCTTCCACAGCGCCAGAACAGGTAATAACTCTGGATTCGCCAGAGAAAGAAGCAGCAGAGGATAGTCCAATAGGCCCATCCACTCAGGATGTTGGCATTACTACCACAACAGATGTCCCTTCTATCCCTTCTTCTTCTCTTCCTTCCCCTCCTCGAGTGACTCAAGCGACCATCCCTTTGGTCATGTCCTCTATCCCTTCTTCTACTCTTTCCCCTGCTTCTTCGTCTATCTTCTCTTCCCTCGCTGATCTGTCCTCCTCCAATTCTTCCCTCATCTTCGGGCTCCCTTCCCTTCCTATGTCTTCCGCAGCTGCAGTTTCCCTTCCTCCCGTGGACACTTCTTCGGCTATTCTCTCAATGCCGCCGCTGCATGTCTCCACGTTTTTCTCCTCTTGTACTGCAGCTGTCCCCTCTTCTGTTTCCGACCCTTCTTCCATAGGACCAGCCTGGATCTCTCAGCAGCTAAGCCAGCAAAAGAGGAAAGTTCCCATCGCTCTGATGGACTTTTCAGTGATCCCAGCCAAAGGGGCAAAGAAGCAAAAGCCTGTTACACGCTTCTCTAAAAGTGCTGCAGGTGAGAGAATCATGGAAATTACATACCCCGATCCCCTCAAAGAGAAAAAGGATCTGTCTCCGACAGATTTTACTGTGACCCAAGTCACAATGGGGACATCTTCTGAAAGTCTCCAGGGGGAAGCTCTTTCCGTGGTTGACGCCCTCTGTCAAAAGCTTCAAGAGATAAAAGAAGAGAAAAGGCTGCTAAAAGAGAAAAACAAATATCTGCTCCAAGCCTTATAGAAGATGGGTAGTGCGCCTCCCACAACTGCCGCCGAGACTTCTGAGCTTCTCAGCCAGGAGAAAATCAACGAATATGCAAATATCGATGAGCAAGGTATGGCCGTTTCCGCTTGGAGGAGCCAAATCCTCAAAGACAGCGAAAAAGTGATCGCCGAGTTCTCAGACTTATACCTGAATATCAGTAAGGCGAATAAAGAACTCCAAGCATTAGTAGGGCCCATATCAGAAGAGTTGGAACATGCCAGACTGCAGCACGAGGCCTTCCAACAAATGTTCGATTGTTCAGTCGAAGATCTGGTCCAGTTCGGCGTCTTCGGCCATCCAAGGGCCCTCAACAAAATCATGTCCACTCTGGACTATCGGGTGGATCAGCTAGAATTTATTCTAGAAAACATTGACAAAGTCAAGGAAGAGGCCCTGGATACAATGCATCAAATGGAGTGAATTGTTCTCAACATGTCTCCAGGGTTGCTCACTCCTTCCTTTACCTTAAGGTCAGCTGATGAAACCATCCAGATTTTCAAGGAGATCGCTTCTCAAGGAACGGGGGCCAGAGGTCACATTTGACACTGAATCTATCAACAACCTGCTGGCCTGTAGGGACTTCGTCGGGTTCCTCATTGAGGCGGAAAAGGACTTTTCCAAACTCCCAGAGAAGCTCATAGATGAGCGGGAGACTTGTGAGGCAATAAGCGATAGGCACAAGGATCCTTCTCAGGATCAACTTGGGCCAATAATTAACAAGTTTTTGGAATACAGCGCTCAGTTCCATATCTCATCACCTGAGCAGCATCAAAAGCAAGCTACCCCCTTTCGGCCGCAGGATGATGACGACGAGTAGCTGCTCCTCCTCCTCCTCCTTCTTCTTCTTCTTCTCTCTCTCTTCTCCGACTTTCTTGTTGGAATGTCTAAAGTATGTTGATGCAAATGATGACATCATCCATGTTGCATCATGGGATGATGTCATCCATCAAGTTGTAAAAAGTCAACATGACTTTTAGATATTTTATAAATATCTTTGTAAATAGTTGTTGGCTCCTTTTTGCCTTCTTTCCTTCTCCTCTTCTATATATATTGGAATACTTGTTGTATTCAGGTGTGGACATTTTTTAGATGAAAATAGAAGTGAGGAGAGAAAGACTTTGAGCTTTCTTGTAACAGAAGAAAAACAACAATACAAATATTGAGGCTTTGTACTGAATACTTGTGTTATACATCAGAGCTTTCTTATGTTAGATCTGTATGTGTTTATTCTGTTAGATTAATATCTACCTTTTTGTCATTTGCTCATCAGTATTGCTTTGTTTATTTATGCAAGTAGGTTTGGCTCTGTTTACTACCAATCTCAAAACATAAATCTTCTGACCTTTTTGCTTTGGAGTTCATTTCTTTTCTTCCTTTGGACCTGCGCTTTCCTCATCCCCTCTTCCTTTCCTTTCTTTTCACAGTCAGAAACACCCCACTGGGATGAGATCCCAAACCCCCGAAGGCAGAATCTGTGAGACTTGCATAGATTCCTGCTGGTAGAATAGCAATAAACCAGTTTTGCTTTGCTGACTCAAAGAGGGGCTATGCCCTGCACACTGTTGGCTCGTCTATCCATAGATCTGTCCAGGCGACATATTTTTGGACCAACAAGTTGATTGAGTTATTAAATCAAGATGTGTGGTTGTGTGTTATGCTATTCTGGAAAAGATTCAAGTTATGAAAACCTTGTGGTCAAGAGTATGTTTTGTGTTACCATGAAAATATAAGTGATACCTTTTGAATTATATGTAGTACTACCAATGAGTAGTCTTAATCCTTGAAAATATTTGATTAAATGTAGGTGTGTTCTATGTTGTTAAACCTTTTCTTGTGTGATCTTAAGTCTGTTAGGCCTGTGAGTGTGCATGTTTTCTCGTGCAAAATTGATTGTCATGATTGGTATGTATTAGCCTTATTTAAAGTAACAAACCTTGTAGCATGAGTTCAACCCAAGTGTAAGTCTCATCTCCTTTTTAAAAATGTGTGTAGTATCTATGGGTGGCTACTGGACCACCTTGCACATATAACATGTTCCTATTCTTCATGGACCTTAGTTTTCATTCAATGGTTTTCCATCAACAATTCTTATTTAAATATTCTATGTTGTAAAATTGGTTAACCTCGTAAGGATTACTCTGAAATTTTGATCACTAGCAAGCTTGTTTGGAAGCGGGTTTGGTATCTGGAATGATAGCCTCCCTTCTCTTCTTTCAATAAGTGTTGAGCCAAACTCAAGTTTCAAGGAGCACAAGTTACTTTAAGTAAAGAAACCTCGGAGAATATTTGACTACTAATTATATGCTTTGGTCTCATACCTCTTTCTGTGACTTCCATGAGGAATTCGATTCTAAAGGGAGGGGGATGTAGTTCCCACTCTTCTTCGACATTGATCTTACTAGGATTTTGCTTACTTTGGATTGGAGACTTGGAATTTGTTATCATATTTGATCATTAGACATTGGTAGATGGACATTATTATATTATATTAGTATTTTGATAGACTATACGGATGTTCTAGACTTTTGACATGATGTGACTTATATGATGGATTACATGCATGGAGTAACATTTCAACATTTATGATCTAGAGTTACCACTTCATAAGATATATGCGAACATGTTGTACTTTGATACATATATTTTCTTAAACATCCTAGTTAGTCTTGTGATCTCTTTTGTCGATGAAATGAAAGAATTGAAATATCTCAAAATTGTAAAGTATTAGTGAAACTGCCTTATTTAGTGATGATTTAGTAGTGTTATTTGATGATGTAAAGCAATATATATATATGCGTGTGTGTTTTATTATTTTTATTTAATTGATATGGCCACGAGGCCAGAAAGGTATTGTTTTGATATTTTAAGGAAATCGTAACACAACAAACAAAAGGGGATAAGAGAGTAATAAGGAAATAATTTGGGTCACTAGCAACAGGTCACCTTGCATACTTGTGTACTTGTATGATGTTTATTGTTGTTAAATTGTTAGGAGGTCCCCATTAGAGGGTAGCCTCAAATGTGACCTTGGATAAATAATTTTTTTCCCTTTTTATTTATTTATTTTGTGAGTATGTGTATTATTTTAGAATTGTGAGTCACCTTTATTAGTGTTAGTCAAAATTCTCCATTTAAATTGACTAAACCTGATTCATTGGTGTAATTTGGATGTGCGAAAAGGAATTATTTAATGTGGGTAGGTGGTTTTGTTGTATATATCTCCCTCCCCAGGTAAATATGAACAAGCTGAAGAATATGGAAATCAAGGAAAATCGAAATCCTTCATTTCAGGTTTTGAAAGTCAATTGCATGGTTGAAAACCTGACATTTATTGCATCACCAACTGCCAAGGCGTAGGTTAGAGGCGCAAAGTAGAAGATGTCAACATGGAAAAAGTCGCGCCCAAGGCGCAGGGTAGAGGCGCAAAGCAGAAGGTGTCGACTTGTGAAAATTCACGCCCTGGTGCAGGTTGGAGGCACAAAGCAGAAGGTGTCCACATGTGAAAATTTGTGCCCTGGCGCAGGTTGGGGGCACACATCAGAAGGTGTCGACATGTGAAAATTCGCGCCCTTGCGCAGGTTGGATGGCATAGGTAAGAAAATGTTGACATGAAAATGGATGTGCCCCTGGGGTAAGAAAATGTCGACACGAAAATGGATGCACTATAGCACAGGTTGGAGGTGCATCTTTAGGAGGTGTAACATTTTGAGCGTTGACACCCCGAACCTGGCAGAAAGCAAACCCTGGCACAGATATTCAAATTGCCATAACTTTTCACAGGGAGCTCGGTTTCACGCAAGGTTGGACTTTTTGAAAATATTACAAGGTCCTCTACCCAACTATGATTGGATATATTTAATTGGGTGAGAACAAGTTCTTCAAAAATGCAAAATACAATTCACCATTTTTTGGGTTTGTTAAGGTTCTCACCTACCACCATAATGAGATGAATTAAATACAATCTGGAGGTGGTTGGGGTAGATTTGGAATTCCTCTCTCTTCCCTCATTCTTCCTATAAATTGTAAGGAGGGGATTCTTTCTAAAGGTTGGACATTCTTTCTTTTCCCCTCCCTTCTTCTCTTTGGCATGTGAATTTGTGGAGTTCAAACCTCCCATCTAAAACTGTAATGCAACTTTGCCTCTTGGAATTTTGTAGTGTATTGTATCAATATTTAGAGAAAATAATGCATGTCTGTGGATGATTCTCAACCCTCTCCATGTTAATTTGCATCATCCTGATCTTTCACTGCAAATCTGGTCATCTGTGCATGATCTTGCATTGCATTTTAATGGTTTGTGTTTATTGGCAAGAAAGGTGTTTCTTCATTCCTCGGTGCATCACCTTTGTTAGTTTAGGTGCATTTTTTATGCACCTTCTTACCCTGTCTCCTTAGAAAGTTAGATTAGGTTTTTGAGTAAACCCTCTGCATTTTTATGTGTGCATCTGAATAGAGGAATAGGAACCGGCCTTCATCTGAAGAGCTTTCCCGATTCACAAGGTCCCACACTTGGGAAAAGCTCCATGTTATGCAGTCGCACTGAGAGTCTCAACCCATCGAGTTGCAGGTATTTCAGGGGTGCTATGATTCACCATCAACAGGTTCTTGATTTATGTTAGATTTGAAAATGTTTTATTACTTTTGAGTGTTGTGTACTCAACCTTTCTTGTAAAATTAGGATTTGGGATTAAGGCCATTTTTACAGGCTTGTGGGACAAGTTAAGCTTGTCCCACACCTCTTAATTTCACATACCAACTACCCCTATGGGTTAAGGGGTTAAAACTAGACCCCATTATGTGATTGTAAGACAAAAAGGTTTTATTTATTGCATTTTCTTACACAAATTTTTAATTTTTTCTTTTAGAGGTGTGGTTTGAGTTTGAGTGTTTAAGAGGGTTGTCATTCCCTCAACCACAAATTTATTGTTCTTTGGAGATTGGTTTTGACCATGTGATGTTAAGGGGAGGAGGAATGATTTGACATCCTACATGGAGCCACATCACCTCTCTCTCCCCTCTTTTATATTTATTCAAGTTAGTTTGATGATTTTGGGAGTTACTTGTTTTATTTTGGACTCTTGCATTTTAGAGGAGCTTGTTTTGGAATGCTTGTTGGAGCTTTGGAGTTGGCTTGTGATTTATTTGAACTTCGAAAGGCATGGAGTTGTGTTTGTGGTTTTGATACTCTTGCAATGGAAAGGTAGGGATTTCATCCATGTATTCTTATTTCTGTTGTGTTGTGTAAATCTGTGAATGGATGATTGTTGTAGGTTTGTGATTTTGTGAAATAAAATGGCCGTTAGGTTGTATAGGAGAACATGGAAATGGGGATATTTTGGAGGGAGACATAAGATTAATATTGTTTCTTGTGGGATGGAGTTGGCTTGGGGTATCCCACCTTGTAGATAAGTGAAACTTGTGCTTATCTTGTCTATTTTATTGATGGAGGCATAAGAGTTGTTTATTTTTTAGGGAGGCATAAGATTCTTGTGGCTATGTGATTGAGTTTCTTAGAGACTTTATGGCGGGCACCCAAACCCTTGGGAGGCATAAGTAGATCCCCATGTTCCTTTTTCCTTCTTGGCTTGAGTATTGAGCCTTTGTACTTAAGAACTTGCATGTTTGGTATGATATTTATATTGTGTTGAATTCTTTGTTGGAATGTTGATTGTGGAAGCCTTGTAAATTTTCCTTGGTTGTCTTATACCCTTAATTGTTTCATTTTTGGGGCTCAGGGGCTAGGCAGGAAGATGGCTTCTCTTCCTCATTGGATTATTGGTTGGGTGGAGAGTGTTGCCTACTTCCCTATTTTGTTGTGTTTTGGATTTGGAGAAGATGGTGGAGTTGAAGTGAAGATTTGGTCTTAGTAGAAATTTGAAGAAAATGAAGAAAGATCCTTCTTGTAAAATATTTTTCCATGGTGTCTCCACTTAAGTGGAGGGATTGTAACTTGCAATTTAAAAGCTTCCCATTCTTGTTAATGTATTTTGTAAAACTAATTTCTATTGGATATTCAAAAGTATTCATGTTTGGAAAAAGGACACATGTGAATCTGTAATATTTTGATACTAAGTTCCCTTCAAAATTTCAAGATTATCTCAAAAGTGTATTTGATTTATTTATGGAAACTATCCTTATTTGGAATGGGAAATTTTTATTTCCAAACTCAAATAATTGACTCAAGAGTGTAATATAATCTCATTCTAAAGATTAGTATTCTTGCAATGGAAATGTATGTTAACAGACCATATACTATTGTTCAAATAAAGCTCATTTTTTTATTGTGAAAACAAGGAAATACTCTCCTATTATATTGTAAAAGTTAGTGTTGATAGCAAATCACAGCACCCCTGAATGTCTGCAACTCGATGGGTTGAGACTCTCAATGTGATTGCATAACATGGAGCTTTTCCCAAGTGTCGGACCTTGCGAATTGGGAAAGCTCTCCAGATAAAGGTTGGTTCCTATTCCTCTATTCAGATGAACACATAAAAATGTAGAGGGTCTACTCTAAAACCTATTGTAACTTACCAAGGAGATAGGGTTAAGAAGATGCAATAAAAAAAAACTAATCTAACCAAGGTGATGCACCAAAGGAATGAATAACACTTGTCTTGCCAATGAACAAAAACCATTAAAATGTAATGAAATATCATGCAAAGATAACCAAATTTGCAATGAAAGATCAAGAAGATGCAAATGAACACAGAGAGGGTTGAGAATCATCCACAGACATGCATTATTTTCTCCAAAGATTGATACAATACACTACAAAATGCCAAGAGGCAAAGTTTCATTACATTTTTAGATGGGAGGTTTGAACTCCACAAATTTTCCTGCCAAAGAGAAGAAGGGAGGGGCAAAACAAGAATGTCCAACCTTTATAAAGAAGCCCCTCCTTACAATTTTTAGCAATCCGTTGGGCATTGAGTCATAAGCAATTCCTAATAACATGAGCTGGCAGGTGTTTGAGAATGATCAACAGATCGTCAATTTCTTGCAAGAAGAGGCTGAATTCTCGGCTAGGAATCAGGACAGACTAGAGTAGCAGTAGGGGGATCAAGTAGTGTAGTTGCGGAAAAACAAACTTCCCAAGGGTTTAGTAACATTGGAATCCATATTCAATCCTAACAACCAGTTCCGTAAGGAAAAGGCTAACATACAAGTCAAAGGAGAAGATTCAGAGCCAATTCTGGTTGGGGAAGGAAAAACACTTCAAATTGGTAAAGTGGTCACTGAACTGGAGAAATCAGATTTCATACAGCTTTGCCAAGAATTTTCAGATGTCTTTGCTTGGAGTTATGATGACCTATGAGGAATCAACCCAAAATTGGCACAACATACAATAGAACTAGATCCAGATGCTAAGCCCATCAGGCAGAAACAAAGACCAATCAACCCTCACATTGAGCCTCTAATGAAGAAAGAGCTAAACAAGCTAATAGAGGCAAGCATTATATTCCCGATCAAGCACTCAAGCTGGGTTGCAAACCTGGTACTGGTCAGGAAGAAGAACGGAGAGATCAGGATATGCGTTGACTTCCAAGACCTCAACAGGGCATCTCTCAAAGACCATTACCCACTTCCTTCAATGGAGCAAATATTGCAAGTGGTATCTAGTTTAGAGAGATTCTCTCTCCTAGATGCCTACTCAGGGTATAACCAAATAATGGTGAAAGAGGATGACTAGTTTAAGATGGCTTTCACCACCAAATGGGGCACCTATGCCTACAAGAAGATTCCATTTGGGCTATCAAATGCTGGAGCCACTTTCCAAAGGGAAATGGATTTGGCATTCAAGGGGTTGTTCAATAAAATAGTTCTGATATATCTTGACGACATCACTGTGTTCTCCAAAAATGCAGTGGATCACCTCTTTCATCTGAGACAGGTATTTTAGAGATGTAGGAGATTTGGGGTATCATTGAATCCCAAAAAATGCATATTCTTGGCTCGCAAAGGAAAAATTCTAGGCCATATTGTTTCAAAGGAGGAGTTGATAATTGACCCAGAAAGAGTTGAAGCAATTTAAGTGATGCCATTGCCAAGTCATAAGAAGGCTCTTCAAAGATTCTTAGGAAGGATCAATTTTGTCCGCAAGTTTGTTCCAACCTTTACAGCTCTCGTAAAGCCAATAACGTTGATGTCGAAGAAGAGCATAGCATTTAAGTGGACAATTGAAGGCAAGGAAAGTTTTGAGGCAATAAAAGAGGCTATATCTCAAGCTCCAACTCTCGTCAATCCAGAATTCTCCACGGATTTCATGTTATATGCCTTTGGTGGTGGGGACATGATTTCTGCAATCCTAGTACAACAAAACAAAAAGGGATCAGAACAACCAGTTGCTTTCTTCAGTCAAGGCTCAGAGGAATACAAAACTAGGTACTCTTTCATTGAAAAGCATGTCCTTGCAGTGATCAAGAGCTTAAAGAAATTCAAGCACCTAGTCTCAAACAACAAGATCCAATTGTTGGTCTCTCATGCGGGAGTCAAGGACTTCCTTCTAAACAAGGATCTGAATGAGAAGCATGCAGGATGGATCACTCGTGTCATGGAATATGACATCGAGATCAAGGTCACCAAACTAGTACGTGGAAAGGGACTATGTGAATAGCTAGCCTTGAGTCAACAAGTTGAAGCAGGTGATGAAAAAGAGACTGTCTTGGTACTACAGGATGGTCAAGAATAGGAAAATGATGACGTGCCCACTCCTTTTTGGACTCAAAATATGATACACTTCCTACAGACAGGCCTATGCACTCCAGAAATGAGAAAAGCAAAGAGGAGATACTTTATATTACAAGCTATTCCATATGTGCTTGTTGATGGTGTTTAATTCAAGAAAGACATCAATGGATTTCTATTGAGGTGCATTGGGACAGATCAAATTGAGAGGGTGTTACGAGATTTTCACGATGGAGATTCCGGAGGACATTTCACCCCACGAGTAATAGCTCTCAAGATAATGAAGGCAGGGTATTATTGGCCCACAATGTTCAATGAATATTATACATGGATAAGAAAGTGTAAGAAATGTGTACTCTTCCCAGGCAAAGAAAGACTAGCAGCACTTCCATTGCACCCAATTTTGGTTGACCAACCATTTATGCAATGGGGATTGGACTTCATCAGGGTCATCAATCCAAACTCAAGCCAAGGACACAAGTGGATTCTCACGGCAACGGACTATTTCACCAAGTGGACCGAAGCGGTAGCACTCAAAGAAGCAAATGAGTCTAATATACTAGACTTTTATGAAGGAATAGTGACCAGGTTCGGTGTGCCAGCCACTATCATATCAGACAATGCATTGGCATTCATAGGTTCCAAGATTACATAATGGGCTATCAAGAATGGAATCTACTTGGGCACCTCGTCCAACTATTATCCACAGGGTAATGGACAAGCAGAGTCCATGAACAAAAATTTGCTAAGAATTATCAGAAGGAATCTGGATGAAAATCAAAGAACATGGCATACCAAGCTAAAATCAGCATTATGGGATGACAAAATAACACCAGAGAGGTCTACAGGTAATTCCCCTTACAAGCTGGTCTATGGGAAAGAGGCAGTATTGCCTATATCATTAGAACTACCTGCATTGGAGCTCATGAAGCAGTTGGAGTTGGCTGAGTTTGAACCAATGGAGGCCAGGTATGCAGAGTTGATGGAATTGGAAGAAATCAGAGAACATGCATTTCAAACAATTGAGAAAGATCAGGCCTTAGTAAAAAGATGGTTTGATAAGAAAACACAAGCAAGGACCTTCCAGGAAGGGGACCTACTTCTGAAATGGGATGCAGATCGGGCAAAACTAGGAAGGAATTCCAAGTTTGATGCCATTTAGAGTGGCCCCTACATGGTCACAGGATGTAAGAATAGCAATGCCTTCCAATTGTCTACATTGGACAGCGAAGAACTCCCGATTCCGGTTAACAGAATCTATCTTAAACATTGCTACTGAAAAAGAAAAGGTTTACCCTTGTAAATAATAGCCTAGATTTCAATTCCTCTAAGTGCATATGCACATTGTCTTTTTGTAGTTAGGTTTCAGTTTCCCTAAGTGCTTTGGCACAGGTTTTGTTTCTCCTAGGTTGAATTTCTACAGTTCAACGTGCTCTCGGAGAAGGAGTTGTGGTATCAGGCTTAGGATCAGATATCAGGTTGGTTTCAGGTTATTGCTTATGACTCCATGCCCAATGGATTGTTAAAAGACCACTAATCTTCTACCTATCAAGCAGGTAATCATGTTGAGTCACCAAATTGTTATATATATCTACCCCCTGGGTAAATATAAACCTGACACAAAGGAAATATGTCGGAGAGGTCAAAAAACCCGACACAAAGGAAATATGTCGGAGAGGTTCAAAAACCTGACACAAAGGAAATATGTCGGAGAGGTCCAAAAACCCGACACAAAGGAAATATTTCGGAGAGGTTCAAAAACCAAACACAAAGGAAATATGTTGGAGAGGTCCAAAAACCCGACACAAAGGAAATATTTCAGAGAGGTTCAAAAACCCGACACAAAGGAAATATGTCGGAGAGGTTCAAAAACCCGACACAAAGGAAATATGTCAGAGAGGTCCAAACACTTGACATAAAGGAAATATTTCATAGAGGTTCAAATACCCAACACAAAGGAAATATGTCAGAGAGGTTCAAAAACCCGACACAAAGGATTTTTGGTTTCGGGTTTCGGGAAACATGAGACATGAAGCATGAAAATCGCAAGGCATGTCCCAATTCTTGGGAGTTCCGAAAACCCGAAACACTACTTAGGAAAATCACGTTTTGGAGTCGAGAAATAATGGGGTGAAAACATGTTGAGGCACCCTCCAAACTTGATGCAAATGCAAAGGAGAACCCCAAACCTGACTGGAAACAGACCCTAACTTGGGGAATATTCAAATGGCCATAACTTTTCACAGGGAGCTCGGATTCACCCAAGGTTGGACTTTTTGGAAATCTTACAAAGTCCTCTATCCAACTATGACTGGATATCTTTAATTAGGTGAGAAAAATTTCTTCAAAAATGTAAAATATAGTTCACCATTTTTTGGGTTTCTTAGGATCCTCACCTACCGCCATAATGAGATGAATTAAATACAACCTGCAGGTGGTTGGGGTAGATTTGGATTTTCTCTCTCTTCCCTCTCTCATTATTCCTATAAATTGTAAGGAGGGGCTTCTTTATAAAGGTTGGACATTCTTGTTTTGCCCCTCCCTTCTTCTCTTTGGCAGGAAAATTTGTGGAGTTCAAACCTCCCATCTAAAACTGTAATGCAACTTTTCCTTTTGGCATTTTGTAGTGTATTTTATCAATCTTTGAAGAAAATAATGCATGTATGTGGATGATTCTCAACCCTCTCTATGTTCATTTGCATCTTCTTGATCTTTCATTGCAAATTTGGTTATCTGTGCATGATATTGCATTACATTTTAATGGTTTGTGTTCATTGGCAAGACAAGTGTTCTTCATTCCTTTAGTGCATCACCTTGGTTAAATTAGGTTTGTTTTATTGCATCTTCTTAACCCTTTCTCATTGGCAAGTTAGAATAGGTTTTAGAGTAAACCCTCTGCATTTTTATGTGTGCATCTGAACAGAGGAATAGGAACCGGCCTTTATCTGGAGATCTTTCCCAATTCATAAGGTCCCACACTTGGGAAAAGATCCATGTTATGCAATCACATTAAGAGCCTCAACCCATCGAGTTGTAGACATTCATGGGTGCTGTGATTCGCCATCAACAGTTAGCTCTTGAAATGTTGAAAATCATAGTAAAATATCATACAAAGTTAAAAAAAAATTTGGTATCTAGTGTTTTAAGAAATGAATACATCCTCTTCACTAATTTTATTGGGTTAAACAAGAAATTATATTAAATTCTTCATTTTACTCACATATGAATTGGTAGAAAATTTTAATATCCTTGCCTTTATTTTTATTTATGTGTACAACTCAATTTGATCATTTAAGCTAAACAAAACAAAAATATTTATATACATATAATTATAATTATATTTTAAAAGCATATATTAAATATACTATGGTTATATATTTATTAAATTAAATAAAATTAAATGTATTATATAATATTAATAATAAATAAATAAAGGAAAAAAGGAACATTTTGTATTTAAAAATTTTTTATGACCCAAATGGCTTAAGTTATTTTGTTTTATTATAAAACAAAAGTTATAAAAAAAAGGAGGGCAGATCACCTACCCCCCAATATTAATCAAACAATACACCCCCCCACCAAAGTTTTATTTGCGGCCTGTGAAAAATTTATAACCACAGATTTTGTGTATGAGCACTGCGTTTTTCTTATATACACAATTATATTTTTATATACAATGTGTGTGTGTGTGTGTTTGTGTGTGTGTGCGTGCGTGCATAGTTGTATATATTGAAAGGAATGATAACTAGATCGTACCAAGCCAAGAACACATATGCTAAGAAAACACCACAATCAATAAGATGAAAGCAATTCACCAGAATAACTTTACATAAAACCTTTGCAAACAAATGAGCAACAATATCATATATTATTATGGCACTCAATGCAATACATTGATAATGGGCTTTGCTTAAATAGGCAAGGAATAACAATCTAAGAACCAGTCAAGGTCATAGATCAAGCCATAAATCATGGAAATAACTAGTCATCAAAGAACTAGTCAAGACCATAGATTTAGGAGAGAACTAGACATCAAGGATCTAGTCAATACCATAGATCAAGGAAAGAACTATACCTAACAACTAGATAATATCTCCTAATATCTAAATAAGATAAAATAAATATCCACACACATAAGTGGGTGAGGATAAATACAATAAAGGTAAATAAAGTACCTAGGTGAACATGAGCTAAGGTAAATACCTACTCTAACAACCCCCCCCTCAAGTGAAGCTAGGGGCCAAAATAGATGTGGCATGTCCACAGTATGAGTCCCGATAACTAGGCCTGATGAGGTACTCATGTCAAATAACTGGGAAAAAAGGGACATCGTAAGGTACCTAAAACCAGTAACAACAAAGTAAAAGAGAGTAAAAACCCGCTCCAAGGCATCCCAAAAAGCTCGGTTAAAAAAAATCGTACAATGCTAAGGAATTTTGGTCTGAATCCATTGCTCGATCATAGAACTCAAAAGCAACTGACACTAGGCTTCACCAGAATAGCTCCATACAAGAAGACTATCAACGGAGTGATATCGAAAGTGTAAAAAAACACCAAACATAATTCGACCAACTGCTGCAAATAGGTGTGCCACGATCCAAGAACAATAACCAAAGCAAGAAGGCAAGGACACAAACTCCAGAGTGTCACAATCGAATAAAATCCAAGGTAACAAGGCAAGAACACGAAACCTGAAGAAGTAGGATAAACACCACACCCTCCCATACTGCTGAATGGGTGGAGTGACGCTACAAATTTGTATGAGTTGCCCAAAATCAACTACTCAAACACTAACAAAATAACACTGGACTTCACCATAATAGATCCCCCACAAGAGATATTGTCAACATGCCAAAAGTGTCAAAAATACAGATACAAAATCTCTCAACAAACAAGAGAGATACACTACACCTGCTAAAGAAAAATTTTCAAAACAAGAAGCATCACAATGCATAAGGTATAGAAAGTGGAGCAAGAGGTCGAATGGTGGAGGATCCATGCCTATAGAGTCCTCTCAATGAATGCCTATGTCACCTTCACGAGTGATCAGATATCCACCCCAAATCAACACAGATGGATGAAGAAGATACCTACATATGACTTGGTGCAAAATGCACAATGGGTGCATGCAAAAGAACATCAGGATGTGTGTCAGGTTGATCATGTCTGACAACTGAAATCTCAGGTTTCTCAAGCCTAAGTGAAGGTGCAGATATCATGTGTTTCTCATGATCCTCAGAAAGAGTCGAGTGAACAAAAAAATGAGGTATGTCAATGTGTGATCCCAATGAAGTATCTGCACGAAAACCAATGTCATGGCAAGAATTCCACTTAACATGTGGAATAGAGGAAACAATACTCTGTGAATGTCTTTCAATGACTCCGCTAGTGAGACCCATAAAGCGGAGCATGTGAGAATGAATGCGGTGGTATGCTTCTTAAAAAATCCATGCAGCTGAGCAGAAGTAGGATACACAACATGTGGTACTGTAATAGGCACAGATGTGGAAGAGCATGCAGTAACAAGCCTCACAGGTTTAGAAGCATCAAAAGTGGGTTCAGGCTCAAAGACTGGTATATCAATGTCAGTGGGTACAAGAGAAAAAATTTCAAGTGGACTAGGAGCATAGATATGGTTGTCCACAATATGATGGTGATGTTGTAGGCTACCAAGTTTTTTCTGTAGGGAGTGTATTATTGTATCCTTATCGTTAATGAGTGATTGTAGAAGATTATTTCACTTCTTGAATGATCTATTTTCTTCAAAAAAAATTTCAATATCCTCTTGAATTCCACATACTTCAGAGAAAAACATATCATTCTAAGAATCCATGATAGGTACAAACTACAACTCCCAAAAATTTAGGATGTCGGGCTTAGCCGAAATTACATCCACAATTGATTACAACACTCCTCCATATTTGAAACTTTATAATTATAGTGCAAGTCTCAAAATAAATATTTCTAATGGAAAGAACCAACAAAACAAGCACTTTTGCAAAAAACAACACTCAAAACCGAGTTACCGATCAAAAGTTACAAGCTTTTTAATATTTTGTTTTGTTATTTATTTTAGTTGGCACTAAAACAAAATAAATTATTCTTGCCTTCGCCACACAAAAAAAAATTTAAGGGGGCTAAAGATAAGCACCTACTAGTAGGAATCACAAGCTTTTAGCCCTCATATGACCATACCATATGTCAGAGGGCTAAGGACTTTAATGGGTTTTTACACAACTTACTATTTTGGGGGGTGTCGCATGTTTTCAAGAAAGTCACATATAACTGCCACTTCTGGAAAAAATTTCTATTTCTAGACTGTGTAGACAGTGACCTTCATTGCCAAAAAATAGCAACCTACGGATTTTCCCAAATAAAAACATTCACAGCATCTGTGGACCCCTGCCAGAAAAGGAATGATTTGAAAACCTTCCTATGCACAAACCGAGACATATATGCTGCAACACAAAAAACCCAGTACAAATCTCGAGATATCCAAAAAACCTAAATAAATAAAATCATGTTTTTTTTCCCTTGGCTCGAATCCTGAGGCATGCCTGTATGCTTCTCTGCAAAAATTAAAAAACCACAAAAAATGACTGCCTCCAGAATTGGCCAGGTTTACAGTCAATCTTAGGGTTTTCACGCCTTCTGGATCTAATGGAAGCCTCTGTTTTTTATAAAAATGCATGCAGTGATAAAATACTACCAAATCCCAAATATATGATTACACAAATAATTTATTAGCAAAATAAAACTTACAAACGGATGTCAAAATCAATCTCCTGCTCTGATACCATGAAAGGAACGATAACTAGATTGTACCAAGTCAAGAACACAGATGCTAATCAAACACCATGATCAATAAGATGAAATCAATTCACCAGAATAACTTTACATAAAACCTTTGCAAACAAATGAGCAACAATATCATATATTATTATGGAACTCAATGCAATACATTGAGAATGGGCCTTGCTTAAATAGGCAAGGAATAACAATCTAAGAACCAATCAAGGTCATAGATCAAGCCATAAATCGATGAAATAACTAGTCATCAAAGAACTAGTCAAGACCATAGATTTAGGAGAGAAATAGACATCAAGGATCTAGTCAATACCATAGATCAAGGAAAGAACTATACCTAACAACTATATAATATCTCCTAATATCTACATAAGATAAAAGAAATATCCACACACATCAATGGGTGATGATAAATACAATAAAGGTAAATAAAGTACCTAGGTGAACATGAGCTAAGGTAAATACCTACTCTAACATACACAGATTTTTTGTATGAGCATTGCGTTTTTCTTATATATGTGATTATATTTTTATATACAATGTGTGTGTGTGTGTGTGTGTGTGTGTGTGTGTGTGTGTGTGTGTGTGTGTGTGTGTGTGCGCGTGTGCGTGCATGCATAGTTGTATATATAACAATATACATTCAGAATTTTGGGTTATACACACACACACACACACACACACACACACACACACCAAAAAATTGATGTATATACACTATTCACATTAGATGTAAAAATAGGTCAAAATGGCCCATACACAAATAGGGCAAATGCAAATAAATTACACAATAACAAATAAAAATTCAAGCAAACCCTAGAAAAGGGTTTCAAATGGAATAAACAATAAAACTATTGATCCATTCTTGAGCTTGAATATACTTCCATAGCCTCCCTTCTTTTTCTCCTCTTAAACCTGCAAAATGAAAATGAGAAAATAAGCTAAAAGAAATGAATAAGAGCATTTCATATAGATGTTTAGGGTTAGTTGAATACCTAGATCCTAGGGCTCAAAATAAATCCATTTAATGGTTGTGAATCACCCTACAAAAATTAGGTGAGGATTTTGGTGGGAATGCATTTTTAAATTAAAAGTATGTGTAACTTGTGATTTGGGCCTCGAAAGGGGTGTTAAGATGTAGGATTAAAAGGTGACTTTTATTTATTAGTTGGGTGACTTTTATAAAGTTCTCGACCCTTTGAAATTAATTAAATTAAATTTACTCAATCATAACTTGAAATTATTATAATAAGGATTTGCTATGTACCTTGGGATATGATAATATAATATATAAGGGTTGATGGAGATGCCGACATGTGGCACACATCCCCTTTGTTATATGTATGGGTTCACATGGGATATAATATTATAATGTATATGGGTTGATGGAGATGTCGACATGTGGCACACATCCCCTTAGTTAGTTATATGGGCTCACATAGGAATTAATTATATTGGGTAATGGGTCGGCCGACATTGGGATTAGATGTTACCCATCCTATTTAAAGGATGTGAGTATCATTATGAGCAGGTCATGTATGTATGAGTTGAGTCTTCTACTTGGTAGAGGTATATTGGAGGTGTCCCCCTTGAAGTGGATTCCCATCTTGAGAGATTGTGGAGTTACTCCTTCCTTAAGGAGCATTGTATTATTGTACATATATTGATTATTTGGGTATCTTGGCCCCACATATATCTGGTGTTGTGTTATCTTCTACAATTAACTGATTTATTATATGCAAGGTTCTTATCAGGATTAAAATATATTTCAACTAAATAATAAGATTATGGTAGTCTGACCTTAGCCATAAAATATTAAATCAATAAATAGTATTACAACTATGATATTAAATTAAATAAATATTGTACATGGTGATTTTAGCTAATGGCTTATAAGAGTTAATTAATTAGTTTTATCGAGAACCTTGGGAAGGGAATTAAACCCGAAACAATCGAGTTTAAATAATAATCATTAATAGTTAATTAATACAAAGAATTTATTAATCGTAAATTATTTAACTCTAGTTGCAGGTTATCCCGTTGCACCCGTTAAATAAAAAACATTATTCCCTAACTTTTACGAATTTTTATAGGGTTTGAAAAAAGACTTTTAGGGCTGCCCCCTTTGGGACCTAATAAGTCATTGTGAGGGAGTGCACCAGCCACTTTACCACCGTCATCAGTTGGGCCACTACCAAGCTTGCCGCATGTGGCACCATTTCCATGGCCGTCGTGAAGAGAGGAGCTAGGGTTCGCGATTACCATGTTGAAGCAAATTGCCAAATTTTAATTACAAGCATTTTAAAGTTTTGTTTAAGAAATATAATTCTACTTCAAAGTCTTACTTTTATTGGAAAGATAAGTTAAAAAGTAATTACTTTCTATTCTATATTGTAATTTATTAAACGGGACTATGAAAAGTCACGTTACCTACTCCCAGTGCTGGATTTTGACATTATATTGTAATTTATTAAAGGGGACTATGAAAAGTCACGTTACCTATTTCAAATTTCTTGCAATAATTCGAGTTTTGATTTATTTTTTGTAAAATATCAAACAAATAACAATTACAAATCAAAATCAATACAAAAAACTAAACAAAAATTCAAATAAAACTAAAAAAGAAATCAAACAAAACTAATTATTATTTTTCTTTTTTTTTAGTTTTATAGAAACATCTGATTATGAAATAGAACATCTAATTTTTAAGATTCTATTATTTTTATTTTCTTTATATTTCAATATTTCTATTTTTATGTATATCGTATTTTTCATGAATCTCAATTTTTTTATATATATACTATAATATTTAATTTATTAACTTTCTTAATTATTATAAATTCAATTCACACACACACACATATTTTATTTTATTTTACGCTCAAATTTGTTATATACATGTCATTTTGACGGTCAAATTATATTTTTGCATGTCAATCATGACGGTCATATTTTAAAAGTGACTGTATTTTGACATCTAAAATGACTAAAAATGTCCAAACACCTTGCAAAATCCAACCCTGCCTACTCCTCGAGTTACATAATGTCTAACAAATAGTTGGTTCATTTATGTTTTACGGTCTTTTTAATGTTACTCCCATTTTTATTAAAGAAAGTATATTAGGCTTTCTCTTCATCCAAACAAAAAAAATATCAAGAAAAATTTATGACTTTTTGTAGATTTTTCTTTGGTAATGATATTTTTATGTAAAAAATATGCCTTTCTTTTGGTTTGTTTAGTTATTTACAAAATTTTAACATTTAATTATCAATATTTCACGTGAAATTTCATTATATGTTTGCATAAAAATATATGTATTATTATTACGATGTGTAGGTCTTTCATTTTTAAACTTCCCTTTTATCTTGCATCTCCTTCTTTCATAATACATTCCAACCATTGTTTCCCCTTCCGCACTAGGTCTTCCTTCCCTACTAGATAAGACTGTAAATAATGTGTGTGTGTGTGTGTCCACATATGCGTGCACACACGATTTTCAATTAAGGGAGCCTTGCCTTTGAACAAAGGAGGAGGGACTTTTTCCCCTCACTATTGTCATAACATTGCATTTGTATTAACTCGCGAAAAAAATCTCAACAACCATTTACTTCAATTGTGACAAATAAGAGTGACCTGGAAAAGAAACTCTATTGTATTCACACTCATGCTTTGTGTAGTCCTTACTCTAAGATTACGGTGTAAAGTCTTTGTTAGCATGTTCTTGAGTCCTATCTCCTAGATCTGTCTTAAGATGCCCTTAATAAATTAAGGAGTATATGACTTTTTATATTTAACTTTTGCGAAGGATTTCCTTTGAAATTGACCATAAGCTGATTAGGATAATTTGTAGACTTGAAATGTGACTATTTCAAATACTACAAATAGAATCACCATCTTTAGATAAAATGTCAAACTAATTCTATCCTAACTCGGGCGATGATATCTAGGCTTCGGTTCAAACCTCATAAGAAACAAAAGAACAAAATTATGTGTGTTTTATATAAGATACATAGTGTTCAAAACGTGTTGAATAAAAGACCAATTAGCAACCTAATGGACTTAAAATGTTTGATTTGAGCAAGATAAGTTTAGATTAAGTCAACAAATAAATAGGGTTATCGCGGAGTAAACATCAAGTGATAATTTCTAAGAACCAACAATTTTTGGGTTGTTATTACATTGAACTCCACCTGCTCCGATAAAATCTCCACACGCCAATAGACACGTAAAAGTGGATGGGCATCGAATTGTCGTCATGGACAGCCAAGGAGCAATGTAAACGTGGGTAATAAAAGACAGCAACGGTCAGCGGCCTTCGTTTTCACAGAATGTGGTGCCATTGCTTTTGCAGACATTGTTAATACGTGGCTAACATACGCCACAATTTGCTTATGTAGACCGCATTTCCATAGTGCCTTACAGACCACTCTGTCTACGCTCACCACGAAGCCTTCACAACTTTTCCTTTCAGATGTTCTCAGTTTTTCTAACCGCACTGAGAACACGTCTTTTTCTTTCCCTACTGAATTTTATTTTGCTAACCATCGCCTTCCCCTATATAAACACAACCTTATCTTGTGACACCATGAATTAGAATCCAATAGAATTAAACAGTTGGTGACAATATAATAATAATGGAAGGAAGTCATTCGGCATGGCAGTGGCCAGTTCCATTTTTGTTGGGTGCGATCGGGGGCATTTTTCTTCTTATAACATGTGCTCTCATAGTTTTACTCTGCTCCATCTGCAAGAATTCCAACACTCATGTTTCACAAAGAATTAGCAGCAATACAGATCCTACTGATTCCGGTATTGACAAAAATGGGATTATGATCGTGAAGACTGGTTTTTCAGATGATATTGAGGAGAAAATGGTTGTGATCATGGCCGGTGATGACAATCCCTCTTTTATTGCTAAGCCAACATCAGATATTAGAGCAGGTTCTGATATTGGAGCTCGACTCTTTCAGTATTATGAACGAGCTGATGATATACTATAATTGTATTCTTGCAGGGTACTGATCAAACCATCTCCGTTATCATTTTGTCTATCTAATTGTTAAATATTTCCTGGTCTTTGCATTGTCCGAAAAAAATTAGTGTTGTCTGTACTTAAATTATAATTATGTTACAAATCGATCGTTTATTTTTTTCCTGAAGTTTAATTTAGCCTGACTATCTTTATTTGAGACGTTTCTATGTAAGTGAGTCATTTGTGACAATGGTTATTTTACTTCCGCATTTCGGAATTTATGATGTATTATTCATCTTTTTCAATTAAAATAACAAAAGTTAAAAAATATATATCTTTAAAATTACGGGCTCTCGTCTTTTTTAATCAGTTTATGCCGGCGGTTGTCTTAACTTGACAATGCAATACATGTGTTAGACCATACATAATTGAGACATAAACTTGCAATCGCATATGAATTGTGCAATGGAAACTTTGAAGGGGATAGATCAAAGAAGTTAAATTTGTGGTAGTTTTCAACATTGCTAGAAGAAGGGGGGAACCGATGTGATACTCTTATTTCTTATGGCCATGTGCCATTTACATTAACTGTTTAAAGGAGGAGTTTGTTGACCAGTTGGCAGTGGCTACCCTCCACTGAATATGCACCTCAGTCAACATTGCATCACCACTGTCCATTTCAAAATGGATGGTGGTGATGCATTGACCAATGTTGACTGAGGTGCATATTGAGTGGGGGGTAGCCCTCTCCAATTTGTTGCAGTGTGTAGGTTGTATCAGTCACATAATTAGGAGAGCTCAGAGTGTGAGAAGCCCCTGACTATTACTACTAATCTCAATAATTGTTGTACAATGTTGGCCCTTTTGGTTATTAGGTAGTTGGCACACACATCAATGTAAGGGATATTCTCTTACGTGGTACATGAGACACTTAGAGACAAATATGTGGAGTGGACATGACATCCTATGGTTGTTATTTCATGTACATTTGCTATTATGGTTTATCTCTAGCTATCAGCGAAATGATTAAGGTTTCTGTCATCAATGATTTTGATGAAGTAACCCCCCAATGACCATTGCAATAAAGTGGACTATGCTATTTTTAATTTATTATTTTTAATGCCACCAGGTGTCCGATTGGTCCCCATCTCTCTCATATTATTCTCATGAGTGCAATTTGTGCTTAAGTAGGGCCAAAATGGAAAATGGAGGCGAAAATCGAAAAAAAATCTAGGTGCAAAACCAAACCAGAATGAAATTCCAATTATAACCTTAGAGTGGCTAAAAGGGCTTGCATGGCGAAAATATGCGATCGTGCGAACAAAGGCGAAGGAGGGTTTAGAGGTATAGAAAAAACCGATGATGGATGCTTTCGAGGTGGAAGAGGTAATGACGATCCCAGTTTCAGGAGGTTTTTACAAATGAAGAGATGGAGCGATACACCATGGTGGGGCGATAGATTCTGCGTCTCTGGAAAATGGATGGATGGAAGTGCCGAATTCCAGAGAGGGTCGTTTTCCCGGGAGGTTGAAGGAGGTCACCCTAGAGAAAATGCAGTTCCTCTGAGAAGAGAAAGGAAATTGGAGGAGGTGCCGAATAAGAAAGAGGATTCCAGGGAAGAATCAAATCCGAGCCAAGCTTTGGCTTCCGAATCAGAATTTTAGCTATTCCCAAAATCACAAGGGCCGGGTGGGATTAGGCCTGTGAATGTGGCTATGGATGAAGGTGGGGCTGGGGGTGATTCAGGGGGCTCCGAAGATGTATTGGCGTCGATTTCCTTGGGTGAAGTGGAGTTGAAAGTCTCTAAAACGGTAAAATTAGTGGAGGTAGGATGTTCGGCGCTGGAAGAAATTTGGGAAAGAATGGGCAACAAAGAGATTATCTATAAATTCATTGGTATATAGCTCTCCAACGATGAACTCTGGATCTGGATAGATAAGAATTGGAAGTGCCGAGAGCGGCCTGGCATAAGGTTTTTAATAAAAGGTTTTTTTCAAGTATGCTTAGACAATAATGAAGACAGGGACAGAGTGTTTTTAGGGTGCCCCTGGTTTTCCAAAAATGTAGGGCTCTATTTGAGGCCTTGGTCGCCCCTCTTCAACCCGGAAGAAGAATTGGTTCGAAAGGTTCCGCTTTGGATTCGTTAATATAAGCTTCCTCCCGAATTGTGGGGCCGGGAGACCTTAAGAAAAATTGCGGAAGCTTTGGGAGATCCTATTGGCTTGGGCATGGATATGAAATTAGCCACCTTTTCTTCCTATGAGAGAATTTGCATCAAAATTGATAGATCGAAATCGTTGGTGCAGGCAATCGGAATCCCTATGGGTTTATGGTTCCAACCTGTTGATTATGAATGTTTGCCTTTTAGAAGCTTCAAATGCAGAGATATAGGGCATAAAATTAATTGTTGTCCGTTTATGAGAAAAGAGGCTAGGGACAGGTCCTTACTTCAGAATCCACACAAGGAGGATGAGAAAATAAAGGTTGATAGTGATAAGGTTCCTGGGAAGGATGGGGATGATATGGTAGAGGAGACTTCCAAAGAGAAGGTTTCCCCTCGTAAAATGAACTTGGTCTCATGCAGAAGAACTCGGAGTTGGAGGCCAATTTAGGGGGTGTAGGGGTGGATGTTGAAATGGAGGATATCTTCGATCAAGGGAAATTAATCTCTGGATAATTCTTTGGAAAAACAGAACTTGGAAATCTTGATGGAAGCTTTCAATTGTGCGAGTGGTGAGAAATTTGTCTCTGTGCTAGAGTAGTTTCCCAAAGCTCGGAATGAGAATTCTTTGAAGATTGGTGATAACAAGGAGAATGAGGCCCCTCTGGAGAAGTCTTGTTCTAAGTTGGTGGCTCCCTTGAAGGAGGTGGATTGGAATAAGAAAAGCTCAACTACTCCGGTCAAAAACTTTGAACGTCTGGCTTCTCTTCATTCAAAACCCCAAGCGGATATGGGTATTGCTAAAGTGGTCATGCAGAAACACAATGCCCTCAAAACTCAGCTTGAAGCCAAGATGAATATTGACATTGGCAATCAAAGCACTCTAGAGGCTTTCGTAGCTGGCGGAAGGGTCTCCCCTTCTATGTGGGAGTCATGAAGATTGTAAGTTAGAATGTTTGAGGATTAAATTCCTCTGACAAAGGCCGCCTACTAAAGTGGCTTAGAGAATCAGAAGTCCCATACACTCTTATGATTCAAGATACAAATTTGTCAAAAGAAGAAGGTGTTAGAGCCTGGAAAAATATCTGGTATAATTGTGAGGTGGTGGCGATGGAAGTTGATGGTAGTGCAGGTGGGTTAGCAATTTCCTGGTCCCCAAACATATACAAGTTTTTTCCTCTGTATAAATGTAAGTAGTTCATAGCCCTTCACTCTCGAGATTTAAAATCTAATGATCATTTTGTTCTTGTCAATGTTTATGGCCCTGTTTTGTTGGAAGAGAAAGAGGAGTGTTGGTAGTCTTTGAACTTAATTTTAAAAAATGAGGAGAGAAGGTAGGTCTTGGGGGTGATTTTAATGCAATCTTGAATCTAAACGAAAAAAATGGGGGGAAGAAATTCCTTCCTCAGAGCTTGATTGATTTCAGAGTCTTTTGTGGTGATTTTTCCTTGATTGATGTGGAACCATAGTATGGCAGTTTTACCTGGAACAATAGAAGGGTTGGTGCAGAGGCTATTTTGGAAAGACTGGTTAGGTTCCTTATTTTCTCAAATTGGGTTCTGCAGAATTTTTCCTTCAATTTGGACATCTTGAAGGTTGTTGGGTCGGACCATGCTCCCATTAGCCTTTTGTTGCTCTTTTATGAGAGACACAAAGGGATCCCGTTTAAAATGGAATTCATGTGGTTCCTTGATCCCTCTTTTGAAGAAAATCTAAAGACTTTGCGGAGTGTCAAAATGGATGGCAGCAAGAGATTTCGGCTTATGAGGAAAATGAAATAGGTTAAGGAAGAAGCACAAAAATGGAATAAACACACCTTTGGCAATTTGTTCCATAAGATAGAAGAGTTCTCTTCGGAGCTGGAAGTTGCTCAAGAGGAATTGATGAGGGATGGGGCTTCGGAGCCCTTGCTGGCTAGAGAAAAGGAGGGGCTAGCTCAGCTTGATCACATTCTCAAGATGGAGGAGATTATTTTGAGGCAAAAATCCAGAGTTAAGTGGCTTAAAGAAGGGAACAAAAATACAAAAAAAAATCACTTGTCCACTTCTATAAGGCAAAATTTTAACAGAGTCAAGTAGGTGACCCTGCCCTTTGGGGAATTTGTATTTGACATGGATTTGATTTGAGAGGAAGGGGTTTTTTTCCTTAGGAACCTTCTTTCAGATGATAATGGTGATAGGAGTATGGAAGAAGAGGTTTTGTTGTCTAACGTTCCCAGGATTTTGAATGAAGAGGAAACATCTAGCCTTATGAAATTCTTCTCTCATAATGAGGTTTGTGATGCGGTCTTTAGCCTCAGGGGGATAAAGCTTCTGGGCCTGATTGTTTTAAGATCGTCTTCTTTGAGAAGTTCTGGCATATTGTAGGGATCGATGTGTGGTCCGCAATGGAAGAAGAAAAAAGGAAGAGAGCAATTCTAAAGGAGTGGAGCTCCACCTTTCTTGCCCTCATTCCAAAGTCTGAGGATGCGAAGTATTTTTATGCTTTTAGGCCTGTTGATTTATGCAATGGGATATATAAAATAGTTTCAAAAGTTATGGCTATTAGGCTGAAGTCATTCTTGTGCTCAGTCATTTCTAATAGCCATAATGGGTTTGTGGAGGGAAAGTAAATTATGGACGAAATTGTGATAGCTCATGAAGCTATTCACTCTTTATCTCATAAGAAAAACCCATGTATGATCATTAAGTTGGATGTGATGAAGGCCTATGGAAAAGTTAAATGCATATTTCTTAAAGTGATCCTTTCCAAATTGTGTTTCCCTTTAGATTGGATTCAATTCATGTGTAATTGCTTCTCATCTCCTATGTTTTTGGTATTTATAAATAGTGTCCCTGTTGGGAACTTCTTAGTCCCTCGTGATCTTAGATAGGGGGACCCGATATCCTAATTTTCGTTCTTTATAATGGTTGAGATTCTTTCAAGGGCTATTCAAAAGCTAGTGTAATTTAAGGAATTAAAAGGGTTGAAAATCTCTTGGAGGATCGATCATATTTTGAATCCTTAGTTTGTTGATGACACGGGGCTCTTTGGTGACCCGATGATAGAGGAGGAGAAGAAATTTTAGGAGATTATAATCTTTTATGAAAAGGATGCAAGTCAAAACGTAAATGCCCCTAAATCAGTTATCTTTTTTATAAATGTGGATCTGAGCTTGCAAAGAAAGATATCTAGCATCTTTTGTTTTTCTATTGGTAAGCTTCCTAGTTCTTATTTGGGGATGCCTCTTATTTGAGGGGGGGATGGTAAGGATCTTTGGAATCCTATGGTGGAAAGAATTTAAGCTAAGTTGGCCTCTTGGAAAGGAAAATGGATTTCTTTAGTTAGGAGGGAGGAGCTGATAAAGCCGTCTCTTTAGGCGACCCCTCCTTATTTCATGCCTCTCTTCAAGTTGCCAGAGAAATTGGATAGCTGCATCATGAGTCTACAAAGGAAATTCTTGTGGTGTGGCTTGGAGGATAAGAAAAAATTTAGCTTGGTGTCATGGGATGATGTATGTCACCCAAAAAAAAAGGAGGCTTAGGCTTTAGATGATGTAAGATAATGAATAAGGACCTTGGGGGAAAACTCTTGTGAAGAGTTTACACAGACATGAATAGTATATGGAGTAGGATCTTAGTGGTGAAATATCTAAATCCATAGGATCCTATGGATATTTTCTATCAGAACGAGCACCGTAGTGGTTCAGGGGTTTGGAATTTCATTAAAATTTGTATAGAGTTGGTTGTGTTGAGTCTGACATGGTAGCTCAATGATGGAAGAAGGGTTGATATGTGGAATGAGAATTGGCTCCCAATGGGCCCCCTTTCTGAGGTTAAATTAGTAAAAGGGTTTAAAGAAGAAGTTATTTTGAAATGGGGATCTAAGGTGGTGGATTATATTTTTAGGACTAAGGGAGTTACCTTGGGGATTTCTCTAAGTCTGGGAAGTATTGAAAATCGGGTAGAAGCCTCATATTTTTTTAGAATACTTTTCTGCTTCCCTTACCCTATTGGCCATTCAGAAGACTATTTGGTCTGGTCTGGTTTGTGTTTGGGTGCTGTAACGATTAAAGAATTTTGAGCTGAAAAAATAAATTAGTCCTAAAGCAAAGGATGAGTGCACATGTGGAAGTTAACTATGGAGAAAAGTCACATCGTTGAAAGCATGCAAGAAGAGATAGTATCTTGGCCCACGGGATCAGGAAAAGGGTTTAAGGGTTTAAAGACCTAGCCATATTTCAATTAAAGGACATCACATGCAAAACATGTGATGCTACGGATAAGTGTAATGATGAGAAGGTTGTTACATGAAGACTTGAGGCTGAATAAAATAATATTCCAAGGAATATTAATGGTTACGGGCTACAAAGTGGAGGTTGTTATGGCTAGGTGAAATCATACATTGCTTGGGAACTCGAGTAGATCAAGAATATGATGACCTTTGGGATGTGGGCCTACTTTTGGAATGATGATCAAGTGAGCTTTCTACTCTGATTTAGGGAAGAATTTGGATCTAGACAAGGGTGTTTTGATTCTGATTATGGATAATGCTTAGAGAGTTAAAGGGTAGAGGGTATGTGTAGAGGTCAAGTGTGTATGTAATGGTAGATTCATGGTGATAAATATGTAATGGATTTATGGGGTGATATAGGGTTTCTAGTTGTAGGATGTTAAATTTTCTTGACCTATTCATGGTCTACTATGACCCTTTTGAAGTAGTATGACTACTGTAAACACTTGATTAATCCAATATATATAATTGGTTGATTTTGTATATCTATGTATATGGGTTCAAACCCTAGTGAATTTCACTTTGCTCATGGTATAACATATGTTTCTCTTCATATTGTTATAATGTCTTACATTTATTTTCATGATGCATTTATGCTTAGATCTAGCATCTTTACTTTTGTGTTGTAGTAAATGTTTGTATTTTTGCTATGTAACATTCCTCCATTAATGGATGAAGCACTCTTACAAAGCTCACATAAAAGAGCAGCTCGGTGCCCACATGTGCCTTGCAGTGAGTGCACTTGCCTAATGTTGGAAGAGAGGCCAGTGTGCTTGGGATTTTAAGGGAAAAGGTAAAAGACACTACATCTTACTTCCATTGTCTGGGACCTCTTTTAAATCTATTGTGATAATGGTGTGTGATGATAGAACACTTAACCTTGGATAACATTGAGACTTGGCTTAAAAGCATGGATGATGAGTTTTCTCAGCAGATTTAACATTGGAACTGATAGCTTGATGCACGTAAATGGGTAGAGAAATGTCATGTATCATGAGCTCTATAAGACATTTCTTTTGTTGTTTTCTAGTAGAGTTATATGAATGGCTGTCAGCATATGCATCAAGGAAGAGCTTCGTATTATAGATCTCGAGTTTATATCTAAGAAGAGTATTAGAGGCTACATGATATTGATCTGACTATGGACTTATGTTGTTGATCATTTTTGGAGATGGTAGTGTTGACCAGTTATAACTTTGAATACGCATGATTTTTGCGTATTCTTACCTGGATATTGTTGAGTTTAATTTTTTTTGGGATCCAAGAAGATATCGTCCTAAGCATGTTATGCCATTGATCCATTAAGATCTCTGATCGTCACTATGAGTACGGAGGCATTTCCTTATGGATAGCTAAATTACCACTAGGCACAGGGCCTGGAAGCTAGTGTGGTGAGAGATGGTGGATCTTAGGATAGAAGTAGAGAGAGAAGAGAGGTGACTAAAGTATGTTGAAGTGCAAGAAATGGAGATTTGTGAAAGAAAACTGTGAAGTTGCTGGAGTAATGGATTTATGGAGGAAAATGTTGCAAGAAGTATTTGAGGTTCATGCAGAGGGTGCGGGACTTGCGTAATCTATACTACCCCATCTTGGCAAGTACGGGAGACAAACCACCTCAACTTTGGGTGAGAGCTCATCGTATGAAGAAAGAAGGAGAGTCCCTATGTGCATGTATTTTAGCCCACCCGGTTGACAAAACACTGACAGCTTAGTTTTCCAATATCTAAGACACATATTTCTAGTCCATTTGGTGTTACTGAGACAAGTAACATTAGGTATATATAATTTTACATTACACTTATCTATAGACCATGCAAACATTTCTTAGATGGTTAGAGTTATTTTCTTTTTGCACAATTGTTTGGGCAAGGTGTGGGTATAAAAATTTTTTGGGTATCGTGTTTAAGAATTGGTTCTACATCAAAGAATATCAGGCACGTAGTTTAACACAATGGTGGGTATGCATTGAGTGCATCATATGTCACCATGACCCTTTCCTATGACATGGGAGGAGGATTTGGTGGATCCTAAAGGAATAGGGAGCTAGTGGATCTAGTGGATCTAGTGGTGGAGGTAACACTTGAGAGGGAATCAAGGTCCTAGATCTGGAGAATAAGGACCGCAACACCATTAGTAGGTGTTTTATGAGATGTCTCTGTATCTACCTAATTACAGGGGCATTGAATATGCTATGGAGCATGTACACAAATGCTAATTGGTATGGCTTGTTAAGGGGATAAGTGCCTTGGAGAGGAAAGAAAGTCATTTTGCAACTATGTTGCAAGGGCACGCACATATCTGGTACCGAAAGTATGACCTGCATCAGACGGATGATGGATTATAATGCGTTGTGTGATGAATTCTTGGTGGAATTCCAAATTCCAGAGTTTGAGAAAAAGAGAATCAACGCATTGAAGGATATTCAAAAAGGTATGGAAAGAGAGTGTGTGGGAGTATGATGCGCATGCTTTAAAACTCTTCTGTCTTAAAGTTGTCTTATGATATCCATCCATCATGACATGCTTAATGGTTCATTGGAGGATTAATAAAACCTTTCAGATGAGAACTTTCCCATACAGACATTCATGGATCCGCACAAGGCCTTGGAGGTTGATTTACATGTTGAGGCTGTTGGAAGCGTTGACATTGGGGAAATCCCATTTTTAGAAACAAAGATTACTTGCCATGGCGAAGTAACTTGAGAAATTCTCTATGCGAACTCGGCTTCATGAGACCCATAGTGGACTATGGTACATGGATTGTGAGATATAAGGACACACAAAAGATAAAATTGCCCACAGAAATATGATGCGCACATGGTGTCATTAGACTATGAGATCTTTCATAGAGATCATGATCCATGTAGGTGCCCAATTGTTGTAGCACACGATCCGCAAATAATGTGTCTTGTTATTATAAGATTTGATCATCTACAATGCATGATACAAAGGACTACCAATTAATAGACCAAATACATGATACCATTGATATTGATGTGCACCAGAACTAGTATTAGGAAAAAGTTATAAGAATAAAGTTTGTTAGTTTGAAAGGAACGTGGAGATGGAGGAGGTCAATAAAGAGGCTTTCACGGACTGGATTTAGAGTTCGTGGTAGTCAAGGATGTAAAAGTTTAATTTTCTCATGGAGCTTGTTACAATTATGGATCTACTGCAAACACTACAAGGGCGAGTGTCTAGATTTTTTACAGTACTCATGGTTTAGGAAGAAGCATAAGTATGAGGAGAGGCCTACAGTTGTACGAACACATGAGCTAGAATAAAAATAATGAAAGGGGCACGAGAATGGTTAGTATGAAGCGAGATGATCCGTTAGGGATACCTAGAGTTGTGCATGACTCTGAGTTGGAACCAATCTTAGTAACTACGTGGGTGGAGGACACGAGTGCTAGGGAGGAACTGAAGTAAAAACCTCTCATTACATGAGAATTAGTACATGGGAAGTATCCTGATCCAACTCATCAGAAGTAGGTCTACCCAGAGACCATGTAGGTGATTATAAACCTACAATGGGAGATTCATTGTTTGAAGGAGAAATCACGGAAGTTAGATAAGAATAGGAGTGCTGAGCTTCCTCAGAAGGACATGGATGAGGTCAAATAAGTGTGTAAGATGTTGCACCACGAAAATATTATCCCTCTCTTAGGAAGGTGGTTAATAGAAAAGGTATCACGCGTTGGAGGTGAGTGCGAGAGATAGGTCTTGCATGTTAATTTGCCCCTTCACAATATTGATCATGATAAGGAAATCACATTGAATGCAATTGTGGATGGATGGATCTTGAGAAACATTATGATTGAGATGAGCACTAGGTTAATGATCTAACTTTAGATGCATGGAATCATATGGGAAGACCCTCATTAGAACCATCTTCAAATGTATTGTATATGATAAATATAGAAAAGGCTATTCCCATCAGAGTATTGAAGGATGCATCCATAACCATCCAAGGGAAAAAGTTTACTTGAGACTTTGAAGTTTTAGCACTTACCGAGGTAGATAACTTTCCAGCCTTACTTGGATGCCCCTGGTGTTATAACTATAATGTTGACTTTTGCTTTAACAAAGGGTACATAATTTTTTAGAACAAAGAGAAGTGGGTCGTTATTCCAATGACGGATGGGAAGTATACACCCTATATAGAGCCTTTAGGAGAAGAGGACTTAGATAGAATCTATGTGCACACCATTAGATACCCTGAGGTTGTTCATCCATAAAGAGAAGGAGTCATTCAATGGGAAAATGCTCATTCCATGAGTGATACAACTAGCATTGCATGTAACAATTCGTAAAATAGGACCTATGAGCTGATTGTGAGACAATTGAAGGGCACCATGACTGGCATCATGAGGGTGCATTTAGTTAGGTTCTTGGGAGGAAAGCAGTTATCTAGATTCACTAGAAAGGGTAACCCTAATGTCTTTCTATGCGTGATGGAGGTATAATGGACCTGTCAGATAGAAAGGAGGAAAATGCTTACTCATAACTTGCACGAGATAACAGGGCGTTTATGGGTGACCCATTGAGACAACCTTCTAGAGTGGCGAAAATTTCAAGAATCATGCTCTCTGTTAGGTTTCTGAGGATAAATGCACCCTCTTCAACACATGACTATCATGGGAAGGAGTTCACTTCATTCCATGTCCAAGAGTGTGAGAGAACTTGGATAATGGGTGCAGAAGCTTTTCCTCCTTCACTATGGGTGCATAAGCTCTATTCCACCCTGTAGGCTTGCACATGCACGTGGTATATTCATTCAGAGATGCTTTGTCAGATAGGAAACTAGCAGGAAATGAAAACAGATATTATTCAAACTTTTGAGTATCAATGTTCAAAGCCATCAGTGAATTAAGTATTGTAGTTAGTTAAGCACCTTACTATGGGAGATAGTGTCATGGATAAGGACCGAATCCTAATTTTTTTTGGATAACATGAGTTGGGGGCACGCTTCATAGAAGAAGAGATGGAGGAGGTGCAACTTGAGCATGCCTGCCTAGAGAAAGAGAAAGGAAATATAGTGTATTTGATAGACGATGAGGAAGTGGAAAACTTGGATGTTAACCATACAAAAGGTATTTGCAAAGTATTAGATAAAGTAGATGAGAAAGCGTGCACATACCCTGAGCCCTTAAAAACAAATAAATTTAAGATTGGTAGAGAGAAAGATTCTAAGGAAGTTGTAATTATAGATTACTAGACGGAACAAGAAGTGTCGAAAATCATTGATCTACTGCGTGAATTCCAATATTTGTTCCCATGAGGGAACCACAAATTGAAAGGAGTAAATCCATCATTTGGAGAAATGAGGATTAAGTTAAAAGAGTTTGTGCACCCATTTTGGAAGAGACCTTATAGAATGAACCCAAATCTGCACGTAAAGGTTAAAGAGGAGATTAATAAGATGATAGAATCTGATATCATTGAGGCAATTGAAAAATGTGAGTTAGTGAGCCCAATGGTAATTAGTATTAAAAAGGATGTAAGGATAAGGATTTGTGTTGACTATAGGGACTTGAATGTTGTGTGTGTCATAAATCCTTTTACAACCCCATTTACTGAAGAGATCTTGGAAGGAGTAGCAAGGCGACAGATCTATTCTTTTACAGTTGTACTTTTAGGTTATCGCTAGGTAAGAATTGTGAAGGAATACCAAGAGAAGAATAATTTGACCACTAAATGTGGAAGTTTTTCTTATACGATGATGCCTTTTGGGTTCGATAACGCACCTGTTGTGATTTCATGCATTGAAAAACAAGCCCTTCAATACTTCATTCATAATTTTTTATAATTTTGTCTTGATGATTGGACGGTGTATGGGTTAGTAAGAGACCATTGTGATAGTATGAGGTTGATGTTTGAGAGATGCAATCAGTTGAGTATCTTGCTTAACATTAAGAAATGTGTCTTTGCCACCCCTTTTTACACTTTACTTGGTTACATTATATGCAAGGAAGGCTTATTAGTAGACCCTGCAAAAGTGGTTGTTATCTTGCATTTGGAGGAACCTACCAGTCAAAGCACGGTGCGTGGATTCTTAGGGTACGTGAGATATTACAAGAAATTTATCAAAATCTATGCCAATATTTCCACACCATTGGTGGAGTTGTTGAGCAACGCCTTTTATTTTCTACAAGAACCACATGGCATTAAATTACTTGGTTAACAATCCCATTTTGCAAGGGCGTATATGTCAGTGGGTCTTATTGTTTCAGGAATTTGAGTTTACGATTGTGGTGAAATCAGTGAATAGAAATTTGGTACCTAACCATATATCATGAATTAACTCAGGTGAGGATACATGGAGCATTGAGGACACAATGCCAGATGCATAGATATTTAGATTACAGCATGCACCCTTTGACTTGGAGTATATTTTTGTTTTCTTTCGAATGGGTGTGGCACTAAAAGGGATGAAGGCCTTAGAGAAGAAGAAATTGGCCATATGCACGACACCCTATATGTTGATTGGCAAGGACTTGTACAAGTTAGTTCAAGTTGAGGTTTTGTGTCGATGTGTATTGGAACATGAATGTACTGCAATTATGGAGGAAGCCCATGGTGACATTGCAGAAGGTCACTATGAAGAGAATACAACCGAGCACATGATCTTGTTTGTAGGCCTTTGCTGAGAGATGGTTTATAAGGATTGTATTAAATATTGCAATTCTTGTGATCATTTCCCACGCATTGGTAATCATGAGAAATGATATGAAATGAAAGACCTATTACTAGTTCTAGAGCCATTTGAAAAATGGGCAACTGACTTTGTGGGGCCTATTTCACCAGCCACACGCAGGATAGGTTTTCGCTACATTATACTTTCACATATTATATTATAAGGTGAGAAGATGTTATTCCTACAATGGATTGCATGGTGGCTATAATAGTTAGGTTCTTATGGGAGAATATAATCAACATGTATGTCTTCCCATTGAGCTTAATGAGTGATAGGGGTACACATTTATTAAATGAGATTATTTGGATCTTGTTGGCATATTTTATAGTGGCACATAAAACTATGCCCTATCACCCTTAGGCTAATGGAACTTTTGAGGCATTTAACAAGATACTAAGCCATACCTTAACTAAGATTTGGGATTTCGGCAGGAGGGACTGGAATGACAAGGTATTTGTGGTGTTATGGGCATATCACATGACTTATAAAAGGTTGAACAAGGCCACGCCCTTTTAATTCATGTTTGGTGTGGAGGCAATTATGCCTGTGGAATTCATGTTGTTATCTCTGTGTATTACGCATGCAGGAGGATTGGATGATGAACAAGCATTACAGGAGTGTGTTGATAAACATATGGAGTTGGATGAGATGTGCGTAATTTATAGATGGATTTAAAAGATAGAGAAAGCACAGAAGGAATGACATGATCATCATATTAAAAACAAGAAGTTTGAGGTTGGGTAGATGGTTCTACTATATGATTCTAAGTTTCTGTGCCACCCAGAGAAGCTCAAGGTGCATTGGTTGGGACCATATACTATCACTTACATACTTGATTCAGGTGCTTACCAGTTATAAGCATTAGATAACACATGGTTTCCCGGTTTCTTTAACTGGAGTAGGTTGAAGCCCTACTATAAATAAGTCTTCTTAGTGTTTATAAATAAGGTAGTGTTGATAGTTAGCTTAAGATTTCCCTTAATGCATTTTCCTTTATATGTTTTTCCTTTCGTCATTTGCTTTTCTTTGTATTTTTGGTTGTTTTTTGTCAACGCATTCATGCACCAGTAGCCAGTTTGATCTAAATGATATTTTTACATAGAGGACCACACTTCCATTTTAGTGTGGGGTAGAGAGTGTAAAGAAGAGTTTCATTGAATAGTGCGGTAAGAAGCAAGTGCTTAGTGTGTTGTTGATTGAATCCCCAGATGAGAAACTCAAAATTGCATGGGTTCACAACAGCGTGAGTAGTAGAGGTGATCATGGGATAAGATTGGTGTCAAAAGCTTTATAAAAACCACACACAGGGATAAAAGTGTAGAGAAAACTAAGGTAGGCTGCATCAAGAACGTGGCTTAAGATGTAGAGGAAAAATGACTTTAGCGCTATGAGAGCATGTCATAATCAGTGGTCCATGAAGTTTCACGTGCCAAAAGGTTGTGGGAGCTTCGTGCAAGTTTTTGCGTGAAGGGAAAGTGCTAGAAAGAACACGTGGGAGGATGGTGTTCGAAAAATCTAATTTTAATGTGGTTGTACGGTGGTATGTAGTATGGGAGTTAATGCACGAAAAATAAAAAATCTATAAATAGAAGGTCGAGGAGAGTTATTCGTTTTACCTTTCATTTTTGTTGAAAATCTCTTGTGAACTGGGGCATCCTTATGAAAAATTTGTGAAGAGTTTCATGTGAAGTGGAGAAGTTGGCAGATTTGTGAACCAGAGTTGAACAGAGTACGCAATCATGTGTAGAGGAGGTTTTTTGTTGGATTCCCATGAAATTTTATGTTGTCTTGTGGAAGGAGAGTTTTGCAGGTTAGGGTTTACAGACTTATGGCTTAAGTTTTGAAGAAATTTCACAGGAGTGGAGCCAAGGGATATAGTAGTGTTAAATCATGATGCAAGGAAGAATTTACAAGGACCTGATGAGAAAAATGGCACCAAGGAAGGGATCGAATGTTTCACCAAAGAAGGGAAATGGAAATGGTAAAGGAAAACCCACAACATCGAAAAGTTTTAATGAAGAGTGCTATGCAAAGATACAATACGCAAATGGCATTTTGATGGGGACAGAATGGGTTTCTCACATGCACAAGGTGGTTATTAGTTATTATAACCACAAGACATATACCATGGAGAAGGAGATGGAGTTAGAAATAGTTCGCCTAACTAGAGAAATAACAAAGGATGGAAATCTGCTGTATGATGAATCTATGAAGACAACATTAGAGAAGGCTGGAATTTTACAACTCTGTGAGTTGCCATATTTTGGAATACTGAAAGGTTATATGAGTGGTTAATGTCATGCGTGCATGAGGACTATTTTTACTTTGCAAGAAGTAAAATGCAATTAACTAATCAGTTAATCTCCTACTACATTGGACTTATCTGCATTGGAAAATCATTGGAGGATGAGTTGGGCGACAAGGACACTGTTAACGAAACAACCATGAAATATGAATACAAGAAGGGTTAATGCTACTTTTATATCACCAAGATCACTAACCAAGCAATGAATATGGCCACACACCTGGTCACCAAGTTTAATGGACAAGAGGTGATTGTGGACAAAATGATGGTTGTACATTTGCAAGAATTTCAGAAGGAATAATCTACCACCTCTTGGCCTTCATTGCAGAGGAGATCATAGATGCCACATGTGACAAGGATAAGATCATGTATGGTAACATCCTTCTTACCATTTTTTTTTCTAAGATTTGATTTCCCAATGGGTTGAATAGCTACGTATGGGAATACCCTAATGAGAACCCTTCGCCCGCTACGAGGCTTGAATCATACATTTATGATATAATGACTGCTCCATATAAAACGTGCTTAGAGAAGTGATATAAATAAATGTGCGATGCATTTGGGGAAGAATGGAGAATCCTTGAGAAACTACCAGCCTTGGTGGATGGTGAGGCTGCATTTTTGGTATACCAGCACTTTTGCATAGGCATATTCACTTTGACAGATGGAATGAAAAGTCCATGGTGTAAGCTACCATTTTCCTTCATAGTGTAATAGTTTCAAAGTGTGGTTAAGAGGTTCAAGGAGGCCAAAAAGTTCATATTTTATCTAAGTAAGGTACATCAAGATCACCTTGCGCTACGCTAAACCTTATTAAATCCTACAAAGTGCACCTATGTGGAGATGTATGTCTCTCATGACGTACATATGGTAAAATCTATGTCAATACCTATTACAAGAAAGACAACAACAAGCGTCTATGTACACCTAAGACCCAAGTTTGAAAAGGGTGTGTATGTTGAGGATGATGTATCCATTCTAGAAGACCCTATCGGAAGAAGGAAGGTGGTGCCAAAGAAGAGAGAAAGGGAAGAAACTCCAGCAAGCAAGGTGCCAAGTGCACGTACAGTTCAGACCATGAAAGCACATAGGAGTTAGGCATGGGAACAAGTACTTACACTCATAGGAATAATTCCCCCGTGAAGGAGAAGTCACCTGAGAAGGAAATGTCCCCTGTGATAGAGGAATCACTAGTGAAGAATAAATAGAAGATGACACATAGTTTAGACTCTAAGGATACGGAGAGTGTGAAGGATGACGACTCCGAGCATGGAAATAAAGAGTACGAGGAGGGAAAGAGTCCCCCTGTGCATGATATACATGAGTCTAATGAGGTCCATAATGATTATGATTAGGGAACTCATATTGTCGAAGGAAGTGAAGAAAAATTAGGGACGAATGCGCAGAATATCCAACACCTGGTTGGAGGATAGTTAAAGGACACTGTGGAATGGGAATTGGCAGGCATATATTCATAACTTGGTGGAGCTCAAGGTAGACAACAACGCTGAGGAGATATTGAGAGAGGTAGAAGAGAGCGTATACAAGGAGAAGAATCTAGAATTCATCTTTCCAAAAGCAGCACAAACTAGTGGAAAAGGCGCGATAGCGACAGTAAGGACAATGATACATGACTTATGTCAATGATATTGAAAAGGTCCTACGCACTTTGTTCCAAATCACAGTGCCCACAAACCAACTCTTTTGTTGGTCATCTTTTGAGAAAGATAGTTCGTACAAATGAAAAAGGAAGATGTTTTCATGGATTTTTGAGTCCCATGTTGATGAGCTTGATTTTGAAGTTGGTGTGGATGTACTAATAGAGACACAAAACCCTAATGAGGTGAATATTATCATGGATACTTAGCGGCTAACCGATTAACAATCCTATAACATACTTAACAAGGTGTCAGTAGAAGTAGAGACACAATTATTTGGGAGGAATAATAAAATCAAATCCCTGGAAGAAGAATTGGAAGAAAAGAATAAGGAGATAATATAGAGAGATAGGGAGATAAAAGGAAAGGAATCCATAATTGTGTTGCTGAAGGTTGATTTGAGAGAGGAGAAGGCAAAAGTGCGTGAAGCTTACAAGAAGGTGGAGACTATCTCATACTCCATCATTCTAGCACACCTAGAATTGGCCCCTCTTGAATAGAAGTATGATTCAACTTTCCTCTTCTTGGAGGATTTGATGTGCTTGATCACAATGGAGAAAAAACTTCTTTTCTCGAGTCAGCAGAGTGAGTTTTGGCGTGAAAAAAATAACAAGAGAAATCTAATATTGAAGAGACCATAACTTAGTACTTTGAGTTCCTTGCCTCAGTTAAAAATTTGGCACACATGGCCGAAGTTTTCTATGAAAACTGTGGAGACAAGGATAGGCTTGTAGGTATATTGGTTGTTACCCATGAGGTGGACTTGAAGGATTTCCAATAAAAGAACAAAGGTAATAGGGCAAAGCGGGAAAAATTCATAGCATAATTCGAGAAGAATTCAGAGATGATTGAAGGCCTAAGGGTCTCAATTAAAAATAAATTAAATGAATTATATCCCCAAGTCACGCAAAGGATGGATGTGTTGAGCGACATTAGCAAACAAATGGAAAATAGTGTTGATACACAGAAAGCAAAGGGTGAATAGTTATCATTTGATGAAGTCAGCACATTAATAGGGGATTTATTTCAACAAAAATAGAGTGAGGTGGATGTCTAGAATAAAATTCAAGCATCCCTGAACACAGAAGTCCCAATCCTTTTGTATTAGTAGTGAAATTATTTTGTTCTTTGACATAATCTAGGTACAGATTATTCTTTTCTTTCATTATTTATTCTTTAATTTTTGGAAGATGGATTGTTTCCGTGAAAGATAACACATGTATAGTGTGGGGAGATGTTGAGCTTAAAAAAATACTAATTCCTAAAGAAAAGGATGAATTCACGTGAAAGGGAACTATTGAGGAAATCACGTGGAAGAAAGCGCATAAAGAGAAGTAGGTTAGCGCGTAGGAGAAGGAAAAGGGTTTAAGGGAACTATAGAGAAAAGCACATGGGTGAAAGTTCACACAAGGAGAGGTAGGTTGGCACATGGGAGTAGGAAGAGGGTTTAAGGTTTTAAAGACTTAGCCACATTTTAGTTAAAGGGAATCACATATAAAACACGTGAGGCTACATATAAGTGTAATGACGACAAGGTTGTTACATGAAGAATTGAGGTCTCAAGAAAAGAATATTACAGGGAATCATTTATGGTTATGGGTTGGAAAGTGGAGGTTGGTTATGGCTATCTGGTACATGCATGGCTTGGTCCACTCAAGTAGAATAGAATATGATGACATTTGGCATGTGGGCCTACTTCTAGAATGATGATTAGGTGAGATTCCATCCTATTTAAGGAAGCATTTGGATCTAGACAAGGGTATTCTGATTTTGACTTTGGATAATGCATAGAGATTTAAAGGATAAAGTGTGTGTGTGTAGAGGACGAGTGTGTATGCAATGTTGCAGATTCATGGTGTTAAATACATAATGGATCTAGGGGGGTGATATAGGTTTTCTAGTTATAGTGATGATATTGTCTTGATCTATTCAATATTTTATGACCCTTTTGATGTAGTATGGCTACTGTAAACACTAATGTTAATCAATATAAGATAGCTGGTTATTCTGATAGATATGTGTTTATGGGTTTAAACCCTAGTGTATTTTACTTTTACTCATGGTTCAGATCTAGTTCCTTCATATTGTTGTAATTCTTACATGTTATTTTCATGATGCATCTAAGCTTAGATCTAGTATCTTTGCTTCTATGTTAGAGTAAATGTTTGTATTTCTATTCTGCAACATTCCTCCATTAATGGAAAAGCATTCTTACGAAGCTCACATAAAGGAGGTCCTTGCTTCTTGCGTGTGCCTTATGTGAGCTCCTAGATGATGTAGGGTGATAGGTCGATGCGCTTGGAATTTTAAGGGAGAAGGTAAATGGGGCTAAAAAGACTTGTATGCTTTTATCTTCAAAATGAAAAACTCATGTGAAGCCTCAAATTCTTTTCCTTTTGATTCTATTTGGATCAAGGAGGTCCTCTCTAAAGCTAATCACTTCCTATGGTTAGCTGCACTTAGTAATTTCTTAACTTATGATAATTTATAAAAAAGAGGCTTCTTTGGCCCAAACTTTTTCTTTTTGTGTGAGGAAGCAGACGAGTCTTAAAATCATATCTTTGTTCATTACTCCTTTTCCATTCAAGTGTGGACCTGTGTGTGGAATCAATACAACATCACATTGTTTCTCCCATCCTTTATTTTGTATCTTATGACTTAGTGGAAGAGGAAGATGAATCAAAATGGCCTTAAGATTATGTGAAATTTGACTACGGTAGTGCTTGTGTGGAGCCTATGGCTTGAAAGAAATAAAAGAAGTTTTTGAAGCACCAAGATGCTTTTTCATCAAGTTTGGAATAGAATTGAAAGCATTTTTTTTATTTGGTAGGGTCTTGGATCTCATATCTAGTTTGCAATAACGAGGATAGACATATCTGCGGGAAATGACCTTCAATTCTATGGAAGTTGGATGCTCTAGCTCCCGATAAGGAGAGTAAGGGGAAAAGGGTAATCATTTGGAATCCTCCTCCAGAGGGGTGGATTAAGTTAAATCTTGATGGTGCGCTAAAAGGAAATCAAAGTAAGGCAGGTTGTGGCTGTGTATTTAGGAGGGATGCTTGTCAGCCTCTTTTGGTGATGGTCTCAGACTCTGACATTTATTCCAATAACTTTGTAGAAGGTATGGTGATTCTCTTTGGTTTATTGGAATATAAGTGAAGAAATTTTATCATGTTATGAGTTCAAGGGGATTTGTTGGCTATTAAAAATATTTCTCGTAGAGGTCCTCCTAAGGCATGGCATTTAAAATCCATTTTTTTGAAAATCAATTCCATACTGATGTCCTTTTTTGAGGTAAAATTCTCTCACACCTTGAGAGATGACAATAAGGTGCCAAACTATTTAGATAATAGAGGGGTTGACGTGTACGATAATCAACATTTAAACTCTCTTTCTAGGGAATTGGGTTTTCCTAATAATATTTAGGCTCTTTTAGCAGGATACACACAAATGGCGTAGGTTGGTGATTGTAAATGATTATAAAGGATGACTTTTTTCATTTCCCTTCCTAATGAATAATGTTGGTTGATGTGAAATATTTAGGCATAAATTTTTGGGATTTGATGCATGTGAATCTTTTATTATGGAGAGAGGTTGCATGTGTATTTAAGAAGGTCTTGTAGGAGCTTTAATTTATCTCTTGAGGTTATTTCTACTCTTCTATCAATTTTTCTTCCTATTTTACATCGAGATGTTCACCCTCGGCTTGCTTTGATCTTCTTATCCTTGAATTTTATGGTGTATGAGGGTGGATATACGGAGGGGAATAGTTGGAAGTGATGACATGCTTAGATGGGTGAAGTTTTCAGGGATTTATTCAGTGAATGGTTGAGCGAAAGGATTAAGAATGCGGCGATGCGTGTCTGGATAGAGAAAGTTTGGTCAGTAGCGGAGTGTGTTGATGCTGAAAAAGAGGAGGTGGTCATCTATGAGAAGTTTAAGAGGATCATGCTCGACCCTAGCCAATTTGTGGGGAAGTGAAAAATCTTTGATGTAGCTGAGGGTTTGAGCACTACTAATATTATTTCGAACTTGTCAGGCCAATTCATCTTGCATTAGGAGCTGAAGGATTTGGAGGAAATGATGGTGAGCATGTAGTATCACATTCATGCTATAGTACATGGGATCCATTCCATCTTACACGGTCTGGAGGTGATTTCAAGGTTTCATGGAATTTGGCTCTTGTTATGTCAGAAACGTAGCACCCTAGGATTTGAACATTACAAAACCCTAGTTTTGAAAAACATGGGATTTTATCAAGGTGTTGGACCTTTGCGATTAAGACAAACCTCTAGAGAAGGTTGGTTCCTGACTGATTCTAATTCCGATCTACTCCTAAAATACCAATTCCAAGGGAAGAGAGGAAGATAAATACATCAATATAAATCCTAAACTAAGGGAGGCGATAACACCAAAAGAAGACTAGAGAGATTCCTAGTGACTGAAAGTGGAGGGAAATGGGGAAGAAGAGGGCAGATAAAATTCCACATTCCAAAAACACATTCAAACATCCAATATCATGGAGCACAATAAATTTTAGCCCTGTAAAGGAAAATAATATGTACAATATACCAAAAAAATATAATAGAAGGAAAGAAATGCAATATAAATAAAGCTAGGTTAAGAAGAGCCAAACATCACTAATTTTATTGCTTAAAATGATGCACAATCCATTACAGTATAGGCATAAGGAAATAATGCTTCACAAAATAAAAAAGTTTGAGGCTTGCAGCTCACAATAGTGCTTGAAATTTTTTGGAAGAGTTCCTTTACAATTTCAAAATCCTCCCCTCTTCAAATGAGGGGAATTTACATATATATAGAGAAAAGGAGCTACCAACCAACATCCTTCATTAAATGTTTGTATGAAGGTATGGGCATCCATGATGGTTTGCTGTTCAATGGTAATTTTATTGCATGGCGAACAAGGGTACCAAACCTCATTAAAATGGTTGTTCAGGTAAATTATAAGGTGTCATTAGTGCTTGTCCATATCTAAAACTCTTTGTTTTCACCTAATGGAAACCACTAGCTGATGCACAAAAAGAAGGGAAGAGTCACCGCCATCGAGAAAAAGACTTTTCGTGTGACAACAAGAAATATTTTAAGATAACAACAAGGGGAGGTTGATGTACGATAGGAGGTGATGATGACACATGTAAAGAAGAAGGCATTGTCATGTGACAGGAAGAAGCTTTTTCATGTGATAGGAAGAAGAATTGTTGAGCAACAAGAAGAAGCGTTATCATGTGACAAGAAGAGGCGTTGTCGTATGACAGGAAGAAGCATTTTCACATGACAAGAAGAAGGAATTTTCACACGATAGGAAGAACTGTTATTATGTGACAGGGAGGAGTGATGTCACATGATAGGAAGCATTATTGTCTCACTACAAGAAGTGGGCATTGTCACACAATAGGAAGAAGGCATTGTCATGTGATAGGAAGAATAATTTACATGCAAAAAGAAGATGACATTGTCACATGACAAGAAGAAGGTGTTGTTGCATGACAGGAAGAAGCGGTTGATGTGTGTCAAAAAGGCAACAATCCATACATTTTACAATTTTGACCACTAATATAAACCCTGCTCTGAACCTTTACTGCGGCTTGCAACCTCTCTGTGAGATACCTTGTAAACTTCCCCCATTAACTGTCAATGTCAAGACCTTTAGGTTGATCCATTTTTCAAGGGGTGTGAAAAAATGGATAACAATTCGTGACTTACAGGGTGATCTACCTACAGGATCTGAAAGACCAGTGATTTTGCATCCATTGGACATGGAGTCATTCTGATTGTTGAAACTTTTCTGATGTCTGAAATCTCTTATTTATCTCGAACACTACTAAGACACTACTTCATCATCAGATATTTCCTAAAACTGGAAAGTGCAACAACAAAAAAACACAACCATGTATAAATAACAAAATCATATACATCCTAAATGGAACATGCAAAGAATAAAAAATCACTTATCTAAAAGAAAACCTAGCTACAACAAAATGATGTCTTGTAATAACTTTGAGGAATTACAAACTCTAAACTAATATTTACATGAAAGATGCTCCCATCAGTAATATGCTTGAGATTGATGCAAGTGACTGGGATCTACAATTCTTCTCCGACCAACTTCCTCAATTAGAAATCATTGTTTTCTTTACACCCTAAAATTAAGTAGGGGCCACTCCACATTACATCAAACTTTGAGTGCCTTCTTGGTTTAGCTCTTTCTGCATCCCATTTCAGAACCAGGTCTCCTTCTTGAAAATTTTTGTCTTTGGAATTTTTGTCAAAATTCATCTTGATTTGAGCTTGGTCCTTCTCCATTTTTTTAATGGCATGGTCCCTTAGCTCTTCCAGCTCCATCAGCTCTGCATACCTGACTTCCATAGCTGGAAATGAGAACAAATATAACTACTTGATTAGCTCCAAGGATGGTAACTCAAGGGATATTATCAACCTTTCTTCCCTTCCATAAACCAACTTGAAAGGGGAATAACCAATTGATTTCTTGGGAGTGATTCTATCAGCCCACAAGGCTGATTTCAATTTGGTATGCCAAGTCCTTTGATTCTCATCTAGGGTTCTTCTTATGATTCCCAGTAAGTTATTGTTCATAGAATCTTCTTGTTGGCTACCTTGAGGGTAGCAGTTAGAATAATTTCTCAAGTAGATGCCATTTCTAACTGCCCAATTTGATATCTTTTCTCCAAGAAATGCTAAGGCATTATTTTATATTATAGTGGAAGGAACACCAAATCTTGTAGCAATACTTTCGTATACGTCCATAGTGTTACCTTCATTTTCTTCCTTAAGTGCAATTACTTTTGTCCACTTAGTGAAGTAGTACGTGGCTATAAGAATCCATTTGTGACCTAGGCTGGAACTTGGATTGATCATCCCAATAAAATCAATCCCCCATTGCATGAAAGGTTTCTCAACTAAGATAGGATGGAGTGGGAGGGATGCTAGCTTCTCTTTACTTGTGAAGAAGGCACACTTCTTGCATTTTTTTGATCCATGAGTAACAATCATTAAAAATATTAGGCCAGTAATAACTAGCCCTCATGATTCTAATGGTTATTTCTTTTGGGAAAAAATTACCACCTACCCCTCCATCATGAAACTCATACAGTATCCTCTCTATCTGATCTATCTTGATGTACCTTAGGAGGAAACCATTCACATCCCTTTTAAAAAAATAATATCTACAATAACATATGGGATGCAATGAAGTCTGAAATAGCTTCTTTTTGAGCTTACTCAATCCTTGCAGGATTTTGATCATGTTTAAAGGAAATGTACAATATCCTCAGTCCAATAAGGAATGGGTATACCACCTGTAACTTTTTCTTGATTATCTTGCAACATCATAACATCTTCTTCCTCCTCTCTTGATTCAACATGATGGTTATAACCTAGATACTCACACAATCCTTTCCCTCTAACTAATTTGGTCACATTTATATCAATATCATATTCCATGACCTTGGTTATCCAAAAAAATCTCTTTTCAGTAAGGTCCTCGTTTAAAATAATTTTTTTTACACCAGCATGTGAAACCAATAGATGAATTATATTGTTTAACACTAGATGTTTGAATTTATTTAGACTTCTAATCACAACAAGGACATGCTTCTCAATGAATGAATATCTCACATCATATTCCCTGAAGGCTTTGGATGAATAATGAGAAAGGATTGTCTAGTCCTTCTTGATTTAGTTGTACTAGTATGGAAGATATTGCATACGTGCCTCCAAAAGAGTATAAAAAAATCTTATGAGAAATATGGATTTATGTGGGTTGGAGCCTGTGTAATGGCCTACTTTATGGCTTCAAATATTTATTTTCCTTCATCAGTCCATATGAAAACCATATTCTTTTTCAACATTAGTGTGAGTAACTTAACAAGATGGTAAAAGTTACGAACAAACCTCCTAACAAAATTAATTTTCCCCAAAAAGGTCTAGAGAGCCTTCTCATGACTTGGCAATGACAATGCTTGAAAAACTTCTATTATTTCTGGATTAATTGCCAACCCTTACTTAGACACAATGTGGCCTAAGAGATTTCCTTTGTAAGCTAAAATATGCAGTTTTTAGGATTTAAAGACACTCTGAACCACCTGTATTTTGAGAATACTTGTCTAAGGTGAAAGGCATGACTTGTTATGTTCTTGGAGAATATAGTAATATCATCTAGATACACAAGCACTATATTATTGATTATTGTTTTGAATACCATATCCATCGCCCTTTGGAAAGTGGCTCTAGTGTTTTGCAGTCCAAATGAAATCTTCCTATATGTATCTGTGACCCACTTCATGGTGAAGGTTGTCTTGAACTGGTCATCTTCTTTCACCATGATTTGATTATAGCCTGAGTAGCTATCTAGTAATGAGAACCTTTCAGAATTGGCTACAACCTGCATAATTTACTCCATGGAAGGAAGTGGGTAGTGGTCCTTAAGAGAGGCTCTATTCAAGTCTTGGAAATCCACACATAGCCTAAATTTCCATTCTTTTTCCTAACCAAAACTAAATTTTCTACACATGAAGAGTGCTTGATTGGAAAAATGATGCTTGCTTCAATGAGTTTGTTCAGTTCTCTTTTCATGAGAGCCGCGATATGAGGATTGACTTGCCTTTTCTTTTTCCTGATGGGTTTATCTCCGAAATCTAGTTCAATTTTGTGTTGTGCCATCTTAGGATTAAATACTTTCACATATTCATAGCTCCAAGAAAAAACATCTGAAAATTCTTGGAAAAATTGAATAAATTCATATTTTTCTTGTTCAGTGCTTACCTTTCCATTTTGAAGTGTTTTCATTTATCCAAATAAAATTGGCTCTGAATCCTCTCCTTTTACCTAAATGTTTCATATTTCCTTCCAGAAATGATCATTAGGATTGAATATTGACTCTAGATTCACTAAAAAATTTGGTATCTTATTCTTACTCATTTGAAGAACTTTAACATCATATTGTTTCTCTAATTTATCCTAATTTCTAATTGAGAATTCATCCTCCTCATGGAATAAATTAATGATCTATTGATCATTCTCAAATTCCTGCCAGCTCATGTGTTATTGTCCGACACAACTGGCCTCACAATTACATCAATATGTGGCTGCAATTTATCTTTTTTAATATTTTCCACAACATCAAATGTTACTCCAATTTATGCAAGCCTATCTGCAGCCTCATTTTTCTTCTTTGGTATGGCTTGAATATTGAACGCTTCAAAATAATCAATTTGATCCCATACCCAATGGTTGTAGGCTTTGATTAGATAATTATTAGTAGCATGTTTTCCCCTAACTTGGTTGACAATTAATTCACTATCCCCAAACACTTGCAAGCTATGTATACCCCTATTTTTTCCCCAATTCAATCCATGTATCAATGATTCATACTCAGTTTTATTGTTTGAACAAGTAAACTTAAAATGGAAAGCTGAGTAGTACCTCATGCCTTATAGTGAAAAACTATTTGCTCCTCCTCCAACACCTTTCTTACTCCTTAAACCATCAAAAAATAGCTTTCATAATTCCTTATCACCCTTATCATCCGGTTTGGTGAGGTTAGGAAGGGGTGTGTTTTCCTTGTCCAAATAATAAACTCCCAACTCAGCCTCCTCTATTTCCTTATATGGATCATATTTGTGAAATTTTTTCCCATTCATCAAGAGTCAAATTTGGGATGTCCTCAACTTTGGTATCTACTTCCTGAGTGTTTGGGAAATCCTCTAGATCAAAGGCTGAGCAAGTTACATTTATTGGGATTAGTACACGAGGCTCAATATGGAAGTTTACAATAGGTTTAGACTGGATTGTGGCCTTAGCTCCATACCTTGTTTTGGAGATCATATGTGACCAATAAGCTAATAAGTAGTTGTTGATGCATCTATCAGTTTGATTTCATAATATGAAGCTTTTCCCAAAGTATGGGTAGGACATTGCAATCGAGAAATCTCTCCAGATGAAGGATGGTTCCTATCCCTCTGTTCTGATGCACACATCCAAATTTTAGTGGATATACTCTAAAACCTACTATAATCTTTCCAAGGAACTGCAAGGTTAAGATGTATTACAAGAAATTAAATCTAAACAAAGAGAGGTGATGACCAAAAGGAATGTCAAATACTTACTTTGCATGAAAATGGAACTCCACAATTAGATTAAAAAGGATGAAGATACATCACAAGTCAATCCATTGATGAGAATCCAACAACTATCATGCTGACCAATTCTCCAAAAACAAATCCTATTGAAACATGTAATACAATAACCATGAATAAATGAACACTAATGAACACATGAAATTGCTTGAAATAATCCAAAAAACATTTTTTATTTCTACACAATTTGATAGCTGCATTAGAATGGCCAAGAAGGCACAAACTTGGGCATTATAGCTTGAATGGGAGGTTTGAATTGGATTCAAAAATTCACTTACAGACTAGAGAAGAAAAGGGTGCAAAGAAAAATTATCCAACATTAGAAAAAATTCTCGTCCTTACAATATATAGGAATAAAATGAGAGAATGGGGGAGAGAAGAATTTAAAATCTTACTTTCCACCCTAAAATGCATTAAAATATCCTACAACAATGATGGGTGCCACTGTAAAACCCATGCCTCCTTGTAATTTTCCTTATTGGGAAAGAAAGTAAGCCCATCATAGTCACCATCAATGCTTGATTTAAATCATCATTGGAGCATTTTGCTGGATTGTGAGAAAACCTGTATGGGAAACCCTCTAAAATGGCTTGAGTATGTTTTCTTCATTTTTAAAAAGTCCTTTCTTGTGCAAATCTGAGCTCCCAGTCAAAAGTTATGGCCATCTGAAGATTAGGGTTCTATACTGCATTAGTTGTGAACTGTTGAATAGGTTCCTTTTTTGGAGTTTGTAATGCATACAACCTCTGAAATTGAGGCTAAAATTTGAACTTTTGGACATTTTTAATTTGACTCATGTTGCTAAGTTACTGTTCATCACTTAATCCTACTGAGATCTTTGAAACTCCGAAACTTGAAAGTCTGAAATTTCAGAATTTCAAACTTTTAGAAGTTTTTCTTTTCAAAATTTTTGTCCCTATTCATCTCTTGATCCCACTGAGATATCTGAAACACTCCTTGAACTTAGGAAATTTTCAAATTTCTTTTGAAATTTTGGAAATTTTCCTTTAATACTTTTTTCAATGGAAATGCCAAAAACTTCAGGGTTAGGCCTCCATCTTTTCTCAACCTACAAAGAAAGCTACTTGTTTGTACCCAACCCAAATTCCTTCTAAGCTTGGATAATTTTGATTTGATCCTTTATTTCTCGAAGGGAAGCTCAGGAGGTTGAGCTATTTCGAAGAATCAAGAAGTCTGAAGTATGAATTTTCCTACCTTTCCTTGGAGCCATTTTGGAGATCCCACTTGGTGAACCCGACTGTCTGAATCCCTGAATATTCAAAAGCTCCCACTTTTCAGTTTTGGGGTCCCTCAGATCTTCTTGGTGTGTAAGGTCATGTTTTGAAAGGAAAAGTTCTTGAAACCCAAAACTCTGGATAACGGTAGCCTCCAATTTTGGACAATTGAAGTTTCGGGGATCTTGGTGAGAGAACAAATGAAAAGAGAGGTGGCAAGTCAATCACTGAATATATCCTACATTTTATGACTTTTGGGTTTCAGAGTTTCAGGAGGTGCAGTGAATGTAAGGGTTTAAACCTCTTATGATCCCAATAGTGAATCCAACTGTATGAAATCCCATATAACTTTGACCACTCCTTTGGAAACCATGTTGTATTTCGGAAGTCAACTGCATTTCGGGTTCAATATGTTTTGGCAATTACCGAACTTCTAGACCTTAGAGTCAATCATGAACATCTGTGTAAAGAGTGTTGGGTAATGAACCAAAGATATATAGAATCCGATGAGGCCTCATGTTTTTACCTTGTTGAAACTCCATCTGAATTTTCAAACTTTCGGAGCTGCATTAATGAGCACCTTCCCTTGATTTTTGGATTCAGACATTTGATGTCCCTAGCCAATTCTCCATGGCTGCTTGTAACAAACTTGTTTCAATATCCAGAATTTTTAGTGATTCCCACATAGAAATTTTTACATTTCTTAGGTTGTATGCATTTATAAATAATGTTAAAAGAGGATTCGGATTCTCTTTCTTTTTCACCATTTTTACAAAATGATGACCTTATCTTGTCACATGGGCATATCTTTTGACTGGCACCTCAAGTTGATCTTATACAGTAGTTTTTGGCTGATTTTGAATGTCATCTAGGAAACTACCACTTGGATATGCTTATACCCCAAATTAGTGATACTAAGTTGGTGAGAATTAATTAGATTATAGTGTACCATTTTTGAGGCTGTCTGACTTCTCACCTATTACTCTTCTTGAAGTATGGGCTTCATTTTGGATGCCAACATTTGAGAACAACACATGGAGGCATGGGTTATTCCGTAGTAAACCCATCATTGCTTGCTAGGTGAATCACAAGTGTTCTTTTGTTTGGAGTTGCTTAAAGATTAGATACGAGATTCTTCTCTCCTTTCCCTCTCATTGTTCCTATATCTTGTAAGGAACAAAGCATTTTCTAAAGGTAGTCACCATCAATTTTTGACTTTAAAGCCTCCCTTAAAGAATGTCTGCTTGATCTTGTGGAGTTCAAACCTGCCATGGTAAACTCTCAATGTAATCTTATGTCTTGGCCATTGTAATGGATTTATGAAAATTGGGAACTAGAATAAGCCTGTAGATGATATAAACCCTATCATTAGGGTTCATATACGTTCATCTAATGGCCTATTCCAGCTTTGGGTTGTCTATGCATGGTGGTTCTAGTTAACATCTTTTAATGGTTTGTGTTTAAATGATATGGAGTTGTTAAACTAGGTTGGAACTTTGAGTGCATCACCTAAGGTCTAGAATTTTGAGCTTGATTCCTCTTAAGCATCTTACTTAACTCTTGTCTTCCTGGTAATTTTGTAATTAGGTTTCATAGACCTCTTGGAGTTCATTCTGCAAATCTGTATGTGTGCACCTGAATAGTAGGGATGGGAACTGACCTTCATTGTAGGTTTCCCATTAGGATTCATAATTCTGCATATCTGGTTAGAGATGCATAGCTCCATAGGTATGCAATCACCCACTTGAATTAGTCTCAATTCTCAAGTCTGAATACATTCATGGACTAGGTGTGATTGGCATACCAGGTTATTCCCCACAATAGATTGTATCATAAAAGATATATCATAATTTAGAGATTTATGAAAATAGAGAAATACACCTTAAGTCTATTGGTCTGACCACAATTTGGATCCTTTCCCATGTTCTTGGGAATTTGGAATTAAATTCTACATCTACTTCAGCTGGTGCCCTTTGTGATTGTAGTCATCTGCTCCAATAGGGATAAGTTGTCATCCCTCTCCCCAAACTGGCCATAGAGAGCTATGAAAAATTGATCATAATTACTGAATTGATCATGTCTCCCAAGCCTCTGAACCACTACAACACTTTTCCATTGGAAAGATAGAAGCCAACAACTTGACTGCAACATCCATCTCGGAAATCTCATCCATGGACACAGACATTTGCAATTTATTGAATGTGGTTGATGGGAGTTATGTGATTTTCTCCAGTGAAGTATGGGATATTTTTTAATGCTACTATCAGGCACCAGATTTTTTGCATTAAGGAAAAGTGGACTTCTTCATGTGAAATTTTCATAGGGGTTTGGGGGTGGCTGATTTGTTGGTTGTAGATGAGACATCCTGAGTGGCCTGAGAACCCTAGTTGATTGAAGAAATGGTCTTCCTCATGGATTTGTTGATATAATTTTATTGGGTGAGATGGAGATATTTGAGCTCTTCTTCCCCTTCTTTCTCTATCTGGGGATAAGTGTAGATAGACAAATAGCCCCTCTTCTCTAACTTCTTGACCTTGTTTGGATTCTTCTCATGAACTTGATAGACTTGGGCTGCTGAAACCACTAGGATTTGAGTGACAGAGTCACCACATGTGTTACTGCAAAGCCTCTAAAAGGATGATAATTTCACCAAGACACACACCCAATCTTGGTAAAAATTAAAATATTGATTTCATCCCACTGGGCGTGCCAAAACTGTTATGTCGGAAAAGTAGCACCCTATGATTTGCACTTTATAAAATCCTTACTTTTGACTAACATGGGATAGTCTCAAGTTGTACAGGACCTTTGCGATTGAGAAAAACCTCTAGAGAAGGTTAGTTCTTAACTTATTCCAATGTTGATCTACTCTTAAACTACCAATTCCAAGGGACCAAAGGAAGAGAAATACATAAATGTAAATCCTAAACTAAGGGAGGTCATAACACCAAAACAAGACTAGAGAGATTCCTATATTCCTAGTAGAGGGAAATGGGGAAGAAGAGGGAAAATATAATGTCACATAGTCCTTAAACACATTCAAACCTCTTATCTCGTGGAACACAACAAATTTAAGCCCTGCAAAGGAACACAATATGCACAATATACCTACAAAATATAAAAGAAGGCAAGAAATCCAATATAAATCAAGATAGGGAAATAAGAGCCACAAAACAGTAATTTTATTTCTTAAAATGATTCACAATGCATTACAGTATAGGCAAAAGGTAGGAATCCTTCAAAAACTGCATAAATTTGAGGCTTGTAGCTCAAAAAAGTGCTGGAACAATTTTGGCAGAGTTCCTTTACAATTTTGAAATCCCTCTCTCAAATGAGGGGGATTTACATATATATAGAGAAAAAGAGCTGCCAACCAACATCATTCATTACATGTCTATACGTAGGTATGGGAAGCCATGATGGTTCACTTTTCCATGGTACTTTTCTTGCACAGAGAAGAAGGGTGCCATACCTCATTAAATCAGTTTTTGAGCTACCTTGTATGGTGTCATTAATGTTTGGCTGTATCTAAAACTCTTTCTTGTCACCTGACAGAAACCATTAGTTGACACATGACAAGAAGGGAAGAGTCACCACCGACAAGGAAAATACTTATCACATGACAAGAAGAAATGTTGTCACACGACAGCGAGGGAAGGTTGACGTGCAACAAAAAAAGGAGGTTCTCATGTGACAAGAACAAGAGTTGTCACGTGATATGAAGAAGAATTATTGTGAGACAAGAAGAAGAAGGCATTGTTACATGAAAAGAAGAAGAGCTATCGTGTGACAAGAAAAAGCGTTGTCACGCGACAAGAAGAAGGTGTTGTCACACGACAATAAGAAGTGTTGTCAGGTAAAAAATAAGAAGGCATTATCGCATGACAAGAAGAAGCGTTCTTACATGATAAGAAGAAGATTTTTCATGTGACGCAAATAATCTTGGTCACGCTTCAAGAAGAAGTGTTTTCATGCTTCAACAAGGTGAAAATCCATACATTTTTCCAGTTTGACCATTAATACAAATATTTCTCCAAACCTTTACCGCAGTGAGCAAGCTCACCACGAGATACCTTATAAACTGCTCCCATTAACTATCAATGCCCAGATTTGTAGGCTGATACATTTTTCAAGGGGGTGTAAAAATGGATAACAACTCCCTGTAAAGGCCAAAGTGGGTATGCCCAAGTGTTGCCTTGATCTTACACACTTTTCATCTCAATCATAGAATGAATCGGAGGTGGAGATTCTAACTAAAAATCCATCTTCATTGGGCATACAGGTGTGATCTTTTGCAGTATCATTTTTTACGCAGAAAGGGCCTTTTTGGAAGTTCATTCAGATGCAAGTATTTTTTTTTAAGGATTATGAAATACTCTCTGTAGTATGTAAATATATGTCTTTCTTGAATTGTGAAGCATGATAATGTTCCTTTAAATTTTCCTATTTTTCCATTGATGATTTTATATATCATGGAATATATCGAGAACCTTTTTTAGGCTAGGGTCTTCTCCCTAAGGATCATAAGCAAAAACAAAACCAAACCAGAATGATTGCTTCTTATAGAAATTTATAGCCCCCTTTTTCATATATATACTCGAGTAATTACAAGAAAGTAAGAGATGTGCGAACAATCACCGATAATTGAACCCCTCTAGTAGTTTGTCATATGTGCCAGAAATATAATTTAAAATATACTTAATATTAAATAAAGAATTTTTTTTTTCAAACATTGAACAATATTATCTTATTTATCAAATACAAAAGATTAATGAAACCTCAAAATCACTAGAGGCCAAATTGAGTAGCCACTTGAAAATAGGAGATGCATGAACAATAACAAAGAATTGGTTCCCTTTAGTAGTTGTTCATATGAGAAACATGTATATTTTATCTACTAATAAATTTTGGCTATTTTTTTAGTTTAATTTTTATGGTGTGGACTTTTAGTTTTGAGTGACATTTAATTTGTTTAACAAGATGAAGACATGACTGGAAAGTTGGAAATACATAGTTGAGAACTAAATAGCTGTAGGTCGCACACCTATTCCATGCATTAGATTATTCATGTCCAAATAATATATGATATTTTTCTCCACTTTATTTTCTCAATCTCTCCTAAATTAATAACACGAGTGTAATTTGAGCTTAAAGGGGCCAAACTACAAAACGAGAAAACTCCATAGGTTCAAGGTTTGGAACGCAACCACACTAATTTTTTCTTGTAGCATTTTGTAGCACCATTGTTTAGTTATAAGATCTAGTAATTGTAGAAAAATACGTGCCCCTCCAACAGTTGGTCATATGAGTTACATGTAGATTATTTTTTACATCACCAAGGTTTCATATTCAATGGCATTTAATTTTCTATATAATTTGAGGACATGAATGGAAACATGGAATTAAAATTGTGGGAATTAAATTCATGCATATAACACACCCATTCCATGACCCATATTTTTCCTACCCAAATAATATCATTTATATGTGCTCAAAGGTTTTTGGTTCATAAAAATAGGAATGTTTGCTTCTTTAGCACTTTGTAGCCTCCATTTCTAGTTGTAAGATCAAGTAATTATATGAAAATAGGCAATGCATGAAAATATTACTACTAATTAGGCCCCTCAAGTGCTTTTTCATATGAGAAACAAGTAGATTTTACCTGCCAATCTAGCTTTGCTAATTTAATTATTATGTGACATTAATGTTTTCAATTAGATACCGATTAATTAAAAAGATAATATTTTCATAACTTTTGATTCATCATATCATGTTAAAATACCATTATCTCACATTTGTAAAAACTATTGTTAAAGAAAAATTTAGTTGACTACTTTGTTTTTTGAGTATATGGGCATGAGAACCTTGCTAGAACCTCTGAAATTTCACTCAAATCTCTGAAAATATAATCTCCTTGCACAAAACCGTGATAAAATAATACGAAAATATTTTTTGTAGGGTCTTTGGTGCATCAAAAAAGAAAATAGCCCTTGTTTGATTTTTGTGACCATTAACAATATTCAATATAAAAAAAAAAAGACAAAATACAAATGTAATTAGTGAGTCAATTTAGTGCGATAAAGTGTTTAATCAATAAACGAAATGACTTTAATCTACTAAGATTCTTTATTTTTATTCAAAATGTTTGAATTAATTGTTTTTTCACATTTACAATCATATTCTTGTATTATAACAATGCAATGATGTGTTTATATTCCTTAAATTCAAATTTGGACCCTATTAACATGCAAAATTGCACATAATAGATAGAAAAACCAATAAAGACATAAACAAACATAAGGGGACCCTAAGGAGGGATAGAAAGATCTGCAAAACATATACTTTTTCCCTACGTTTATGGACTAGAAATCTTAATGATCAAATTTGAAGGATTGATTTTGATACTGATATTATTAGTATATATTCATCCAACCCATACATGATAAAAATTTATAAGTAATTATACTGCAATCAATAATAAATTAGATTTAAGAACTCATTAACAATGTGTTGAATAAAATATTATTGTCTATTCATATGGAATCATTAAATAAAAAATTAATATAAACTAATGGTAATAGAATATGTTTCTAATCTAATTAGTAAACAAAATATACACATAATTGGAGTCTTGTAATAACTATGTACCAATATTGCTATTGATAATGGAGTGAAGTCTAGAGTAAACGATGTTGGGTTTATTTTGATTCAATTATATATTTTTATTATAACATGGGATATGTAGATATTATGATAATCATTTTCCTTTTTCCTTCTTTCATTTGGATGTATTGTATTGTGTTTGATATAGTGAAAAAATTAAAAAATTAAATTTTAATATAGGGTTTTACAAACTTTGTTAAACATGTAGAAATTGAATAATGGTAAAACCAATAATACAATAAAAAACAGATAATCTGAAATAATTTCATTCATATTTAAATGAGTCAAAATATATTAAATAATAACTTAATTTGAACTAATAGTAAACAAACACACTACCATGAATACTATAAAACTTAATGACTCAAAAACACCATCTACCAAATTTAGGTGTACAATGCTTTTCACTAATTTAATAAAGTTGGTGTAAATTTATTTTCCAAGAGTTCCAAAAGCTCAAAGAAGGTTGTTGCATAGTCACATTCCTCTAGTTTCCAAGGCCTAAATGTTAAAAAAAGAAAATGAATAAAATGATAAAGACTTTTTTCTTGTGGGATTAAATAACATCCACTGTCATTCACTATAGGGTTTTAATTTCACTACAATTTAAATGTTTTTCCTATTGTTAGTTTCTAGCAATTAAATTTTCTTCAATCTCCCAAAATTTTAAAATTATTTATATTTTTGTGTTTAATTTAAATTGCGATTATAATGGAAATGTAGATAATCCTCATTGTTCAATACATGATTAACTCCCAAAGGTTGAAATGTGAGACAAAGAGATAGAATAATTCTCAAGGAGTATTGAAAAGAGGGTGTTTATATTTTTTTACCACAAGAACAATAGAAATGGCTCTCAAATGTCATTTTATTGACAAAGATAAAGAAGAAATAAACTTTGATGATTTATTGAAAACAAAAAAAACAAATATATGCATGAAAAAACTGTAACCAATGGTGGTGAGAAGAGTAATGGTTACCAATGGAAGTGGAATAGTCACCAAGAGAAGAGGAATGGTAACAGACTCAGTCGGTTGAATAAACAATGTATTAGTTTTCTAGCATTCCCCATCTTAATACATTGTTTTTACAATTGTACCCCTGAAATAATGTTAGGTTTTGGAGCCTATTTTCACATGAGAAAGTGTTGAAGATTGTACACTTTCCATAGTTGTCTCGCCGGGGTTCAGGGGAGTAACCCCTGATTTTTTTTTTTGGCCTTAAAACATGCCCGATATATCGGGAAACGTGCTTTTCTCATATGGGATGGATTTTTGACCCATAGGTTTATGGGACAGCTTTGGCCCATGGTTTTTGATACCCATGGTTTTGTAAAAATTCTTACGTAGTTGTCTATTTATATGGTTTTGTGCATATGGTAGGTATGATGTAACATTGAAGATGTGTTTTTGAATTCGGGTGTGAATTCTGTAGAGTTTGTTGAGCATAGCTCCAAACAGATCTGGGTATTGTATTGAGAAAGCAGTGGTTTGTAATAAAATATGAGCTAGTTATTCTTGGTGGATGTATCCAAAACTAGGTGAACCATGCTAAATACCGTCTCTTTGTGTTGTGTTATTTTATTCTACAATTTTATTTGGGATCTGTATTATTTTCTGCATATTAGTTTCTAGTGTTGCGATTCTATGAGGGATTATTCCACATATTTTATCCCTTATTTCCTAACAATTGGTACCAGAGCAAGGTTTGGTTTACTGAAGTATTGAATTGCAAGAAATTTTTTATCTTGAGTGTGAGCATATGGCAGATGATGGAAGATCTAGGGTTGATAAATTCAATGGGAAAAATTTTAATCTTTAGACGATGTAGATAGAAGATTACCTTTATCAGAAGGATCTTTATATTCTGTTGTCTTAGAAGGTGAACAAGGCCTCGAGCATGACAGATGTGGAATGGGATTTATTGGATAGAAAGGCACTTGGAACAATCTGGCTATGTCTTACATCTTCGGTATTATTTAATGTTTCAAAGGAAAAGACTACAAAAGAACTGATAGATGCATTAGGGAAGTTGTATGAAAAACCCTTTGCCTCAAATTATGATAGTTTTAATGAAAAAGTTGTTTAATATGAAGATTTCTGAGAATGGTTTAGTAGTAGATCATTTAAATGATTTTAATATGGTTGTAAATATGCTAGCTTCAGTTGCAATAGAATTTGATGAAGAATTTAGGGCTTTATTAGTTTTGTGATCTTTACCCAAGAGTTGGAATAGCCTGGTAATGGTGGTAAGAAACTCGGTTCCAACTAACTCAAAGTTGAAGTTTGAGGATGTTGTAGGGGTGATTTTAAGAAAGGAAATGTGAATAAAAAACTCTAGGGAATCTTCTACTTTAGGGAATGATTTGATAGTGAAAACTAGAGGGAGACAAAAGAATAGAGGAAGTCATGGAAAATCAAAGGATCAGGCAAGGTCAAAATCCAAAAGCAAGATAGTATGTTGGCACTGTGGAAAGTCTGGGCATGCAAAGAAGGACTATTGGGAGCTTTGGAACAAGAAGAAACAACAGGAAGAAAACAAGGAGGAAAATGTGGCAAAGGGTAATGTATGTCATGATACTTTGATTCTTTTTTTTCACAATATTACTGAATCTTGGGTTTAAGATACGGGGGCTTCTTTCCATGTTACTCCACATAGGCATTATTTTGTCAATTATGTTCAAGGAAATTTTGGGCATGTTTTTCTAGATGATGATGAGCCTTGCAACATAGTTATAAAAAGTTCTATTTAGGTTAAGATGCAGAATGAGAATACTTGGCTATTGAAGGATGTCAGACATGTGCCTACATTACGATGAAATTTGATATCAGCAAGGTAGTTGGGAAGTGATGGTTGTACTGTGATATTTACAGCGGACTCTTGGAAGGTTACTAAGGGTGCTCTTGTGGTGGAAAGAGGTAAGAAGGTTGGAACGTTGTATTTAACCACTTATAGCACTAATGTTTGTAATCTTGTGGCTTTAGAAGTAGATACAACATTGTGGCACTATAGGCTCAGTCATATGAGCCATAAGGGCACGGAGATCATAAATAAGGATTTGCCTGGATATACAGAATCAAGTTTGGAGTTTTGTGAGGACTGCATATATGGGAAACAGAAGCGAGTAAGGTTTCTCAAAGTTGGACCTACAAAGAAAGAGAGTAAGTTAGATCTAGTGCATTTTGATGTATGGGGGCTGGCTCAGGTATCATCTCCTGGGGGTTCAAGTTATTATGTAAATTTTATTAATTATGTAACAAGGAAAGTTTGGGTTTATTATATTAGAAACAAATCTAATGTATTTGACACTTTTGTTAAATAGAAAGCCTTGGTAGAGAATGAAACAAGTCTTAAGCTAAAATGTCTCAGGTCAGATAATGGAGGGGAGTATTGCAACAATGAATTTTATTATTATGGTTCGAAGAATTGAATCCATAGGAAAAATACAGTTCTAGGAACTCCGCAGTAGAATGGGGTGTCAGAAAGGATGAATAGAAAAATAATGCAATGTGTTAGGAGCATGAGGTTACATGCAGGACTGCCTCTTTCTTTTTGGGTAGAAGCAATGAGCACAACTGTGTACTTTATCAATAGAGGACCTTCAAGTGCCTTGGATGGAGGCATACCTAAGGAGGCTTTGTATGGTAAGAAAGTTAATTATTCATTTCTTAGAGTCTTTGGTTGTGAGGTGTTTGCCCATATAGACAAGGATGATAGGACCAAGCTAGAGGCTAAATCAAAAAAATGTACTTCCATTAGTTATGGTGGTGATGACTTTGGATATATATGTTAGAGTATTAAGGACAAGAAAATCATTCAATATAGGGATGTGTTCTTTAATAAGAAAGTGATGTATAAGCAGTTGTTGCAGGAAAATAGGGAAGAATCCAAGAAAGAATATGCAACAATAGAGGATCCTCTGGATGGGAAAGTGACACATGAATCAGTTCAGGAACCTCCTACACTGGAACCCCAAACTCCTATATTTATGAGGTCTTCTAGGGTAAGAAGAGAGCTTGAACATTTTTCTACTGCTCTTTATTATTTATTACTCATTGATAGTGGAGAGCCAGAGAGATTTGATGAAGCGATGCAGGTAGATGTTAGGAAGAAGTGGGAGCAAGCAATGGATGAGGAGCATAAGGATCTCATGGAGAACCAGACATGGGATTTGGTAAATATACTCAAAGAAAAAAGAGCATTACAGAACAAGTGGGTGTTCAGAGTTAAAGAGGAAGAAGGAGGAAAGAAAAGATATAAGGCCCGGTTGGTGGTCAAGGGGTTTACACAAAAAAAATGTATTGATTTTGATGATTTTTTTCTCTTGTAGTAAAAATGACTTCTATTAGAACTGTTCTAGGAATAGTTACAACAAAATACTTGCACTTAGAATAGCTTGATCTAAAGACTCCATTTCTCCATGGTGATTTGGAGGAGGAACTATATAAGCAACAACCCGAGGGCTATGAGGTCAAAGGTAAAGAGGAGATGGTGTGCAAACTGAAGAAGAGCTTGTATAGCTTAAAACAAGATCCTCATCAATGTTATAAAAAATTTGACAGCTTCATGATGGAGCAAGGTTATATTAGATGTCATTATGACCATTGCGTGTATACAAAGAAATTTGAGGATGGTAGTTATATTATACTATGTCTGTATGTGGATGACATGTTAGTTGTAGGTAAAAACATAAGAAATAAAAGTACTCAAGAAGTAGCAAAGTGAATCCTTTACTATGAAGGATTTGGGAGCAGCCAAACAAATCCTTCGTATGAGGATATCTCAAGATAGGAAGGAATAGGAGTTGACTTTATCTCAGGAAGAGTACATTAAGAAAGTCTTGGAGAGGTTTAATTTGCAGGATGCTAAACCGGTTAGGAAAACTTTGGCGGGCCATTTCAAGTTATCAAAGGATCAGTGTCCCAAGAAAGAGAAAGAGAGAAACCAGATGTCTAAGGTACCTTACTCATCAGTGGTTGGCAGTTTGATGTATGCCATGGTGTACACCAGGCCTGATATTGCCCATGCAGTGGGAGCAGTGAGTATATTTATGAGTGATCCAAGCAGAGATCATTGGCAAGCAGTAAAGTGGATCCTTCAGTATTTGAGAGGGACCATGGGGATATTTTTATGCTACAGTGGATTAGACACCACTTTGTGTGGCTATGTAGATTAAGATATGGCTGGAGATGTAGACACCAGAAGGAGCACGATAAGTTATGTTTACACTGTAGGTGGGACAGTAGTGAGCTGGATTTCATGAATATAGAAGCTGGTGGCTTTTTCAACCACAGAGGTTGAGTATGTTGCTACCACAGAGGCAAGAAAAGAAATGACTTAGTTACAGAAATTGCTTGAGGAGTTAGGGCATAAGGAGGAAGGAAAGTTGCATAGTGATAGTCAGAGTGCTATACACCTAGCTAAGAACTTTGCTTTCCACTCTAGGATGAAGCATATACAATTAAGGTACCATTTCATTAGGAAAAATTTGGAGGAAGAGAGGTTGAAGCTAGAGAAAATTCATACCAGTCAGAATCTTGTAGACATGATGACCAAGGTTGTCACAAGGGAAAAACTAAAGCTATGTTCAGCTTTGGTTGGTCTTCACAAAAGCTAGTGAAGGGTTGAGAAGCTTGCTCAGAGGAAAACTAGTCTCCAAATAGGAGATTGTTAGGTTATGGAGCCTGTTTTCACATGAGAAAGTGTTGAAGATTGTACACTAAGAGTATATATCGGGAAACGTTATTTTCTCATATGGGCGGGATTTTTGACCCATAGGTTTATGGGACAGTTTTGGCCCATGGTTTTTGATACCCATGGTTTTGTAAAACTGCTTAAGCAGTTGTCTATTTATATGGTTTTGTGCATATGGTAGGCATAATGTAACATTACAGATGTGATTTGAATTCAAGTGTGAATTATGTAGAGTTTATTTAGCATAGCTCCAAACAGATCTGGGTATTGTATTAAGAGAGCGGTGGCTTGTAATAAAATTTGAGCAAGTGATTCTTGGTGGACGTAGCCCAAATTGGGTGAACCATGTTAAATACTGTCTCTTTGTGTTTTGTTATTTTATTCTTCAATTTTATTTGAGATCTTTAATATTTTCTGCATATTAGTTTCTACTGTTGTGATTTTATGAGGGATTATTCTACATATTTTATCTCTTATTTCCTAACAAACAATTAAAATTTCACCTTTCCAATAGACTTGGTGAATATATTTGCAATATGAGCATCTGTTAGGAAGTACTAGAGTTGGACGTGATGGTTCAAGACTTTTTCTTGAATTTAGTGACATTCAAACTCAATGTGTTTTGTTCTCTCATGGAAAACAAAAATTTTCAAAAGATTCAACACACCTTAATTGGTGCAGTGAATAATGGGATAATTTTCTTCCAGAATTCCCATATCTACAAAAATGTGACGTAACCTAATTTTTATGCACATAACTCCTCGTTCAGTGTGATACTTTGCCTCAGTGGATGAGATAAAAAACTATTTTCTTCTTACTTATCCATGAGATAAGTCAGTACCCAAGATTAAAAATATAACCTGTAGTTGATTTCCTATCATGAACGGATCCATCATAGTCCGAGTCTATATATCCCTACAAGATGAACTAGTATTTCTTCTGATGCTCCAGACCATAGTCAATTTTACCTCAGACATATCTCAATGCATGCTTTGCTGCTACCCAGTGACATTTCTTTTCCTCCTACATGAATCTAGAGAGATAGATCACATCAAAGCACAAGTATCATTTGGTATACGTAAAGTAAATGTGACTTTCAACAATTTATCTATAAAGAGTACCATCTACTTGAGGTGAATCCTAGAACCTATAAATTTGCATACCTTTTTCCATTAGAGTGGACATACATTTACAATATAACATTTCATACTTTTCCAAGAGTGTCTTGGTGTATTTCATGTGAGAGATAAATATATAATTCTTCTTCTGACATATCTCCAGGCCAAGACAATACTGAAGTAGCCCTAAATATTTCATGTCAAAGGATTTCTTTAAATCATTCTTCACATCTTTCATGAGATTTTAAGAACTCCTTGTGATCACGAGATCATATACATTTAAAACCAATATGAAAATATATCTTCCTATCTTCTTGATATATAGATTTGAGTAAGAGGGGCTACTAGTGAATCCATGCTACAATATGTGATCATCTATTTTTATGCACCATGCCCTAGGTTCTTGTTTAAGTCCATAAAGAGACTTAATTAAATGAGATACCTTCTAAGGATGTTGCTAATAAAAAACTTCTTTTGGATGGGTTGTGTGTACTTATTCTTTAAGACCACCATTCAAGAAATCACTTTTTTCACCCATCTACTGAAATTTCCATCAATTTTGTGCTGTCAGTATATAAATAACTCTGATGGTTTTTATCTTCGCAGTGGGTGCAAAGGTCTCAACATAATCAATTTCTTCCTACCGATTATAACCCTTTATAACCAGTCATGCTTTGAAATTGTCAATAGATCCATCTGTCTTGTATTTTGTTTTGAAAATCCACTTGTAGCCAATGGATTTCTTACCTGCATTAATATCGACAAGTTCCCATGTCCTATTTTGTATCAATGAGTCATATCCTGTATCTATGGCCTTTATCTATTCTGGATGACTGAGTGCCTCGTGAAATGAATCAAGTTTGATGATATTAACCACTAAACTCACGAGTGCTATATTTACCTCATTTCTCACCTATCTTCTCATACAAACCCCTGATGAAGTTTCTAGAAGAGAGTTCAGCTGGGAGTCTTTCTTGGTTCTTTGGACCCACTTTAGATGCTGACACTACTCCTGATGTGAAGAATTGTTTTACAAATTCTGTAGATCAATAAACAAATATCCTTGTATTTCATCCTTCTTCTATGAAGAATCCTCATGCTCATCCTCTAGATGTGTGAGAAATCTATGAGAGGAGGTCGGTACTTAATCTTCCTTCTGTGGAAATGAGTCAAATGATGACTAATCACAAACAACATCTCTAATCTCATATATCTTCTTTGTCTTAGGATCCATGAGATGATATGCTTTTGAGGTTGTATTGTACCCTAAAAATATGTACTGGCATGTTTTTGGATCAATTTTCTTCTTCTCATTATCTGAAACATGCAGATATGCAGTACATACAAAAAATCTCAAATGATAAATTAAACGTTTATGATTACTCTATACCTCTTCTAGTGTATTTTCCTTAAAGATACTTGTAGGTGCTTAGTTTAGAATATATATAGTAGTCTATAATGCTTTTACCCAAAATATTTTCTCCATCTTCGTGGTGGAAAGCATGTAACAAGCCATCTCCATGACAGTTCCATCGTGACATTATGCAATTCCATTATGTTATGGATTATAGGGGGGAGGAGGGTGTTGCGTGATTTCGTGATCATTTAAGAATTCTAACAAATTATTTGAAGTGAATTCCCCCCTCGATCTAAGCAGAGGGCAATAAGGGGTTGCCCAGTCTGCTGAAAAAATGTCTTATAGAAGATCTGAAAAAAATTCAAATGCTTTGCTCTTCTTTGAGAGAAATAACACCCAAGTCTTATGGGGATAATCATTAGTGAACAACTGGAAGTATGAAAATCCCTTTAATGAGGTAGGAAAGGGTGTAGACACCTAAACTTAGCACCGTAATTCCCATATCCACATCCACTAGCAACCCCTTTCATTATCACATCACTATCACATTATACATTAAATTTAGTATCACATAGCTATCCTCTTATACACTAATCCATTACTATCATATTTTACATTAAATTATGATCCTAATTTTTATTCGCCTCATATTTATTCAATTAAATAATTAAATACATCAACACTAACATCATCACCATACTTATACCATGTAAGTCGATACACTTACCACATCATATTATTCTTATGAAAATGATACATTTATCACACCACATTCAACAATTATTTTCATGTATTTATCTGCCACATCATTCTTACACTCCATAAAATCCTATTAAAACCAAACATAAATCAAAATCAAATTAAAAAAATATCAAAATTATATCTATTCTATTGAACCAATTGGAATCTTACTAAAATCAAAACATAATTAAAATCAAATCATATCTAACTTATCTTGTAACCTCCTTAAAAATCATACCATGTTGCCAAAATATCAAACGAATTATCTACCAAAAACACAAACCAAATATCCTTATTTGGAAATAATTTCAGCCATTCTCCACCGAAAAACCATCTATAAACCTAAATTAGATAAATCCAACACAAAATCATTAAATCCTCAACATCCTCAATCTGCATAATCATTTTCCAACCTATATCCTTCGTTAAAAAAAACTAAACCTTTATTTGGGAGGTGGTTGTAAACTTCTTCCCGTAAAACCTGAATTGGTAGAGATTCTCAGAATCACTAGGGGTTGTACCTAGTTTTTTGCAAGTATATATAAACTAGCTCAAGGCCTCCATTTTTGGTTAACTGGCAGGTAGACGTGACCATAAGACTTTATATTTTATTTCATTTGTATCATAGACCTCTCACAGAGCAAGATATCATCCAAACAACATTTAAAGCATCAAAAATCTCTTCTTCAACCTTCGAATGTCATTCATATGCCTAGGAATCAAATCCATAGTCTTCTTGCATCAACAATATTCCTTTCTCAGGTAATATCACCTTTTTTTCTTCAGTCATTAAATTATACATTGTACGTGTATTTATTAAATTATTCATTGTAGTTAAGCATTATATCAAAGCTTAAATAAACCTTTTAAGCATCCCTTTTGAGTCCCATATTCACCCATTATCATCTTACACATTTTCATAGCAATCAGTGACGATTGCCAAAACTGTTGACGATTTGTCGTCTAATCTCTTACGTTTTGCTGACGATTTCCCCAATCGTCGGCGATTCCTGTCAAAAAGGTATTTTTACCCCTAAACCTACATTTCAAATATTTAGATCCTATCATCTATCATCAGTTTACCTTTACAAGTGTCTATCCAATCTTATCAATCTCCTTTGATCCATCTTTAACATTTTATCAATTATCTTAATTAGATTTACCATCTTGCTCACATATCTATATACATCCTCGCTCCTTTGAGCCATACTGTGATTCTGAAATTACCTTTGGATTACAATCCACCATCATAAAAACATATAGCCTTAGACCGCGTCAATCCCTTTACCTTTGCATTGATTGGTTATATCATTTGTTATCATTTAATTATCCATTGTCAATTTATCTCATCATTATTTGATTAATTTATTGAAAGCAGATTGACATCTTACAAGGAAGTCCTTTGACTTCCAGGTACTGGCCTTTTCTAGGTAAACTGCCATATATTTGTTTAACCATATCTTATGTAGTGTCTATTATTATAGGTTTCTTTGCAGGACAAGAGCTTATAGCAATCTTCTACAAAGCGCAACGTCAAACATCGATCATCCAACACCCATGGGTATCATTAAACCTCGTCATTCGAAGGTTGGTTAAATTTCACTTTCATGCTTAGTAAATTAAGTTGAAGTGGTAGGATTTATCATCAAAATATTGGCACGCCCAATGGGACCCTTTTCTCTTATTTCACAGTTTCATTTTATTAAAATATCATTTTTTTTTGTCTTTTGGTTCACCGTTTTGTAATTGTTAACGATTTAACCAATTGCCTGCAATCGGGTGAATCACTTGCGATTCATCCAATCACTGACGTCTTGTCTAAATATTTTTTATTACCTTGGAGTTTACCTTTGGGTTTCTGTTTCCTACTATTTTTCTACTTTTTGTTAGCTTAGATTTTTAGAATTTATGTTTCTGTATATTTACTGTTAAAATTAATAGGAAAACAATCTTTCATACACTTAGAATATCATATTTTTCACATCAAGTTTACTATCTAGTAATTGCTAGTGATTTGAGCAATCACCTGCGATTCCTGCAATCACTAAAAATTCCTCTGAATACTTTTGATTACTTCATAGGTAACCCTCTAACCTCTGTTTTCCACTTTTTGATTATCTTTCTGCTATCCTGTTTTGCATGTTATTGTTTTCTTCAAATTTTACTTGCTTCTTGTTGTATTGCTTTAAAAATTGCTAAAATATAAATAAAAGGAAGTGTTTATCATGGTGAGTCCTAAACCCATCACTTTTATTTAACGTATTACATTTTTGGTTGTTTGTACTCATCGAAGCAACATTTCGTTTTAGGTCTTAAAATGAACAATTGCATCATTTCTGCTCACATAGTGTTAATTAGAAAGGTAATCACTTGCATTGAATTTATCTTCCCCCACACACAACCTAATCACAATAAAACACAATTTGAATTCAAACATTCCTACCCTGGTGGATATCTACCTGATTTTGATTCCCAAGTGGAGAAGTCAACTCAGTGTTCAAGATGAGTATAAATAATTGGTGTTTGTATATTGGCAAAGCACTCGTCACCCATATCGCTGCGGGACCGTAAAGTGAGGGAGTAGGCCCCAATACCACACCCGTATTGGCATCAATAGATATTTTGGCCTCATTTACCATCATGTATATCAAGTAATCCATCCAAAACATTCCTAAAATGAGCCATAAACAAGCATTTCCTAGGACCTTCATTATCCATCTTACACATTCCACCTTTTTTTTAATTTAAGATAATTTAAAAAAAAAATCTTCTTGATTTGCCTGCTAAATTTGTAGATCTCTTAGGGATTTTTTTAAATTATTTTCAGTTAGTTATTATGGATCAAATCTCTACATATGTATATACTTCTAATCATTATGCATCAATTTTACAATCGTCTTCATCCGCTACCTCTACATCTTTTTATTCACATCAATATCAAAACATCTCTTATATAGGATCTAATCCCTACCAGTCTTATTAACCCACCACATATTATTCAACATCATTTATCTCTAGTATGTTTTCAGATCCATCAATATAATATTATGTCCCATATGAAACTTCCACTCTTCAGCCAATACAACTCTTATAACAACCCCATCCAAAAAACTTATGATTATTCTTTACAACCACGCTATTTCAAAACTATTTCTTCTCAGCCCATGTCCAATGGATCCCATCAAACAGTCTTTTCCACATCTCATCTTTAAGCACAATCCCATCACAATATCAATATCTATCATCCTTCATCCAATCAACCTATATCTAACTCAATCCCCCTTTCAGTACCTCAGACATTTTAAATCCATACACATATCCCTACATAGGTCTAATCAACCCCTCTCATCTAACAAAAACTACATACTCAACCATTTTAAACATCTCCCCACATCCCTTTATCATGACCCACTCTACAAACAATATCCTCTCAAGCTACCCCTTATCAAACTTCACATCAGAATGACCCATGAAAAAACCATCTTATTTCACATTTTCATCAGTCAAATCAATCACATGCTTTAATTCATTCCTTCACATCTAACCCCACAAACAATCCTTTGAAATCCCTATCTAATAGATTAAAAAATTTAGAAACCACTAATAAGGGATAAAAACACATCCTCACTTATGATCAGCTATGTAATGAACCCATCCATCTCTCATTATTGTATAAGTCATATCCTATGCATTGGGAATTACTTGAGTTTACCTTATTGACTGGCTAGGCGGATCCTCAACAACACATACTATCCTTTACAAACTCATGTTATCTCATTATCCATTATCAATATATTTTTCTTAGAACCTTTTTTATGTCTCTGGAAGGACTTGCCTTAGAATTAGTACAATTCCCTTCCTCGACATTCTTTGGTCTCTTTCAAACAGCTAGCCATGTTATTGCTCCATTACTTTGCTATAAATGTTACTTGTAAAATCAGCATTTCTAACCTTTCTATGATCAAACAATCTTAAAATGAATCCCTTGGATATTTTTTCACTAGATGGAAAAACACCATCAATCAATTTTATTTTCCCCTTCAACAATCATATCTAATTGATTTGTTTACTCAATTGTGTCCCCAACATATCTCATCCACTCTTTCAATCCACACATTTTGGACCTTTAAGGAATACTTTTCCATGGCAAAGAAATTAGAAAGATAAGACCTCGAAGAAGGCCATCTTGATCCTCAACCCACACATGTTTCATCTGATTCCCTTAGGTCTTCTTACAATTTATATGAAACTACACATGATCCATATAATTCCCCTAGGTCTTCCTATGATTCAGATGAAACTACCACGTATGATGAATTTAGTTATCTTCCCTATAAAATCCCCTCAATATAATAATTTCACATAGATAATGTAAATCCTTCGAGTCATATCATTAACTCCATTACACATGTTCTTCCCTATGAGGATACCCCTTCATCACTAGTGCTTTCTCTTAAAACCTCAGAACCCCTGGATCCTCTTTTTTATGATACTCACACATCGAAATTACCTATTTCCAATGTCCAATCATCCATCACCACTTTGTAGCCTTTAGACTCCACTTTGGAAGTTGTTACTAAGGAGGCTTTCGTAATCAAAGATCCCAATATCAAACTACTTATTGAACTAATCATAGAATTAGAAATTTCACATAATCCAACTCAATCATTTCCAGAGATAACATCTTTCTCATCTGAATCATACCTGATCATATCCCTAGATCCTCACTTACCATCAAGTATGGACCCCTGTCCTAAAACAAACACCCCACAGTCAAATACCATCACATCCAAAACTATATCATGTTCATCTGACATATGAACTTTACCTTTATCTAAATAAAATGTTATAGAATCGAACCCTATCACATCCATTTCCTCATCCTCATCATCTATCCTAAAACCCCGTCTTTTACCTAAATCCAACATTATTGTTGGTGATAAAAAATTTCGAGGAAACAATTAGTGGTTATTTTGCCAACGCTCTAAGATTCTAAGATCCTATACTCTTCCAGTAGATATTTCATACATGCATGCATGAGTAAAAATTGAGTTTTATCCTAGTGGCCTTTCAGTCGGGGATCCAACAGGGGAACTCTTTTGACCTTGCAGAAAAAGCTTGCAGATATCTACAAGGGAGGACTTTTCTAGGAAAGTTGTAAAGGGAGTGAGAAAGTTAGAAAAGAGAAACTAATGCTACAAGTAGAAAATTAGAGAATTACATACACTAGCTAGAAATTTCATTACATGCACTTGAATTTCAAAGAAATCAAATCCATGGAACAATGACAAGACCAAATAGAGTTTAATGAGAAAAAAGTACCACTAAACTCCTTAGTCAAAAAAGGCTAAAATTCCTTCTTCCTTTATTGAATCTTAAGAAGAAATTGTACATAGCACAAAAATGGAAGACATTTTAAAGTAGGAAAAAAGGAAGAAATTTGTTATCTCTTAGCTCTCTTCACAAGGATATCTCTCTCATGAATTCACAAAAAACAAATCCAAAATTTAATAAGTCTAAGAAGTCATCTAAGAAAAAGCTCAAATGAGGATCTTGCGACAATTTATAGAAAAAAAGCAACTCTTCATCTACCCGGTGACTGTTCAAATACTTTAATCTGACATTATACTGTTCATATTCTACTTGAATATTTAAGTCCCCTTTATAAAATCAAGGTGACTTAGATTTTACATTATGTTTTTAAAGTCACTTAAAGTTATATTAAAAAATGAAAACCTCAACGTAAAAATATAACATTAATGAGAGAGAGAGCATTAGGTGAGAGGAGAAGAGACAGAGATAAAGAAGAGGAAGAAAAAGAAGAGAGAGAAAGGAAGAATTATGTAGAAGAATGAGTTGTTGTAGTGGATTCGACCTCACTTCATGATAGGTTTCCACGTCACGCTCTTTATAAGGCCTCTATCCCTCCAAGATCCTTGCTAAGAAAAGATGCTGCAAGTTCCAATTTGTCAGCATGAGGAATGAAAATGCATCTCAAAGTATCTATCCATCCATCAGACACATTGTTAATGTATTTGCACATCCTGAACCATGATGAATGTTTCTCTACAATAAGTACAATAGAGGCTTGAATCTATGAGAGGAAGTTGAGTGTACCCTTAGTGAAGGACAACGGATTGCCTACCTCTTTCTTGACATCTTCTTCAAATGGACCAATCAACTCATCTGCAGTTGTATCGTCACTCATTACAGGTACTCCAAGTTTCTGAGTTTTCTGATTTATTCTATTCTGCAACTTGTATGTTTGTTCCTCTTTTTCCTCCAGCTTTGTGATGGCCCGATTGATTGCCTCAAACCTGATTGCAAATGACCTTTCCCATACATGAGACAAGTATTCTGAAGGAGTTTCAAAAATCTTCCTATCGATCAACTCCTAGCGATGAGTGTTTCTTATTTCATATAGAACCACACCCCAAGGTTCCCAATAATCCCTTTCTTTCTGAAAGTCCTCCCTGCATTCATGTGTCTTATTTTCTGTCGCACACATGTAAGTAAAGATATTGATCGATTCTTGGAGGAATGACTTCAATTTTTGAAAAATTGAGTCAATCCATTCATTATTCACCTGCCCCTACACTATGAACTCATGCATCTTCTTGATGCACTATGGATTAAAGCTACTGATGGGTGAAACTTCCTCCATGGGGATTGTAATGGCATTGTGATCAACTAGATGTTACACATAGAATGAAATTTTTTTTACATGTTCCTTTAGTTACTCAATCTTCTTCTCATACTCCTTATTCCTCACCACCATGCGAGTGGAAGATTGTTGATACATGTGCAAATCCCCTTGATGATTTTCCAGTCCAAGTTAGATCGTTCTCATCTCATAGTTGGTCAGTGTCATCTCACCCACTGAATTGATTAACTTCATCTGAGCAACTTCAATCTATTGATTACCCATTTCCCCACTATAGAACTGCGAGGCCATATGTGTGATATTTCTTGATATTTGTTTTATCCAATGAGACAATCACTAATAGATCAGGGGCTGCCACTTGTTGCATAGTTCGGGTGTTAGGGATAATCATTTCCTAGATCCAGGGAAAAATATCTTTGGATTCGGTATCGATGATAGGTGCACCAACCGTTCCTTATTTTGGAGGAGGAGGAAAATCCTGAATGAGAGAGGTATGGGTGCCAACAAGAGGTGAGACCTCCTATGGTGACTTGAATACTAGGTATTGACCATGTGTTCTTCATCCACTATATTTTCTACTTGTATTTTTGTGATCAAGTCATCCTCTCAGAGTGACGTAAATGAGTCTTCTTCTACCCTAGCTTTCTTTGGTTTCTTCTCATGAGGAGAAGCATCCAGCTGTGTGGCCTTCATTTTTAAACTTGTTCTATATTGTTTAGAACTAGAAGTCACCTCTACCAATTTTGAAGATGACTTATGGGAGGCTTTCTTCTGACTTGGGGAAATTTCTCATGACTGGATGATGATGGTTCTCTTATTTTGAAACCAATTTCTCATTCTCCTTACATTTTTCTTAGTCCGCTCCTTTATATCCCCTGATTATGAACATACCAGTTTACTGGATGTAAGTGGGACATCTTGACTGCTGCATACTCAAAATTAGACATCCCTGTCCCATCATCATGTAAAATATCTTCATACCAAGAGAACTTGAATTTCTTCATTCAACTGATTGTCATCCTCATATGGTCCTTTTCATGCACTTAAAATTCATTAGCACAATTGGCCCAAAATTCCTCAACTTGTTTCTCATGTTGCAATTATAGGATGTATAAAGAGTTGGGATCTTCTCGTATGTCTGAATTAGGCCTGAAAATGTAGGAATGCAAAGTCTAGTGAGTGAAAATGGCCTCTAGAAGAGATGCGTCATTTGATCTCTTACACGTGAATACCCAAAGAGAGATAGGAAAGGAAATCAACTTCCTCCTCCTACTCCTAATCCTATTATTTACTTGAATGATCTTCCTGTAGAGCTCAAACAATATAATTTGGTCACTAAGGTACTTAGGAAGCCTTAATGGGATTTGGTCGAAGCCAACAACTCATATGTAGGAGAAGGTCAAGAATTGTATGAAATAAGAGCCATATTTCTTAATCAAGGATGCCACTTTTGGTGACATCATAGCTTCATGATCCCCTTCTAAGATTTAGACCACATATATTGTGAACACATCGTTCATGTGACTGAAATGTCTATATATTTACTCCATTACCAATTGTGGAAGATTTTCAAATGTAGGGACCTTGGCAACGATATTTTGTGTGACGACCAATCCTTTGAAATATCTTGAGCTAGCAAGGGGATATAAAAAGTAAGAATTCATGTGGAAATTCTTCGTCATGGGTACCTGGAGAAGTTTCAGATTTACATTATCACTGATGATCTGCCCCCAATCAATTATCCTCTTTCCTTCTATTAATGTGAAGATGAAAAGGCCCATTTAGTCTTGGAAGTCTCTTATGCTTGCTTCACCCATAACTCTGCTGAGTAGAGTGATGGAATATTAATATCCTTCTCGAAAGTCACACCTTGGAAGGTTCTTGGACATATTTGAGGGCTTTCTCCCTATTTTTAACCATGAACCAATTACAACCCCTTACACGTAGGCATCCATTGTTTTGCAATCATGCAAGGCTTTGTCATTTGAGATGATGACCATGTTGGGTGATGTAGGTATCTGTAGAAAAATTGAGATGGTTCTAGGGCTGATGGCCACCATTGTTGTTCATTTTTAGCTCAGATGGTTCGTGTTTTGGGATCATGGTGGTGAGAGCAGGCTAGGAATGGCTCAAGAATTTTCACAAACACTAGGTGTCCTACGGTGATGAACAAGCCACTTCTGAATATTGGATCTTCAATCTTATTTTGTTATTTAGCTATCATGTGAGTTCTAATGTCATTCAAGTCCATGTACAAGACATCACTATCTTCTATCTCATACTCGTAGGTAAAGGCCTATGCTAATTTTTGTCCTGTCCACTTCTTCATGTTTTCCTTAGAAAGAGAAACTTAGTTTTTTATTAAGTATTAAAAAGTAACTCCCTCGAACCTCAACTAGATGTTACGAATTTGATTTCCTCTTTTCCCTGCATTCCTATCACCTTCTGGATCAAATTTCTATTTTTTGCAGGTGATCATGGGACCACTTACTATTTTTAGTAAGTTCAAAAATCAGACCAAAATTCCCATTCTGGTGCATTCTTAGCTACAATGCATCTTCAATGTCTCTGTCTCCTTTGCAAGTTCCTTTGTTGATGAATTTCCAAAAATAGTACTCCCCTATGTAGAGGACATGCTATTTTTAGAAAGTGGGATTCTGGAGGTCAGATTGATGTGTAATGAAGGTTTCCGATATGTGTTTTTTCCCAATATCACCCCTCTGAAATTTTAGACCTACCTGCTCAATAGTTTAAGAGATTTTAAACTTCTAATTTTTCGACCTAGCTTTCTTCTGGACACGATAGCCATTAATGCACCTATAAAATTACAGGTCTTGTTTTATCCTCTATTTACAATTAAATTTATATTTTTGATATGGGTTTTTTCCTCTTGTGCTTCTGGTAAAATCTCGTTTTGATCTAACTGCCGGTTTGATGAGAAATCTAACTTCTTTCTCCATTGGGATAGAAACAAAATTTCTTCATTGTAAATGTTTTATGGTGTGAGGGGAGGGTCCAAAGGTATTTTTCTAATGGTTTTTGATATAGGAATCAATGAAAAAAAATGGTTCGTCAATTTGTGCATCTACTTGCAATATTTTTTCAAATTTCAATTCCATGATAATGGGGATTTATATTGTTCTTCTTCTTGTTTCTTCATTTCTTCTCCTTAACTTGATGAAATTTTCTTCTGGTACTTGGGTATTACCATGAGAAAGAGGAATTATTCACTTTGGAGGAGCTAGTTTCAGCTTTAGCAATGGCAAAGTGGTGGCAGGAAGTTGCAGAGGAGTTTTCAAATATGGTTGTGCACGGGAATGTTAGAAGTTAGAAACGGGAAGCAAGTGGGGATTTTTAAATTTTGAAATAAATTTGAGAAGGTATGAGGTTAATTTTAATGTCCCTAACTTCCCTCACCTCAAATGGAAATGAGTGACATCAAATTCCATGGCGCGAAACGTGAGGACATGTGGCCATGATCTGAGGACAAGGAATGAAGGCTAAAAAATTAGCTTTAGAGCACTGATGGGCTGGAAGTTGGTCATATGGGTGACCAGAATTCTCCTTAGGGGTTGGGTGCATTATTCCTTATTTTATGTCTCTGACCTCAAAAGGACGTGAGGGACATAAAATTCCATGGTTCTCTAGGTGATGACACATGGCAGCGATCTGAGGGTTGAGGCTTTGTGCTCGCGCAAGCACTTGGGGGCTGAACTGGAGAGATTCTAGAGGTCGCATGAGGGTCCATAGGTCTTATGGGAGCTAGGAACATTTTTTACATGTGTTATGTCCCTGACATTGAGCTATTTGAGGGACACAAAATCCTGTCAGGCTCTTGGAGCTGACACATGTCCTCCAAAAACTTGACTATCTCCCGAACTTGCTCCAAGAGGGAAACTTGAAATGGCAATAACTTGAGCTCCTGATGGAACTTTTTGATCAAATGTTGTATGGTATTGATTGGATATATCCTTATGAATTGAATGGTTGAGGTGTCATATCTTTATTGTTCCATTTTTTTCCCTGAAAAATAATATTTACTATTTGATGCTCCACCTAAGCATGAGAAAACCTGATTTCAGACCCATTTCTCAAAAGTTTTGAGACAAAAAAAATTTCACCATCTTGTAGCTTTTAGAATTCCCTGTATGGATATATATTTTTTCTTGTAACTCCATTCAAAGCTCCCAAAATCACCTTCGGAATCTCAGTGGTTCTTCTGGCCTATACACTACCTAGGCATGTGAACCCTAATTTTAGTGAAACTACCCCAAACTCTCCAAAGATTTCCTGAATCTTCCTGAATCACTTCCATGATGTCCCAAGGACTTTGAATCACCTCTGTGTTCAGTTTTATTTCTTGTTCCACTCCATGCGATTGCTCCAGTCTTGGGAAGGCCAGTGATAACCCTTCCTATAATGGCCTGAAGCTTGCAATTTTTAATGAACTCCTAAAATCATCTAGGGGGTTGATTTGACTTTCCTAAATCACCTAGGGGAATGAATTAACACAAATTGGGAGGTTACTTGACTAACTGGGTAGACTTGAGGTGCCTCAGAATGATAAACCGTGAAAATTCTTGTACAGGGGTATAATTGTCATGCTTGGAAATTGTCAATTTCCTTGTTGCATATTTGCAAGACAACAACTAGCTCTAGCTATGAGATATGACATGAAATGAGTGTAGTGAAGACATGACATGGGGAATCTAGAATATCAACTTTAGACCATATGATTCATTATCTGTGCGTTATCTGTTTGGCCTTGTAGAGTCATGTACAATTTACAAGAGAGGAAGATAACGACGAAGGAAACAAACACACACACACACATAAAACAATGGAAAAGAAACACACAAGACACAACAAGAAGGGAAACACACACAACAGAAAGGGAAACACACCTAGCAATCACCTATGGTATAAGACAGGGGACAACCCGCTTTCACTGATGATACAATTTCAAGTATTTCCCACTACTAGGAAATTCTAGCAGTGTTCCATCCAAATATGAGTGTATAAAAACATTCTCGCTACAATCTTCACATACCTAGAATGGGCCAAGACATAATGAATCAAACTTTCCATGGCTGACATTTGGTTCCCTTTTCTTGTCCCATAGCAGGACGAGGTCTCCATATTTTAATTCTCTCACTTTGGATTTCTTATCGAAGATCCTTTTTACTTTCAATTGGTTCTCCTTGATACAGTCAACCACTCAGAGTCTATTTTCTTCTAGTTTCTTATAAAAGAGGATCCTCTTATCAATGGAATCTGTGTACTATCCATCTTCTATTCCCTAGAGCAACTTGAGAGTTGGCATCTCAACTGTGATGGGAATTTTTGCTTCGACTCCATACAGCAACTGGAATGGTGACATACCTATTGCCTTCTTAGGAGTGATCTTATCTGCCCATAATGCATCATACAAATTTTTGTGCCAATTCCTTTGGTTTTCATTTATGAGATTGCAGACGATGGTTACGATGTTCTTGTTTCTTGATTCAGCCTACCTATTTCCCTGTAGATAGTAGTCCGATGAATGAGGCAAAAATATTTCATAGCCATAACATAACTTAGTCAACTCCCTTGAAGATAAATAGGTAGCATTATCTACTAAAATATTTTGTGGAACTCTAAAATGTATTATGATATTCTCCTTGATGAATTTTCATACTATTTCGGTGTTGGTATTGTGAGCACATAGGTGTGCCCCGCACTTGAAGGAGGATTCACAATACCAATGAAATCTAGTCCTCACATCTGAAATGGTTCTTCAATAACAACTGGCTTGAGTGGTAGTGCTGCAAGTTGTGGTCTCCTAATGAATTGTTGACATGCTTCACATTTGAAAACCCATTCTTGAGTGTCTATAAAGAGGGTGAGCCAATAATACCTTCCTCGGAGGATCTTGTGTGTAGTGAAAAATGCCAAGAAATGTCCACCACATGCTTGGTTATGGTATGATTTTAAAAAAAATTATTGTTTCTCTTTATCTACACATTTGAGTAAGCTTCCATTAAGACCTCTCTTGTGAAGCGCGTGGTTCCAGATTAAAATCTTTGTTGCCTTCAGCATGAGTGTTCTCTTTTTTTGTAGTTAAGATGAGAATGGAATTCTTCATAAGTTAGGTAATGGGAAATATCAACATACGACTCATTAGTAGTGGTTACAAAGATAACTTTTGGATTATTTTCAGAACAAGTTGGGAAAGCATAGTTGTCTTCACTGTGTTGAGCCTTGAGTGCTTCATCTTCAACGATCAACCTACACAAGCCATTTCCTTGTACCAAATTGGAGGGCTGGATATTTAGATCATACTCTTGAATTTTTTCAACCCAATTTCCTCTTTTCACTCCAGGATCTTGTTGTGTCAAGATGGAATTGGTTGCACTGTCGACTACCATTACCACAGTATGAGAGTTGAGTACATGTAAAATCTGAAATTTTTAACAACCTTGACTATGGCATAGGCATGTTTCTCCAACTGGTTGTAGTTTAGTTCATGCTTCTTCAATAGGTAGATAATGAAAGCAATGGGTGCCTCCACACCTTCATCATTCTTCTAGACAAGAAAGAGAGAGAGTGTGTGTTTTGATGTATAACAATACATGATGATTTTCTTCTTAAAATCCAGAGACATGAGAGTCGGGGCTTTTGTAATGGATTTATTGATTTCTTCACAATATGTTTTTCCTTCATTATTCCATTTGAATTTTAATTGAGGTTTCATCGTGGTAATGATGTGTTTTGTCAATTTTGTAAACTCCAGAATGAAGAGGCGAATGAAGTTTACCTTGTCAAAGAAAGAGTGGACTCATTTCTTTCTTGTGGGTAGAGATAGTGATTTAATGGCTCGTACTCTCTTAGGATCAATGTGCAATCCATGTTTATTCACAATGTGCCCCAAAAACTTGCCTTCTGTGACTCAAAAAATGAACTTTTTTGGGTTTAATGATATGCTATGTCTTATATACCTTGTAAGTACTTATTCCAAGTGATGGATATGGTCTTCCATCTTTTTTGAAAATATTGTTAGATCAGCAAGATATATGATGATGTAATTTTTTAAATCTTTGAACCCAAATCCATTTCCCTTTGAAATATAGCTCCTACATTGATTAGGCCAAAAGGAATTATGTTGTACACAAAAGTGCCCCAAGGAATTGTGAAGGTTGTCTTGGTGCTATCCTTGAGAATCCATCGAGCAATGAAAGAATTTTAGATCCGATGACTTCCTAAAAAATATGGTCCATGATAGGGAGAGGATAATTGTCTTTCAGTGATGCCTAGTTCAAGTTTAAAAAATCTACACATTTTCTTATTTCACTAATCTTCTTCCACACCAGCATAATGTTGGCCACCCATGTTGAATGATGGATAGGAAAAATATTCCTCGCATTAAGCATTTTCATTACCTCCTCTTTGACATTATCAACAATATTTCAGTTATATGGCCTTTGTTTTTTCCTGAATGGCTTGGCCTCCTACTTCAAGGGAACTGAGTGATGCATTTCCTTCAGTTGGAAGGATTTGAGCTCATCATAAGAGTAGGCCAAAACATTTTAATATTTCTTAAGTAATGCGAAAAACCTTCTCTTCTCCTCAGTCAAACAAAACTCTTCAATATTGACCATCCTTGGCTTCTCCTAGGTGTGGATGTTTCCCTTCTCAAAATCAGATGCACACCGAGAAGATGTTTTTGCTTTCTCTTGAATGGATCTGTCATGTTTATCTAAGAGGTCCTCTAGAGAAACTAGGCCTTTGAGGATCTTGTTGCCTTTCAGTTTTATCACTCCTTCATTGATCCCTTCAATACCTTCTTTCTCTTCTTTGGCTATCGCTTCTCAGTGAGGATTCTGGCTTCCTTCAAAGAAGAGACTATTGAAATTGTCCCTTTTTTCAAAGAAATCAAGGATTTGATTATCATCATTGAAGACCTACCAATGATTTGCATTGTCTGGTATAGTATGCCTGAACACCATCTCAATGGTTACTTTATCTTTTCCAAAATAAGGATGAGCTGTTACTAGGGAAGATGACACTGCAAGGGAATCATATTTTACATTCTTCTCTTTTTGGATAGACTCGATGGAAAATGCATCAAAAGAATCAATGCAGGCTGATAATTTGTTTCTATAATGCCAAAGTTTTGGATTTTTTACCTGATATTGCTATAAGACTTGCTTTAGTATCACTTCCATATCATCTTGACATCTCATCTTGTTAAATCCCATGTATTCAACGATGTCCATGCCTAATAGCTTCATACTACACCACATTATTCATACTATCAAATTGTAGTTTGTATGAAAATGGGTAGAATTTTCCAGAAGGAGAGTACAACACCATGCCTGCTCCTGAACCTGCACTAGAGTGACTGCCATCAAATTTTAGTGTCCAAAATTGGTCTTCTTCCTCCTCCATAAGAAGTGGCAAGTTCTCATATTTTCTGTATGTTAGGAAGTAATTGCCTATATTGTTGTCTTAAAATAGAATGTTTGCCTTTGGATCATCAGACTTTCCTACTGTGTAGTTCATCCTCTCCAGTGACAACAATTTCTACATTTCTCCCTTTACTGGGATAGTTGTATATTACGAATCCATGTTTATATCTCCACCCAAATATTTTCAAAAGCTACGACTCAGTAGCATCCCAAAGGATGTTGGAATGTCTGTCACCACGATGTTGAGGAGAACTTTCTTATCTAGAAAATCAACTAGTGCTACCTACGCATCTTCGATTCTTCCTACCAAAGGCACTTGTTTGGATTCAACTAAATAACAAGTTCCATTTTCTGAGGTCAAGGTGATGCATAGGGAATTTTCAACTTTGACCGGCATCACATTATTTAAGGCTCCAAAATCTATGATGAAATTATTTAGTTAGAAGCCTTTAATGAGGAGTGACAGGTAGAAATGTTTAACCTTGTTGGTTTTGGAGGAACTGAGGACTATTATGTTTTGAGAAGGAGGTGTGGACAGTGTGGGAAGAAAGCCTTTGGAATTTGGACCTAAGGTTATAGGATTACCACTGTGGACTACATCAATGAACCTATCAAATTGGGCAGGATGCATTTGTAGGTATTCTATTTCTGTGAGTTGGACTTCAGTTTTTTTTTCATGTTCTACAAAGTCAAATGGGGTTATGGTGGGCAAGGAATAGGTTCTAGGATTGACAGAAGATTTACATGGTGAATTTTTTTCTACTTTTGGGGTTGGATTTTCCTTCATGGGTGCAGTAGTTGGCCCAGAAGGAGATGGGGATGTAGGTTTTGATGGAACCTTAGATTTTTTTATACAAACAACATTTGAAGGAGAAATATTTTCAGCAATTTTTAAGCTAGGAGAAGGATTGGATGACTTACTTGGTATGTCAGCACAATCCTTGCTAACCAGTGGGTCCAATTTTTCTGTAACCGAATCCATTGAAGGTGGTAGTGGTGATCCTCTCCTAATGATTTTATTTTTTCTAACTTCCATAGAAGAATCTTCTTTCTTCTTCTTCTTCTCCTTTACTGAATGAGTGAAAACTACACATGAGAAGCTTGGAGCTTCTTCATCATCATCATCTTCAATGTACTCAATTATGCTATTATGCGTATCACCATCAACTTCCTCGACCTCAAGATAGTTGTCTTCGTCACCCACATTTTCTTCTTTAGGTTTTTAAATTTCCACTTCCTCCTCTGGTTCTTCAGTATCACAGGTGGCATTGACTGGTGGTTCTTCAAGATTAAGCCAGAGAGGAAGTGGAGTAATTCTTGGTCTATTGGGAGGATTTGGCTTCATTGGATTGTTCCACATTGTGATATGGGATTGTTGTTTCTTCAAGGAAACCAAGTCATTTTCCATTTTTTGGAACATTGGGTCCATGGTGAGTGAGCCTAAATTCTGGCCTTTTTGGTTTCCATTTAGGCCTTTCACTTTACCGGACATGATTAGATCATCATTGATTTCTATCGTGGATTACTAAGCTTCCTTGAATATTCTTGGTTGGGTTCTTCTGAGGAAGAAACCTACTTCTGAAGGTAAGGCATTGATGAAAAATCTATTCAAATTATTTTTAGAAGGCACCATATATTAAGGAATTCTTCTTATCACCCTGTCATATCTTTCTATGAAGTCTCTCATTCATTTGGAGATTTCCTTTTAGTCTTCTTTTGTCTTGAACCTGTGTTTGAATTCACTTCTTATATCTTCCTAGTAGGTGAAAAACCTCGAGGGTAGCATATAGAACCATTCAGCATATTTTTCTTGAAGTGGCTCCACAAAGAGCTCGAAAGAAACATATTTGTACTCAACGCCCAATACACCACAAGTGGTGATAAACACTGCTAAATGTTATTCAGGGAGTTGAGAACCATCCCCTTTGAATTTTGGACAGTTTTTTCTTGATCCTTTTGGTAGCTCATGAAGTGGTTGAGCAAGGGCTAGTGGGTCATTATTTCCACCCCATGGTACATTAGGCCTACAATCTTCATGATCACAATCTACCATTCTGTTTTGGATTCTAGCTTTCAACCTCTATAAGGTTGCATCTTTGGATATTGCTTTTTCATCTACTTTGGCTTGAGCTCTTTCAATTTCTTTAATTTGAGCTCTTATTTTGTCTTCAGCTCTTGCTCCTTTTTCTCTAGCTTCTTCTACGGTCTCTAGGTCAGTGAAATCTTCAAGATTATTTTTGATGTATTGGAACTCAATGTCGAATGGATTGATAATGCTCAAACTCCCAATGTGACCATCTATGTGAAAAAAATGGAGACCTGTAAGTTCAGAGCATCTCTTATCTTCTTTTAAGTTCTTCAAAAGTAGGATCAATTTTTCCTCCTTGTCTTTGTTGCCAGGTGTATCTTTCTTCCGCCATCTTGGAACTTTATGCTCTTCTCTATGGTGTTTGAATTTGTCTTTGTCTTTCAAATTCAGTAGCATGTTCGTTTTTAAGATCGAGTATTCTCATAGCGATGAAGTAATGGTTGAAACTTTGTTTGTTATGCCATATAGCCTATCTCAAATCTGAAGTAATATCCTTTTGAATGTGGAAGAGAATTTTAGGTCTTTCAACTGGAGGATTTCTTGGAATAGTGATGGTTTTTAGAAATGAGGCTCGTATAGCTATTCAAATTCGAACATTTTTTTTTGAATATTTGAATATTTTGATATTTTTATATTTTTTTGACCTTTTGGTCGTATTCAGGTGTAGATGCTGCTAAATATTCCCCAAGGTGGGTGCAAAAAAATGTTGGTGAGAAAACATTTCACAGGAAAAATTGGTGGTTATTTTTTGAATGCTCTAGGAAACTAAGTCCCTCTATTTAACTGGTGCAGGTACTATACATGCATGTATGAGTAAAAAGTTATTTTTATCTTGGTGGCCTTTCAGCTCAGGATCTGACAAGGTAAATCCACTGACCCTGTGGAAAAATCTTGTAGATATCTGCAAGGGAGGAATTTTCTAGGAAAGCAGGAAAGGGAGTGAGAAAGTTAGAAAAGAGAAACTAATGCTATAACTAGAAAATTAGAGACTTGTATACACCAGCAAGAAATATCATTACATGCACTTGAATTTAGGAGAAAACTAATCCACAGAACAACAACAAGACCAAATAGCGTTTAATGAGCATGAAGTACCACTAAAATCATTAGTCAAAAAAGGCTAAAATTGCTTCTTCCTTTATTGAAGCTCAAGCATACATTGTACATAGCATAAAAATGGAAAACATTTTAGAGTAGGGAAAATGGAAGAAATTTGCTACCTCTTTGCTCTCTTCAAAAGGATATCTCTCTCATGAATTCACAAAAATAGCTCCAAAATCTAAAATGTTGAAGAATTCATCTAAGAAGAAGCTGAAATGAGGAGCTTGTTACAATTTATAGAAGATAAAACAACTCTTCATCTTCCCAGTGACTTTTCAAATACTTTAATTTGACTTTAGACTATTCATATTCCACTTGAATATTTAAGTCCCCTTTATGAAAGCAAGGAAACTTAAGATTTACATTATGTTTCTAAAGTCACTTAAAGCTATATTAAAAAGTGAAAACCTCAGCGCAAAAATATAACATTGATGAGAGAGAGCGTTGGGTGAGAGGAGAAGAGATAGAGAAAGAAGAGGAAAAAGAAGAGATGGAAAGGAATAATTATGTAGAAGAATGAGTCGCTGCATTGGATTTGATCTTGGTTCCTGAATGATGTCCACCTCATGCTCCTGAGAAGGCCTCTATCCCTCCAAGCTCCTTACTGAAATTATTTGTTGTAGGTTCCACTTTGTCAGCATGAGGAATGTGAATGCAACTCAAATTATTTTTCCATCCATCAGCCACACCATTGATGTCTTTACACATCTGGAACCATGATGAATGTTTCTTAGTGATAAGTTCAATAGAGGCCCAAATCTCTAAGAGAAATACGACGATACCCTTAATGAAGGAAAATAGATTTCCTACCTCCTTCTTGTCATGTTCTTGAAATGGACCAATCAACTCATCAAAAGTTGTATCCTTGCCCATTGCAGGTACTCCAAGTTTCTAATTTTTCTGATTTTTACTATTCTAAAACTTGTATGCTTGTTACTCTTTTTCTTCTAGCTCTGTGATGGCCCCATTTATTGCCTCAAACCTTATTGCCATAGACATTATCTATACATGAAACAAGTCTTCTGAAGGTGTTTTAAAAATCTTCTTATCGACCAACTCTTGGGGATGAGTGTTGCTCATTTCATCGACTACTATACCCAAAGGTTCCAAATAGTCCCTTTCTTTCTACAAGTCCTCCCTAAGTGCCCATGTCCTATTTGCTATCACACACATGTAAGCGCAGAGTATAACTGATTCTTGGAGCAATGACTTACCTTTTTAAAAAATTTAGTTGATCCATTCATTATTCACTCACCCCTGCATTGTGAATGCGTCCATCCTCCGGATGGAATCTATATTAAAGCTACTAATGGGAGCAACTTCCTCCATGGGGATTTTCATGAAATTGGGATCAACTAGATTTTGCACATAAAATAACAACATTTGTACCTATTCCTTTAGTTCATCAATATTTATCTTATACTCCTTATTCTTTGCCACCATGCAAGTGGAAGATTGCTGATACATGTGCAAATCCTCTTCATGAGTTATCAGTCCTAGTTTGATCATGCTCATCTCATAGTTGGCTGGTTTCATCTCATCCAATGGCTTTATTACCATCATTCGAGCTACTTCAATATATTGACTACCCATTTTTCCACTATAGAACCATGACACCCTATGTGCAAGCATTGTTGATCTTTTTTCCTTAACCAATGAGACAATCACTGATAGATCAGTGGCTACCACTTGTTGCAAAGTGTCAGTGTGAGGGAAAATCATTTCATTCATCCAGGGAAGAAAATCATCAGATTCGAGATCAATGATAGGTGCACCAACCATTTCCTGTTCTAGTGAGAGAGGTATGGGTATCAACAATAGGTGATACCTCTTATGGTGACACAAAAACTGGCTGTTGAACCATATGTTATTCATCCACTTGTGTTTCTAGCACTACATTTTCTTCTTGCATTTCAATGATCAAGTCATCCTCTTGTAGTAACGTAAATGAGTCTTCTTTTACCCTAGATTTATTTGGCATCTTCTAGTTAGGAGATGCTTCCAACTTTGTGGCCTTCCTTTTTGAACTTCAGATTTTTTAGAATTGGATGTCACCTCTATGACTTTTAAAGATGACTTATGGGAGGATTTCTTATGACTTGGGGGAATTATTCGTGATAGGATGATCATGGTTCTCTTCTTCTAAAACCAATTTCTTGTTCTCCTTGCCACTTTCTCAGTTGACTCCTTTATATACCCTAACTCACAAACATACTAGTTGATTGGAGGCAAGGGGGAAATCTTAACTGCCACATACTTAGGAACATATATCTTTGTCCCATAATCATGCAAAATATCTTCATACCAAGAGAAATTGAATTTCTTCATCTTACCAATTGTTATCCTCATATGGTCCTTTTCACACACTTCAAATTCATCAGCATAATTGGCCCAGTAGTCCTCAAATTTTGGCTTATGTTGTAATTTTCGGATGTAGAAAGAGTCAGCATCTTCTCATATGTCAAACTTAGGCTTGGCAATGTAGGAATGCAAAGTCTAGTGAGCGAAAGCAACCTCAAGATGAGATGTGTCATTTGAAATCTTGCACATGAATACTCTGAGAGAGATAGGAAATGAAATTAAATTCTTCCTCCTACTCCTAAGCCTATTATTCACTTGAATGATCTATCTACAGAGCTCAAACAATACAATTTGGTCACTAAGGTACTTGGGAAACCTTAGTGAGGCTTAGTCAAAGCCAACAACTCATAGTTAGGAGAAGTTTGAGAATTGTATGAAAAAAGAGCCATATTTCTTAATCAAAGATGTTGCTTGTTTTGAAATACTAGCTTCCAGATCCCCTTCTAAGATTTGGACCACATACATTATGAACGCATCGTTCATACTAGTGAAATGTCTATGGCTTTCCTCCATTACCAATTGTGAAAGATTCTCAAATGTAGGTACCTTGGCAATGATATTCTGCATGAGGGCCAATCCTTTGAAAGATCTTGAGCTAGTGATGAGATAGACCAAGTAATAATTCATGTGGAAATTATTCATCATGCGTACCTGGAGTAGTTACAGATTGAGATTATCGATGATGATCTACTCTAAGTCAATTCTCTGCTTTCCTTTTGTCAACGTCAAGATGAAAATGGCCATCCAATCTTAGAACTATCTTGCGCTTACTTCGCCCATAACTCTGTTGAGGAGAGTGATGAAATATGAATATCCTTCTTGAAAATCACACCTTGAAAGGTTCTTGGGCATGCTTAAGGGCTTTCTACCTATTTTAAACAATGAACCAAGTGTAACTCCTTGCACGTAGACATCCATCATTTCCCAATCATGTAAGGCTTTGTCCTTTGAGATGACGACCTTGTTGGGTGATGTAGGTATGCAGAGAAATTGAGATGGTTATAGTGCTAATGACCATCATCGTTGGTCCATTTTTAGCTCGGATGGTTCTTGTTTCAGGCTCATAGTGGTGAGAGTAGGATAAGAAAGAAGAAACACTTTGCATAGAAACTACGTGTCTTGCAGCGATGAACAAGCCACTTGTGCATATCTGATCTTCAATCTTCATTTAGTATTTGGCTTCCATGCAAGTTATAAGGTCATTCAGGTACATGCAAAAGACATCACTATCTTCTATCTCATACTCGCATGCGAAGGGATATACCGGTTTCTATCATGTCCACTTCTTCTTCTTATTCTCCTTAGAAAGAGTAATTACTATTTTTTAGTAAGTATGAAAAAGAAACTCCCTCGAACCTCAATTGGATGTCGCGACTATGATTTCTTCTTTTCCTCGCCTTCTTCTCACCTTCTGGATCAACTTTCTATTTTTGGTAGGTGCTCATGGGACCACTTACTATTTTTAGTAAGTTCCGAAATTGGACCAAAATGTCCATTCTGGTGAATTCTCAGCTACAATGCATCTTCAATGTTTTTGTCTCCTTCACAAGTTTTTTCTGTTGATGACTTTCCCAAAATAGTACTCCCCTATGTAGAGGACATACATTTTTTAGAAAGTAGGCTTTTGGAGTTTGGATTGATGTGTAATGAATTTTTCCAATGTATTTTTTTTCCCAATATTGCCCCTCTAAAATTTTAGAACTACCTGCTCAATAGTTTAGGAGCCTCAGGTATCCTATAATACCAATCGAGAGCAATGCCCTCAAAAGTTTTGGGGAATATTTTAGCAACAACCCCATCCCATGGGAGTAGTTCTCGGATGGTTGTAGCGTAAGATTTGATATGTGTGTTCGGATCTCCCTCGCTTTTGTATTTTGGGAAAATCAGGAAGAGGTCTTGGAAGCATGGCGCTTCGTATGGTGAAATCTAAGGGCTCTTTCAAATATTCTAAATAAGTCCCTATTGCATAGGTTTTATTGATGGTGCCTACTGAGGGAGTGGAGGTGGAATGGGTTGTTGATATGACGTTGCATATGCATTGGTAGGAGCAAAAGGGAACCCCTGTGGTTGATTAAAAATACCAGGAGAGGAGAACATATCTCCTTGTGGTGATTTGGAGTACATGTTTAAGTATGAAGGGGTATTTTCCAAGAATGGATTACTTTGTACCAGACCAGGAGGTATTGGAACGATGTTAGAAGCGGTGGTTTTACTCGGCGTTTATTGTGAATACTGAGGAGTTATACACAATGTGCCTAATCCTGTGAGGAGGTCTACTTGGCTAGGATGGTGTGGAGGATTGGAACTTCCTGTCTACATGAATTGGGAATTTTGATTTGCTTGAGCAAGTTCTAACCCTCTCACTTTTTCTACTAATGTTAAAATGACTTCATTTGGTGAAGTCATAGTGCTTTTTCTTAGCGGCGTTTGTTGTATATCATGGTGTTGTATAGGCATGTGATATCCTGCTATGAACTGATCACTGCCCTGCCAAGTTTCCCCGAGGGCATTTCCTATATGTAGTAGCATGGAGGTATTTTCTTGAAAAGAGACCTCGGGTTGTGTTTGTAAACCTCCTATAGGTGGGTACATATTTGAAGAACGTTTTTCATTCCTAACATAATGTACCGCATGTTCATCATCTAAACCATGGTATAAGTTTGATTGTCTACTAATTTGTGGTCTAAGTAGTACCTAAGGAGATGAACTTGATTCTCCTATGAGCATCATATTGTTTGAGCCTGAAGGATCTATTTTCCGTGTTTGAGAGAACTGATTCAAATCTTCTATTTGGAAAGATGAGTTATATCTGATCCTTGGAGATGGAGTTTGTGTTGATAATTGGTTATCTGAATAGTTGTCACCCCATACCGAGAGTGAGGGCGATGACTGCCTATTTAGTTGAGCGTAGTATGCCTCAAGACCTAAGAGAGGCCTACCATATGCATCGAATCCTGACATATTCGGGGGGTATATGAATACCCGCAGAATAATGGAAAAGAGTGAAGGTGATGGTGAAAGCTAATGAGCTAGTAAAGATGAAAGAGTTGTTTTAAATTTAAAGAACCAATAGAAATCTTACTCCAGATCAGAAGGTTGCATGGTTTCACGTCGGGTTCACCAATTTTGTATGACGAAAAAGTTGAAAGAGAGCTTGGGAATCTACAAGTAACTCTTCCTCGTACCCTACCTCCTGAGGTCATGCTGAGACAGCCGGTGGGGATGGAATATGCGTGGGATGCAGACAAACTAGTTAGGCAATCTGATGTCTTTGACGCACACTAGTGGAAATTGTGAATCTAAGGCAAAGAAGGCCCTCCTAACCTGAACTGGTGTGATAGATTGATCAACAAGGATGACCGATCAAAGGCTCTAATCAATATCGAGCTCTGGCGTGATTCAGTCTATAGGTTGTGGGATACGTGGAAAATGTCCTGGGATAGTTTCGTGTATATCCCCAGATAAGGTCATAGGATGGATGATAAATATAATTGACTCTATGGATGATTCTCTAGCCTAGTCCAGAACCCCTTAGCTTTGTTAGCTGCTATGTCTAATAAGGATAACTATTCGATGATGATAGGTGGAAGTGGAGTAGATCTGAATACTAGTGTACCTAGGCCAACATCTATGTTTGATTCACCTATTGGCTTGTTGGGCTGTGGGATTTGTGGGTCACACCCGTGGATTCATATTTGTTGTGGTATTGCTATGGTCATGTGTTGAATTAATCCCTAATCTAGTTATCCAATAGTCATATGCCTTTTCAACTTCTATATTCAAAATCAAAAATTGTGCGATCTTCTCAGAATATCTTATAGGCATCTCTACAACCTGAATTCTTAAGCTGATATCTATATCTGTGAGAGTGTCTCCTGCGTCTGGATGTGGAACCAAAGGATCACAATCAAATGTCCACTCTCTTTCAAACCCTTCTATAGTCATGTAGATATGAATCTAAGGTAATATGTAGTTTGGTTGATTCAACCAAAATGTGTGTGCTTGGTTGTCTTCTATGTTTAACCTGTGCATTTGGAAACTGATTTGTTGTAAGTTTATCGTTGTTTGGAAGACTTGGATCCTGTGATTCTGATCTATATCAGTTATGGCTGTGACGAGATTCGGTTGGGGGCACGATTGGCTCGAATACATATTCCCTGGGCTCTCTAGGTCCTGTGATTGTCATATAAAAGCAATAATGCAAACTGAATGTAGTAAAATAAAATTAACTGTGTGAAGTATGTCTATAAGATGTATAACTCCTATATTTTTGTTATTTTCTGATGAATTTTAAATGAATTTGAAAGAGAAGATATTTTAATATATCTAGGAATTAACAATTTAGAATAACGAATTAAAACAAACAAGATAACCGAGTATAGCTATTTGTCCATGCAAATTTAAATCTATTCTAAGCAATGAAATAACTTATCTAATCTATTTGCAAGACTCTCAATCCAACCTCAGAAGTGAGAAATGAATCATAGTTTCTCAGAAACTATCTATCCCCACAGCTTCCCTGGCAATATCGAAAGTAAAATTGATTGAAATAAAGTGATTGGCTACTCTATTTGATATTCTTCTAATTAGAACATTGAAAGCTAGAACCTAGATTCCACAGAACAGTGGAAAATCCGTTGGTGTGTGTGGCTATGTCCCCTCAGTGTGATCTCCTCATTCCTTCTTGTTCACATGGATACAGAAAAGTGTGTAATACTAGCATCAACAGAAGTAGATATTGGGGACAAAGGCAACTTAGGATATAAACTGAATACAATGCGAGTAGGAGAGAGATAGCGCAAGAGTATAGAGCTTGGCTTATACAATTCCTAACGGGATTTATTGTGAGTCATGCAACATAAAACTTCCAAAACATGAAACTATCCTGTTTGAAGAACAAAACCTGCAACTTTAATGGCTTCCTATTGAAAATGAACTATTCTACTCCAATGGATTGGATGAAATATCAACAACATTTGCACAAGATGGATATGTGGCTTACTAACAGCAAAACAATGCTAACTAAGCAAAATGAAATACTAATCTATTGCAATGAGAAATTCAGAGGAAAATTTGAGGGCCATTTTCTTGAGCACAAGCCATCTATTTATAGCATTTGGATTTAACCAAGGTAAAAACCAAATAGAACTCTTAAACTAATAAACAATGGCAAAACACTATTCTAGGGAACTAGAATCATTAATGCAAGCTTATGGCGGTGAAAAAAAGCCAGTGAATCGTTGAAATTTACATGATTCATGTGAAAAGAGCGTTCTAAAAAATGTGTAAAGCACCACCACCTTGAGCAGGGTGGCAGTTACAGGACCGCCACCCTACTTAGGGAGGCGGTTACGATACCGCCGCCCAGGTAGGGCGACGGTTTCAGAACTAGAAAGAAAAAGGCCAAGAAAAGAGGAAAAAAGAAAAAAACAAAGCACATGGGGGCTAAGCGGGGCATGCGGGATGTTAACGCATACTTGGAGAGCTTTTCCGGTTCTCGAACACCTTGCGAGGAGACCTGTATCATCATTGGGGAACGTGTTACGTTGTTCTGACGGTGCAGTATCCTACAATTTCAGGTACATACAGTGGCCAAAAGTTTCCTTAGGGTATGGGAATATTTTCATTTTTTATATTCCTAACCTTTGGACACGAGGGACATAAAATTCGATGATGCCCCCGGTGATTACACGTGGCAGTGATATATAGGTTGAGGATTTGAGCTCCTGCAAACACCTGGGGGATGAGTTGGCGATCCTAGAGGTCGTATGAGGGTTCGAAGGTCCTTATAAGGTCTAGGAACATTTTTCCATGTGTTATTTCCCTAACCTTGAGGTATGTGAGGGACACAAAATCCCTCCAGGTTCCTGAAGCTGACACGTGTCCTCCTAAAATTTGACTAACTCAGGAACTTGATCCAAGAGAGAATCTTAAAATAGAGATAAAATTAGCTCTTGATGGAATGTGTTTATGAAATTTTGTATGATATTTACTGTAAATATATTTATCAATCTAATGGTCAGTATATTATGTCCTGATTCTAAAATTTGATCCCTGAAAAAGTATATTTTTGATCTGGTTCTCCACTTGTGCATGATAAAAACTACTTTCAAACCCATTACACCAAAGTGTTGAGAAAAAAATAATTTTACCATCTTGTAGGGATTGTAATCCCTTTTTTTAGATGTTTTTTTTTTCTCCTAACTTCATCCAGAGCTCCCAAAATCACCTTCGGAAGCTTAACGGTTGTTTTTGCCTATGCACTTCTTAGGCCTGTGAACCCTAATTTTAGTGAAATTTCCCCAAACTCTCAAAATATTTCATAAATCTTCCTAAATCACTTCCATGATGTCCCAAGTAATTTTTGATACCTCCATGTCTAGTTTGGATTTTTTGTTCCTCTCCATGGGGTTGCTCCAGTCCTAGGAAGGCTAGTGATAGCCCTTCCCAAAACTCCCTGAAGCTTGCAATTTTTAATGAACTCCTAAAATCACCTAGGGGGTTTGATTTTAATTTCCATAAGAACCTATGGGAATTAATTAAAACCAATTGGTAGGTTACTGGACTGACTGTGTATACCCAATGTGCCTCGGAATGATAAAACATGATTTTTTTTTGTATAGGGGTGTAATTGTCATGCTTGGAAATTGTCAATTTCCTTATTGCACATTTGCAAGACAATAGTTACAAAATCAGAACACACATCATTTAAGGTCTCAAATTTACCATATTTTTTAGGACTTCATCCTTTATCACAATCTAAATCTATCAAATCTATGGTTTCACCTTTACCATTCATTCTTGGCCCCCATTTTTTATCTCAACATCATAAAACACATAATTACCCTTCTCATCCTTCAATGGTCCTTCCTCGACCATTTTGGGACCTAATATGTCATTTAATTATATTAATACCACATTTTATCCTCTCTCTTACCAATATTACAACATCCCTACAATGTTTTAATACCATACAACATCCACAAATCCACCCCTATCCAAACATAAGACGTATCCTACTAAGCATTCTTGCAAACTAAAATTGAAATCATAACCCATTAATCTGAATCCCCTAAAAGAGGACTTATACCGAGATCATCAAGCAGCTCATGCAAGCTTCTCTCATCACATTACCACCAATTAAAACACCCAACCCACATATTTGGAATCCTTCCTTACACAATCAAGATTAAACATGTTCTTATCATAGAAGCCCAAGTCATAACACAGAGAGTTGTAAAATGTGAAAATACATAATCAAATGACTCTTCCTCATTGAAGATATTGTCCTATGAAAACACAATAGTTCTCTGTATTTCAATCATATGAGATCTCACAAATATATAGGAGAGGTTGTTCCTACAATGTAGGATACAACCCATAACAATACACGAGTTGTTTTAACAACTCGTTAATATAAAACTGCATATGTGAAGTTGTTTTAACAACTTCACTTACAAACCAAATAAAAACTATTATAATTATGAGTTGTTTCTAAAAAAATTATAATCTAATAATAAATTAATTACAGATAATGTTAACACTAACATATGCCTAAAAATCTAGAAGAGGACCATCATAACCCATCATCAATATTACCAACATCTCCACCCTGGTCAGTGTCCTCAAGGAAATATGTAAGTCGCAAAAGACATTCTCATTCTAACATTAACAAGCCTTTATCAGGAATCTCATAAGCACCTTCCATTGAAGCTCCCTCTATCTCTTCAACACCCTCCAATAAAGGTCCATCTTTCTCTTCAACACCTTTTGTTGAAGGTCCCTTAATCTTCTTACCACCTTCCATTAAAGGTCCTTCAACCTCTTCAACACCTTTCATTAAAGGTCCATCAATATCGTTAGCACCTTCCTTTGAAAGTTCCCTAATCTCACAAACACCTTCCATTAAATGTCCTTCAGTCTTGTCAACATCAACATCCAAGTCACTAACAATGTCTTCACCGACATTTTCAGGACCTAGGGATCATCCAAAATCAGATCTCGATAATTTTTTCTCATACATTTTCTCGTCACCTTCCTTTGAAGGTCCCTCATCTCAAATTAGTATGCTTTATTAAACTATACAAACCTGAAATCAACCCATACAAAGAAGAGATAAAACCAAATCTTCGTCATCTACCCCTCTTCATCAATTTCCATCTCACATCCCATCCAATTTTCCGCCAACTACTTTATTACTTGGGATCCTTTATTTACCACATAATAAATTAATCAATATTAAAACTTCCATCATACTAATCTAAAAGACGTCATTCCTCTCAGCACATGTTATCTCTATCCACATTGTCATGTTAGGGGGACTTCTCTCTACTGAGATGTTGAAATTATTACCTTACACATTCCCCTAGCTCATGTTCATCAAACATATCATTTCAATCCAATCAAAATGTCAATACTCTGGGAAGGATTAAATGTGGAAAGTTTTCCCATAACTAGATTGGTCCATATAGTATAGATCAACCTCGGAATGCCTTACACTTACGACCTTTCTATTATTAACACATTGACCATTATTATAGTAGTTAAATAAAAGATCTTATTCCACCATCAACAAATCATTTTATCATCATAATGATTTGAAATAATGTGGTTTTCCATCACTATCCTTACAAGCCTTAAAGATGAGCACCATGACTCTATTCATAGCCTCTTTCACATGGACAAGTTCCTCCTTTATAGGAACCCCTCAATCATTACATCCATATACCTTATATACCAACCAAAGACATGTCTTGGGGAACACATGTGTAGTTTTTGTACACATTTCTTCTCCCTTACTTGAAATGGTCTATTAGGGTCTTGGCCTTAGCTCAAATTAAAAGTGAAAAATATCTATGGATGTACCTTATAAAAAATAATAAACTTATCCCTCAAAGGATAGATACCAGTCAAAAATCATAGACTGATTCCTCAAAGGAAAGCTATTTTTTAAACTCAAAAATGAAAAACGTAGAGAATACCCTCGAAGGATAGCTACCTATGTAAAAAGAATTCATGCATAGATCAACCATCAAAAATTTAAATATTAAACTCATCCTAGGAAAGCTTCCCACATTTATCAGCTTTCCCATCAAAGCAAACTTCCCTCATTGATCAGTTTGCATTAGAATATATGAATAGCTGGGGCATTTATCTATGAAATTATTCAAAATTAGAACCTTATTTTCTCGCACACCCTACATATGTCAACCCTTCTCATGTCCTAGGAAGGTACACATTTCACTTACATATATATATGAGATCCTACGTGTGACTACCCACTTTTATTCATTTGATAACATTTTTTGTAAAGGCTAGAAAGTGCAAGCGTCATCATTTAGTTGTTTCCCATCACATATGTATCAAATCCAGTATAAAGCAATCAATCCTCGTTTCATTTTTGACCATGGTTTTGAAAAACATTAAAATCACTTTATAGTCAATATCAAATAACACATCATATCTAAAATAAAACCTTAACAACATTCAACCTTTATCACATCACGATCTTTCAATGTATCTATCATCACATCAACATCATTTCTACATCAACAAAATCCTCAACACATCTCATCATTATATCGCTATGTATATAAACATCACATCTATTCAATCAAATCGACATTTTTCAATTGGCTGCCTCCTCGAGCGCGTTACTTTCATGATTACCGTCAATACCTCTATACTAGTCCTCATTAGTACAACTTTGTGGAAACATTGAATTATGTCCCTTTTTCCTTATCAAATCGTCATTTTATCCCTCATCGTCAGTAATTCATGTCTATAGGACACAAACCCTTTGGTTTCCATATTGCTTGACTTCTCGGTCTCTAAATCCACCTTTGTGACAACATCAATTTTTGGTCCTTTGACCTCGTCAAACCATCATCACTTGCACCATTAAAGTCATATGTCTATAGGACATGAACCCTTTGGTTCCCCTATGACTCGACTTCCCACCCTTATAAGTCCAATTTTACGGAAACATAATTCATTGGTCCTTTGACCTCATCAAAACATTGATTTTCATCCTTATGTAATATCTCTATAGAACACAAACCCTTTGGTTCCCCTATCACTTGATTTTACGATGTCATTTATCTTATTTCTCTACCACATCTTAGGGCATTATTTCATCACACCTCATTATTTCTCATCCTTTTATGTTTTCATCTCTCTCTTCCAAACTATTGATCGATTCCCTTTTAGGTCATTAATCTCTAGTTTGAGGGGGAACACCTCATCACATGATTTTTCATCCCTCACATCCATCACATCTCATATTTGTCTTGTAGCTTGTATAGAACCACAAAACAAAAAGGGAAAAAATGTAGACACCTAAAATTAGCACCACTAATTCACATGTCCGCATCTGCTAGCACCCCCTTTCATTATCACTTCACTATCACATTATACATTAAATTTACTATCACATCACTATCCTTTTTTACATTAATCCATTACTATCATATTTTACATTAAATTATAATCCAATTTTTTATTCCCCTAGTCTTTATTTAATTAAACAATTAAATACATCAACATCAACATCAACTTCATCACCATACTTATATCGTGTAAATCCATACACTTACAACATCATATTTTTTAAAGAAAATTTAATAAAACCACATTTAACATTTATTTTCATATATTTATCTGCCACATCATTCTTAAATTCCATAAAATCCTATTAAAACAAAACATAAATTAAAATTAAATTAAAATTAAATCATATCTAACTAAATCTAAATTAAATCATATGTATCCTATTCAACGACTTGTAATATTTCTAAAATCAAAAAATAATAAAAATCAAATAATTTCTAACTTATCTTATAATCTCCTTAACAATCATACCATGTCCAAAAAACATCAAACAAATTATCCACCCGAAACACAAACCAAATAGCCTTCTTTGGAAATAGTTTTTTTCGTTGTAAAATCTTACTTGAGGACAAGCAACAGTCAGGGGACAACATTCCCTCCTCTTTATGTGAGAGGTTACCTTATTGAACACACAAACAAACAAGCAAATCTACATATTTTATAATGTAAAAACTATCAATATTTCAATGAGGATTTTGATGCTTTAGATGTCTTCATCTCATAATATTTCCAACACATAAGAATTAATATCTTAGGGAATGAAGAAAGTGAAACTTTTGGATATATAGATCTCAGAGTAATACCTTACTTATGCATGAATGATTAATAAATCTTGAATCATAAATATTTGAATATATGACATATATGCAATAGCCACAGAGTTCTAAGTATAACATCAACTGAAAGACAAAAAGTTTATTATTCAAATATATATATATATATATATATATATATATATATATATATATATAACCCACATGAATCTATTAGGAATAATCCATGGATTAGTGCTCACATTATTGTTTTTAATAGTTAAATGTAATATTCTTATATTACATTAGTAAGTTTGAGTGATATTAGAATTTGTGTGAATGATGAGTTGTATTTACAACTCATATATATTTGTAATATTATTATTAATAGAGTTATCATGATAATACAACTCATTGATAATAATATAGGTTCGAATTATATATGTGTGTATGTGAGTTTATCTCAACATAGAATAGGGTTTTTAAGTGAGATATTGGTGGGGAAACATGTACGTTGTTATGGAGTGGTTGGTGGTCCACTAGAAAACCAATTTGAGAGTTTGTGAATCTCTTAGAAAATCACATACAAAGTGGTTAATGGTTCCACTAGAAAACCTGTTGGAGTTGATGGTACTATTTTAAAACCATTGGATTGTAGAACATGGGTGAGTTATGTCTAGTACCTACTCATGTTCTACAATCTGATGGTTTTCAAAGAGTACCATCAACTCCAACAGGTTTTCTAGTGGAACTATTAACCACTCTATATGTGATTTTCGAAGAGATTCTCAAACTCTCAAATTGGTTTTGTAGTGGACCACCAAACACTCCATAGCAGTGTACATGTTTTCCCACCTCCATCTTTACATTCAAGGGAAAATATAAGAAATATCGGTCACGCAAGAGCTCACTTATTACAATAGCGAACAAGAATAAATCATCTATTCTTGTTACATCACAAGATGAAAATTAAACACACAACAAAAATAAATGCAAAAAATTCATTGTGTGGCACCTTGCTTGCGGCTGGCGAGAGGTCACTGATTAACCTCCTTCCTCTGTTGCCTCTTTCCTCCATCGTGACACTGCTAACTCAGCCAAATTTGTCTTTGAGGATCATTTTACAATTCTATAGGGTGTCAGTTTCAATTGATAATCCACCCTTACAATACTAATTAACTTTATATTTAACCAAAATAATAAAGCATATAATATTTTATTGCTGGAAAGCAGTCATTATTTTTACAGAATAATTAGAAACGTTGAAATTGTTTCCACGATTTCTCTTAAAATATGAAATATGTTTCCTTAATTTTTTGACAGAATTATCCCATAATACAAATAAACAATCCCAAATTTTTTTAGAAAATTCAGAATCTGGGTTTTTGAGAAAATCACGAATTAATAGTCATTTTTTCTAAGATCAGAATCCCAAAAATGGCGACAAAAGCTTCGAAACTCTCATATTTGCATTCAGTAAGTTGTGGTTTTGTCATGCAATGACTCTTATAACTCATCCTATCCTGATGTGATTCCAGATGATGTGAAATAGATAGATTGGCTAATCTAAATGAGCATCAGTTACATTAAACTCATAGAAAAATGGAGGTACAAACAAAATTACAAAGGACAATATAATATTGCAGAAGATAAGCACAACAATGTTGTTGATTAATAAAATCTGGAGAAAATTACATGCAGTGAGAGTTTAGAATATATAGGAGAATAACATACAAATTGGTTAATGGTTCCACTAGAAAAACTGTTGGAGTTGATGGTACTCTTTGAAAACCATCAGATTGTAGAACATGAGTAGGTACTAGACAAAACTCACACATGTTCGCACTAAGAGGGGAATGTTAGGAATAATCCATGGATTAGTACTCACATTATTGTTTGTAATAGTTAAATGTAATATTCTTATATTGCATTAGTAAGTTTGAGTGATATTATAATTTGTGTGAATGATGAGTTGTATTTACAACTCATACATATTTGTAATAATATTATTAATAGAGTTGTCATGATAATACACCTTATTAATAATAATATAGGTTAGAATTATATGTGTGTACGTGAGTTTATCTCACCATAGAATAGGGGTTTGTTAAGTGAGATATTGGTGCGATATGTGAGAGAGTAGTGGGAGTGATTCTAGGAGAGATAAAAAAAAATTGAAGGGTTGAATATTGGAGTTGAATCCTTATTTTGAGTTCATTCTCCTAAATATTCTAAACTCTCACTCCATATAATTCACTCCAAATATTATTTATCAATAACATGTTTGTTCTTATCTTCTACAATATTATATTTTCCTCTGTAATTTCGTTTGTATCTCCATTTTTCTATGAGTTTAATTTAACTGATGCTCATTTAGATTAGCCAATCTATCTATTTCACATCATAATTAGATAGAGAGAAGAAATAGACATACCACAAGAAAGGATGAGAGAATAACTTCTTCTGTATTACTTGTCAATTCAGTATCTTGTGCCCGCGCATGGGAAGAAGAGTGACAATGTTAGGTATGCATTTGTGGGTATATTTCATTTCAGCTAGTCTTTTCTTACTTTTTATTTTAGTGTTACAGAATTTTCCATTCTAGTGACCACATGATGTTTTGCTATTACAAAATTCGGTGATCAACAGATGGTGCATATATATACACATAAATTTTCATCCTAATATTTAATACTATTACTAACAATTCTTTTTCCAGATAAAGGTCATTAATTCTTCTATTTGTTGAGTGGGCAACTTAAGTGGCATGCGCAGAATGGGATAGGCATATTTACATGATCATTATCGGTTACAGATAGTACACAAAGAGACAAATAAATATGTGGTTCTAGCTTTATTTATCCTTTTCCTCCTTTTTGGCACACACTACGAGCGCCAAAACTTGCTTGCATCTAAATCCATCACTGAAACATTTTTCACTTATTCTTACTTAACCAATGACACATTAAAACATTTTTACAGTTTGGTCTCCTTTTCCGATGCCATCACCTGTGGGTGATGGTCTTTTTTTTTATATTTCCCTTAGCCAATGTCAATGGCTATATATACACACACCACACCCAAAAATTTAGATGGAAGGAAGAAACATCACAAGAACTAGCCATCTACTTTGTTCCATTGCACGCCATTTTTAATCTTCTTTGTTTTCTCTTGGTTCAACTTGCATTTGACTTAATATTAGACACTCTTCTTGATTTTTGGATTTCTTCAAGTCCTTTTTCATGTATAGTGAGTCTAGGAAAGGAACGGTGTTCCCATTCTCCACCCATAATGAGTCTCTCTCGATTTGTTACTTCTCTACAGAGACAGATGCGTTAATGACCACCCCATAGGTAAGTTCACTAGCCTTCTTTTTCATTTTGCATAGATTAGTTCATTTCACTTCACCATTACTCTTTGTAAGCTTACTATTATATGAACATCGATGCTAGTTATCATAGTTCTCTAATATGATCATCTCCTTAGATTTCTTATCATTCATTTTAGGTACATTACAGTAGTCTAGATTTACATTATTTTCTTATCTTACCATCAATTTATACCTCTCCCCCATCAACTAATATCCTAGAAGGGTACTCTTCTCTATCATTACTACGAGCCTTGGAAACCCTAGGTTGACCTAGTGTAAGGATTACTGCCCTTTTGATATGCGACCTTAGCGCTCATTGAAGCCCGTTTTAAATACATCAACCGTGTGTCGGTCCTTGTGTGTGTCTCATTCATTACCTCATACCATTATAAAACAAAAGGCTCAAGAGTGCAATCCATTAAGATACATTCTTGGTCTACCATACACATGAATGCATTTTCCTGAGATAACCATTTGATTTGGTATGTATAATTGAATGGTTTGAATATCCATTAAGGGTAAATGAATAGTTTGTTTGGAATAATATTTTATTCAAGAAGGTGGTTGCACTTGCATTATTACTACTTCAAACTTTGTAGGGTTCTAGAAGTTTAGTGGAGTGAGGTAGTGACTATGATAATGAAGTGGACCTAAGTGGAGGGTGAGTGTATAATTAACTATTTATTTAATTAAATAGCTAATTAAATTATTGAATGGATATAAGAGTATGGTTTAGGAATGATTATAATTAATTAAATACTTAAAGCATGATAGAATTAATTAGTATTAATTCTAAAAGGATAGAAATTTTCTATATTATTCAAAGGATATGGAATAAATATGAATGGATAGAAATATGTATGTATTTTTAGGGTGTCTACAATTATGTACACTCCTGATTATTAATCATAATCATTTTAATTATAAACACATTGTTAACATAATGTAGTTAATAGTATTATCAAAAGAAAACACATTATTCACAAGTAAAGGAGATTGAAACCATATCATGTTCCCCATTCAATGTGGCTTAGGAATGAGTTTTTAGGATCATTTAATGTCAAAATTGTAAAATACATACATGAGTAACATAATCATGGTCAAAATAACTATCACATATAAACCCACACTATTAAAATTTATATAACAAAATAAATAGAATAATAGATTTTACTATACCTACTAGTAGAGTAAGCGGATATAAGAATGCATGAGAAAGTTAATACGAATCATCACCTTGTGCTAATGAAATTTATAAAATGACACCCACTACATTAAATGGATCTAAAAAATTATGTCACCATGTGGAAAAACTAAAATGGTCATGGAAAGAATATTGGTAGGAGGATATGGACCTTACATCTTATTGGGGTCTTCAATACCAAACTAAATAATAATATATGCTCAAAACGTTAAAATTTAGTTTATTTTACACACAACCAAAATCACCATTTTTTAGTGTTAACCTTGATTTCAGATCATGTCTCGAGATGATGGAAAACTTAGCTGGAAAATATGATGAAAGAATCCTCTAAATTGGTAAGTTGAAATAATTTTTTCATTAAAACATACCACTTAAACACCTTGAAAAAGTTAATGAAAGACATTAAAATGACATGAAAAACACCTTCTTAAATCCCATAGAAGACATGCAAACAATCAATTATGTTCCCTATGACATACAGTGTCACGTAAAACCTTTTAACAAATTGGATGATCATTTGATCATTAAATGATATGTGGTTCTAAACCCAATTGGTTGTTTCACAACTTGGGAAAAATTCCATAAGTTATAAATTTATTTTTATTTCATCTCTTGGTTTGGAGATCAATATCGGGAAATGAATTTCTATCACCATATATATATGGTGGAGTGACTCATATAATACCCATTCCTCTATGGTAGAGTGACTCTTATGCTACTTAGTCCTTTATTGTTTAAAAACTCTCATCTTACTTAGTCCTTTATAATTTTATGGTGGAGTGAATCTTATGATACTTAGTCCTTTATGGTTGAGTGACTCCTATGATACTCAGTGTTTTTTTGGAATTTTGGACCTTATGATATTTAGTAACAATTGGTGGATTTACAAAGATGCTTGTTCTCTTTGTACCATGTGATGACGATGCTTATGGTAGAGATGGGTATGATACTAAGTTCATAATCCATGGTCATGTTTAGGATTTTACACTTTTTCAGATTTTGGATTACTTGGGGATACTGTATTTTTGGACCTAACTTTTTTTGTTAAGAATTGAAATTTATTTATTTGTTTTGAAAGAAGTAATGAGAACAAAAATATAGAAACTAATACATGATTGAACCTATGAATGAAATGAGACTCATCTGAAATGTGATGTTACGTGTCATAAAGATATCAATCATGCTTCTACAAATGAAATACTATTTAAGTAAATTATAATTATAAACCATGTCTTAATTGTATCAATGAAACTATCAGTGTTAATGTTATGTAGGACCACTATTCAGTGTCTTATGATTAGTGCAACTGTAGTAAGTGTTGTATCATATAAAAACAAAAAATAATCCAATTTTACAATTGTATATTGGGTTGTGAATGTATGGGGAATTTAATTTGCTATCATAGCATCAAAATTATGTCCAATCACTCAACATTCCTAGAAACATAGAGTTATGTTACGTCTTCGAAACATAAAAAGAGTAGGGAACTATAAGGGTTTAATTTTTCTTCGGAGTATTTCTACACATACATTGTGTTAAAACTTTACATAACCAGATTAACCCATTTTAGGTTATCGTGAAAAACATAATATCAGTAATCTACTATACACCAGTGATAAACACAAGTTGAACACATAATTAGGATCCTATAACACAAATATTAATTGAAAGGTCAGATCGAGTTGATCCTTGTAGAGGAGAATTTTTCCATATATGAAAACTCACCTACTAGATGAATTTTTCTCACACATGAGACTTCATCCTCAATCAAGATTCAAAATCCCATATTTCTAAGATAGCTTTATAACACTTTACACAACCTTATTACACACTTTTTTATCTCTATCTCTTTTCCTTTTCTAACAAATCGATGCAATATACTATAACCTTCAATAATTTTTTCTAAATTAACCTATGTCATTTAAGCTTTTACATTTACTAGATTGATAAGGACTTGATTTATTATTGGTGAATTTTTAGTATTTTTTGTATTTTAGTCATATTTAAACTTTACTCAAAGTAGTATATACTAACTAGAGAAAACCCTTTTTTTTATTACAAGATGTTGATCCTAGAAAATGACTAAGTTCTAAAGCAGAAGATGAGCGTGCATAGAAGGAACTATGGAGAAAAGCACACAAGTAAATGTGCACAAGGAGGGATAGGTTTACACACAGAAGTAGGGAAGGGCTTTAGGGTTTAAGGACTTAGCCACATTTCAGTTGAAGGGTATCACATGAAAAACACGTAAAGCTATGGATAAGCATAATGATGACAAGGTTTTTACATGGAGACTTACAACTCAAGAAAAAATAATCATAGGGAATAATTATGGTTATGGGTTACAAAGTGGGTGTTGTTATGGTTAGTTGGCATCTGCATGACTTGGAAACTTGAGTATAATAGGATATGATGAAATTTGGAATGTGGGCTTACTTCTGTAATGATGTTAAGGTGAGATCCTATCTCATTTAAGGAGACATTTTTTATCTAGACGAGGGGATGGGGTGTCAGGTGTTAGAGGCTGGAGGTTGAGTATGTGTACATATGCATGGTGAATAATATATAATGGTTATATGGGGGTAATATTGGGTTCTATAGATCAGATCCATTGGGAGGGTAGGATTCCAATTGTAGAATGATGTAATTGATCTCTTACTGAACCTTTTTGATATAATTTGGTTACCGTAAACATTTGTTAATCAATATATAAGGGGTTGTTCTTAATATTTGTGTTTATGGGTTCAAACCCAAGTATGTTTCATATTGCTCATGGTTCAGATCCAGTTCCTGTGTCTTGTTAATAATTCTTATGTTCTTTTCATGGTGCTTCTATGCTTAGATCTAGTCATTTTACTTCTATGCTAGAATAAATGAAACTATTTGTGTATCTACACGGATTCCTCCATTAATGGAGAACATTTTTATAAGGCTCATAGAAAAGAGGGGCTTGGCACCTAGGCACACCTTGGGTGAGCACCCAAATAATGTTGGGTGATAGGCCAACACGTTTGGGGTTTAAATAGAGTAAGGGAAACATGACTACATTTTGGTTTCCTTTTTGGGACCTCGTTATAAGTTGTTGTAAGAATGTTGTGTGATGACAACATGCTTGACCTTGGACAACATTAAGACTTGGCTTAAAAGAACGGAGGATGAGTTTTTCAATGATTTAACACTGGACTTGAGTTTGATGCATGTAAATGGGTAGAGAAGCACCTATACCATGAGCTCTATGAGACATTATTTTATTGTTTCCTATTTGAGTTGTCCAAATGGTTTTTGGCATATGCATCAAGGAAGAGTTGGTATAATAGAGCTCTTGTTTAGACCCAAACAGAGTATCATTGGTTGCATGATGTTGATCTGACATAAAATCATGTTGTTTATCAATTATGGAGTGGAGTGTTGACTAGATATACCCTAGAATACATGATTTCTATGTATTATTTCTCGGATTTTTCTTAGTTTGAGTTCTTATAGGAGCCAAGAGGATTGTTCTTGCGTGTTATGTCATTAGCCATTATGATTTTGATCATCACTCTGAGTATGGAGGCATTTCCTATCGCTGGATAACTTCCTACTAGGAATGGGGCATGGAAGCTGATGTGGTGAAAGATGGTGGACCTTGCAGTGAAATAAGAGAGAGAAGAGAGATGGCTAAATTATAATGAAACACAAGAGAGGGAGTTGGCAAGACATCTCAAAAGTTGTTGGTGTGATGGATTTATGGAGGTAGACGTTATGGGAAGGATTTAAGGTTCACATGGAGGGCGTGAGAGATGGGCAGTTTATGGTACCCCATTTTAGAAAGCACGGGGAAAAAAACCCCTTGGCTTCTAGTGAGTTCTTGTTATATGAAGAAAGGAGAGCCAAATGCGTGCATCTGAACCTGTCTAGTAACCAAACCCTAGCACTTATTTTCCCAATTCCTGAGATAAGTTTTGTTAATCTAGTGTGTATTGGTATTGGTAGTTGGGAAACACGTGGTAGGTATAATTTTTCATTTAGTTCATCTATGGCAGCACAAACGTTTCTTGCGTTTGGAGGTATCTTGTCTAGTACAACATTTAGGCAAGGTTTGGGGACACAAAGTTTTGATATCACATCTGGAAGTGGTTCAACATCACAAAATCTAAGTGCACAATTTAGCAAAAATGTGGGTACGCTGAGGGAAACTGCATCGGGCCCCTTACCTATAATGGGCAAAGGATCTAGTGGATCTAGTGGATCTAGTGGGAAAGTACCACAAAACCATCAATAGGTGTTTTATGAGATGTCTCTTCACTTACGTGATTGTAAGGTTGTGGAGGATGCTACAGAGCATGTGCAAAAATGTGAATTGTTATGGCGTGGTAAGGGTATAACTACTCTTGAGAGAAAGGAAAATCAGTTTGTAACCACGTTGCAAGGGCACATGCATAACTGGTACTAAAAGTAAGGCCCCCATTAAAGGAAAGTGGATTATACTACGCTGTGTGATGCCTTTTTGGTGGAATTTAATATTCGTGAGTTTGAGTAAAAGAGCATCAACATGCTCAAGGAAATTAAACAAGGTATGGCAGAGAGTGTGCAGGAGTATGATACGCACTTTAAGGGTCTTCTGTCAAAATTTTCTTATGATATCCATCCCTCATAGCATGCTCAATGGTTCATTGGAGGATTGATAACACCATTTAGGTGTGCACCATCCAATAATAATTTCATGGATCCATACGAGGCCTTGGAGGATGATTTACGTGTTGAAGCTATCAGAAGCATTGACACTGGAGTAATCCCATTTTTAGAAGCATAGATTGTTTTCATGGCAAGGTAGCTATAAAATTTTTCTATGAAATCAGCTCATGAGACTCTTAGTGAACTTTGTTCGACGGATTGTGAGGTAGAAGGATTCAAAAAGGAAATTTTCCCTCAAATGTCAGTGTGCGCTATGTCAATGGATTTTGAAATGTGTCACAAAGATCATGATACAAGTACATTCCCATTTTTACAATGTGTGATCCAAAATAATGTCCACTATTCACAACATGAAGGAATATTGATTGATAGAACAAATTCATGATGCTATTAATACTGGGGTGTTCTAGACTAGTATTGGGAGAAGTTCTAAGAATGAGGGTAATCAATATTAAGGGCACGTAGATAGAGGTAGTCAAGGAATATTTTTTCGTGGAGGATTCAGAGGTCATGGTGGACAAGGAGGTGGGAGTGAATTTTCTCATGGAACTTGTTACCATTGTGGATCTACTGAACAATACAAGTGTGAATATCTATAGTTTCTTTAATGTTGATGGTGTAGGAAGAAGTATGAGGAGTTATCTAAGCTGTATAAACACATGATATAGAACTAGAAGAAGGATAGGGGCATGGGGATGGTGAATGTGAAGTAAGTTGATCCACAATGGATGTCAAGGGTATCACATGAATCTGAGTTGGAACCTATTTTGGAACGTGAGGAGAAGGACATAGATGAGGTTAGAGAAGTGTGTAAGATGTTGTGACATGTGAATATTATCCCTTTGTTAGGAGAGTTCCTAAGAGAAAATGTGTCACACATTGGAGGTGGGTGTGAGGGGAAGATCTTGTATGATAATCTACCCCCTCCCAGTATTGATTATGTCAAAGAAATATACTTGAATGTAGTTTTGGATGGATGGCTCTTTAGCAACATCCTGATTGACACAAGTGTAAAGGTAATTTTTCTCACTTTAGATGCATTGAATTAGATGGGGAAGTCCCCATTATATCCATCTTCAAATGTGTTGTATATGGTGAATAGGACAAAGAATATTCCTGTCGGAGTGTTAAAGGATGCATCCACAACCATCTAAGGGGCATACTTTACTAGAGATTTTGAAGTCTTAGCGCTTTCCAAGGAAGCTAAATTTCCAACATTACTTGGACGCCCCTGGTGCTATAATAATAATATTGATTTTAACTTTAACAAAGGGTATATAAGCTTCAAGAAAAAGTAAGAGCGCGTCATTATTCCAGTGACGGATGGGAAGTTTGTGCCATATATAGAGCCTTTGGGAGAAGAGGACCTAGATAGAATCTATGTACACACCATTAGTGACCCCGAGGATATCCATCCATCAGAAGAAGGGGTAATTTGATGGGAAGATGCTCAGGACATGAGTGATATGACTAGTGTTGCATGTGATAATTGGGTGCATGGGACCTATGAGTTGGTCGAAAGATAATTGAAGGGCATTGTGATTCCCATCACCAGGGCATGATTTGTTAGGCACCTGGGAGGAAAGAAATTATCAATATACACTAGAGATGATAACCTTGACATATTTCTATGTGTGATGGAGGTACAGTGGACCTCTAAGATAGATAGGAGGAATATGCTTACTTATACCTTACGCAGAAAATCATCTTGTTAGTCTGTAACCCATCGAGATAATATTCTAGAGTGGCACGAAGTGAGAATAGTTTTTCTCTATGAGGTTCCTCCTGAGAAATTAACCTTCTACAATACATGACTATCATAGGAAGGATTGCACCTCATTCCACATTCAAGAATGTGGGAGAGCCTAGATGGTAGGCCTGAAAGCCTTTCCTCCTTCACTATGGGTGCATAACTTCTATTCCACTTTGTAGGGTTGTCCATGCACATGATATATCCATTCAAAAAAAAATTGTGAGACAGGTAGTTTCCAAAATTTAATGACGGATATTATCCAAAATATTGAGTATCAATCTCCTAAGCCATTAGTGAATGGGGTACTGGAGGTAGTCAAGTGCCTTACTTTGGGAGAAATTTTGATGGCTGATGACCGAATCCTAGATTTGTTAGGGGAACCTGAGTTGGAGACACGCTTCATACAAAATGAACCAGAAGAAGGGGACATGGAGGATATACATCTTGAGTGCACTTGCCTAGAGAGAGAAAAGGGTAAGCTGGTATACTTGATAAATAGAGAGGAAGTAGAAAACTTGGATGTTAACCAAACAGAGGGTATGGACAAAGTACTGGAAAAAGTAGATGAGAAATTGTGCACCTACCATGAGCCTTTACAAATAAATAAGATTAACATTGGTACAGAAGTAGAGCCAAAGGAAGATATCATTATAGATTACTAGTTAGACTAGGAAGTTACAAAAATAATTGAGCTACTGCGTAACTTCCGAGACTTGTTCTTGCATGAGTACCATGAATTAAATGGAGTTCACTACTCTCTATGGGAAATGAGGATTAATTTAAAGGAAGGTGTGTCCCTGGTTCAGAAGAGACCTTACAAGATGAACCCGAATTTGTGCATAAAGGTTAAGGATGAAATTGATAAGATGATAGAATTTTGTATCATTGAGGAAATTGAAGTATTTGAGTGGGTGAGCCCGATGGTTATTAGTATCAAGAAGGATGGAAGGATAAGGATATTTGTTGATTATAGAGATTTAAATTCTTTGTGTGTGATAGATCATTTTCCAACCGCATTTACTGAGGAAATTTTGGAAGGTTTTGCAGGGAAAGAGATCTATTCTTTCACATATGAATTCTCTTAATATCATCAAGAAATAATTATGAAGGAAGACCAGGAGAAGAATACTTTCATGATGGAGTGGGGAATTTTTTATTACACGGTTATGCCCTTTCGGCTTAAGAACATGGCTGTTGTGTTTTCGTACGTCGTGGTACATGCATTTCAAGAATTCATCCACAAATTTCTACAAGTATACCTGGATAACTGGATGATGTATGGGATAGTAAGTGATCATTGTGACAACTTGAGGCTGATTTTTGAGAGATGAAGGCAGTTAAGTATCTCCTTGAACATTAATTAATGTGTATTTTACACTCCATCTGGCACATTACTAGGTCACATTATATGTAAGGAAGGCTTATTGGTAGACCCTGCCAAAGTTGTTATTCTAGGGTTGGAGGATCCTACCAGTCAAAGTGTGGTTTGTGGATTCTTAGGGAACATGGGATTTTACAGGAGTTATCAAAGGATATGCCAGGATTTCCACGCCATTGGAATATTTTTTGAAACATAAAAGTAAATTACATTGGAGAGAGGCACATCAAGTGGCTTTGGCACGTTTTAGAAGAAAATTACTACTGCGCCCATTTTGTGCTTTCCCTCTTGGGATAAACCCTTTCATGTGTATGTGGATGCATAAGGTATGGAAATTGGAGTAGTGTTGGCACATCCTAGAGAAGGGATTGTTGATCACCCCTTGTATTTTGCAAGTAGAAAGTTAACACCGACAGATCATAATTATACAATAATGGAGTGCGAAGCATTTTACATGATCTATGCACTACATACATTAAAGAAATACATGTTGTCTTCTCCGTTTACATTTTATACAAACCGTATGGCACTCAAGTACTTGGTGAACAAGCCTATTCTAAAAGAGTGCATATGTTGGTGGATCTTATCATTTCAATAGTTTGAATTTTCAGTTGTCATGAAACCAGGAAAGAGAAATTTTGGACCTAACCATCTATCATGGATTAACTCAGGAGAGGGCATGCAAAGTATTGAGGAAACAATGCAAAATGCATAGTTATTTAGATTACAGCACGTGCCCTCTAATTTGGAGGATATTTTTGTTTTCTTGCAAATGGGTGTGGCCCTAGAAGGAATGAAGTCCTTAGAGAAGAAGCAGTTGACCATATGTGCCATGCCCTAAATGTTGATTAGCAGAGATCTATACAAACTAGCCAAGGATGAGGTCTTGTATCGATGTGTAGTAGGGCATGAATGTACTGTAATCATGGAAGAATCTCATGGTGGCATTGCAGGAGGACACTATATAGGGAATTCGACCACGTGCAAGATCCTACTAGAAGGCCTTTGGTGGGAGATAGTTTACAAGGATTATATAGAGTATTGCAAGGCATGTGACCATTGTCAGCACCCTGTTAAGCCAAGGAGGAGAGATGAAATGCCATTAAGACCTATTGTTAGTGTAGATTCATTCGAAAAATTAGAAATTGAATTTGTGGGTGATATTTCCCCTGCCACACGTATCACAGGTTCGCACTATATTATCCCATGCATAGAGAATCTTAAAATATGGGAAGAAGTGACACCTATGAAGAATTACATGAAAACTACCACATCTAGGTTTTTATGGGAGAATATAATTAGTAGGTATGGATTCCCATTGAGTTTAAAAAGTGATAATGGTACTCAATTTTTGAATTAAATTGTTAGAATCCTATTGGCAGAGTTTATGGTTTCCCATCGAAAAACTACACCCTATCACCCTTAGGCTAATGGGACTGTTGAGGCCTTTAAAAAAATATTGAGCCAAACATTAATTAAGATTTGTGATGTCGGAAGGAGGGACTGGGATGAAAAAGTATCTGTAGTGCTATGGGGATATCGCAACACTTATAAACGTTTGAACAAGGCCACACCCTTTCAATTGGTGTTTAGCATGGAAGTTGTTCTACCGATTGAATTTATGTTACCATCCTTGTGTATTATACGTACAGGAGGATTGGATGATGAGAAAGCATTAGAAGAGTACATTGAAAAACTTATGATGCTAGATGAAAGGTTTTCCATTACTAGGTGGAGTCAGAAGATGGTGAAAGCTAGGTAGAAGGCATGCCATGATCAACATATTAAACACAATAAATTTGAGTTTGGGAAGGTGGTTCTTCTATATGATTCCAAATTTCTTTGCCACCCTGGGAAACTCAAAATGCATTGGTTGGGAACATATTTTACAACCCCTATACTTTATTTAGGTGCTTGTTAGTTACAAGCGCTGGATGGAACAATTTTTCATGGTTACTTCAATGGGAGTAGGTTGAATCCATACTATAAATAAGTCTTCTATGGTTTTGTAAATAAGGTAGTATTGCCATGTAGCTTAGGTTTCCCTTGTAGACACCCCTCATGCATCATCCACCCACTTGAGGGGGCATTCCTCTACCATTCTACTTGTTGGGGCATCCCAATGCTTCATTTATTCCTACTTGCTAGGGCATCTCAATGCTTCACAATTTTACACTAGTCAATCTCAATACGTCTACTATCTTTAAAAGCAATATTACTTTGCAATAGCACTTTAAAGAGGGCTAAAATGTAGACACCCAAAAATTACACACATGTTTCCATATTATCCTAGTTTGCTTCCTAATATACCCTGTTATTCACCCATTTGTGATTAATTTATTAAAAAGATTAATTCATACACATTATACCCTTTGGATTAATTAAATTAATTCCTTATTACCCCTTTGTACCCCTTTATCTAAGTTAATTATCATTTATTAATTAAATTATTAATTAATTAAGTGTGTGCACATTCTAGTCAAGTGTCACTTGGTCAACATCCACTTAAACTACACTTGGACTCCTTATCCTTATCATAGTTAACTACACTTCTAGAATCCAAGAAAGGTGGGGGAAATGGAGTTACATGTATAACCACCTTCATGGATGCAACTTCTGAAATTAATTCATTTATTTCCCTAGCACTACTATAACCTCCTCTAATTCTATTTTTAGCATGATCATTCAACCATGTTTAACTAATTCCCAACTACTTCTTCCTCTATAAATTATAGGCTTACTCTCTTACAAATCCCGTTGAATCTTAAGTACAATCACTCTTCTAAATTTCCAATCCAAAGTATATGTGTTTGTAGCATTTTGCACTCACATTTGGATAAAATTCAAGAGTACCCAGATTCATTTTCAAGGTTCCACAGATGAAGTCTTCAAAACCTTACTGAGTTTTACACTGAAGGATTACAAGGAGGTTTGCATTGTATTTTTCGTCTTCCATTCTCATGTGATTTGTCATTGTTTACATTTTGGCATGCCCGATGGGACTCATAACCCTCCTCTTTCATCCTTGTTTCTTTTTGTTTTTCTAATTTTTATTACTGGAGTGATTTTGTTGTTTTTTGTGTTGTTGAGCAGGTTTGGAAGCAAAAACAACAATTTTCTAGATCAATACCACAAAGAAAATAATATATTTCCTCTGTTTATTTTGGAATTTTTTGAGGGTGATAAAAACAATTTGTTTGTAGGTTTACAGGTTTGGTCTTCTTACACTTTTAGCTTCCTATTGTACTACCTGCACACACAAGAACAAAAACTATATACAAGAGATTTTTATTATTTAAAAAAATCATTTTTTTTGGCTTTTAAATTTTTCAAAGTTAGATTTTCATTTTAAAAATTATTTAAAAAAAAACAAAAACTAAATCCTAACCCTAAACTACACATTTGCCCTACCCCCTACCTACCATGGCTCGACCAGCTCGGTTGAGCCACATTCTCACAACTCCCCCCATTCTATCTCCACATCCTCATACCCTTGCATCTACAAAGCTACCTTGTCCTAACTACCCATCCCCACCAACTTGCCTCATGACTCTCCTTTTCTGACCTCCCTCTCCCTTCGCCGACATGCCACACACTCCATCTAACTACCCCGCGTCTCCCTCCTACCTAACCCATCCTATCCCCAAACTAGCCACAATGTTCCCTCCCCCAATCCCACAACGACCCTACTCTCCCACTCTCTACTCAAATGACCCTTCCCCTGAGTTAATCCCTAACTCACTCTTTTCCTGCGTTACATCACCACGTCCTCCCTGAATCACCTCCTCCATGCCCGAGATACTCATGTATACCCCTTTTGTGAGCCCAAAACCTACGAGCCACCATAAAATCCATCCCTACCTCACCTCTCTACACACTGAGCTCCTCCCTTACTTGAACCAACCCACCTACACACACACAAAACAAACTTAGGAATCCCAAGTACATTAGGTTTTAGGTTTATTTTATATACTTTTATTGTTTTAGGTTTAGGTTTAGTTATATTTTAATTCATTTCTTTCTTTGATATTTAATTTAGATTTTAATTTCTGTTATTTTTTATTTTATCTCATCCTTATTCTTGTGTAATACTCTTACTTTAATTTAAATACTTACAACATTCTTTGAACAATTACGTTAAGCTTTATTTCCTTACAATCTCATTACAATATCATTTCCTTCATTTAATTAGTTTCTTTAAATTATTTATTTTCAATTAACTTTAGGATTGTTTTCCTAATCATTTTCATTGTTTTGTTACCTTGGGCTAATTGTGCCACTTGGTTTTGTAGGTTTCTCGGATGATTCATCTCTAATTTATTTTCAATCATTCATGAAAGTTGTTAATCTAGCTTTATTGGATGTTCCGTTTCAAAAAAAATTATCACTTTTTCATTCTTTTGCACACAATTCCTCATCTTTTGTATTCTCGACTAATGATTTGTAACATGTTTTTACATACTTTTCCTTTGTCGCTTTCATTTTTTTTCAAAAAATCACAACACAACCACACGTATGCTCTTCCCTCGTGATTTTTAAGCCATCTTGGGAATAAAAAATGTGGTTATTTCATTTTTTTTGGGAATTAACTTTCACTTAATCAAATCCAACCCACACATATACTCTTTCCTTACGATTTTTAAGCGATCTTGGAAATCAAAAACGTGGGTTCACTTCTGTTGCCTTGTTTGTTTTTCCCCTATTTTACCTCATTCTAATCTTTCTAATATTTTCTTGCAGGACCCGCTCTCACAAAAGGTGGATAAAACTCTCAAAAAACTACAAATGGTGCATTTCTAAACGGTGTACAATGAAACCACATTAAGATAAAAGTATTAAAAAATACACCAATTTTAAAACACTCTATTTGCAAGTTCAGTTAAGAGCTACAGCTCGACTCCTTAACTAGAACATAACCCTCTTGGAATAAGTCTTAAGTTACAAAAAAGGGGGTGGTTCTAGGAACCCCAAAGTATTCCACACCTTGATGGAACTGGTGGACGAAATGGGAACCATATTATCCTACCTGACTAGCAAAGCCTTGTGGGTTAGAGCCAGAGATATAATTAGTGGCGACCCTAGCATGATTCATTCTGAGTAATATCTTTGCTCAGGTTTTCAAAGGGGGTAAAGTAAAGCCGTCATCTAGCTATAATTTTGTGCTCACTCGGATATACTATTGAAACCTAGTTGAGAGAGTGACCTAGGAATCCAAACATTTTCCAAACCAATGTAAGGTAGAGGCCACAAACAAATATTTCAACAAAAACCTATTTCTCTTTTCTTCTTTCGTTTTCTTTCTTTTTGTAGTAGTGTTCCACACTCACTTTTTCCCAAACACTCATTTTTTAGGATCTATCTTTCACGTTTGTATCTTGTCATTTTCCAAACACTCCTTGATTGGATTCTACTTTCATCCTCGTTTGATCTTTCCAAGTACACTTTACTTGGATTATTTTTCACTTCATTTTCGCAATCCCAAACACTCTTTATTTGGGTTCATCTTCTATTTTTTTCGTTATCTCAAAATTTATCCTTATTTGGACTTGACACTTCCTTCTTCTTCTCATCATCTTTCATCTTCATCGCCATTCATTCACTAAATTTCAGTTTAATCTTGAATTTTCTCCTTTTTGAAATTGTTGTCTCTTTTTCAATATTTTAATTTTTTTCCATCATCACCGTGTTCTCCATTCTATCTTCTTTCGTTCATTTGGAGTTATCATTCACTTATTTGATTCCTCCTTTTTCATGGTCATCAAATTCTTCTATCTTTTGTACTCACCTCATTTTGAGTTTATCTAACATTTCATTCTTGAGTTAAACATTTGGATAACATTTCCCAAAGTTTAATTTTCCATCTCCTCTTCAACATTAAGTTTTGAGTTGTGGATATCCATGTCCTTGCTTAAGCATTTTCATCTTACGACTCGCATCTTGATAGTGTTGTGTCCCACTTTTTTACAACTCAATTTTATCACATATTCATTTCATTCTCTTCTTTCATCCTTTAGTTTGAGATCATCATCGTTAAACTATACATGTTTGCTTTCCTTGAACCTCTAACTTGACAAAATATTTTTTTTTCTTTAGACACTTCATCGTATCTTATTTTCCCAAGACTTACATTATCAATATTTGAGTCTTATCCTTTCATTAGCCTCTTCCTTATTAACTAATTTTTGTTAAGGGTTTAGAATATCACCTACAATTTGAATCCTTTTTCATACCAGCTTTGCATTTAGAATTCATTTTGCTAAGTGGTAGAGTTTATTTTAAATCAATCTATCCTTTCTTCTCCACTCTAGCATTCACATTGCTAGAGGTTGAACACATTTGGACTTTTTTCACTATAACCCTCCTCCATTCTAGAATTCAATTTTTTAGAGCATGAGAACCTTCACCACATCAAACCACTCTTCCATCTTGGCATTCACTTTATCAAGGTTCAATTTTATCAAACACTTTTGCACACTTCCATCTTGACATTCACTTTGTTAAGAGTTGCGTCATTCATATCTTCTAAATATATTTCCCATCTTAGCATTCACTTTGTTAACGGATGACTTATTACAAAACTTAATCGCATACCTATATTCCATCATCATATTCACTTATCTATGGGTTGAGTTATCTTTCCCATATCTCTTTTACTCCCTACTTTTTAAAAAAATGGTGGGAACACAACACAAAGATTATACTCCTTTTAAAAGGAACAAATGACATCGAAATCATTTTGGAAATTTTGATAGTGACAATGACCAAAACTCCAAGGATGATCAGAATGCCATCTCACTTGAAGAACAATCCCACGTATGAATAAAGACCAATTTTTGATTCATCTCCTTAAGAATGGAGTGAAATTCCCCTTTGATTTCAACGAGGATAGTCTATAAACATTACTTGTAAAACTACCACCTAACAAACACGAACCTTTCATTTCGAAAAACAATGACGATGAGGCAGGCCCGAGTCACATGAAAAATGATAATCAAAACAATTCCACCTTGAACAAAGACAAATCTCATGAAGGGAACAAAGGAAAATCAAAATACTCAGCCATCGATCCCACTCAAGCCCTCATGAATCAAATTAATCACATGGATAAGTAACTTCTTATGTTAAATTCCAAATTCACCAATGAATCCCATAGAAATGAGGCACTAAGGAAAACTAGTGAGGCTTCACTTAAAATTCATATCACACACACCAAATATAAAAACAACTCTAAAATCAATGGTTCATTATCTTTCTTGCAGAACAACACACCATTTTCCCAAGAATGGAAAGTGATGAAGTACACCATCTCAGGTATGCAACATCAATGCAAATAATTCAGCTTCAAAGAATTGTGTCCTTTCCCCTTTGATAAGGACATTTTGCACATCCCCTTGCCCAAATCTTTTGAGATGCCAAAATTTTACAAATACCAGGGAAAGAATGATCCTAGAGAGCATATCAAGGAGTTTTATATGGATTGCCAAGAGGTGGCCTATAGTGATGTCTTCTTAATGTGTCTCTTTCCATGAAGTATAGGTGGAAAAGCTTTGGAATGGTTTCTACACCTCCCTAAGGGGTTGATACAAACTTTCATGGACCTCTCTGAGAAGTTCGTTAAACATTTCTCATTCAACCTAGATTCTCAAATTATAATGTTGGATTTGTGTAATGCCAAACAATGAACAAATGAAACATTTATACAATTCCTATAAAGATGTTGTGGAATTCCTAGTCATTTCCCTTGCTCCATGCCTGAAAAACAACTTGTGAGCATATTTGTACCTAACCTCAACAGTGAGCTATCCTTTCACATGCAAATGTATTTTTTTAATAATTTTGAAGAAGTTATTGAGAAAGGATCACTGATTGAAAAATACCTTGTCGCAAAAGGTTTGATTAAACCTCATTCAAAATATAATGGGAGACATAGTAACCATCCTAATAGATCTCACCAAGACAAATTTATACATGTTAACCGTAATCGTAATATGGTCAATGATGATGTTACAGACAAACAAAATGTCCACAACGTCTAAAACATTCAGACTAGACCAAACAAAAGTAAAAAAACTCTTGTTATTTCTAGTAAAGAGGTTTCCTCCTCTCCTGATTCTAAGCGAGGTCATTTCACTCCTTTGGTAGAACCTATATCGAGTGTCCTCCAAAAACTCATTAATTCAAACATGCGTACCTATCCCATCACAAGACCTTGGGTTGAGGGAGAACCCAAGCCAACTTGGTATAAAGAAGATACTTATTGTGATTTTCATCGCATTGACGATCACCTAACTGATCAATGCTTTCACCTACATCACTTTTTACAAGACCTAATTGATAGTAGATATATCATTGTTGAAGAGCCATCACCCAATAAGACACCCAATGAAAGTCTCAAGGTGTTCTCAAACCCATTTCCCAAACATGGCGGTGATAATAATAATGCTGAAAAAAGTGCCTTTGTAAATAATGTTGATTTCACTTGAGTTATCTCATTTATTGAGGAAGTAACATCTACAACGATGACCATTAAATTCAAACCTTTAAGTAATGATTTGACGACATGCCAAAGGTAGATATGGGTTCCCACAGTAAACTAACCTTTTGTGTCTTCTGTATAACCTCAAACATCCAAACCAACAACTCCTTTGAATCAAAAGTAAAAATCTAATACCAAATCTCTTACTTCGGGTCAGTATGACTTCATCAAACAATTAGCAACCACACCAGTGCATATATCTCTAATGGAAATATCAAAAGAGTCACCTAGCTTTTACGATATTCTCACTCATTCTCTAAATGAATCACGTGTTCCTCATACTCTCAATGTTCAACAGTTTTAGGTTATGATCGCAAACCTTACACTTGAAACCTTTATCCTATCTTTTGGTCCTAAAGATATGTTAAACCCAAATCTGATTAACAATAACTCCTGGTACATCGAATCCTACATTACAAACCATAAGGTCAAGAGAGTTCTTTTTGACAATGAAGTGGATCTTAACATCTTCTATATAAAAAAACTTCACTCCCTTGGTCATACACTAAATAACTTATATGCTAATGTCATTACCATTCATTATTATGATAATACCAAGAGGAAGTCTTGTGGTACCATCACTCTTCTCATACAACCATGCCCGCATGTCGTTGACATTTTGTGTCATGTAGTTGACATAGAAACGTCATATAACCTTCTTCGGGGTAGACCGTGGATACACGTGATGCACATAGTACCTTCCACCTTCCATCAATGCATAAAGTTTCCACATAACGATAGAGAGTTCACCTTGCATGAAGATACTAAACCCTTTGAATACTGTATGTTTTTTGACATAAGGTACAAAAAATAAAATTGGTGTCCATCTACTGAAAGAAAAATTAGATCTAGCACAACTCCTATTGTTACCAACCGTATTGACCCTAACATAATATTGTGCCCCATGCTTCCACATCTTCTTCTAAAGAATATACATCTAAAGTGTTACTTGAGGATATTCCTCATGCCTTTGTGCCTTCCTCTGAAGTATCTACATCTAAGGTGCCACCTGAAGTAACATTCTCTCATACAGGCTTAGGTGAGTACACACTTGACAATATGTTTCTTGTTGGAAAACCCTCATTATCACCTCACAGCTATGCACGTCATAACAATCCTCATCTGTGAGAACCTCTAACAAACTATCATGGAAACACTCATTGGAGATGATATGTATATCTATAAGATGAACATATTCCAATCTCTGACGACTCTTGGCTATAAAAAGATAGGATGGCAGAATGCTACGAATCCACTGATTACACCAAAGGGCATAGAATGATGAAAATCATGAACTTGAAATGAAGAAGCCTTGGACCACAAGAGCATGGTGTTCTTAAACCTATGAATATCAAGTCTAATCTTTACACATGTGGTCTATGGTATGAGACATATGAGAAGAGGCCTATAGTATTTTTTGTATTACCTAGTGATGAGGTATCAAATTCTGAAGCTGAGACCAGTTCCACACATAGCCTCTTCGAAGACCTAGCTAAGACTACACTTTTCCTCGATTAATTATCCATTCAAAACCATGATGTTGTTTACCTTTCCCTCATTAATCAAGACCAATAGAGTCATATTTACATGGACCTCTTTAAAAATGATGAGGTCAACCAGGAGTTCCTCGGGACTCGAGACCCTTTTCCCTTGTCAGATCACAAGAATGGTTTCAATATAAACCTTGATACTACTGCCTTCTTTGGTGATGAAATTACAATCTATATTCCTAAAGAAAAATAAATAAAAAATAGAAAAACGACAAATTATATCTCACATAGTTAAGACCTTTCTAAGGCATTATACGAGAAGCAAAAAATGAAAAAGAAAAAGAAACAATAGGACACATCTCCTAGTGAAAACCTTTCAGAGGCCATAGAGAGAGGAGATTCGGATCGAGAAATATCAAACAATCTAAAAAATCCTACTACATCATTTCAAGATAATAACACTTCTAAGTTGTTGGTAGAAGAGAAGACAACCATTAACATTGGAACTGAACATCAACCAAAATTGTTACAACTAGGTGCTAGTTTATCATAAACCAAAATACAATCCTTCACAACACTTCTAACAAAGTTTTAGGATGTATTCACTTGGTCTTACAAAGATATGCCTGACCTTGATCCTTCTCTTGTGATTCGTCACCTTTTGGTGCACCCATATGTTAAACTTGTAAAGAAAAAACTACATAAAATACATCCCAAGGTCACATTGCTTGTTAAGGCCGAACTACAAAAATTATTGGATGCAGGCTTCATACAGTGCATTGAATACTCAAAGTGGATATCTAATATGGTACCATTCGTGAATAAGACCCACAAAATCTATATTTTTACAAACTTCTATGACATTAACAATGTATGCCCCAAGCATGACTTCCCTTTCCCTAATATTGACATGATTTTCGATTAATAAAATCCTTCACAACACTTATAACTGATATTCAGGATGTATGCACTTGGTCTTACAAATATATTCCCGACCTTGATCCTTCTCTTGTAGTTCATCACCTTGTGGTGCACCTAGATGATAAACCTGTAAAGAAAAAATTACATAAAATGCTTCCTAAGGTCACATTGCTTGTTAAGGCCGAACTACAAACATTATTAGATGTAGGATTCATACGGTGCATTGACTACTAAAAGAGGATATCTAATATGGTACCAGTTGCAAAGAAGACCCCTGCAATCCTTATTTGTACAAACTTTCGTGACATTAACAAGGCATGTCCCATGGATGACTTCCCTTTCCCTAATATTGACATGATTGTCGATTCTACTGCGGACCATGAGATGTTATCCCTTATGGATGGATTTTCGGGGTATAACCAAATTCAAATTGCTGAAGAAGACCAACATAAAACAACTTTTACAACCCCATGGGGGACATTTTGTTACAAGATCATGCCTTTTGGCCTTTAAAATGTTGGTGCAACTTATCAATGTGTCATGACTGTTATTTTCCATGACCTTCTTCATGACATAATGGAGGATTATGTCGACGATATTCTTGCTAAATCAAATACTAGAGTGGATCATCCAATAGTTGTTAGATGTATATTTGAGTGGTTAAGGAAGTACAAGGTTCATCTTAATCAAAAAAATGTGTCTTTGGTGTCACTTTAGGAAAATTTCTGGGATTCATTATCTCATGAAGAGGAATTGAAGTGGACCCTAACAAGGTCAAAGCTATAATAGATATTCTACATCCTCAAAACCTTTAACAACTAAAGGGTCTACAAGCAAAAATACATTCTATTCATTGCTTCATATCTCAATTAGAAGATAAGTGACATCACTTTAACTAGTTGTTTAAGAAGGATGTCCAATTCAAATGGAAACAAGACTCTCGAGAAACCTTTGCAAAATTTAAAGAATACTTGGCATCTCGACCGGTACTCATGTTGCCTATATAGGATAAACCTATGTTGTTATATACATCTACAACAAAGCATGCCATTGGGGAATTATTGGTGCAACACAATGATAAGGGTTAGGAACAAGATGTGTATTACTTGATAATAACTCTTCTTGAACATGTGACTAAGTATTCGTAGGTTGGAAAGGCTTATTTATTGGTTGCTTATACTTTTGGCAAGATGCAACACTATCTACTAAATCATACCACTAAGCTAATTTCAAGTGTTTATCCTCTTAAGTACGTACTTTCGAGATCACTCATCATAAGATGAATGTCTAGTTGGATTGCACTACTCAGTGAATTTGACATTGAAATTATCAATCAAAAAGCTATCAAAGGTCAAGCACTAGCAGATCAACTGGCCGTAGTGCCACTACCAGGTTCACTGCTGTTAAATTTTGAATTTCCAGAAGAAGAACTTTTGTACATATAAGAAACACCCTTATGGACATTATTATTTGATGGATCTTACAACATCCATGGTTTTAGAGCAGGAATAATATTGCATACACTGGATGGAGACCTCATACCTAAATCTGATCATATCAGCTTCCCTTGCACAAATAACATAGAAGAGTATGAAGCATTGATAACAAGCTTAGGGTTTTTAATCCCATGGTGCCTGCAAGAATTGACAGTTCTTGGCAATTTTATTCTCATCATTAATCAAGTTAACGGAGACTATCAAGTAAAATATTAAAAAATATTACCCTTTAAAACAATGGTTGATAGCCTTAGAGGGTATTTCTAGATTATCAATTTTGAACAAGTTCCTCACATAAAAAACAAAGCAATAGATGCCATGACAACTATCACCTCACTTCTTTCATTCTAAACTAATCAAACTCACAACGAGTTCTTCGTTGAACATCTTTTGGTGCCCGCGTATGAATTTTTGAGCTCTATCGGGGTTTGAGATATTGTTGGTCTTGATCATCTCTTATACCACGATATATATACCTTCATCTAAACCAAATCCTACCCTCCTAGTTTGAATTTAGCTAATAAAATAGCCTTGTCACAATGCACTTCACACAACACCCTTCTTGCTGACACCTTGTATTGAAGAGGCTATGATGGGACTCTTTTAAGATATCTCAATCAAGATAAAGCTAATCAGACACTAGCTGAAGTACATTCAATATTTTTTAGTTCCCATACTAGCAGAATGGTCCTTACAAAGAATATCTTGCGCATTGGATACTACTAGCCCACAATGGAGGAAGATGCATGCACCTTTTTGAATAAATTTCAGGCTTGGCAAAAAAATGGTAATCTCATTCATGCACCATGCCAATCCTTTTAACCCATTACTTGACCTTGGATTTTTTCAAAATGGTGACTCGATTTCATTGGAAAAATAAATCCCATATCTTCTGATGGCCACACATTTATTATAATTTCCATTGAGTATTTCACTAAGTGGGTTGAAGATATTCCTCTTACCAATGTTACTGGGTGCAGTATTTATAAATTTATTCTTAACCATATTATCTGTCATTTTGGTATCCCTACTGCTATTTTTAGTGAGAAAGGTGGTTATTTCAAAAATAAGGATATCAAGGCCCTAGCTAAAAAATATATTATCCTCCTAAAAAATGGATAGACCCTACTATCAACAATGCAATGGCCAATCCGAAGCGTCAAACAATACTATCAAATCCATTCTAGAAAAGACAATCAATGAACATGGACTTAATTGGCATACATAGGTATATTCCACCCTTTGGGCCTACCGCACTTCCTTTTGTACTCCTATAGGAGCTACTCCATTCTCCCTCGCATATGGCTCTGAAGCCATATTACCTATCAAAGTTAAACTCCCTTTACTTCGTGTTTCCCTTTAGCACATCATTCACGAAGAGGATTACCATGTTGTACACCTTGCAGATTTTAAGTTACTAGGCAAGAGAAAACTTCACACCTTAGACCATATGTAGGTAGATCATAATAGACTACAGTGTAGTTATAAGCACAAGGTCAAACCTCAACAATTTAAAATTGGTGATTTGGTCCTAAAGGAAAATTAGAAGAACACAACTAAACCACGAGAAAAATAGGGAAAATTTGAGCCTAATTGGTTAGGTCCTTATGTTATAGCTGCTAAATTTGGATATGGTGCATAGAAAATGTCTACAAAGAATGGAAAAGAGATGAAGGAGCCTATGAATTCCATTCATTGGAAGAAGCTATACTCTTGAGTCTCTGAAGAGTAACCCTTGTGCTGGGGGCATATTAGTGCATCCACTGGTTTTGCCATTTCACTTTGTTTCTTACTTGTAATTTTTCGCCTCACTATGTGTTGCATATTCTCCTTGTAAGGTTGTCATGCCCATTGTCTACCACTATTTTTTTTCCTTCCATTATGATTTCATTCACTTTCTTCATACGTAGCGTGTTGGTTTTGACTTGGGAGTTTTGTTTCCCTCCTCTTTGGTGCATGGTTAAAAATTCCAAACAGATCAAAAAAATACAAAAATGTTTCACAAAACTTCAAAAACAATATAAAATTGTTCATAAAATACAAAAAAAATTACAATATGTTTCAAAAATGCTTTAAAAAAAACACTTGTGACAATGCAATTTCATTTGCCATTTTCTTAATATGATTTTTCCCAATCATATTTTCCAATCAATCAATCCACTCTTTGCAATGTAACTTTGCTTAGGGACATCACTTGGCTTTAGCTATCTCTTAGAGGAAACATGACATCTGTTCATTTCTTCATTGTATAAAACACTCGGAAAGTCTTTGGACATTATTGTTGTGAGTTGTGTTATATTGTAAATTTCTTGTTAGTATTTAACATTGGTGTGTTTTGTTCACTAGCTTTTTTTTTGTATTTGCGTGCTTAAAGTTTGTGCATATGGAATGTTGTTTAGTATATTCTTAGCTTAGTTTCTTATGTTTGTTAGTTATAATAATGAGTACTCTCTATCTCTGGAGTGCACTTATGGACCAATTTCAGGCAATTGATTTACATCTTAGTTCACATATAACTTTGGTGTGGATCCTTCTTGTTCATATTGGGTTTGTTTCTATAGCTTGTTTTGTATCTTTTTTTCAATTGCACGTGTTGTGTTTTTCTCATGGTTTATTTAAGCCATGGAGAATTTTTCTTTTTACTGTGTATTCATGTTTGCTTCTAATTTCTTTGCATTTGTCTTTTCAATTCCTTCAAAAATTCACAAAATCCAAAAAAATCAAATATTTTAAAAATAAAATAAAAATTCAAAACATTACAAACAATTGAACAAAAGTTCACTTATCACAAAAATTATACATTTGGAATACCCTTAAAGTGAATCATTTAACATCTCAATACAATCTTGATAAAAATGATACCTTTATCTATTACCCTAGTGATTGTGCTAATATTACAACTATCACTTTATTCCCTTTGTATGATATTCTAACTCTACTTGGGGAAAGTTGCAAAATTATTTTTACTTCATGATATAACTTCTCCTGGGGAAATTTCAACTTCGATCATTTTCACAACAGATCCAACAAGAGTTTCATAAGGATTCACTTTAACTCTGCTCTTCAATTATAATCCTATTCCCACTTGGGAGCATTTATATCAACTCAATCATCATTATGGTGCACATTAGGGGCATAGTTGATTGTCTTCTTTTTTGACTTTGTGTTGCATTGTTGATGTTTACTTTTTGGACCACTTATAAGTAGTGTGATGACATCTTGGTTCCTTTATAACCCTTGTGCCACCACCTACTTTGTGTATTTTGTTTGTTTTCCTTTTCTCTGTTTTCTTTGCTATGTGTGTTTATTTACGCATATTTGCGTTAAGCACCTTGATTATTTTATAATCACGGTGACAACTCTGTGTAATTACCAAAATAAGGTTTCTCTAAAATTATTCTCCAAATGAAGCTCATGCTACAAGCACGGTCCTTTTCCCTGCCTTGTTTTCCCTTCCTATCGAGTGGTTTTTAACCACCTTGCTGCGTCATCCACCCGCTTGAAGTGGAATTCCTCTACCATTATCCTTGTTGAGGAATCCCAATGTTTTATTTCTTCCTACTTTTCAGGGCATCCTAATGCCTCAAAATTTTCCGCTTTCTGATCTACATGTGCCTGCTATCTTTAAAAGCACTATTACTTCGCAATAACACTTTAAAGAAGGGAAAAATGTAAACACCCCAAAATTACACACTTGTTTCCATCTTATCCTACTTCACTTTCTAATACACCCTTTTATTCACCCATTTGTGATTAATTGATTAAATTGATTAATTCAAACACATTGTACCCTTTGGATTAATTAAAGTAATCGTTAGTACCCCTTTGTACCCCTTTAGCTAAGTTAATTATCATTTATTAATTAAATGATTAATTAATTAAGTTTCTATGCATATTAGTCAACTATGACTTAGTCAACATATACTTAGACTCCACTTGGACTCCTTATCCTTATCCTAGTTAGCTACGCTTCTAGAATCCTAGAAAGGTGGGGGAAATTGAATTAGAAGTACAACCGCATTCTTGGATGTAACTTTTGCAATTAATTCATTTGTCACCTCGGAACTACTGTAACCTCCTCGAATGTTAATTTTAGCATGAGCACTCAACTATGTTTAACTAATTCCCAACTACTTCTACCTCTATAAATTATAGGCTTGCTCTCTTACAAATCCTCTTGAATCTTAAGTACAATCACTCTGCAAAATTTTCAACTCAAATTACCTGTGTGTGTAGCATTTTGCACTCACATTTAGAGAACATTCAAGAGAACCCACAGTCATTTGTAAGGTTTCATAGACAAAGTCTCCACAACCTTACTGAGTTTTGCACTGAATAATTATAGGGAGGTTTGTATTGGAACTTTTTTCTTCCATTCTCAGGAAATTTTTCATTGTTTACATCCCTTAATGCATTTTCCTTTATATGTGTTTCCTTTCATCATCACTATGCTTTGTATTTTTGTTTTTTATTGTAGGTGTGCGTGTGCATCGGTATCTAGTTACTATATAAAATGGTTTTAAGCACAAAGGACCACACATCTATTTAGTATGGGATGGAGAGTGTAAGGAAGAGTTTCAGTGAATAGTGTGGTAAGAAGCAAATGCTGGGAGTAATGTTGATTAACGAACTCAATGAGAAAGTAAAATGTGCTTGGGTTCAGAGGAGTGCGGCGTAACAGAAGTGATTATGGGTGAAGATTGGTGTCAAAATATGTATAAAAACCACGTACATGGATAAAAGCACAGAGAAAACTAAGGTAGGATGCAACAAGAACTTGGTATAAGATCCAAGGGAAGACATACATCAATGATGGAAGCACACGTAAGGAATTCTATGGTGGATGAATTTTTACATGCCAGAAGGTTGAGGAGGTTACGAGTAAGTTGGTGCATGGAGGAAAAGTGATAGACACAATGCACAAGATGAAAGGTGTTGGAAAAATTTGATTTTAATGTAGAAGTATGGTGGCAAGTGTCATGAAGATTAATGTGGAAAAATAAAAAATATATAAATAGAATGTAGATGTAAGTTGTTTATTTTACCTTGCATTTGTTTAGTGAGAAGCTCTAGCAAACTAAGGCATCCTTGCAAGAAAATTTGCTAAAAAATTACGTGTGAAGTGGATAACTTGAGAGATTTATGAACTAGTGTGGAATGAAGTACACAAGTGTGCATGAAGGTTATTTTTAATGGATTCTTATGGTATTTATGTTGCCTTGTGGAAGGAGAGTTTTCTAGGTTAGGGTTTGCAGAGTTATGGCAAAGGTTTTGTAGAAATTTTACAGAAGTAGTGGAGCCAAGTGACTGATAAGTGTTGACACAAGAAGCATGGAAGAACTTACAAGGAATTAACAAAAAAATGTTAGCAAGTAAAGGAGTGAACGTTTCACTAAAGAAGGGAAAGGGAAAGGGAATAGGGAAACCAGTTGTATCAACCAATTTTAACGAGGATTGGGTACATAGAGATGTAGTACCCAGGTGGCATTTTAATGGGGATGGAATGGGTCTCTATCATACAATATATGGCCATAAGTGATTATAACCATAGGACGAGCACCGTTGAGAAAGTGATGGTGTTGGAGCTAGTTTTCCCTACAGGAGAAAGGACACAGGATGAAAAGTCGGTGTATGATGACTCTATGAAGACCAAATTGGAGAAGGATGGACTCTTGAAACTCTATGAGTTGCCATATTTCAGAAAATATGAAAGGTTATACCAATGGCTGATGCCGCATGTGCATGAAGATTATTTTTACTTCACAGGAAGGATAATGCACTTAACTAAGTTTATCTTCAAATACACTGGGCTTATCTGCACAGGAGAATCACTCAATGATGACTTGGACAATAAGGATGTTTTCAAGGAAATAACCATGGAATATGAATATAAGAATGGTTCATGCTATTTTGATATCACTAAGATCACTAACCCAGCCATGAAGATGGCTTCTCACCTGCTCACCAAATTGAATGGACAAGAGCGATGGACGCAAGTGAACAAGAGATGGTTGTGAAAGAGTTAATGCATCATATAAGAAATTGTGCACCATGATCAAGTTACACTCTGGTTGAATCATAATGGCTCCAATGTAATCACAAGAAGAATCAATCAATAACTTAACAATATTACATAGCAGAACAAAGCTTGCACATAGAGAAAAGACAGTGGAGTGTCTTCGCATGCTCATAAATGGATAATAAAAGGGTACATATAAGGTGCTTAGTAACCCTCGTGCATGACTCAATAGCAAACCATAAACCTAACCCTAAACATAACCCATGTGAGATGACCCTCTATTATGTGAGGAGGACACATACGATAACTCACACCAACACCCCCCCTTCATCGAATCTAGGGTAGCAGTTATGAGATAGAAAAACGGAAAAAGAAGACACCCCTAAACAACTAAGAAAAATGTGTCAATGGGGCTCTGCAACTAAAGGCCTGATAAGGTGCCCATATACAAACAAAATATTCCTAGAAGAAGAATAAGAAGAGAAGGACTACATAGCCTGAAGAAGATGAACAGCTGTAGAGGACCTCACCCCAAGAAGAGACCGTAAGTGAAGAAAATTCATCTCAGTGAAGGGCTTGGTAAATAAATCTATAATGTGATCAGTTGTTTGAATGTACTGAATTTTAATGATACCATCATGAATGAGCTCTCGTATGAAGTGCATATGGATCTCAATGTGCTTCGTCTGCTGATGTTGAACTGGATTTTTACAAATAGAAATAGTGCTCATGTTATCACAGTAGATAATGGTAGGCTATCGAAAGTGAATGCCAAACTTTGTTAGAATACCCTATAGCAAAATAGCTTATGTGGCAATGCATTAACTACTCCTCTGTATTCTACCTCTATAGATGATATCGCAATTGCATTCTGCTTCTTGCTAGAACAACTAATAGCATCCTGAACTAAGAGAGAAACTACAGCCAGAAGTAGATTTCAAATGATCTAAGTCAATGGCCCATTCAGAATCGGTGAACCTATATCAATTCAATATCTACCCCTCCATGATAGTGAATGCCATCAAGCATAAGTGCCATGAACATAATGAAGGATCCTTTTAATTTCTTTCCAATGCAACTCATGTGGCTCCTATGCATCAATCTGGACATGATCCCAACATCATACGATAAATCCAGTCTGAGTGTGAGTTAAGTAAATCAAGCTCCCCACCAACTGTCGATAAAGATTACCATCAACCAAGGTAGTAGAGCAATCTGAAACCAACTTAACCCCAGAAAGAAAAGGAGCAGGAGAATACTTGCTATCAGACATCTGAAAATGAGCTAGAAAATCAAGAGCATACTTAGGTTGTGAAATTAAAATTCCTCGAGTCAGATTGTGAAGTCTGGATCCCAATGAAGTAATGAAGAAGACCTAAGTCAGTCATGGAAAACCTGTTGGCCAAGGTGATCTTCACAGAATCAATAATAGAGGAAGAGCTTCCTGTGATCACCAAGTCATCAACATATAGAACAAGAATGAGTATTGAGTCATCTTGCCATAGAATATAAACATTTGGATCTGAGTGACACCTAGTAAACCTTGATGTAAGTAAAAAAGAGTCCATCTTGGCATACCAAGCCCGAGGGGCTTGTTTGAGGCCATAAAGAGACTTCTTTAACTTACAAACGAGGGAGGGATCTTGGTCATAACCCGGAGGTTGTTCCATATAGATCTCTTCCTCTAGGTCACCATGAAGGAAGGCACTCTTAACATCCATTTGATGGAATTTCCATCTGTTCACTACAACAATGGCTAGGGTCAATCGAACAGAAGTCATCTTCACAACCGGAGCAAAGGTTTTAGTATAATCAACCCCAGCTATCTGGGAGAAACCCTTAGCTACTAATCTGCGCTTTAAATTTTTTGACGTCTCCATCTACTTCATACTTTTTTCAGAGCACCCACTTACACCGAACAATTTTTCTTCCTTTGAAAGAGGGTTTAGATCCCAAGTATCATTCTTCGTGAGAGAGGAATACTCCTCATCCATGGCAAAATGCCAATCAGGAATACTAGAAGCCTCTCGAAAAGACTGTGGATCAGAAGTAGAGGTAAAGAAATAGTGGGTTCCAATGAAATATGAGCGAGTACGTCTCATATTCAAAGTATCTACAACTAAATCTCCAGCACTTTGTAAAACTTTCCTAGCCCAAAGGGGACTAGGAGGATCAGGCTCAGAGTCGATAGATTCCTCACTTGAGTGAGAAGGGACATAGTCCTCATCATCACTACTATCAGAATTAGAATACTCAGAGGTCTGATGGTTGGAAGGATCAAGAAGAGGAGCACACTCAACAGTATCATCATCTGATGAGTCAGAATCTGAATCATCGAGCTGATGAACCTTAATAGGTGTAGAAGTAGAAGTCAAATAAGACTCATCAAACTTAACACCTCTCTCTATATACAGCTCATGAGAAGTAGGATTCATCAAACAATATCCTTTCATGCCATCAGGATACCCTATAAAGATACAAGGTTTGGATTGTGGTTCCAAGGCCTTGCATTTCTTCTTGGGAATCTGAGCCATATCCTTGGATCTGAAGACTCGAAAGTTTTCAACATCAGGCTTACGTCCAAACCAAGATTCAAAGGGTGTCATCCATCTTACTACCTTGTGTGGAACATGGTTCTGAATGTAATTTACACAATTCACTGCTTCGGTCCAATATTACAGAGGAAGAGACTTCACGTGAATCATACAAGTGGCCATCTCCTTAAGAGTATGGTTCTTTCTTTCTATGACTCCATTCTACCAAGGGCTATAAGTAACTATATGCTGCAAAGAGATCCCTTTAGAAGTACAGAAATTCATGAACCTATTATTTACATATTCACCTCCATTGTCGGTTCGAAGAACCTTGATAGACCATTCCACCTGTTTCTCAGTAAGATCCTTAAGGTCCTAAAAATGTTTAGAGACTTTAGACTTAGGCTTAAGAAAATATACCCAAGTATATCATGAATATTCATGAATGAAGGTTAGCACATAAAGAGCTCTAGTAAACGAAGGAGAAGGAAATGAATCAAAAAAATCGCTGTGAACAAGATCTAAAGGATGAGTGGCTCTCCAAGCTTTTCCTTTGCCAAAGTTCTTTTCAGGATGCTTTCCAAGGGTACAACCCTCACAAATACCCTTAGAAAACTTAAAATGAGTCAATCCGTTGACCATTTTGTTTTGGCTCAATTGTTCAAGGTAGCGATAATTTAGATGTTCGAAATGCTCATGCCATAGCTTACTAACCTCATTTGTATGAGTGAGCAAGGCAATGGGCATAGAATTAGAAGTAAAATGGGAAAATTTATATAACTGTGAACGGTGATTAGCCTTTCCCTCAGCCACTGTAGTGTCATTGTTAAGCTCATGAATAATCACAAAGTTAGGACCAAATTCCACTCACATTCCTTCACCAAGGTGAGTAATTTGGTAAACCGATAGGAGATTGGTAGAGAGATCAGGAACACTCAACACTTGGTTAAATGTTCCCCCATCCATCTCTACTGATCCACTACTCAGAAACCAACATTGTTGTGTCATTACCCATCATGATTTGGGACATTGCACAAGGTTCAATGTTGGAAAACTCAACATGTGAAGAACCCATGTGGTGTGAGGCACTCAGAATCTATAATCCATGTTGATGAAGGAGAAAATATGGCTACAAGGACCTTTCCTTTCTTCTTATCATTTTTAGCACCTTTTGCAGTAGAAGACTCGGCCTTTAGAGCACTTTGTTTTATGGATTTGGGAAAACTTATTTTATTCTTCTCAAGTAAATGAGATAAGGGATCAATCTATTTCTGACAACGGTGTTTCTCGTCGTGGCTAGACTTCTTGCAATAGGAACACAAAAACTTGATTTTATGTGCCTTAGGCTCAGAAGTCAAAGTGTCTGTGTCAATTTTAGGTTTGGTATTGGTTTCTTTCTTAGGTTGATCCTTTCTTTCTTTCTTCTTTTTAGTATTCTTTCCTTTGCTAGTACTTGCTACAAGGGCATGTGACTTGGACTTGAGAGACCCCATTTGAATGAGTTTTTCCTATTCTTGAATGAGTTGGGATGAAAAGTAGTCAAAGGAGGGAATAGTCCAAGTATCACCCAAAGTAACTTTTGTAGCGTCGAAAGTTGACACGAAGACAGAATATTCGGGACCTAGCTTAGAGAGAATTGAAAAGATTAGTTGAGAATCTTACTGCTCTACTTAACATCCTTTTAATAATAATCTAATGTGGACAAATTTCGAGAAGAAAGCTTGTAGGTTTTCAAATCCACTAGGATTTAACCCTAGTAGTTCATTTTCCGACTCATGTGCTCTCATGTCATCTAGTTTTCCAAACATCGTATTCTAGCATTTTCCACATAGATTTAGGTGTTTTAGACACCTCAATGTGGAAGAGCAAGTCAAGAGAAACACACATGCAAAGGAGACCTAAAGCTTCATCACTACGGTTTAACCACTTAGATTTTTTAGGTTCGTCATCTGGTTTAGTCTTAGTTCCCATGGTGATGCGGAATAACCCTTTACCCCTTAGTTTCATAATTATTTTTGATTTGTATTCGAAAAATTTGAACGACGTAAGTAAAGGAATTGAAAGTGCATCCATAGTGAGAGAGAGAGAAATAAATGTAGTAAAGAAACACAACCACCCAAGACAATAACAACCCCCCTGCTTTCAGAAATTTATAGTTTAGTGTGTTGATTACAATCGGGTCCATGCGTGTGGTGTGAAACACTTGGTAACTCAACTTACAATCAGCGTAATAACACACAAGAGAGGAGACCACAACAATGTTCCATGGAGGGCAGAAAATAGGACGCCGTAAACAAGTACAAGCAAAAAACAAGGGGGTGAAAGCCAATCCTAGTTGTGAGAAGAAGTGTCTCACATCGCAAATGAAAAAACCCTTACTATAGACTATGGTGGTTGCGCTCACTAGTAGCAAGCAATAAGGGGTTTTCATTTGCAACGTGACATGCTTTTTCTCACAACCAGGATTGGCTTTCACCTCCTTCCTTATTTTTTTCTTGTGTTTGTTTACGGTGTCCTATTTGCTACACTCCACCGAACACTGTTGTGGTCTCCTCTCTTATGTGTTATTATGCTAATTGCAAGTCAAGTTACCAAGTAATTCACACTGCACGCACAGACCCAATTGTAATCAACGCACTAGACTATAAAGTGCCGAAAGTAGTGGGGTTGTTATTATCCTTGGTGGTTGTGTTTCTTTTATGCATTTATTTCTCTCTCTTTCACTATGGATGCACTTTCAATTCCTTTGCTTATGCCATTCAAATTTTTCGAATAGAGATTGAAAATGATTATGAAACTAAGGGGGTAAGGGGTTATTCCGCATAACCATGGGAACTGAGACTGAATTAGATGATGAACCTGAAAAATCTAAGTGGTTAAACCGTAGTGATGAAGCTTTAGGTCTTCGTTGCATGAGTGAGCAAGGCAGCGGGCGTAGATCACCAACCCAGCCATGAAGATGGCTGCTCACCTGCTCACCAAACTGAATGGACAAGAGCGATGGATGCAAGTGAACAAGAGATGGTTGAACATTTGCAGGAAGATTTTATAAGGAACAAACTACAACCTCTCAATCTTCATTATGGAGTAGATCATAGATGTCGCATGTGACGGGGATAAAATCACGTATAGTAACATCCTTCTTACCATTGTATTTTCGTAGATTGGAGTGCCTGATGGGAGAAATAGCTATGTCTGGGATTACCTGAAGAGGTCCCTTCCCCCGCTAAGAGGTTCAAATCATACACTTTCAATACAATGACTATTGCCTCTAAAGCGCTCTTGGAGAAATGGTATAAGTGAATGTGAGATGCATTTGGGGTAGAATGGAGAATCACCAAAAGACTTTCATCCTTGGTGGATGGTGAGGCTGAGTTGATCGTATACTAAGACTTCTCCATAGAAAGATTTAGTTTGATAGATGACATGAAAAGTCCATGGTGTACACTACCATTTTCCCTCACAGCACAATACTTTCAAAGTGTGGTAATAGGTTCTAGGAGGCCAAGAAACTTATATTTGATTTAAGTGAGGTAGATCAGGATCACCGCAAATTACACAAGACATTGGTGTATCTTAAGAAGTGTGTATATGTGGATAAGTATGTCTCTCATGACGTACATATGTTAAAATCCATGTCAATATCTGTTGCAGGGAAAATGACATCAAGGGTATATATACACACGAGGCCCAAGTTTGGAAAGGGCATGTATGTTGAGGATGATGTATCCATCCCATAAGACCCCACCGAAAGAAATAAGGTAGTGCCAAAGAAGAGAAAAAGAGATGAAACTCCAGGCTACAGGGTTTCGAGTGTGCATACAGTTTAAACTTTAGGGGCGTAGGAGTCAAGTGAGGGACCAAGTACTTACACTTAAAGGAAGAAATCCCTCTTGAAGGAGAAGTCTCCTGAGAAGGAAATGTCCTCTGTGATAGAGGATTCACTAGTAAAGAAGAAGCAAAAGGTGGAAAAAAGTTTAGACTCTAAGGAGATGGAGAGCATGAAAGGTAACAAGTCCGAGGAATATGAGGAGCGCTAGGAAGGTGAGGATCCCCGTGTGTACAATGTACATAAATATGATTAAGAGGAGAATGGATCTAACGAGGTTGCTTAGAACATGGGAGGAAGTGAAGAGTTGAATATGAATACACAAGAGACCCCTCACTTAGCTAGAGGGTGGTTGGATGACATCGTGGAAAAGGAATTGGCAGATATCATACAAATCTTGGTGGAGCATGAGGTGGAGCAAAACGTTGAAGAAATATTGAGAGAAATAGAAGAAAGTGTAGACAAGGAGAGGAGTGTAGCGGTTGGCTTCCTGAAGGTAGTGCACACTGGTGGCAAGGGTGTGAGAATGATGGAAGGACGCATAATGACTTATGTCAATGACCCAAACAAGGTCCCACACACACGTTTCTAGAACATGGTGCCCATAGACCAAATATTTTGTTTGTCTTCATTTGAGTACACCATAGTGCATACAAACGTATGAGTGAAGATAGTTTTCATGGTGCCCATAGAATCCCATTTTGATTAGCCCGAATTCAAATTTGGTGTGGATTTAGTGATAGAAATGTAGAGCCCCTATGAGGTGATTCTTATTGTGGATACCCAGTGTCTAATAGATGAGAAGGCTTGTAACACGCTTAACAAGGTATCGGTAGAAGTGGAGATAAGGTTATTCGAGAGGAATAAAAAAATGAAAGCCTTGGAGGATGAATTGGAAGAAAAGAATAAGGAGATAATATAGAGAGACAATGAGATAAAGGGGAAGGAGTCGATAATAGTGCAGCTAAAGGCTGAATTAAGGTAAGAAAAGGTGAAGGTGGGAAAATCTTACAAGAAAGGTGAGACTATCTCATAATCCATTATTTGAGCACGCCTGAACTTAGCCCCCCATAAATATAAGTATGAGTCAAATTTCTACTACCTAGAGGATTTGACGTGCTAGATCACAATGGAGAAATAACCACCTACGCTAGAGTTAGCAGAGGAAGTTTTGGCGCAACAAAGAGAGCAAGGGAAGTTGAAAATTTTGAAGACCATAACTTGGTACTCCGAGCTCCTTGCGTTTGTAAGAAACGAAGCACACATGGCCAAAGTTGTCTATGATAACTATGGAGACAATGAGGAGGTGACTAGTGTATTGGTTGCTACCCATGAGGTAGACCTAATGGAGTTCCAGGAAAATAACATGGGTAATAAGGAATAACGGGAAAAGATAATAAAAAATGTCGAGAAGAAGTCTGAGGTGATCGAGAGCTTAATGGTTTTGATTAGAATTAAAGTGAAGGAATTATATCCCAAGGTTACACGAAGGATGGACACATTGAGTGATGTCAGAAGGAAAATGGAAGGTATTGTTGATACACTGAAGGCTAAGGGTGAAGAGTTATCATTTGATGAGATCAACACATTGATAGGGGATTTATTTCAAGAAGCATAGAGTGAGGTGGATGCCTTGAAAAAAAATGAAGAATCCTTGAACAAAGACTTCCTAATCCGTGTAGAGCAGTAGCAAAAATATTTTTTTCTTTGGCACAAGTTGGGTACAAGTTATTCTTTCCCTCCATTCAATAGTATTTATTAGAGCTCATATTTTTTTTAGGATGGAAAACACGTTTAGTGTGGGGTGATGTTGATCCCGAAAAATGACTAAGTTCTAGACTAGAAGATCAGCCCACGCAGAAGGCATTATGGAGAAAAGCACTTGAGTAAATGTGTGCAAAGAGAGATAGGTTTGCACATGGAAGTAGGAAAGGGTTTTAGTGTTTAAGTACTTAGGCACATTTCGGTTGAAGGTTATCTCATGCAAAATATGTGAAGCTGAAGATAAGAGTAATGATGACAAGGTTGTTACATGGAGACTTGGAGCTTAAGAAAAGAATATTCCAAGGAATCATTATGGTTGCGGGTTGTAAAGTGGAGTTTTTTATGGATAACTGACATTTGCATGGCTTGGACACTTGAGTATAAGAGGATATGGTGACATTTGGCATGTAGGCCTTTTTTTGGAATGATGTTTAGGCGAGGTCCTATCCTATTTAAGGAGACATTTGGGATCTAGACAAGGGGATTTGATGTTAGGTGTTAGAGGCTGGAGGTCGATTATGTGTGCATATGCGTGGTGAATAATATGTAATGGTTCTATGGGGGGTAATATCAGGTTCTCTAGATCAGATCCATGGGGAGGGTAGGATGTTAATGGTAGAATGATGTAATTGATCTATTGTTGAACCATTTTGATATAATCTAGCTACTGTAAACATCTGTTAATCAATATGTAAGGGGTTGTTGTGAATATCTATCTTCATGGGTTCAAACCCTAGTGTGCTTCATATTACTCATGGTTCAAATCTTATTCTTGTGTCTTGTTGATAATGCTTATGTTCTTTTGATTGTGCTTTTATGCTTAGATCTAGTGGTTTTACTTCTGTGCTAGAATAAGTGCATGTATTATTGTATCTGCATGGATTCCTCCATTAATGGCAAACATTCTTTCAAGGCTCACATAAAAGAGGGGCTCGGTGCCTACGCGTGCCTCAAGTGAGCGCTAAGTTAATGTTGGGTGATAGGCCGACACATTTGTGGTTTAAAGGGAGTAAGGGAAACGTGAGTAAACAACATGGTCATCACTATGTTCACACAAACACTAAAATAAAAAGTGTACATAAAACATGTGTTATTCACATTATCAATTGAAATTCTATTTTACTAAATCAAGATTAAATAAAAGATCGTCAAATTGAGATGAATTCTATCATAATCTAGAAACCAATTCAAAACCCCAATAATTCCCATACACTCAATTTATTTTAAATGAAAATAAAATTTACTCACATACCCTCCTTGATATACATTGTAGTGTGTAATTACATGAACATCCTTGATTGTTCCCATCTTTATAATTATAAATCGCAAGCCATCACATGTTTTTCAATGTCGTTCACTATGTCATAAATTAATTTTCTCAATTTCTATAAGTTTCCTTGAATAACACAATTTTGGATAAATGATAAAAATAAACCACTAGAGTGGGAAAAAATGAACATCCCCTAAGGCCTTGAGTTGCATTTTCTAGATTAGTTATACCACCTATATGTTTTACATTTGCATGACATGAAACTTAAATGATCATGTATAAGAGATAACACCATAATACAAACAATATGAGTATGCACAAACATCGTTAATATAATGACCAATTAACACATGAATCAAATAATGTAAGCTACCATGAAATGTAACAATAATAATTCAAATCAAATATGGGGATGATTATCATAGATAGTCCACGTAGGTAATATAGATGGATTATTAAAACCATCACTTCTCTTTAAAATATGAACAATATGAGTATGCGGCTAGCCTAAACCATTTTGATAGACTCATACATATAAAATTCTCCATAAATATGAAATATATATCATGTTTATTTGATAACAAGGAAACTGTAGACTTAAATCAATTTGTAGCCTAAAAGTATTCACCCTTTCTGTATTTTATGTCGTCTTTTTTATGCATACTGGGGTGATAGATAACACATGAAAATCAACATCATCTCAATACAATAGCATAAAACTCCACGAGAAATGTTGTGAATCTAAAAAAATGGTGATTTATGCTTATGTTAAAATACATATTGGATCACTCATATAGAGCCATAAAACAAGATACAATTACCATATAATTGAAATTATATCAATATATAAAAAAAGAAAAAATATTATATATCATTTTCTGTCACTCAAAATCTAATATATAATGAATCATTTCCAACTTTAACTATAACTACAACATGGTTTGATAGTCTGATCAAACCATGCAAAAGGAGAGATATGATATTTTGTGCAATAAACACTACCACATGCACAAAATTCCTATAAATCTAATTATTTTGGGGGCCTCGACTTCTATATGAATTGCATTAGACTATCTACAATTAATAATACTTAAGGACTAACTTGGACATGCATGTGTCTTGGATAGTAAAGGAGCTTATCATGAGATGTATATAATTCACCAAATAGCACAAGTATAAAATCATTTCAAAACATCCTCATAAAGTTTGAAAATAAATAAATAGATCAAATAATAGATAAAACCATGATGAATACTACCAATTAGATCCATGATATGTTTAATGGGTTATTTTATGTCATTTGACTAATTTTTGACATTTTTAATTAAAATATTAGATTGTCCAATAAAGAATATTAGAAAAATGATTCACCAAAGAAACTCATTATATATATATACTAATTTACTATATTTTCCAAAATATACATATTTTATTAGGAATATCTATGATGTTCATTAAGATTTACTCACCATACACATATGTTTTAGTATGTAATTATAAATTATTCTCTAAAAAAATTATACTTCTATCAAATAATTATTCCTTAAAAATAATCTGTCATTCCTTAAAAATAATCATAGTTAGAGTTGTGTCTCAGATCCTTGTGAAAAAAAAAACACTAGTACACAACTAAAACAACATTATATATAAGCCCCCACAATGGCCAAAACCACTCCCATAAACAATATGATGTGAGAAATGGGATATGGCACAAATTATCTCATGTGAAATATAATAATCATTACATAATTAGTTAATGAAAACAATAAACTACTAGTACAGAATAAGAAAAATGACACATAGTTTATATTGTGAATTTACTATGAATGGAAAAGCTGTACAATTGCATGAAAGTTTTGATCCTTGGTGTCCACTAATTACCTGTCTTTTATGGTAATATATGAATGCAGTAGAATAATGCAATTATGAATGTGTCCATTCAAGGAAGCATAGTGCCGAGACAATACGAAGGATCTTGGCAGGCTGCCAAATCTATACAAATGGTCCTACTGTCAAGGCAAAGACAAATAGATCTGGGCATTAAAAAAAGTTTTAGTCTCTTCCAAAGTAAAGACACAAAATAATTGCCTTGGGACCACCTTTAGTAACCACAATCATATCTACAATTTTTTATGTGATAAATTGTGACGCAAGGCTCTATATAATGCGCAAATTAATAAATTACATTAATTAATTATTATTTTTTTCGAAAAGAGAGCACTTACTATTTTTAAAAAGCAAAGATGATGAAGCCTTTCATTACCTTGAAAGGCTAACATAAACAAAACCAAAACAATTGCGTGCAATTTTTTTTCTATCAATATTAAATTTTTACTGCTGTGTACAACAACGTCAAATCGAGGTATGTGACATTACAGCCACTTAAACAATACTATAATTAATGAAATAATGCAAAATGTATTAAAAACAAAAGGAATCCGAGAATTTCTGGCATGCCCATGCTCCATCAACTTCAATAATTTTAACAATGCACCTTCATGTATTATGATTGGTTCTATACTAATGCTCTGATTCACAAAAGATTGAAGTAGCCAGGTCCACCGACTATTGTAGTTTTATTGATTTCCACAATGTTGAGCACCATAGAAAGAATACCCATTAATTTTTTTCTAGAAGATTGTCCACTTAATTTGCATATCTGACATATATATTGAGACTCTGGATTAACATGAATGTATGCAGTTAAGTGAAGTGTCTAATTTTAGAGAATATGTACAGATACACCAGCTTTGTTAATAATGGCAGTAGCATAAGTATGCATACTCCACTATGGAAAACAGCAGTTCCATATTTGTTGGGAGGAGTATGTATTGTATTGTTTCTAATAACTGTGGCTCTCATAATTTTGGCTTGCTCAGCCTACTGTAATAAATCTGAACGTACAAATGTCCAGTCAACTAATGGTGAAGCTTCTCAGAGAACTGTAATGATTAATATGCCAATCTCATTGTCACCTGATAATGGGAGAGAGGATAGATTTATTGTGATTATGGCTGGTGATGAGAACCCCACTTTTCTAGCTACCCCATCAGTGCTGGAAAAACCATATGGTAAAAATTTGTCAGACTTATAAGATGATGGAAGATGCTCACTATCTTATGCTGCTAATGCGTATCGAATGTTTTAATAAACTGTATTATGTCTCTCAAACAAGAGAAGAGAAGAAAGGAAAGAAAAAATCCGAAATTTTAGCGTGAGAGTTATTTGTTCATATGTTTATTGCTATTTTTCATATACATATTTGTTTTATTCAAAAGCAACCGAGGGGGATTCTGGAATTCCCATGCATTTCATGTGATATCACCCCATCACATCTAGTTGTAAAGATATTGATGAAAGAGGAATCTTAAATCTTTTGGACTCTCAACAATAAGATCCAATCAGTTAGATCTAAGTAAGCTAGATATCCATCGATCTTTTGGTCTTGAGTTTCAATCTTTTACCGTTTTCTCGTTGTACTTCTGAATTGAGATTTTTTTGGCGGTGTTCAAAATTTTATTGTGGTGTGGCCACCAATATTAACTCAGGTTTTGCCTTGAAAATTATATAAGATGTTTAAAAATTAACTAATAATGAAGGGTAATTTTTTTATTGATTCGTCAATTTTTATATGATTGATAAAGCCATGGATGATTTGATTTTCCCATAGTCACAACAACCACCAAGTAAAATAAGGTTTGAGATAGCTTATAAACCATATACCAAAGATCTCATAAGATAAAAATGGATAAACTTCATATCATTAGGAGAAACTTTGAAAATTTTAGTACAAATGATTTGATTTTGTAGATCAATTCTTTACCCAGTCATGAGTTTTGTAAATTATGTTAGGTCTCATGGAGAGAAATTAGCAAATCAAAAAATTATTGAATATATTCTTAGGAGTTTGCTAAGAAAGTTTAACTTTGTAGTCGTGTCCATTGGAGAGTTTGAAGACCTCGCCTACTTGATACTTGATGAATTAATGGATTCTCTGTTATCCCATGAGTCAAGGCTGAATAGGTCTTGTTATTCCTCTATAGAGTGTGCATTCAAGTTTACAATCTTAGTCTATAGAGCAAGAGAATGGTCAAATTCCAGAGGATGAGAAACAAACTAGAGAGGAGGTAGAATGATTAATATTATAGGCAATGGTAGTTGAACAATTCAAAATTTATATTTTTCGAGTTCCAAAGGATGCGACCACATCTAGGAAAACCAATATCAATGTTAAAGGTATGAAATATTACATGCATCTAGTGCCATTATTGAAAAAAAAAAAGGTCATTATGTGAATGAATGCAAAAAGATTAAGTTTAGCTTAAGTAAGGAAAATGCTAATTTTTTAAAAATAATCAGTGTGTGTCTGTAAGTCATGATTCAATGTTCATAACATGTAATGTTTCTCAAGAGAGTAGGAGTGATATATGGTTTTTAAGAAGTTGTTACTATAATTATATGAAAGGAAACTTATCAATGTTTGTGAGTTTGGATGAATAAATGAAATTTGAAATGAAGTTTGAAAATAACAACAAAGTTTCAGTAATTGGCAAGGTAACAATCAATATCCTCACTAAATATGGTAAAAAGACATTTTTTATTATGTTTATTTTATTGTTGGTTTGAAAAATTACCTAATAAGTGTTATGAATCTCATACAAAAAGGACTTTATAAAGAGTATTTTGCACATACTTGTTGTGTCATTTTATTAGAGAAGCACCACAGATCTACTGGTTCGAAGAATGCATAGATGAATGATGTGAATCATGAATTGTTCTAAGATAGAAAAAAGCAAGCATACAAGACTGCAAAATACAAACATACAAGAGAGATAATTGCAATAACACGTAAATGGCTCCAACTAAATACAATCAAATAGAATAGTTCAATCGATGTACATATAGGAGGTGAATGTTTAACCTCCTCCTAGAATCATGACAATCTCCACCTAGACTAGTGATAAGCAATACCTAGAATAGTGTATTCAAGTGGTAACCAACACTTAAAATACTATAGTCAAGTGTACACCCAAGAAAGAATATCCCATAAGTGTAGGGAAAATCCAAGCGAGGTGGAATATCCTGAATATGATAATACAAATAAAGCTAGGAAAACAAATTCTACTCTAACACATTTTGGACTAAATTTCAAGTAAAAAAATTATAGCTAAGTTCAAAAAGTCCTAGAACCAATTGTTCCTAATGTAGAATTTAGATAAATATTTCACCATGTGTAATCATCGTAGGGGAATCTCATAATGCATTGCAAGTTCTATATCTATCCAATTCTTAACATGCACAATGTCTCACGAAAGTGAGTATTTTAAATGAATCTAATTTTTTCTTCAAATCCACCAATGCCCAACCTCTCGCCATAGTGGGTACTTGAAAAGGAAACCGTCATTTTTAAATTTTCCATCCAATGTTAAATCTTCCAAGGAAAACCAAATAATAGTTACTGAACGAACATATAAATAAATGTTGTTCAGAAAAGTATCAACAAATTGCTCTACCTTGGGCATCCACGTTCTAAAAGGGAACCACTAACTTAGAATAGTGGATGCACCATCTGAACTTGTCACTTTAATTAAAGGTTTGAATGATTCCTTATCAATTTCAACACTACATCCATGAAGGATTACACTAGCAACATCTTCATGTGATATTTTTAAAGTGCTCTACCCACTCAAGGGGTCATTGAAGCAACCTATTGACATAATGAAAAATATTTATTCAATGATATTTTACCCCCAAAACAGTTACCCAAGTTATATGCCAAGATGCGACAAATGCAAATAATCAATTAATTTCAGCAAGGAAACCTCAGGTTATAAATCAGTTTTTCCCAAAATATTTTTGCTAAGTAGTCATTGAAGTGACAAATTTAACCCAAAAAAGGAAAAATATCATAGGTAAATTCAATTTATTTTGGAGCAAATACAAAAATAATTTATGAAGTATAATTTGAAAATTCCTTCAAATCCTCATTAAAAGAGCAATCTTAGCTCTTGCATCTTTGGTTGGGACACCTCAAAAATCGAGGTTTAAGTTTATTACATAAGATTAATACGGTGAATGGATTGTCATTAGTTAAAAAACCATGAAAAGCCTTTGAAAGTTGTATTCTAGCCAAACGACATAGATAATCATTTCCTGGAAGGAATCCATATGGGGCCCGTGCTCAAATAGAGCTCATTAACTCATATTTATATAGCGCTATGTCAACTCTTTTGATCGGTAGAAGACCATATTTTTTACTTAAATTATTGATGATTTCAACGGGGATACCCATGTTGACTTTTTGAATCATAAACAAATGAACAAGGATTTTAGAGTACTTGAAGGAATTCTTAGATACAGAAGAGGTAAATTTATGATTTGGAGAAGTATTTTTTTCATAGTGTATGAAGTTAAATGAGTAGCGTGGAAAGAAGTAAACTAAACATAATTTCATACCAAAATAAATTAACCAGCGGCGAGTTTAGGGTTCTGCATGTTGAGAACAAAGAGTTTATCTGCAGTGAGAGATCTATTGCCATTAACGCATTTATTCGGCCTCATTTCTAGAGCCTAGCTGCTTGGTGAACTTTAAATATGACTTCACTTGACTCTAGTCCTATTTTTTCAACTGCGACGAAGAGCGGTGATTCTGTGAAAAATGGCTCTGGGGAAACGCCCTCACAAGTTTGTGCCAAAATTATTCCAAGAGGTAATGATACTTCCCCTGATATTGTTTTACCAGTTTCAGAATTTGATTCCGCCTGTAAATGGCTAGAACAATTCTGCTTAATAGGGTATTCTGTTTGAAGGACTCCCTCTGAAAGTATGCTTAAATCATGGGTCCAAACTGCTTGGACGGTGCATGGTATCAAACTAGATTCTATCCAGAACCTAACCCATGGTTTTTTTCACCTTCGTTTTGTTGATCCTAGTCATGCTTCCCTTATCTTGCATAAGCATCAAACTTGGTATGTAAGAATCTCCCTTCTGGTTTTGTCTCCCTAGACAAGGGACTTTATAGTCTTTGACCAGACAGCTCTTAAGGTCCCCATTTGGATTGATTTCCCAGGGCTTCCTATGCGTTGCTGGCATTTTTTTGAGCATATTGCTGCCACCCTCGGTCGTGTCATCTACATAGATCCTAATAGGTTTTTTACAGCTCATCTGCAGAAGAGGGTTTGCATAGAAATGGATCTTTTGAAGGACCTAAAAGATTCCATTGCCATCCGAGTTGGTGATGTGTATTTCACTCAGAAGGTGGTATACATCAATCTTCGGAATACTTATTTCCACTGTCAATCTTCTGAGCATAAAATTCAGGATTGTCCCTTATTGGCTGCTCGCCGAGCCGCTTCAAAGGATTTTGGCGATCCTCTCCCTCAACCTAAATAGGAGGGCTGAAACATAGTGGGTGGAAAAAAATCCAACAAGAAAAAAGCCACTCTTGTTGGGCCTTTGTAACTTGGTTCAACTATTCAAGTCGGAAAGGAAATTCCAAATGCCTCCAACTCAGCTGCAAAGAGAATTTTGGATACCAAGTTTCCTTTGGTTCATACGAAGGAAATGGATAGCAGTACGGTTAGTTCTTCAAGAAAATTAGATCCTTTGGCCTCAAACACTCAACCTACTCTTTTAGAGAATGAGGGTGGTCTTCAACCGTTACTTGTTTCTAACAAAGTTGTTTCTCCATGAAAACAGGCAGTTTGTCGTTCTCGCATCCCTCCTTGCGAGCGCGAGGAGGGGGAGTATATCCCTAATAGCTGACGGGCTACTCAACTGTCTAATTTATTTACAGTTAACCAACAATGGTTTTTGCAGAACAATTTTGGGGACCTTGATGGTTTGAGTGAGCTAGACTCATAAATGCATCTAGATAATGTTTCCTCATGAATTGCTACTCATGGAGTGTTCGTTGTCTCATAGACTCCACTTGCAAATACATAGTGCAATATTTTAGGAAAAGCTTCTCGGAAATGGATATTTTGTGTTTACAGGAAATCAAAGTTACACGTTTTTTGCTTGATTCTATCGACAAGACTATTTGGCCTGACAGTTTAGCTATCCCTAGCAACCATGCAGCTGGCAGAGGTGGAACGATCACATTTGTTTCTACGAAGTGGCGGCCACATTACGTCAATCATGGATGTGACCCTAAAAACCATATTCTCTAGGTGTTATTCAATATTGAAAATATCTCCTTTGGGATTATTAATGTTTATGCGCCTAATGACACATTAGAAAGGACATCACTTTGGCGGTGGGTGGCTGACGACATTCCAAATGCACATTTGTTAATAAATGGGAATTTTAATATGGTTGAGCATCCCAAATGAAAAAATGGGCCTTCTACCCATGAGATGGCTAGCTGGCGAAAGGGAAGCTTGGTTTTACATGCATAATAAATTTGGGTTTTATGACCCTAATTATTCGTGTCACACCAACGCGTTGCCATAGTACCCTTGGTATAATCTTAGAAATGGCCAAGATCAGGTTTTTAAAAGGCTAGATCATGCCATTATCTCGTTAAAATCTTTCTTTAAATTTGCCAATAGTTATTCTCTTCTAGTGGAAGCTTTCCTGGCCAATGTTCTTTTTGACCACATTCCGATTCGGTTCCATATTTAATGGACTTTTCAACTGCCAAAAATTAAAAAGATGCAGTTTTATTTAAATATTGCTTTACTACATCATGACCCATCTTTGGCACACATCCGCTAAATTTGGAACCTTGCCCCTCGCCCTCTTGGTAAGGTGGGCTGCATAAGTTGGTGGAAAGATGCTATAATTCGTCTCACTAAATTCCTCCAGATGTATGGTGTTTAGCTCGCTAAATTCCAGTGGCAGGCCTATTCCACCACCTCCACCAAGCTGAGCTCCTTTCAATGTGGCTCTGCAACTCCAAGTTGCAAAAATGTGAAAAAATATCTGCATTGCTGATGACTACATAGCTCGGGGTGCTCAGATTAAGGCTCGGCTACACTGGCTTAAAATTAGAGACCGTAACACCAAAAAGTTTTACCAGCGCCTCAAGGCCAAGCACATGAACGAACAGATTTCTGCCATTGTTGATGCTGGTGTTCAGATTTCAGACATTCCTCAGATGGTTGAAGCCTTTGTTAGGCACTATGTTCAGGTTTTCAAAGTGCAAGACGAGTCTCCTAAGTGAAAATTCACGCTCGTTAAATGCCTCTCAGTAGTTCCTTGCAAGCTTTCACCTGCTCACAGAGTTATCTATGCCAGATTGCTTACTCTAGAGGACTCATATGATGTTTTTTCCCTTATGTCCAATGATAAAACTCCTAGAATGGAAGGCTTCCCTTGCGAGTTTTATAAAACCCTTTGGGACATGGTTGGCTAGGATTTGCTGCAAGTCTACCTCGAGGCTCTCCGATCAGGGTCCCTCGATGCCCTTATTAATCGGGGTCACATAAAGTTCATCCCTAAAGTAGGAGACCCAGAGCTCATCTACAACTGGCAGTCGATTACCTTGCTCAAGGTTTCATACAAGATCATAGCTAAGGCTTTATCTGTTATGTTTGTGGAGCCTATTTTCATGTTAGAGTGTGGTACATCTTCTATGTGTTACACTTAGGTATTTTTACGGAGGTCCCACTCACTGGTGAGTGGGTCAGGGGGGTTCAGGGGCAAAGCCCCCGAAGCAAATTTTCATGGGTGGTTTATTAACCCATGGGTAACGGGTAACCATTATGGGCTATTTTTGGGCCCATGGTTTTTCGGTACCCATTGTTTTGATACCCATGGTTTTGTATCCATGGTTTTGATACCCACGGTTTTTTGCCCATGGTTTTGATACCCACGGTTTTGTATCAAACTACTTAAGCAATTGTCTATTTATATGGTCTTATGCATATGATACAAAGACAAGAAAATGTATTGCAGATGTGTTTTGAATTCAGGCATGAATTCTGTAGAGTTTGTTGAGCATAGCTCCAAATGGATCTGGGTATTGTATTGAGAGAGTGGAGGCTTGTAATAAAATATGAGCAAGTGATTCTTGGTGGATGTAGCCCAAATTGGGTGAACCACGTTAAATCTTGTCTCTTTGTGTTGTGTTATTTATTCTGCACTTTTATTTGAGATCTGTAATATTTTCTGCATATTAGTTTCTACTGTTGTGATTCTGTTAGGGATTATTCCGCATATTTTATTTCTTATTTCCTAACAATTGGTATCAGAGCCTGGTTTGGTTTGCTGAAGTGTTGAATCCTAGGGAAATTTTTATCTTGATTAGGAGCTATGGCAGATGATGGAAGATCTAGGGTTGATAAATTCAACGGGCATAATTTCGGTCTTTCGAAGATGCAGATGGAAGATTACCTTTATCATAAGGATCTTTATACTCCGTTTTCTGAGAAGGTGAACAAACCCTCGAGTATGACAGATGCAAAATGGGATTTTTTAGATCGGAAGGCATTTGCAACAATCCAACTATGTCTTGCATCTTTGGTATTATTTAATATTTCAAAGGAAAAGACTACAAAAGAACTGATGGATGCATTAGGGAAGTTGTACGAAAAACCCTCTACCTCTAATAAGATATTTTTAATGAAAAATTTGTTTAATATGAAGATGTGTGAGAATAGTTCAGTAGTAGATCATTTAAATGATTTCAATATAGTTGTGAATATGCTAGCTTTGTTTATAATAGAATTTGATGAAGAAGTTAGGGCTTTATTAATTCTGTGCTCTTTACTTGAAAGTTGGAATAGCCTAGTAATGGTGGTAAGAAACTCGGTTCCAGCTAACTCGAAGTTGAAGTTTGAGGATGTTGTAGGGGTGATTCTAAGTGAGGAAATGTGAAGAAAAAGCTCTGGGGAATCTTCTACTTCAGGGAATGCTTTGATAGTGGAAACTAGAGGGAGACAGAAGAATAGAGGAAACCGTGGAAAATCGAAAGATCGGGCAAGGTTAAAATCCAAGAGAAAGATTGTATGTTGGAACTGTGGAAAGTCTAGGCATGCAAAGAAGGACTGCTGGGAGCTTCGGGACAAGAAGAAATAACAGGAATAAAACAAGGAGGAAAATGTGGCATCGGGTAATGTATGTCAGGATGCTTTGATTCTTTCTTTACATAATATTATTGAATCTTGGGTTTTAGATTAAGGGGCTTCTCTTCATGCTACTCCACGTAGGCATTATTTTGTTGATTATGTTCAAGGGGATTTTGGGAATGTTTTTCTTGGTGATGATGAGCCTTCCAGTATAGTTGGAAAAGGTTCTGTTCAACTTAGGATACATAATGGGAATACATGGCTATTGAAGGATGTCAGACATGTGCCTGCATTAAGGAGAAATATGATATCGGTGGGGAAATTGGGAAGTGATGGTTGTATTGTGATATTTACAACTGATTGTTGGAAGGTTACCAAGGGTGCTCTTGTGGTGGCAAGAGGTAAGAAGGTTGGAACCTTGTATTTATCCACTGATAGTACTAATGATTTTTATCTTGTGTCTTCAAATGCAGATACAACATTATGGTACTATAGGCTCAGTCATATGAGCCATAAGGGCATGGACATCATAAAGAAGAATTTTCCTGGATATATAGAAACATGTTTGGAGTTTTGTGTGGACTGCATATATGGGAAACAAAAGCGAGTAAGGTTTCTCAAGGTTAGACCTACAAAGAAAGAGAGTAAATTAGAGCTAGTGCATTCTGATGTGTGGTGGCCAGCTCAAGTATCATCTCTTGGGGGTTCAAGTTATTATGTTACTTTTATTGATGATGCAACAAGGAAAGTTTGGGTTTATTGTATTAGAAAAAAATTTGATGTATTTTACACTTTTGTTAAATGGAAAGCCTTGGTAGAGAATGAAACAAGTCTTAAGCTAAAATGTCTTAGGTTAGATAATGGAGGGGAGTATTACAACAATGAATTTAATGATTACTATTCTAAGAATGGAATCCACAGGTAAAAGATGGTTCCAAGAACTCTGCAACAGAATGGGGTATCAGAAAGGATGAACTAAACAATAATGGAATGTGCTAGGAGCATGAGGTTACATGTAGGACTACCTCTTTATTTTTGGGTAGAAGTGGTGAGCACAGCTGTGTACTTGATAAACAGAGGACCCTCAAGTACCTTGGATGGAGGCATACCTGAGGAGGCTAGGTATGGTAAGAAAGTTGATTATTCATTTCTTAGAGTTTTTGGATTTGAGGTGTTTGTTCATATAGACAAAGATGATAGGACCAGGCTGGAGGCTAAATCAGAAAAATATACTTTCATTGGTTATGGTGGTGATGAATTTGGATTTAAATGTTGGAGTATTAAGGACAAGAAAATCATTCGGTCTAGGGATGTGGCCTTTAATGAGAAAGTCATGCATAAGCAACAGTTGCAGGAAAACAAGGAAGAATCCAAGAAAGAATATGTAGTGGTAGAGGATGTTCCGGATGGGACAGTGACCCATGAATCGGTTCAAGAACCGACTCAACAAGAACCCCAAACTCCTACAATGAGGAGGTATTTTAGGGTAAGAAAAGAACCTGGACGTTTTTCTCCTTCTCTTTATTATTTATTACTCACTGATAGTGGAGAGCCAGAGATCTTTGATGAAGTAATGTAGGTAGATGCCAATAAGAAGTGGGAGCAAGCCATGGATGAGGAGCATAAGTCTCTCATGGAGAACCAGACTTGGGATTTGGTGAAGCTACCGGAAGGTAAAAGAGCATTGTAGAACAAGTGGGTGTACAGAGTTAAAGATGAAGAAGGAGGAAAGAAAAGATAAAAGGCCAAGTTGGTGGTCAAGGGGTTTACACAGAAACAAGGTTTAGATTTTGATGAGATCTTTTCTCTTGTAGTAAAAATGACTTATATTAGAACTGTTCTTGGAATAGTGGCACCAGAAGACTTGCACTTAGAATAGTTAGACGTAAAGACTGCATTTCTCCATGGTGATTTTGAGGAGGAACTATATATGTAGCAACCAAAGGGCTATGAGGTCAAAGGTAAAGAAGAAATGGTGTGTAAATTGAAGAAGAGATTGGATAGCTTGAAATAAGCTCCACGTCAATGGTATAAGAAATTTGATAGCTTCATGATGGAGTAAGGTTATATTAGATGTCATTCTGACCATTGCATGTATACAAAGAAATTTGAGGATGGAAGTTATATTATCTTGTATTGGTATGTTTATGACATGTTGGTTGCAGGTAAAAACATGCAGGAAATAAAAGTACTCAAGAAACAGCTAAGTGAATCCTTTGATATGAAGGATTTGGGGGCAGCCAAACAAATCCTTGGTATGAGGATAACTCGGGATAGGAAGGAATGGAAGCTGACTTTATCTCAGGTAGAGTACATTAAGAAGGTATTGGATAGGTTTAACATGTAGGATGCTAACCTAGTTGGGACTCCTTTGGCGGGCCATTTTAAGTTATCAAAGGAGCAATGTCCCAAGACAGAGTAGGAAAGAAACCAGATGTCCAAGGTACCTTACTCATCATCAGTTGGCAGTTTGATGTATGCTATAGTGTGCACTAGGCCTGATATTTCCCATGTAGTGGGAGTTGTGAGTAGATTTATGAGTGATCTAGGTAAAGAGCATTGACAAGCAATAAAATGGATCCTTTGATATTTAATAGGGACCATGGGGACAGTTTTGTGCTATAGTGGAGCAGACACCACTTTACGTGGTTATGTAGATTCAGACATGGCTGGAGATGTAGACAATAGGAGGAGCATGACAGGTTATATTTACACTATAGGTGGGACAATAATGAGTTGGATTTCACAACTACAGAAGCTAGTGGCTTTGTCAACCACAGAGGCTGAGTATGTTGCTGCCACAGAGGCAAGAAAAGAGATGATTTGGTTACAACAATTGCTTGAGGAGTTGAGGCATAAACAGGAGGAATGTAAGCTACATAGTGATAGTCAGAGTGTTATACACCTTGCTAAGAAATCTTCTTTCCACTCCAAAATGAAGCATATACAGTTGAGATATCACTTCATCAGGACAAATTTGGAGGAAGATAAGTTGAAGTTGGAGAAGACTCATACCAGTTAGAATCCTACAGACATGATGACCAAGGTGGTCACAAGGGATAAACTAAAGCTATGTTCAGCTTTGGTTGGCCTTCGCAGATGACAGTGAAGGGTTGAGAAGCTTGCTCAGTGTAAATTAGTCTCTAAGTGGGAGATTGTTATGTTTGTGGAGCTTATTTTCATGTTAGAGTTTGGTACATCTTCCATGTGTTACACTCGGATATTTTTACGGCGGTCCCGCTCGCCGGTGAGTGGGTCAAGAGGGTTTGGGGGCGAAGCCCCCGAAGCAAATTTTCATAGGTGGTTTATTAACCCATGGGTAATGGGTAACCGTTATGCGCTGTTTTTGGGCCCATGGTTTTTCGGTACCCATTGTTTTGTAAAATCCGCCTTTTCGGCTACCTATTGATGTACTTATAAATAGATGGACATACAATAGGATTAATATGAGTGTGTTTTGAGAAGGTGAATAGAGTGTGTGAATTCGTGTGCAAATTTGGGAGGGTTTGTTGAACGCAGTTCCAAACAAGATCTGATTATTGTAATTGTGAAGACTGTTGGCTTGTAATAAAATCTGAGCAAGTGTTCTTGGTGGATGTAGCCCACATTGGGTGAACCACATTAAATATGGTCTTCGTGTTTTGCAAATTTCATTTCTGTAATTCTATTCATACTTCTTATTATTGCGATTCTGAGGAATTATTCCGCATTTGATATTATTAATTCCTAACAGTAACAATACAGAAACCAATTCCTATGAACTGAAAATCTCATTTCCCATTGAATTGTATTGGCCACAAAACAATAAATGGCACTTCCACTTCAAAATTTGGTTTAAGTTCCACAATATTATCTTGTACGAGGAGGTGGATATAAAAGATCTGACATAATAAAATTTTCAGGGTTAGTAAAATACTGAATCTTCTCCAATAGTCTGGTTTTCCACTTCTAAAACAAAGCGTAGATGATAAGACTCAAACCTTTGTTGAACAAACATCAACATAGCACTGCATCCACAATAGAAAACAAAATGATGGAGTCAAAATCCACCAAATAAAAAACAAAGCTCAAGTCCATTGGTAGTTCTTATGATTTGTAAAAAGGTAATGATGAATGAGTAAATACATTACTCATAAACAATACCACATTAGATGCATGAAAAATAATATCTGAAAAATGCAACAGCATTAGGGTAAATGTTTTGTACTCAACCGAGGAGGCATACCTTATATGCGGCTGGGGTACATAAAAACTCTGACTCGTCCTCCCTGCCATTTCCAAAATTTTCATATTGTCAAACTTTATCATCAAAGAAGCAAAACCAGTCTATCCAAATAAAAAATAACTATTTTAATTCTTATAAGCTCACCATTGACTTTGGTGGTAAATTTCTCTTGAACTTTGCCCTTACGATACCACTGTTGCCATGTGGTCTTGTTACTTTTCCCCAAATGCACCTGTAAAAGGTTCCATTCTTCTTTGTTTTGGCCTTGTAAACATATGCCATTCTTTTACCTTGATACCATTCCACTTCCTCTCGTGTGTTCACTCCCTCAATTTGAATGAGAGATGTGTTTGGGTATTGATTTGATTTGGACCTGCTCAGATAGAATAAATAAAAAGAAGATATACTAATTCATCAAAGCCCAGAAAAGAAGTCAATGATACTGGAGTAATTCCCACAGAGATTCTGAGCCCAACCACCTGGCACCAGTGAAACGTGAACAAACCATTGCTAAAAGAACACCTGAAGTAGAAGTTAGGCAATATACCTTTTGTACCCAAGAATGACTCCTCGCACATACAACCTAGACAAAGATAAATGTGATTCACATATTAGCACCTGCATAAATTACCAATATGAAAATACCTTACTTCTTGTAAGATGTTATCTATATTTTTTCAGTTAAAAGCTTTCTATTCTAATAATATACACTTAAAGTACAAAAATTTTTACAGCAAAGAAGATTATCCCAAAATGAGAAGCATTAATTCCTCCATTGCTGGACATGATATTTTTTTTATGTAATCTTTACATTGCGAGTCTTCTAGAATCAACTGTGTAGGTAAATTTAGGTCCAATGTCTCGGGACTCTCAGCAGGACCCATCATCAAGGATAATAATGAAGCCAATGCTACAGTTAACAGTAAATATTTCTTAGCAAGTGCTAGCATTACTATCCCAAATATTTCTTATCCAAAGGTATCAATCATGCTGTAGACAATTAAAAATAGCACGTCTTGAATGCAACTGATCAAAACCAGATGTAAAAGGCTTATAATTGCTAACACAAATAAAATGGGGCTATAACCGACCACCCCAGAGATCTTGAAAATATTCAACAAATTAATACCAACTATTCAAGTGTACCTATAAAAATGGTACTGAAAAGTAACGCTTATGAGAACCAGACATAAGATAACCATAACCTCCTGTTCAGGCAATCAGTGGAAAATGGGAAACTTCCATCATCATTTCTAGAGCCATGTTTTACTGGAATACCTGAAGTCAGCTTGTATTGAGATTCGGTGAGTCTGCAAAAAGTCACAGACCAGGTCCCTGCAAAATGAGCTCAGATTAATGTCTTTGATTAATGAGCATTGCTCCTCAGTCTCTGTCAAGTTTGGTAAGTCACATTGCAGATCCTCAGGCTAGTCTGTGTGATATATGTACTACCCAAAAGCTCAAGCTATTTCTAATTGCGATCAATGATTTCTTTTGGAATATTTTGCAGAATCCAAACCCAACATACATTTCACAATTCCAAGATGAGCTCTGGGTATTCTATCCTTTCATCTACTAACATAAGTCTCTGCACAAGTGTGGCATACTTTCAGAGTGGAGATTCATTTTTATATGGAAAGCTGGCATAAACCTTATGTTAACAATTGCTCAGTCCCCCAATTTCAATGTTATTCTTGATAGTAAGAGTATGATAGTCCCTATGCATAGTCTGGAATACTTGCACTCGGCAAATACTCAGCAGACCAGGCCTGCAAAAAAAAGCTAGAGGCTTGGCACCTTCAGACCCTTCTAGCAATCATTCGACCAACGCTACTTGGGAATACTGTGGCAACTTAAAACCCCCTACCTCCCCTTCTGGGAGTGTTCCTTAAAAAGGGCATAAATTTGCAGCCAAAACCGGTGTATTTGACAAGCGTTTTCTTCTTCTAATTCCTCTTACATACGAGTTTTTCCTGTGTATTGGCGAGTATTGTCAGAGTCATTGGCGAGTATTTTTGGCAAGTATTCGCAAAAAACTCGGCGAGTTGATTTTTGGCAAGGGTTACTCGTTTGCCTGGAAGTTTCCGCCAATTACTGCAGAGGGACTCGGTGAGTAACCTTGCAAGTTTTCCAACTATGGATCCCTATTGCTCAATGTTCCTTCCTCAAATAGCATGATGACAAAGATGAAGAAGTTACTCCCCCTGACCAATTTCCTTCTCATGCATGGAAATGTTGTTCCGGTCCGTAAGGTCATTGGATCGATAAGTCGACGGCACCACCCCCTCACCGACAATGATTCCGAGCAGCAGTCAAAGAAAATGGGTGAGTCCCGAATCGAACGTTAACGTTTGACCTATAATGCCCCTATGGTGGATGGATACAAAAGTCACAACAATAGCCGTCAGGGCTCCCTAGTATCTCTTGATAGGCCCGCGTGAATGACTCCCAATGACCCAGGGCAGTATATCAATTTAGAATAGATAGAGGGCGGGGGTCATCTTATAAAGTAATATAGACTATTTCATGAAATGAGAGTACTAAGCTATGTATTTATAGCATGGGAGCTTATGTAGGTATAACTACCCTTTAATAACCACCTCTTAACTAATTAATAGAATATGTAATATATTTCAGTGGTATATTTTATTAGATGATGAATATTGAAAATACTAATATTAATAATTTTATGATTGTTGGAATTAAATTGATTATATAATTTTTTTAATGATTTAAAATATTTCTTTATATATTAATATAAACATAAATTATAACGAAAAAACTTAACTAATTATATAAGTTTTTGAATCAAAATATATTAAATTATTGTAACATATTACTCTTTCTTATGGTATTATTTTTATCATGAATACATTGATTCCATATGATTGTGGGTTATGAGTTGTGTTATTGCTTAACACTCCCCATTTTGATTTTTTTTTTCATAAAAGAGGGACCCACTTTTATATCAACAAAGTTGGCAACATATAATATTTTCCTTCTAATTGTAATGGTGTACCTCATTTTTTTTGCGTAAGTCCATTTGCTTAGTGCTTTCGCTTAAAATTTTCTCAGTACTTGCACTTTAATTTTGTTAGGTTCTCACACTTTAACATTGTTTTGTTTCTCACACTAAAGCATTTCCTCACAAATCCACCATCAATATTCAACATACTTTGTAGTTAATGGGAATTAATTGTGTTGTCTATTTTTGCAACCTTTTCCAAAATGTAACAACTTAGACTGCCGCGGACTTAGAACAAAGGTCGTGAAGAGTTAGAGCAAGCTGTGGAAGTAGAACAGAGCCACGGGTAAAGGAATGTAGGCCGTAAAAGCATTTCAGGTTTATGCGGATGAAAATCAAACACCGTGACTAAAGAGATTAAGCCACCGAAGTCATGAAATATCCGCAAAGGAATTGAAGCATGCCACAGAGATTGACAAAAGCTGTAGATTAAAGTAAAGGGTCCACGGATGTTAAAAATCCACATCATGAAGACAAGCTACGAAAAATTGAGAAACCGTGAATAAAGGATAAGCAAAAGTTGCAAGGTGAAGGTAGAGAATTTCATGGAGGTTAACACAAAGTCGTGCCACATTCAGAGTTGTGTGATAAAGCAGAAAGAAGGAATAATTCTCCAACACGCAAAAAGGTGTGGTTCTAGGTGGAAAAACTACCAACATTTAATGCGGTATGGGTGCTCAACAAGGTAGGAGGTGTTTTCCAGTGGATAACCAAAGGCCCCAATTTTTTTTAGAGAAATTAATGTTGGTGGTTGAAGTTAAAATCCAATTTCCCTCTTCTTTTTCCTTTCCTTCTCTTCTTCTTTTTTTATAAATGTAAGATCTCGAATCACTAAAAGGATCCTCTTTTGTTGTAACTGCACCATGTCAAAATGGTCCCTAACTTCCCATAGGTTTCAGGCCTTCTAGTTGCTCTCTGCAATGTATTTCACCTAGTGTCATAATGTAAGCGACTATGCATCCTTTAGTTATTATAAACCCACACTTGCAAGTGTAAGGCTGGGTCACCTCGGCGTGCGATCTCAGCATCTGTGGGCATTTTACTTATTTCGAAGATGAATTCGGCATCCTTGTCCGGCTGCCCCGGAGGGTGGATATCAAAATCTATGTGATTTACTTGTGTTTCGGGAGGTGGAGTGATGTTAATTAGATGGCCTAGACCTAATGCTTCTAAAAGAGCAGCTCTGTGAGGGGGAGAGTTCTTTAGTAAGTCCAAAAATGAAATGTGTGAGAAGGTCTTTGTTAGGTCACTAATTAAATCATAAACACCGATGGGTTTTTCAACTATTTGCTGACTCTTATCTATCTCTGGCAGATGACTTGGGCTTGGTTGAGAGAAATACTCTCGTGTTCTTGTTATAGCTTCGATAGGTAGTTCAGCGTCTAATTCTACCAAAATGACTATCTTAGGTCTCGGTTGAGCTCCCAACTGTGGCACGACTGACAGATTTAATGAAGTCGAGGCTTCATGGTCATTGTTTCCCGTCACTGCACCTTTGTTTGTTCCGGTTGGATTCAGCCTATTGCTGTCATGATTTGGGAATGGATCATTAAAGATCTTGAGGGGAGCATTCTGAGGAGAAACTGCCCCTGCGAGAGTATTTGGTGATGATGAGACGGGATCTACCAAGAACAGGTCTATGAAGAACTGTCTTTGTTCTTCTGGTAAATGTTGCATAAATTTATTGTAGTCACAGCACGTTCTAGTGTCGTGACCATGAATTTTATGGAAACCACAATAAGAATTGGGATTATAATTCCCGTTTTGTTGGTTTGGTGTGTATTGTGGCCTAAAATTCTGATCAAACTGTTGCCTATTAGGACTAAAGTTTTGTTGTTTCTGGTTTTGACTTTGGTTTTGATAACCAAATGATTTTTGGCTTGGTCCTTGCATGGGATTTCACCATTTTTGTTGTTGTTGTGGATGATTAAAATCCACTGTATTGACCGTTGGGGTAAATTTTTTGTTTCGCTGGTTGTTTGTTTGTGACGGAGTATTAACAACATTTACCCTCTTGGGCTGGTCGGTTACCCCATCCGTTGTTAACCCACGATTTTTGTTAAGGATTTTGAGTCCTTGATTGAAGTTTGTGGTAGTTGTAGTATTTTGAGTGGAGGTTATTAACCTCCCGTTTGCTCCATACATCTTACGACCACTATCTATTGCTGCCTGGTCTATTCGTAGAGCGCTCTCAAGTACTTCATCATAAGTCCTTAGTGGGAACTTCTGAACTTCTTCCTTCACTTCTCTGCTGAGAGAATGAAGGAATAAATCACATAGTTCCATCTGATCCATGTTTGGAGCACTTGCTGACGAATAAAGAACTATACGCCACCTCTGGATGAAATGAGTGACATATTCATTGTGTTCTTGTTTGATATGCAAGAATTCCCTAATTCCTGTTCTCAGTAGTTTGTTCATGTCGAAGGCTTCGATGAACTCTGACACGAGTTGTTTAAATGAATGTATGGAAGCCTCAGGTATTCTATAATACCAATCGAGAGCAATGCCCTCCAGTGTTTTGGGAAATATTTTAGAAACAACCCCATCCCAAGGGAGTAATTCTCGTATGGCTGTAGCGTAAGCTTAGATATGTGCATTTGGATCTCCCTCACCCTTGAACTTAGGCAAATCAGGGAGAGGTCTTGGAAGCATGACGCTTCGTATGGTGAAATCTAAGGGTTCCTTTAGATATTCTGAATACGTCCCTATTGCATAGCTTTCGACCGTTGATGGTGTTTGGTGAGGGAGTGGTGGTGGGATAGGTTATTGATACGGTGCAGCGTATGCATGTTGGCATGGGCATAGGGAGGTCCCTGCGTTTGAGCAAACATGCTGGGAGAGGAGAACATATCTCCTTGTGGTGATTTAGAGTATATGTTTAAGTAGGACGGGGTATTTTCGAGGAACGGACTGTTCGACACTAGACCGGGAGGAGTAGTGTTAGAGATGATAGGCCTTGTTGGCGTTTGCTACGGATATTGAGGAGGCATGCCTAATGTGCCTACTCCCGTAAGGAGATCTACCTGACGAGAGTGGTATGGAGGATTGGAACTTCCTGTTTGTATGAACAGAGAATTTTGACTTGCTTGAGCCAGTTCTAACCCTCTCACTCTTTCTACTAACGTTGAAATGACTTCATTTGGTGAAGTCACGGTACTTTTCCTGAGCAACGTTTGTTGTATACCTTGGTGTTGTAAAGGTACATGATATCCTGTCATAAATTGATCGCTATCTTGCCAAGTTTCTCCCAGAATATTTCCTGTATGCAGTGGCATAGAGGTATTTTCTTGAAGAGAGATTTCGGGTTGTATTTGTAAACCTCCTATAGATGGGTACATTCCCCGGGAGCGTTGTTCACTCCTAGGATAACGTGTTGACTGTCCATCATCTAAGACTAGGTATGGATCTGATTTCCTTCCAGTTTGTGGTCTGAGTAACATCTGAGGAGATGAAACGGATTCTCCAGTGAACGTCATATTGTATTCGAGCCTGAAGGCTCTGCTTGTTGGGTTCGAAGTGAGTTGTTCCAACCCCTTAGCTTGGAAGGACGAGCTATATCTGAGTCCTTGGAGTTTGCGCTGACAACTGATTAGTTAAATAGTTGTCGCCCCCACATTGAGAGTGAGGGTGATGATTGCCTATTTTGTTGGGCGTAGTATGCCTCAAGACCTAGGAGGGGTCTGCCATATGTGTCGAATCCTGACATATTTGGGGGGTATATGAATACCCGCAGAGTAATGGGAAGGAGCGAAGGTGGATGAGAGAAGATGAAACTTCTCAAAGAGAAGGTGAAATAGTTGTTTGTTTCACGTCGAGGTTCACCAATTTTGTTGGTCGGAAAAGCTGACAGTGATGAGCGTATAGAAGGTGAACACAGTTGCTCTTCCGTTTCACGTCGGGTTCACCAATTTTGTTGGTGAGACAGCTGATGTGGATGGAGGTATAGAAGGTGAAAGTAGTTAGGCAGTATAATGTCTTTGACACGCACTAGTGGAATTTGTGAATCTAAGGCAAAGAAGGCCCTTCTAACTTGGACTGAAACTGATAGATCGATCAGCGAGGATGACTGCTCGAAGGCTCCAATCAATATCGAGCTCTGGCGTGTTTCGATCTATCGGTTGCAGAATAAGTGGAACATGACCTGGGATTGTTTTCGTGTATATCTCCCGAAAAGGTCATACAGTGCGAGCGATGAGATATCATTGACTCTACGTATGACTCTTCTGGTCGTAGTCTAGACCTCCCGAGGTTCGTTAGCTGCTAGATCTAGTAAGGACAGTTGTTCGATGATGATAGGTGGAAGTGGAGTGCACTGACAATACTAGTGTGCGTAGGCCAGTCTTTATGTCTTCGACACTGCACTAGTGCAATCGTTGGGCTGTGGGATCTAAGGGTCACAACCGTAAGGCCCTTGGTAACTTGGACTGGTCCTGATTATGATCGATACAGCGAGGATGACTGCTCGAAGGCTCCTAGTATCAAGTAATCGTATGCTTTCTCAGCGTCTATGTTTAGATCCAATAGTTGTGCGATCTGCTCAGAATACCTTACAGGTGTTCTCGCAACCTGGGACTGTCTTAAGCTGGTATCTATCTCTACGAGGGTGTCTCCAGCGTCTGGCTGTGGAACTAGTGGAATCACACCCGAATGTTTGTTCAATTTCGAGCCCCTCTATAGTCACGTGGATGTTTTCTAGAGTAATATGTAGTTTGGCAGAATTGACCTAAACGCATGTGCGTTAGCCGCTATATCTATGTTTAGGATAGTTGTTAACTGATGAACTGATCAGGTGGAAGTCTATGGTGGACCAGAATACCAAAATACCTGAGGCTTTGCGTCTATATCAACTATTGACCTGTGGACTCGGTTTGGGCTGTGAGGCATCTATTGGATCACAACCATAGACTCTCTAGGTTGTTGTGGTCCCGTGTTATGGTCATACGAAACAAAATGCAATCTAACTGTGATGAAACAAATTCTAACTAAGTGAAATATATCTAATTACATATAAATTTTATTTTTCTATGGAATATTCTGACAATTTTAAGGAAAGCAAACTATTTTAAGCGTATCTAGAAATAATAGCTAAGCAATAATTTAAAACAGACAAGATAACCGAGTGTGGTTATTTTCCTGTGTGATTTATAGAATTATTCTAAATAAATACAGTTAGCCTGTCTAATCTACCGGCAAGATTCTCGATCCTACCTCAGAAGTGAGGAGTGAATCATAGTTTCTCAGAAACTATCAATCCCCACAGCTTCCCTGGCAATGTCGAGAATAGAATGAAATGAAATAAAGTGATTAACTACTCTATTTGATATGAATCTAACTAGAACTTTGAAATGTAAAACCTAGATTCTGCAGAACAGTGATGAATCCGATGGTGTGTGTATGATCTCGTCCCCTCAGTATGATCTTCTCATTCTTTTGTGTTCACTTGGATCCAGAAAAGCGTGTAATGTTAGCACCGATAGGAGTAGATTTTGGGACAAGGACAGCTTGGAATGTAGACCGAAAATGTGAGTAGGAGAGGGATAGCACAAGAGTACAGAGCTTGGCTTATGCGATTCCTAGTGGGATTTTACTGCGAGTCATGCAACATGAAGCGACCAGAACCTGTTTACTATCCTATACGAAGAGAAAAACCTACAACTTTAATGGCTTCCTAAGCTATTCCGTTCCAATGGATTGGATAAAATAAAGACATTGCTTGCACAAGTTGGATATGTGGCTTACCAACAGCTGGATAAAACTAACCAGGTATATAATGAATTGAACTAAGAATTCTAAGACACAGATGAAGATAAATCTACAGCAAAGAGGAATTTAGGGGCAAGCTTCTAACTGGATTGGATGGAACAATAGCACTGCCTGCACAAGATGGGTCTGTGGCTTACCAACAGCTGAACAATACTAACCAAGTATGAAATGAAGCTATGATATCAATCCTAAGCAAGCTGACAGACCAAACCACTAAAAATCAGGGAATGACTCTAACAAGGATCAAACTGGTCACCAAAGGCTCAAGCTCAAATTCTTCAGACCAAAAACTCCAGACCATTTGCATGTGCACAAACCATGCATTTATAGGAATTCAAACATCTCAAGAACCAAAACCAAATTGAACTCCTAAACAATAAACAAAAGAAAAACATTGTTCCAGGGGACCAAAAACATAAATGCATGCTCAAGTAGGCAAAGAAAAGCTAGTGAAATGTGATATTTCACACGGGTCGCGTCAAAAGAGCGTTCTGGAAAACGTGCATAGGACCGCCGCTCTGAGCAGGGTGGCGGTTACAGGACCGCCGCCCTGTTCAGGGTGGAGGTTACGAGACCGCCGCCCTACAGGGCAGCGGTTTCGCCACTGAAGGTCAAGAGGCCAAGGAAAGAGGGAAAAAGGGGAAAATATAGGGCATGGGGTCTAAGCGGGGCATGCTGGATGTTAACGCATACTCCGAAGGCTTTTCCGAATCCCGAACACCTTGGGAGGAGACCTGTATCATCATCGGGGCATTTATTACACCATTCCGGCAGTACAGTACCTTACAATTTTGGGTACGTACATATTGCCCCCTCGGAGAAGCGTTTTAGCCATGAAGAGGTGTAAAACGGTGGGTCCGAGCATGGCCGTCCCAAAATGGGGAGTTAGAAGTTTATACCTTACACGTCCGTGTGTTGAAATGATGCCATTCCAAAATTCCCGCTACCTGCAAAATGAAAAGAGAACTCAAGTGCAGATAGATACAATAATTTGGAAAACAAACACTAAAATAACAGGGAAAGAGAACGTACCATTTGTGTGGGGATAGAAACTTACCTCCAACAGTGCTTCGAACTTGCGAAAAATCCATTTTAAAATGAAACAGAATGATATATATACGAAAGTGGGCCCATTTTCCTATTCATTTGCGCGAGTCGATTCGATTGATTTTGAACTCTGGGACCCAAGGTGACGGTTTCTTGCGTGAATAGAGTCAAAACGTATGGAGTGAGATAGTGATCATGCCCCCATGTGCAGAACACTACCCCACGAGATCACAGGTCGGTTTTCTTTAAATTTGCATTTTTCCCCCTTCAAATTTGAAATGGCAAATTCTGTTGTAATGGGGAGGTTATTTTTGAAAATGTTAGGTTCAAAAGGTCCACCTAGGGGGGGTGCCTACTGGGTAGGCTTTGTTTTTAGTTATAAAGGTTCTATTTTTTGCTCATTTTGGGCTTTTTAGGTTTAAAAACCCACGTGGGTTTTCGGACCGCGACCGCCGCCCTGGCCAGGGCGGTGGTTACATGACCACCGCCCTGCCCAGGGCGGCAGTTACGTGACTGCCGCCTTAAAGGCGGCGGTTGCAGAACTGCCTCCCTACCTAGGGTGGCGGTTACACGACCGCCGCCCTGCCCAGGGCGGCGGTTACGTGACTGCCGCCTTAAAGGTGGCGGTTGCAGAACCGCCTCCCTGCTCAGGGTGGCAGTTTTGCACAGAAAGCAAAAGGAACTTGCTTTAGACATTGCACTTGTATTTTTATAATTTCTATATGTTTTTACGACTCTCTCGGCATTGATTAGATACTAACTTGCTCTGTTTTGTGTGTTTTTGGGTGTATGCAGGCAGAGAGAGGAGTACATTAGATGGAGTTGAGAGAGGGAGTGTGATTAGTTTCCCAGGGTATTGGATGCCCTCTCACCAGATGAGGAGGACACATTGCAGAGGGCCGGCATACTGCATATATCGTGCGTGCCTCATGTCACACCATCTAGTCACATCCTTTGTGACTTGTTTTCTTATTGGGATGCAAATCGGAACACTTTCCGACTGCCAGGGGTCCACTGTGAGTGGACGATTACTTTGGAGGATGTTTACCATATCCTGGGGGTCCCGATCATCGGGAGGAGACTCACACCAGAGACAACATGGTCCCGAGCACAGATTGCATAGTGGGTAGGTTACATGGGGGATGCAGCTATCTCCATGGGACTGAAGAAAGGAGTGAGAGTTAGATCCATTCCTTCTTTGCCCATCCCCGTATTTTGACAGGCTATCATGGGGATCCTTGCCTTGAGGCTGATCGGGGACAAGGGAGGGGATACTTTACTATACTGCTGGGCCCCCATCATTGCACAGATAGAGGGGCATGGCCGGATATATGCCTGGGGTGCAGATATTCTAGGGACCACCTACCATGACTTATACAGGGTGGTCCGTTTGCAGGGACAGTCATTGAGCCACCCGACTCTGGTCATGAGTTGGGTGTATGAGCATTTTATTCCTTATGGCAGAGGGGTAGAGGTGGCAGACCCAGGGGCTGTGAGGGCAGCTAGATGGTCAGATATGTCAGTGCTTAGAGCACCTCACCAGCCAGTTGCCTCCCTTACCACAGCAGATATGGAGGCGATGCCATACTGGCTTATGGCCGGCATATGGGGTGAGGAGACCCTTACATTGATCTCCTGTTCCACCACAGGGCAGCTTATCGACCGCGTGGGACGGGTGGAGGTACACCCTTTTGGCAGAGTTCCTCAGCAGTTCGGCCTTCCATATGTGGGCATGCTTCCTCCAGTGGCACTGATTTATAGATCAGTCCGCGAGGCTAGAGGGGGGCCTAGAGGCTGTGGTTGGACAGTGGTCACTCCTGGTATTCCTATTGTAGCCAGGGGAATTGTTTGGGCCAGAGGGGAGAGCTGGTGCGCCTCGGGAACCTTTGCTTCAGATTGCCGCGGGTCTTGCTCATAGCAACGATGACCCTATAGATATCGACTCCGATTCTGAGGAGCTTACAGAGGGAGGGTCGTAGGAGTAGACGGATGATAGCGATCCTGAGTGGCATGACACTCAGGATATTTTGCAGGTAGAGAGGGCCGAGCAGAGTGTAGGGAGAGAGACTCTAGTTTCTGAGGAGCCACTCTCTCAGGGCCGTGGTGGAGAGGACGAGTCCGTTGCGGGACGTCATGTTGCCCCTACTATAGGAGCAGCCCCTAAGTCGGCAACGACATCTGCAGCGGGTGTTGGCCCTAGGGACCCATCTTGGAGGCCCATTGACCCGAGTAAGTTATCCTCTCATCTTTTCAATGTTTGTTTAATTTAGGATTTGTTTTAGTTGCTATCTCTCCTTATGTTTGTGATATTATATCTTTTAATCTCTTGCCTAGCTTCTAATTCGTTTTTCTTCTTTGTTTTGCAGAGACTGTTGACGAGTGGCGGGATCTAATCCATAGGGTATGCACTAATTCTCTAATGATCCCTATGGATAAGACCCGTGTGGAGCTATCTGTAGATCTCGGGGGAGCCCTTCATTAGCCGGTAGGCATACTGACATCTTCACTCCCATTTGGCATGTGGCCAGCATGGTGTCGACTCTCCGTAAAGAGTTGGCAGGCTATAGGACAGCCGAGCGTCTTATGAGGAGTCATTCTCGTGGTGAGACCGCGGCTGCTCCTCGAGACCTTGAGCCCTCCGTGCATTCAGAGTGCCGGCGTAGCCGGAGTCCTAGGCGAGGGCGCGCACCCTCGGAGGGGTCACGTAGGGGTTGAGAGGTGACTTGGCCCCTATGCGTTTTGTACTATAGATTCTTTTGTATATCATGGGCTCTTTGAGCGTTTTGACCATGCCTAGAGCATGATGGCATTGTATATAAACATTGATTATTTATATATATGCATTCGATTTTGGATCAAAACTTTGTCACTCATGTATTTTCCCTTTCTGTTTCCAGCTTCCTCATGTATACTACGATGTATGTTTTATATGCTTTCTTGAATGTATGCAATGGAGAACAGATGATGCAAATGCTTGCTTTCTTTTTGTGTTTCATGATGCTGATACATGATAATGTAGATATATTTTGATTTTAAATCTTAGCTTCTGTGAGCAAATTGGATACATCATGTTTGTTTTTGGCAAAGTGATGAAAATAACCAGTATGATGAACAGATTAACTTTCCCCACTCCTAAATCCACGCAACTAGCAGGATGCGAGGGCTCATCACCAAGAGCCAAGAAGGGCACAAGCGTATGAAATATGGTGAAACGATAGTGATGAAAGACAGACGAAGCTTTGGGGGAACCAAATTGAAAACTACAAGCTTACTCCACCCGAATGACTTCATAGTTTTGTGTACAACTTGCTTTGCGGTTTATCCAGACTTAGACCCATAGATGGCCACATAGTAGATAAAATCTGGTTTTTAGGATTTTTAACTCTCTTGGAATTTTGAACATCTGATTCATTCATTTTTGACTCAAAGTTTGAATAGTTTGTTTATGACCTTTTAACGTTTGCATTGTCTAGAGGACCCCCTACATCTTGCCCCATGCTACCTGTAAGAAGCATGGGTTTATCGCCGTGGGCAAGGCATAGGCGAGTAAGGGCATTTCCATCCTTTCCCAACCCTACGTCACTAGTAAGAGACGCAAGCTCATCACCGAAGGTTGGTAGGGCAAGGAAATGTGTAAAAATAAAATTTTCTGTTTAATAACTTTTTGACTTGTCTTTTTGAGTAAAATGTCAGTATATGCTTGTTTCCAAAGAGATGTGTATATGGGATAGATGTGACACCATGAAGCTTCTAGAACAGACCATAGGCAAGACACCAATCCTAAGAAGAAATCAAAGCGAGAACAAACTTGCAGATCTTGGTATGGTTACCATTAAGACTTCGTCATGTTTGATTTTATTTGATAAAAGATTCTGAAGTGATTGATGATATCGTGAAAATGGAGAGATATGATTAGAAAGTTTTGTGCCAACAACATCATGAGTTTGTAATGAATTGCTTTGAGAATAGATTCCTTGATCACAATTTGTGTAAGAACAAGTGGATAAAATGATCCTAATCTATATGAAAATGCAATGTAGATAGTTATATAAGTAGCGTTAGCTGCTTATGCATAGAAACGTTTGAGGTGGAGGGAATTGACTATTTCACCAAACTCCTCACCTTCTAGCGTGCATAAGAGGTATGCACCATTTCCGTATTCCTTCGTGACTCGGTATGGGCCCAACCATTTGGGCCGGAATTTCCTTCCTTTGCCGGTCTTCTTGTCGATCTGGCTGTCTAGTCTTAGAACTAGGTCACCTTCGTATATATCGCGTTCATAAACCCTCTTGTTATACTGCCGGCACATTCGGTCAGCATAAACTCTATGCCGTTGTTCAGCATCTAACCTAATTTCATCTAGGCTTTCTAATTGGGAAAGACGTGCTTCTCTATAAGCGTCTTCATCCAGAATCCCTTGTAGTGAAATGCGGAGACTGGGTATTTCGACCTCAAGTGGGAGGACTGCTTCTACCCCAAATACTAGCGAGAAAGGGGTTGCTCCCGTTGGTGTCCTTATTGAGGTTTGGTGGGCCCACAAGGCTGGATATAACTTCAAATGCCAATCTCACTTGTTTTCTTTCACCGTTTTAAGGAGAATGGCTTTCAGCGTTTTGTTTGTTACTTCAGCCTGCCCATTGGCTTGGGGATAATACAAGGAAGCCGTATGATGGCTTATTTTAAATTTTTTGCATAGTTCACGAACTTCTTCATTCCTGAAAGAAGTTCCATTATCTGAGATAATGATCTGTGGGATACCGCACCTACAAATGATTTGATTTAAAATGAACTTAGCGATTACAGAACCAGGTACAGTAGTAAGAGGCATGGCCTCCACCCATTTGGTAAAATATTCAGTGGTCGTGATTATAAAATTATGGCCATCTGTGGATGAGGGAGAGAACTTCCCTATCAAGTCCATGCCCCATGTAGAAAAGGGCCATGGAGTTGCGATTGGTTGTAGAGCTTGTGCTGGCATGTGGATCTCGTGGGAGAATTCCTGGCACTTATGACACCTGCGTGCAAACTCTATCGCGTCATGTTCTAGAGTGGGCCAGAAATAGCCCATTCGATGTATTTTTTGAGCAGTGGCATGGCCACCGAAGTGGCCTCCACATATACCACTGTGGGACTCATGGAGAATCCTCTTGGACTCTTCTGTGTCGACACACCTTAAGAGCATTCCATCGAATGCTTTTCGATAGAGCACCTGCTCTATAATGACATATTTGGCTACGATTATGTGTAATCACCTTCTTTGTTGTGGTGTCACTGCATCCGGGTACGTATGGTCCATGATATAATTAATAATATCAGTGTACCAAGGGCACTCAGAAATAGCAAGTCGAGTTTCGATGTAGTATACGCATTCATCTGGAAAATCCAAATCTACTAGATCGCCTCCGTCTAAAGGGTTGTCAGCTAACCAATCCGCGATGATTTGTCCTTTAACTGACTTCTGATTTACAAATGTTAATTCGAACTCTCCCATTAAGGTTATAAAACGTCCAGCCTTTTTGGATAAGGAACCTTGTGTGAGAAAAGTCCGTAAATGGTCCGTCTTTACCATGACCTTTGTTTCTTGATTCAGCATGTAATGTCTTAGACGTTTAGTAGCAAAGACTATGGTAATACATTCTCGCTCTGCTTGTGTATAGCATGTTTCATAGTCGAGAAGTGTTCGGCTAATGAAATAAATTACACGTTCTCTCTTGTCATTGTCTTCTTGGGCCAACATACAGGCCAGCGAGACATTGGTAGCTCGCGAATATAGGATTAACGGGAGATCCAGCTTAGGTGGCATTAGCGTAGGTGGTGACAGCAAGAAACGTTTAACTGTGTTAAAAGCTTCGTTGCAGTCTTCGGTCCAATCAATGCTATAGTCTTTCTTGAGTAAATTGTTGATTGGATGAATAGCGAAGCTTAAGTCCGGGATGAATCTTTGGATTGCACCTAGCTTTCTGAGAAATGATCTGATTCCAGATTCACTTGAAGGTGGGACCATTTCGAGGACAGCCTGAATTTTGGTTGGATCAACATCGATCCCTCGTGACGATATGATGTAACCTAGGAGCTTTCCTCCTGTTACACCAAAGACGCATTTCTCCAGATTTAGCGTAATTCTGTATTCTATTAAACATGAAAGAATGATGCGGAGTACTTCGGGATGGTCACAACACTTCTTGGCCTTAGCCAACAAGTCATCTATGTAGGATTCCACGATTTTATGAATTAAATCGTGAAATATATAAGTCATAGCCCGCTGGTATGTAGCACCAGTGTTTTTGAGACCGAAAGGCATGACAGCATAGCAATAGGTTCCCCAAGGAGTTATGAACGTGGTTTTAGCTTGATCTTGCTCAGATATTCTGATTTGGTTATATCCCGAGAATCCATCCATGAGAGACAAGAGTTCAAAACCAGCTGTTGCATCAACAATAACGTCTATGGATGGTAATGGGAAATCGTCTTTAGGACACGCTTTGTTGATGTCTTGGAAATCTATGCAAATGCGTATCTTTCCGTTCTTCTTGAGAATGGGAACGATATTAGATACCCATTGGGAGTAGTCTACTGGCTTGATGAATCCTACCTGAAGGAGTTTTATTACTTCCTCTTTTACCATGAGAGCTACTTTGGGCTTCATGGGTCTTGATTTTTGTTTAATTGGCTTTGCATCTGACCTAGTGACGAGGTTGTGTACCGCAATGTGGGGTGCGACTCCCGTCATCTCCTTGTAATTAAATGCAAACGCCTTCTGATGTTCTTTGAGAACGTGAGTATGTATTTCCACTTCTTCTGGTGTCAACGGAGAACCTAGTTTCAATATTCTTGGTTCATCTTCTGTCCCAATGTTGACATCGATTGTTTCTTCAATTAAAGAGGCGTTACCCTCTTCGAACTCAAGTGGTGCTGGAGGTAAATCTAAATCATCCCCATTTTCTATTGCGTATATGTTAGGTTCCCTTTGTGACAGAAGATCTGTTACGGGATTTCCGAAGTAGGAGGACGAATGTGGGATCAGGGATAAATCTAGCATGTGATAGGAGAGATGTAATGCTGCATAGGCATTTAAATAATCCAAAGTAGCCACATCATTTTCAACATGGTCTAGGATGGTAGATTCACTTCCACTTAAAAGAGGATTTTTCATTGTTTTTATTAATGGTTCCTCACGAATGGATACTGTGAAGTGAGTATCTTGTAGCTCATTGCTTGGAGTAAAATGTGATGCTGAGGTTGCTATTGAATCGGCGAGAAGATTTTTCTCTTGCAGGATCGCTTCAATGGATATGAAGTTAAACGCCTTGCTTAAATCTAATACAGCGTTTTTGTAGAGTTGTAAATGTTCGGCTTTAGTTTCATATACTTCAGAAACTTGGTTTGTTACTAATTGCGAGTCTCCCAAGACTCTGATGTTATTAATACCAATTCTTTTGGCTAAGGTGAGGCCAAGGAGGAGGGCTTCGTACTCAGCGCCATTGTTTGTGCATTCAAAGTTTAACTTAAATGAGAATGGGAGGACCTTCTCCTCAGGCGAAGTAAGAATTATACTTGCCCCCGCTCCATAACAACATTTAGATCCATCGAAATGGAGAGTCCAATACTTACCCAGGAGTGTAGATGTTGGGGCATCTTCCGCGTTTGCACACTCTACTTCTATCATACAGAGATCCTCTGCCGGTAAGGAACCAACATCTAGGGAAAATCCTATGCCTACTAAATCGAATAGTAAGAACATTGCTGAATCTTGTTCTATCAATTCAACGATTTTCGCAGTAGTCCCTAATGATGCTGTTTCTTTATTTCTACCTTCATGGGTTGGAGTTGTTTTGGCTATGCTGGTAGTTTCAAGATCCGTTGTAGGTATAAACTTTTCCTATGGCTTTGGGTCAGAGGGTTTATTAAGTTGGTTTGTTGGCAGCTCAAATTCCGAGTGCACCCCTGGTCTTTTCTTTAAATCAGCTAGGTGCAAATCGAAAGGTTTTGGATCGCCTTTGGCTACAAATACCTTTCCCAGATGCAAGAATCTTACTTATTGAAATAGCGTGGAAGGGATTGCATTCATTCGATGTATCCAAGGTCAGCCGAGGATCATATTATAGTTAGTTTCCCGATCTATAATATAAAACTCAGTCAAGATGGTTTTGGGCCCTAAGGTGACCGGCAGTATTATAGTTCCTATCGAAGTGGCTTTAAGGCTATCAGAGCCTCTTAAGGTATTTCGTGTAGTGCAACAGTTTGTTTCTTCATATCCAAGTTTTTGGAGGAAAGAGAAAGGGACTATGTTAACTGCAGCCCCATCGTCAACCATTGCCCGTTTTACATAGTTATTATAAACCCACACTTGCAAGTGTAAGGCTGGGTCACCTCGGCGTGCGATCTCAGCATCTGTGGGCATTTTACTTATTTCAAAGATGAATTCGGCATCCTTGTCCGGCTGCCCCGGAGGGTGGATATCAAAATCTACGTGATTTACTTGTGTTTCGGGAGGTGGAGTGATGTTAATTAGATGGCCTAGACCTAATGCTTCTAAAAGAGAAGCTCTGTGAGGGGGAGAGTTCTTTAGTAAGTCCAAAAATGAAATGTGTGAGAAGGTCTTTGTTAGGTCACTAATTAAATCATAAACACCGATGGGTTTTTCAACTATTTGCTGACTCTTATCTGTCTCTGGCAGATGACTTGGGCTTGGTTGAGAGAAATACTCTCGTGTTCTTGTTATAGCTTCGATAGGTAGTTCAACGTCTAATTCTACCAAACTGACTATCTTATGTCTCAGTTGAGCTCCCAACTGTGGCGCGACTGACGGATTTAATGAAGTCGAGGCTTCATGGTCATTGTTTCCCATCACTGCACCTTTGTTTGTTCCGGTTGGATTCAGCCTATTGCTGTCATGATTTGGGAGTAGATCATTAAAGATCTTGAGGGGAGCATTCTAAGGAGAAACTGCCCCTGCGAGAGTATTTGGTGATGATGAGACGGGATCTACCAAGAATAGGTCTATGAAGAACTGTCTTTGTTCTTCTGGCAAACGTTGCATAAATTTATTGTAGTCACGGAATGTTCTAGTGTCGTGACCATGAATTTTATGGAAACCACAATAAGAATTGGGATTATAATTCCCGTTTTGTTGGTTTGGTGTGTATTGTGGCCTAAAATTCCAATCAAACTGTTGCCTATTAGGACTAAAGTTTTGTTGTTTCTGGTTTTGACTTTGGTTTTGATAACCAAATGATTTCTGGCTTGGTCCTTGCATGGGATTTCACCATTGTTGTTGTTGTTGTGGATGATTAAAATCCACTGTATTGACCATTGGGGTAAAGTTGTTGTTTTGCTGGTTGTTTATTTGTGATGGAGTATTAACAACATTTACCCTCTTGGGCTGGTCGATTACCCCATCCGTTGTTACCCAACGATTTTTGTTAAGGATTTTAGGTCCTTGATTGACATTTGTGGTAGTTGTAGTATTTTGAGTGGAGGTGATTAACCTCCTGTTTGCTCCATACGTCTTACGACCACTATCTATTGCTGCCTGGTCTATTCATAGAGCGATCTCAAGTACTTCATCATAAGTCCTTAGTGGGAACTTCTGGACTTCTTCCTTCACTTCTCTGCTGAGAGAATGAAGGAATAAATCACATAGTTCTATCTGATCCATATTTGGAGCACTTGCTGACGAATAAAGAACTGTACACCACCTCTGGATGAAATGAGCGACAGTTGTGCGATCTTCTCAGAATACCTTACAGGCGTTCTCGCAACCTGGATTCTTAAGCTGGTATCTCTATCTACGAGGGTGTCTCCAGCGTCTGGCTGTGGAACTAGAGGATCACACCCGAATGTTTGTTCTCTTTCGAGCCCCTCTACAGTCATGTGGATTTTTTCTAGAGTAATCTGTAGTTTGGTTGACTTGACCAAAACGCATGTGCTTGGTTGTCTTCTATGTTTAATCTTCTTAACTGTGAACTGATCAGTTGTAAATCTGTGGTTGTTCGGAATACTTGTATCCTGAGATTTTGGTCTATGTCAACTATTGCTGTGACTAGGTTTGGTTGAGGCACGATTGGCTCAAATATATATTCCCTGGGCTCTTGAGGTCCCGTGATTGTCATACGAAACAAAATACAATCTAACTGTAATGAAACAAATTCTAACTAAGTGAAATAAATCTAACTACATATAACTTTTATTTTTCTATGAAATATTCTAACAATTTTAAGGAAAGCAAACTATTTTAAGCGTATCTAGAAATAATAGCTAAGCAATAATTTAAAATAGACAAGATAATCGAGTGTGGTTATTTGCCTGTGTGATTTATAGAATTATTCTAAATAAATAAGATAGCCTGTCTAATCTACCTGCAAGATTCTCGATCCTACCTCAGAAGTGAGGAGTGAATCATAGTTTCTCAGAAACTATCAATCCCCATAGCTTCCCTGGCGATATCGAGAATAGAATGAAATGCAATAAAGCGATTAACTACTCTATTTGATATGAATCTGACTAGAACTTTGAAATGTAAAACCTGGATTCCGCAGAATAGTGGCGAATCCGATGGTGTGTGTATGATCTCATCCCCTCAGTATGATCTTCTCATTCTTTCATGTTCACTTGGATCCAGAAAAGCGTGTAATGCTAGCACCGATAGGAGTAGATTTTGGGACAAGGACAGCTCATAATACAGACCGAGAATGCGAGTAGGAGAGGGATAGCGCAAGAGTACAGAGCTTGTCTTATGCGATTCCTAGCGGGATTTTACTGCGAGTCATGCAACATGAAGCGACCAGAACCTTTTGACTATCCTATACGAAGAGCAAAACCTACAACTTAATGGCTTCCTAAGCTATTCCGTTCCAAAATAAAGACACTGCTTACACAAGTTGGATATGTGGCTTACCAACAACTGAATAAAGCTAACCAGGTATAGAATGAATTGAACGAAGAACTCTAAGTCACAGTAAAAACAAATCTACAGCAAAGAGGAATTTAGAGGCAAGCTTCTAACCGGATTGGATGGAACAACAGCACTTCCTGCACAAGATGGGTCTGTGGCTTACCAACAGCTGAGCAATACTGACCAAGTATGAAATAAGCTATGTTATCAATCTTAAGCAAGCTAACCAAAACACTAAAAATCAGAAGACTCTAACAAGGAAAAATGGTGACCAAAGGCTCCAGCTCAAATTCTTCACCCAAACTCCGACCATTTGCATGTACACAAACCATGCATTTATAGGAATTCCAACTCTCAAAAACCAAAACCAAATTGAACTCCTAAACAATAAACAAAGGAAAAACACTGTTTTAGGGGACCAAAAACATTAATGGATGCTCAAGTCGGCAAAGAAAAGCTGGTGAAACCTGATATTTCACTCGAGTCTCGTTAAAAGAGCGTTCTGGAAAACGCGCACAGGACCGCCGCTCTGAGCAGGGCGGCGGTTACAGGACCGCCACCCTATTCAGGGCAGCGGTTACGAGACCGCCGCCCTGCAGGGTGGCAGTTTCGTCACTGAAGGTCAAAAGGCCAAGGAAAGAAGGAGAAAGGGGAAAACAAAGGGCGCAGGGGCTAAGCAGGGCATGCGGGATGTTAACGCATACTCCGAGGGTTTTTCTGGATCCCAAACACCTTGTGAGGAGGCTTGTATCGTCATTGGGGCGCTTGTTACACTGTTCTGGCGGTACAGTACCTTACAATTTTGGGTACGTACAGAAACCTTGTCAATGGGGTTACTTTACACCATCTTACAACCCTTATATTCCTCCTTCCCAACCTACGTCATCTCAAACTATTTTCCATGTCCCAAGTTCTTGTTTTCCTACTCCCATTGAGGATCCCCCTTCTCCTTCTTCCTCTCTTCTATCCCACCTTCAGTTCTCTGCCCTATTTCATTCCAAAACTCCATAGCCTCAAGAAGAAGATCCCAAACCTTCCTCTCCACCATAAACAATACAAAAGCCAATTAAAGAGCCTAGCAAAGAAGAATTCATATAAAATTTGAAGGATTGAGCTTTGGATTTGAGACTGATGACATATTAGTGCTGGTTAAATATTGAACTAAGTCGTGGAATTAAGTAAAGGATCCATGGATGTTATTGTAGACACCCTAATTTCACATATATCCTAAATCAATTAATTCCTCTTCCTCATTTCCCACAAAAATACACTTCAAATTAATCAAATATAATTTGATTAATTATCCATTTCAAAATACAAAAAATAACCCAATCCTCACCACATGTCATTACTCTCTATGTTTTTCTACTATTGAATTAAAAATTCAAAGTTCAAATCCTCACCCACTCTTCATGGTCCCTACTCACCTAAAGTCCTCCACTTATGAATTAAAACTCCAAATTCAAATCCTCACCCATTCCTCGCGGTCCCCACTCACTTAATCTTGCCCATATTTTCAAACCATGATTAATTAAATTACTCTAAGTTAATTACTCCCCCATGCTATAAATACAACCTTACCGCTCCCCTCTAAACACACGATGAATAAGATTGAATTCCCTATCTGAGTTCTTTAATCCTTTGAGAAAAGAACATCCTTCTGCCTCGTCCTAATTCCTAAATAGCCTCATAATCATTTTTCCCATCTAGTGCAAAGTAAGAGGATCATTGTTGTAGGAAGGCCTTGCTCCATATTGAAGAAAAGAACCTACATATCACACAATCAGGGCTCAATCCAAGTTTCCTAGCCCATTCTGAGGTTTGCTACGGAACGTGAAGGAGGAGGAAGACCTTGCTCCATCTTGCAGAAAAGCACCTACATATCACACAATCAAGGCTCAATCCAAGTTTCATAGCCCATTCCGAGGTTTGCTATGGAATGTGAAGGAGGAGGTATGATTATTGGTATTTTACTTCCTTGTTAATAGTGTATTTTTCCTAGATTACATTTTGGCACGCCTGGTTACTTTCGATCTGTTACCATTAATTTCCCAATTAGTGGTTTTATCTATTCTTTGTTTATTATTGTTCATTATTATTTCCTTTTATGTTCCCTATGGCCTTCTTTGGTTAACCTTCACTCTTTGGGTAGTGTTTTTGTTGTGTGGTTTCTTGTGGTGTTTCTACAGGTTATAATAACAATGAAACTATAATGCTCATCCTATCTTTGATCTCCTCAGTGCTTGGTGTTTAGTTCCCAATTTTGATTCTGCTATTCACTCGTAATCTGTAGAAACACGTGAACTAGTCATTAGTTTATTATCTTACTGTCATGGGACAACCAATCCGGAAAATGCATTTATTTATTTACTTTTGCTAAAATAACTGCTTTGTAGAAAGTTTATTATTATTATTATTTTTATTTCATTTTAGTTAATTATTTTGTGATCTAACTCTTTATTTCTATTTATTGTTCTATTTTAACCTTGTTGTCAAAATTTTAGCTTCTTAGGTGAAGTACAGAAGTCAGAAAATAAAAAAAACTAGCTCCCAGAACATTTTTCTCACGTTCAAAATTTTCATCCAGAGTACTACCATAGCCCATCTTCCGGAAGCCATAACTTTTGATCCCGAACTTGGAATGACTTCATTTTTTTAACGAAAAGGTATCAAAAAGATCTATGCAATGGAAAAATAATAATTTGATTTAGACTTACAGAAAAAATTTGTTTCATTTCTTCTAACACCTGTCTTTTTAACAAAAAACAACAAAATTATAGTTTTTCTTAAAATAAATTTTCATTTTATTTTATTTAACGTAACAACCTCACGCGTATGCTCTTTCCTCACACTTCAAAAGTGATCTTGGAAATATGAAATGTGAGGCCACTTGGGCTCTGCAAAACAATTTTTAAATTTTTTTCTTTTGCCTTACATTTCAATTTTGCACGACAACACTTCTAGGTAATGTTTTCACATTCTTTTTTCATCATTTTTCTTTTTTGTGAAAAAAATCATTATTACTATTTTGGAATCATATTAATTGCAATAATTATAAACATTTAAAAAAAATTTAAAAATAAAAAAATAAAAATAAAAATCTATTCCAATTATATCTGTGTATGCTCTTTTCTTGCGCCTTCGAGTGATCTGGAAAATCAGAAATGGTCACAATTTTTTTAGTTTCTTGTTCTAAGATTGCATGATCCACTAGCTTTGTTTTTAACTATCATTTCAATCATTATTTTCCTTTGTCATATTATTAATATTTTTTTGGTCATTGGTTGTGTATGCTCTTTTCCCACGCCTTCGAGCGATCTAGAAAATCAAAAATAGCCACGATCGTTTTTCTAACATTTCGTTTGCAAGATAACTAATTTGTTTTCTGTAGGACTGTGTCATTGGAATATTGTCAAAAACAAAAACAAAAAAACAACAAAAATCCCACAAAAATACCACCATTCAAAGAAAATTTCTGAAACCAAAAAAAGTACGCTTAAGTACGTAATTATTTTCTACTAGTGATATATTTTAAGTTGGAAAGAACCCTGTGTTTAATCACTTTATCATTTTTTTTGCACGTACACGAGGTGGATTTCATTACCACCAAATCTACACTAGTGATGTGGACTTGACTACCACACACCAACAACATTTGCATCTGCATTGCACTTTGAAACCTAGTCTCATCACATCATTCAATATTTACCTCGCCCCTACTCTTCACTTACAGATAATGCTATCATGCAATGCATGCAAGTCACGCCTAAATAGTTGTAACAACGAAGGCTGGGCATTGTTCCTGTAAATCTTCGGGGAGTTATAAGGACACCATACACATTCATCCCTCCATCACCTTCCACCTTTTCACAAAACTTGTTCTGGACGTGGTGATTCACTTCAAAACAGGAAAGTAAGAACTGGTGAGTCTCCTCCAGTGCTCTAAGGGATCCCCGTACCAATTATGTTCCCATACAGAATAAGGTATATCAGGATTAGGGTATATCAGAGGACACATCTTTTTTTGGAGTAATAAGAGCCTGCATCCATCAATCCACAACATATATGTATGATTGCATGAAACAATTATCATTCCTGAAGAATTTACCTCCTACTTGCCAAAACAATGGGATCCACATGATTGCTTGTTGTGTGAAAACAAAATAGTTTAGCATTGTTTTATCATAAAACTTGGCTGATATCAATGTGTTCATTGTAAAATTTCAAACCCTAGTTGTGTTCTATAAAAAAAATTAGTTCTCGGCTAATTCAATACCAAGTGAAAACATCCAAACAATCCAAAAACACACACCAATTTCACTAGCTCACTTCAACCAATAATACATCTAACATAGCTTGTCTTCAGCTATATCCAACTGATATTGAGTGACTAGCATTCACTCCCCATATCGTCAATTGTCAAAACATCCTTCATAGCTTGTTTCTAGATATATCAAAATAATATTGAGTGACTTTTTTGAGTTCACTCATTATTCTGTCCACCATCACGTTTATCCAAATCACAGCCAACACAAATCGTTTAATAACTCATTTTGAGTTATATCACAACCATATCATGATTAACCTGTTTGGGTTACTCTCCCCATCAACAATCAAGAGATTTTTAAAGCCAATTCTAAACTATTTTCATTATATCTTATTTAAGCTATCACATATTTATCCTAAGTAGCTTGTTTAAGCTTGCTCCTTATAGCCTTACTTGTTAAAACTCGATTTAGCCAAAACAAAGAGCACAATAAATAGGTTGAGTTCTTCATTACACCTTTCTTCATTCTCCCTCTCTTTCAAACATGATGAATTCACAAAAAACATCACGTAATGAGCTATTAGAACAAATTAATAAGTTGACAACACAACTCTCTCATATGGCTACCCAAATAAGTGAACGATCACCAAAAAAGCTGATCATACAACCTAATGAAGACGTAACTTCGTGTAAAGTCCAACGCCATTTTAACCCCCTTAAAGAAAGTTTTTCTGGTGTTTTTCATCAACTAAAAGAGGCTAAACTGATAAGATATCCAATGACAAAACCCTTTGCTGAAGGGGAAGCTAAGCCATGTTGATACAAACCTAACACATACTATGAATTTCATTGCATTAATGGTCATTACATAGATGAATGTGTGTGATTTAAGAATTACATCGAAGACTTAATTGAAAATGACATCATCTCTGTAGAACTTGATGACAATGCTCTTGCAACCAATGACACATCCAATACCACAACTTTCCATGAAGAGCTGACTACTTTCGAAACTCCTATATATACTAAAATTCCATGAGATCATGATGACAACAGTCAAGACTCTCTAATTCCAAACCAATCCATATCTTCTTCAAATTTCCTTCCATTAGTTCAAACATACATTGAACCTATTTTGGACAACATTATTCGAACATCTACTAAGCACTTGAACTTATTTTGAGACTCTCATTCAACCCAAACATACATTAAACCTATTTTGGACAACAACATTCTTCTAACATCTACTGAACACTTGAACTTATTTCAAGACTTTCTTTCAGCCCAAACATATATTGAACTTGTTTTGGGCGACAACATTCTTTCAACATCTAACGAGACCTTGATCTCATTTCAAGAATCCCTTTCAAACCTTGATATTACTGTAGACACTACATAAGAGATTCCATCAATAGGTACCATTAAGTTTGATTCTATTATTCCAATATTGGCTCTTATGCCTAACATCTTTAGCCTTGTTGTCGAATCACAACCACATCGAGCTTCGACACTTGCGATAATGCAACCTATCGTGTCCTTCATGCTTTCAACGATCGATCTTGCAGTCATCTCATCACTAATTATTCTCACCTGTCTATACTTCTACATGCATACATTCTACGAGGTAATTATACCCAAGAATATCTTTACACAACGTTTTCCATCTTTAATCGTGAATCTATCCTCAAAACAATCAATTAATGGACAAATAGAAGCAACAAATGAAATAACACAAACCATCATTGTCAACACACATGGAAGCTATTGGCTTAACCAAATCTATCCCACTCTTTGGGCTTACCGCACATCTTATCACACACCTACTGGAGTCACTCTCTTCTCCTTTTTTTATGGTTGGGAAGCTATTTTACATGTCAAGGTTGAATTTCCATCCTTCATAATATCCTTCAAAGATGTAATCAATAAATATTATTATCGACACTCACACCTTAATGAACACGAGATTTTTGATGAAAAACAACTTAATGCCCTAGATCATCTTCAAGTATATCAAAATCAACTACGTCATATCTACCATAAAAAATTCCAACCTAGAAAATTTAAGGTCAATGATTTCATTCTCAAAGAAAATCGAAATAACACACCCAAAGAACGAGACAAATAAGACAAATTTGAGCCCAACGAAATCATAGATAATTTTAGGTTTGGAGCTTAAAAATTGGCCATTGAAACAGGCCAAGTCCTTGAAAAACCCATGAATGCATTCCATTCAAAGAAATTCTATTCTTGAAAGCACTCTCTATTTCAAGAAACAACAAAGTGTACATTGTTCCTTTTGTCTTGCTTATCTCTAAATAAATTTATTTATTTTCATTGGCACACATTTTCAATATCAAAATCACATCTTCATATTTATCATCATGAGACAAGTGCTAATATAAATCCTATTAAGTTTGTGAGCATCATACTTCTTATAATATCTCCCATTTTCAGTTGCTTTCACCTATGGTCATACCTATAAGCTTACTGATGATAATATATTCCCTTAAAAAACATTCTCTATTTCATAAAAAAAACTCTAAATTTCTTTACCCAGTTTATTTGGTTTTCCATCTCAGTCTTCTGTGTTGAACCTTCGCGTCCTACTATTCATGTGGGGCTGAGATTGGGGGCAGACGTTTCTTCCCAAATATAAAGGACTATTGTAAAAATCTATCAATTCAATAACTTATGAATAATTCATCGTCATATATTTCATCCTTCATAGTCTTTGCTGTTGAGCCCACACTTCTTCCTAGTAGTGTGAGTCTAGGAATGGAGGAAGGTGCCCTTACTCGTCTATGTCTTGTCTTCGGTGATAAACCCTTGCCTCTAACAAGTGGCATGGGGCAAAGTGTACAGGGTCATTCTCATAAAAGCATAAAAATAATTATTAACATTTAAAAAACACAAAAAATAAAAAATAGACAAAAATGGAATTTACTCGCCTATATTTTGTCTTTGGTAATGAGCCCTTGGTTCTCACTAGTAGTATGGGGAAAGGCATAAGGAGTCATTTCAACAAACAAAATAAAAATATTACAGTGCTTACAAATTATAGCATCCCCCAAGAAGTAATTTAGATGCCTAAGTGAAGAGATAACTATCCCTTCACCTCATATCTTACCAATCAGCAGGCCACATAATTGTCTAGTCTAACACGTGACTCATAAAGTGAAATCCATTTTTGAAACTGGTTCATTACCATTATGAAGAATGAAGTCATAATTTCCCAAAGGGATTGTTGTTATCATTTGTCTCCATATTCATTATCTACCTCCTACATCCTTCTTGATTCTCGGTGATGAGCCCACACATCTTACTAGTTGTGTGGAGTCAAGAATGGAGTTGGAATTCTTTTCATCATATCATCACCATCATATCCTGCGAATGGAAAGAGAATTTGTGTTATTCTGAGCATAAGTTACCACATGGAACATGGTACATATGGATAATATCCTGGTTTATCGCCTCTCAAAACTAAGTCTGCACTCTGGTCCATAAATTGTCAATCACAGTGTAAAAATCCACAAACAGTGTGAAAATCATCAAAAATCCTAAAACATTTGAAAATCGACAAAACCCCAAAAAAATTAGAAACAATCGTCCAAAATCTAACAAAAAAATTAGAACTCATTAAAAATCTAAAATCATTAGAAACACTCATCAAAAATATAAAAACATTTGAAAGAATCATCAAAAATCCAAAAACATTAGCAAGAATCCTCAAAAATCCAAAAACATTTGAAAATTGTCAAAAAAATCAAAAACATTTGAAAATCGTCAAAAATTAAAAAAAACATTAGAAAATCTATATATATATATATATATATATAAGAAACAAAAATAAAAATATTGTGAACTCCACAAAATCACAAAAAACTCTAAAATAACCAACACAATTCAACCTTTGAACTATTATCCCCAACGAATGATCCAATCATCTTATGACTACCAAATTCAAACTCCTTCTCCTCGCGTGAATCCTCGCTTGGGGAAAATCTGGCTCTCATTATTTCCTTGTTTGAGGACAATGACCCAATACCTTACTATGTCCTTGTACCCCTACTTTGGGGCACATCTAATCAATCCTCACTATGGAACATGCTAGGGACATCTGTATTGGTTCTTGTGTTGCATTATTAGTTATAAATTATTAATTGCTTTCTTGTGTCTTGATATATTACAGGGGGCATCTTGATTTTATGTATCCTGGTGTTCTCTCTAATATTCTTATGTTATCTGATTGCATGTCATACTAAGGCATCATACTTTCTTAATGGCCTCTGTCTATGCTCTCTTCCATTTGCATATCATACTGGGGCATTAAACCTTTTTGATGGCCCCTATCTATGCTTTCACGCATATTACAGTCTAGTCATCCTGATCTTTTATATCATGATGCATCTTATTATGTGCTATATTAAAATTAAGATGCTTTTTCATCACATGAGTATCTTCCTACATGATCAACATCTTATTTTTCACCCCATCCATTCACCCATACTAATGCATTCCCCAGTTTGGGAATCCTACTTGATCACCATTGTAGTTTTCGAATCCTACTTGACAATATTTCTCAAGTAGCATTCACTATCCAGTAGCTCCTTCTCCCCCACCATGATCACCATGTATTTGATCCATTCATCCTCGCTCCTCATTTTTACTCCTCCGCCACTTATCCCCATATTTCCCTTCTCACCATTCTTTTCCCATCTCACCCATTTGTATTCTTTCCTTTCCCCCTTCTACTTCCCGCTTGAGAATCTTACTTAATATCCCCTTCTGTATGGGATCTTTGGTGGAGGTTTACTCTCTCCCTAAGATTTTCCCGTTGTAGAAGCTTCTTCACCACCAAACACATCTTCCCATTCCACCTCTTCTACTTCTCATTCTAGCATCATTACTCTCACCACTCGTGCATTCCAATTAAGGATTCCCCTCACACTCTCTGACCTCCACTACATGTATTCCTTCATCCATTCATGTTACACTCATTTGTTTCCTTTCTTTCTTGTTATCACCTCATCTCATATCATATACCACTCAGGCATACCTCACTCACTCTTTTCTCATACTTCCCCAAATCCATCTTATGCCTAGTCATCCTACTTACACACTCTCATAGTATGGAAAATTCACTTGAGGGTTCCCCTTCAATTCATTTTGTCATACCCTATTCCCACCAACTCTATCATCATCCTTCTTCTTCCTAGCTTGGCGATCTTACTTAACCATTCTGGCCGCATGGAAATCTTACTTAAGACTTCCACTTAAGGTTGATCTTCCTTATGACCTTTCCCCATCCCATCATATTTCCTCCATCTTATTTCTCCGGCCTCTTGTCGTGATCATCTTTTTCAACCTACCATTCCACCCCTGTCCCCAATATCATCTTGTCTTTCTCCTTGCATATCATCCCTGTCATTTAAGTGATCTTACGAAACCTCTCCGGCAGCATGACAATCTTACTTAAGATATTCTCTTAAGCACGAAATGTCATCTTACACTCACCCATTACTCTACAATCTCACCATCCATCTTTCCTCTTCATTCCCCATCATCACATCTTTTTACCACCACTATCACCCTCCTCTGCTTGGCAATCTTACTTAACCACTCACATGGCATGGCGATCTCACTTAAGAGTCCCTATTTAGGATGATCTGTCTCCTTGCCTTTCCCCATCACTACACACCCTTCACCCTTCACTTTTTCTTGGCATTCTCCATTATCACATCCTTTCACCTTCTTTTCCATTATCACAAACACCACTTCTCACTTGGCCACTTTTCATCTCTAGTTTCGCTCGCTTGGCAATCTTACTTAACCACTTCCGCCACATGATAATCTCATGTCAAGGTCCTCCCTGCGCTTAACTTGTCATCATGAACTTTTCCCTCACCTCATCCTTTGTTCACTTTGTTGATCGCTTCTTCCACCTGGTATCTCCTACTACCCACTTTTTCCTCCTACTATTATCCTTTCTCCACATATCTTCTTACAACATACATATAATCTCTTCCACCTACAATCACGTTATTTTCCCTCATTTTCCCCTTCTTGATCCATCATCCTTCATACCATTTCTTCCCATTCTTTTCATGTCTTGGTTCTTCATCCTCACCTCCTTCATCCTCATCACCTGAATCCTCTCCTCACTTTCATCTAGTCCCAACTCATCCCTTCCATTTTCTTTACTCTTTCCACTTTATCTTCTCAAATCCCCCCAACATTTCTACCCACACAGGAATTCGCCATTATTGTTAACATTCCTCTATCATTCTTTCATCATCATCTTCTATTCCCGCGCTAATAATTATAAGTGGGCTTTCCCTAAAAAACATCGATCCTCATTCCACATGACCTCATTCACTCCCTTGGACCTTCTAGAGTTTCCCTTCATTCCTTCCCTCCTCTAAGCCCACCACTCATTGTAAAAGGGATTTCCCTAACATCCCTTTGTTGGCGTTACCCTTTCCAATCCTCGTTAGCTTTCTCCTTTTCTTCATTTTTTCTCTCACCCTTCCCCACCACTCATTGTAAGGGGGATTTTCCTAATGTCCCCTCATTGGCATTGCCTCTTCTATCCCTCATTATGTTCTCTCTCCTATTATTTTCCCTCAATCTAACCCTTTCTTGTCACTTCTTACCCATCTCTCCATATTCTCTTTGCCCTCTTCAATATCTTTATTGTCTTCATCAGACATCATATTTCTATTTTCTTGTCATCCTAGTATCCTCATTTCATGCATCTCCACATCTTTTCCAATCGATGTCATTCCCCCCCTCTTTCTTCTATAAACATTCCTTATACTATTCCCTTTCCACTTATTACCCCCTTCTATATTCCCTTCTTTCTACATCATTTTCTTTTTTATCCTCTTCTCTCTCCCACCCCTCATCTTATTTCCATTCCCTTGTATCATCTTCTTCCCCTTTTTCCATCATGTTTCCTCCTTACTTCCCCATCGATAACCAAGCTCTCCAGCATTGTCCTGTCTTTTTTATCATACCACCCTCCACATGCATCTCCATACGGTATGTTCCATATTCTTTTCCTTGGTCTTCCTCACAATGACACGATTACGTCAATCTTCTCCTTGTATTCGCTCTATCTTCCTTTCCTCTCCCCTAATTTTCACATTTCTTCTAACCACTTCTCCTTTTCTCTACCACCCCTACCTTTTCGTTTATTTTATATCTGTTTCTCCTCTTTTCTCTATTTTTTTTTCACACTTTCCTCACCCCTCATAGTTTCTTTTTTTTTCTCCGTTCTACTTCTTCTTTCGTCCTCTTTCCATTTTCATCCATTTCACCCCCTACTCCCACCTTATTTTATCCTTTTTATTTATCCTTTCTCGTTTCTTGCTTTTCTCAACTCTATCATTTCTTTCACTTTCAAGCATCCCTCTTTACTATCTTTGTTTCTTCCTTCATTTTGCACATCTCTCTATTTTATCCCTTCACCCTCTACTCTGTCATTTTACTGTTTTTGCCTTATTTTTCCTTCATCATTCCCTTCATGCCCAATAATACCTCTCTCTTATTTCTACCTCTTTTATTTCCCCTCGCCTATCTCCCTTACTTTTCTCATAATCAACCCCCAATCCTATCCATTCCATTTTCTCTTTCCCACACACCCTCACACCTAGAATTCAAGGCCAATTGAATCCTTTATCCATTTGCATCATGCGGTCATTGAAGTCTCTTCCACTCTATTATCATCCTTTTCTCCGTAGAATTCATTTCTCTTCTTTCCGAGAGTTCTGTCATATATTCCATTCTCGTCAGTCCTCTTGAGGGGGCATCACCACATCTATCCATAATCACATCTTTTCATGACATTTTTGTCTTGGAGGATACTATGACATCCATCACTCACCACTTTCTATTCTCCCCAACAAACATTCACTTTACCTTTTGCTTAAGAAAAGTAGATTGAATTATTCCCCCATCCCATTTACTTTCTTTGAAAGGACACTACTTTCATAGTCACCTTCCAAAGAGGGGCAAATATAGACACCCTAATTTCACATCTATCCTACATCAATTAATTCCCTTTCCTCATTTACCACAAAAATACACTTTGAAGTAATCAAATATAATTTGATTAATTATCCATTTCAAAATCCAAAAAATAACTCAATCCTCACCACATGTCATTATTCTCATGTTTTTATACTATTCAATTAAAAATTCGAAGTTGAAATCCTCACCCACTTTTCATGGTCCCTACTCACCTAAAATCCTCCAGTTATGAATTAAAAATCAAAATTCAAATCCTCACCCATTCCTTGTGGTCCCCACTCACCTAATCTTACCCATATTTTGAAACCATGATTACTTAAATTACTCTAAGTTAATCACTCCCCCACACTATAAATACAACATTACCCTTCCCCTCTAAACACATGGAGAAGAATATTGAATGCCCTATCTAAGTTCTTGCATCCTTTGAGCAAAGAACATCCTTCTACCTTGTCCTAATGCCCAAATAGCCTCATAATCATTTTTCCCATCTAGTGCAAAGTAAGAGGATCATTGTTGTAGGAAGGTCTTGCTTCGTCTTGAAGAAAAGCACCTACATATCACACAATCAAGGCTCAATCCAAGTTTCTTAGCCCATTATGAGGTTTTCTATGGAACACAAAGGAGGAGGAAGGCCTTGCTCCATCTTGAAGAAAAGAACCTACATATCACACAATTAGGGTTCAATCCAAGTTTCTTAGCCCATTCCAAGGTTTGCTACATAATGCAAAGGAGGAGGTATGATTATTGGCATTTTACTTCCTTGTTAGTAGTGTATTTTTCCTAGCTTACAGTTATATTGAAGCCGTGAAACACTGGATGAAGCCACAAATTTAAGAAAGCCACAAATTTGAGAACAAGTAGTGGAAGATGATTTTTTAGCAGAGAAAACACATGAGGGTGACCAAAAATATCTCTTCTCTGAATGTAGTGTGCATGATGGCACTATGTTCATGGATATTTTTGATTCATCTCAGCTCGCAGAGTCAAAGATGGAGGAAGCCACAGATAAAATAGATGAGTGTCTTGTTATTCTTGATTATGAAGAGGTTGATTTTCTATCAGTTGTGGAAGATTGCATTACTGAAGAGTAACCCGTTGAGATCACCACTTTTAGAGCCCCACCATTTTTCATCTAGCACAATGAGCCTCTTGCTGCAAGGATTTCTCATCAGACATCCATGGAGGAGGAAGAGAAGGATGATGACATCTCAATCATCATAGAGGTAACAAAGCCTTTCATAAGTTGTTTGTAGAGGTAGAACAACAACCAAATCAGCTTGTAAACAACTCTATTCTTCTAGAAGGTCTCCAGAATGTCCCCAATCAAAGCGATAAGATTCAAAGTGATAGAAAAATCATGAGTATCAGTTTGTGGTTTCTTAAGGCCGCATGCCCACTTAAATATTTGGCTAGCTTGGAGCAAAAAATAGAGCCACCACCAGTCATGTTCACCACAGAGCATGAGGATGATCATCAAGGCACCAAAGGTAAGCTGCAACACCTCCAAGTAGATGTAGAACAGTTTGAGGAGGTATACATCTTGTTTCTAGTTGATAATTTATTGAAACAGGAAGTGTGGATCATGTTTGCACTTCCACCATGTGGTTTTATTGCCAAATTAATTACATGGCCATACTTTGTAAAGAAGGAAAGCTACTTTTCCCTACTTGTTGTAGGATTTGTTTAGTTTTTCTTGTCTCTTGTTAGAGTAGGGTAGGAGTAAATTTGTTTTCAACAAAAAAAGTTTTTGTGCAAACTCTGCATTTTCCACTTGGGGCATGTATGATTTTCTCCTTTGTATATAGTTTTTACAGGTTCATGATGTAATTAGATTTTAAGGAATCTTTCAAAGTGTATCAATCAGTACCAACATATCATTTCTAGAGGTCAATCCCTGTTGTTCTTATAGAGGTATTAAGGGTTGAGTTTCAAAGGTAGAGATCAAATTTCAGATTATCAGGTTGAGTCCATGCCCAATATATGCATCAAGCCACTGATCAATTCATCTAATAGGTAGATGACCCCTTAAATTTGCTAGAAGTTTTATCTATTTTTGCACCACTTGTAAAAGTAGAACAACTTAGATTTTCATGGACTTTGAACAAAGGCTGCAAAAAGTTGGAGCAAGCCGCGGAAGTAGAATAGAGCTATGGGTAAAGGACCATAGGCCACAGAAGCATTTCAGGTTTTCGTGGATGAAAATCAAAATCCACATCTAAAGAGATTAAGTCACTGAAGTCAGGAAATATCCATAGAGGAATTGAAACATGCCACAGAGGTCAGAAATGTCACGGATTAATTTAAAGGGTCCACAAATGTTAAAAATCCACATCATAAAGACAAGCTGTGGAAACACGAGAAACCATGGATAAAGGTAAAGAAAATGCCGCAAGGTGAAGGAAGAAAATTCCACTGAGGTTAACACAAATCCGTGCCACATTGATAGCCACAGGATAAAGTGAAAAGCTAGAATACTTCTCTAACATGCAAAAAGTTGTAGTTCCAGGTAGCACAACTACCAACATTTAATGTTGTATGGGGATTCAACAAGACAGGAGGCATGTTTTTGTGGATAACCAGAGGCGTCCAAATTTTTTAGAGAAATTAATGTTGGTGGTTGAAATTGAAATCCGATTTCCCTCTTATTTTTCCTTTCCTTCTCTTCTTATTTTTCTATACTTGTAAGAGATCAACTTATTAAAAGTATACTCTTTTGGTGTAATGACACCATGTCAAAATGGTGGCTGAATTTTCATGGGTTTCAGACCTTGTAGTTGGTCTCTGTAATGTATTTCACCTTGTGCCATGAATGTAATCGATTGTGCATCCTTTATTAATAAAATCAAATTTTGTGACTATCCTTCTGTCCATGTCTCACGTTTTATTTCTCCTTGCCTCTCTGTTTACATTTTTGGGCGTGTTGTGTGTTCTCTCTTACTTTTAGGCTCCATTTCATGTGTTTTTTGGGTGAAGAAATCCGGATCTACGTGGTTCTTGTCTGTGGTGAGCTTGTTTTCCCTTTCTCCCACATTTTCTCTCTTTATGTCGCTTTCATGGAGAGTGATCGACCCTTTTCTGGTGTTATCACTTTCTTTAGCTTAGGACTTCTCCTTTTTTGCATCTTCTTCTATCTTCGGTCCCTTAGCACACTTAGGTTAGGATTTTATTTCTACATCAAGAGTAGTGTGAGTATTAGGATAGGTAGAGAAAGATTACTTTCTTTGGAGGTTTTTCCTAGTTCCCAGGTCCCATAACTGAGAGACAGTCCCATGTTGCCTCAGAATTCTTGGTCATTTATGATCATATCTAGGGTGCAATTTTGAGCTCCAACATATTCCTCATGCCTCATAATCAATGAAAACCTATCATTCGTACTTTTCATCTACAATATTTTGTTCCTCATGTTCAAAGGTTCTCAACCAAGCCCTTGCAACTTACCCTCACAATCAAAGATTTGGTTCTTAACACTTTACAATTGTGATAATATGGAATCACACTTCATAGTTGTGAGGTTATAAAAATCATACCTTGGTGTCTAGAAATAACTAAAGTAAGGACACATCAACATGTGATAACTGTGAGCCAATCATTATAGGACAAAAAACTTGCACAAGATTTACACGTGGCATCAAGATATAAAAAACTAAGCTAATAAATACTAGCCATTATACTCGATCTTAATTGGTGCATGTTGTTGGTTCATATTTGAAGGCTGAAATTTCAAAAACCAATGTTCCTAAATCAAGGTAAACATCAAATCATATGTCATGCACCTCAAATATATCCATGTCATCTTGAATAAAATGAGTGTCCAATCTAAACTAAAGAATTAATTGAATTCATTTGCAGGCCCATATTTTCATAGGATTAGGATTCCTATAGAAACAATATTGAATTCTAAAGAAATGGTGAGCATTTTAGGATAGTCTAATCTAAATAATATCCTATACATTTATGCTATCTAAAAAATGGCTTGAGACACCATTTTAGATTGTCTCTTACTAGATTAAAAATTCCCTCATTATTCTATAATTTTCTCAACTTCTCAGAGAGAAAGGAATTTTTTTGATGCAATAAATGATGATACAATGATGCCCGACCAAGTTCAAAGAGTTGTAGACATTATAGTAATAAAGTGTTTATGATTACATTGAATTTTAGCCAAACTATAGCTTTTCTCATGTCCTAATTAGATATCTCCTATCCTTACCCTCTTTTGTACATGAGATGGAGTATTATATGTCAAAAATGATGATAATTAAATAGCCTTCATTTCTGGCACTTCTTTCAAATTAAACTATATGTTACTATAATTTCAAATGATGTAAAAATAAACTACCATCAGGTGATGGATGATAACCCATCAAATGAGTATGGTTTTTCAAAACTCGTCAAGGGACCCCATTGATAACATGGTTGGTGATAACCTAAATATCATCCATATACAAATATTTAGGCCAGGAGTCAGGATTGGAGTAGGCCTAATGAATTGTTTGTATGGTAACCCTTCCCCTTCCAAATTGGATGTTTCTTGGTTTATTCTTCTGTCAGTAATAATTGATGATAATTAGATTCTATCCTTAGAGAATATTGTATCACAGATTCTCGTTTCCTAGAGGGAGGCACATGTAGGAAACAAGAAGTCATTTTTCATGCCATCATACTTAATGGATATAATATGTGAAATATTGGTTTCTCTTGAATTTCATAGTCCATACAATATTAGGTTCACTTGGGAAGTAAAAGAGGTTTATTCTAATTTATATGCACATATATTTAGGCACATATTAAAAAAATGTGAAATTTCCTCTATTCCAAAGTTTATAAACTAGTAATGGAGAAGCCAATGCCAAATGTTTTAATATAAGTCATAAAATTTATTAGGTAAATGGGAGCTGTGTGGTTCTATCCCAAGTACATTGTCATAATTATTTAATGAATTTTAAATCTACCTTTGTAACTACCCTATCATGTGCATTAAAAGCTAGAAACATTGGAGGTTACTTTCCAAATCCTCAATAACATATCTAGAAAATAAAAAAAGAAGAATCTAAAGTCACATGCTCCACTGATTCTCATAATTAGAAAAGAAGAACTCGATATATTACCTACAATTAAATCTATTGATGCTCATATGCGTTCATTTAGATTTCTTCAACATATATTTAGGTGATCTGATCTTGGACACATAAATTCTAAACATTTAGGATCACTGAAAGGGAAATTGGATTACACATATAATCATGAAACTAATGCCCATGGTTATGTATGTATACATATTTAGGGTTATGATGATGTATAATTGAGATTTAATTATGCATGGTTAATTCCCCCACCGAGGGGCATAATACAAAGATATTCTTCAAGAAGAGAGAAACAATCTCAAATAGAATAGCCAGACCCATAAAGAAAGTGGTCACAGACGTCCTCCCCAACCTGCATGTTGATCTTAAAGCCTCTGAAGATTAAAGAGTAGTTTCCAAAGAATTCCAAGGACCTCCTTTGTTTATATATGAATTTCCTTTTTCAGAATAAGAGAAAACAATTTGAGTAATTAGAGAAATCTTCAAGGGAAATGGGTATGGAACCCTCAACCAATACACCTTCTCATGATCAAGAACATGACTGGGTAGAGTAGGATTTGATCCCATGGAATAAGAAAATAGATTGAGAAACCCTTGATGATCTAGAGATAAAAATTGAGTTTAATCCTAGAATAAGAATTATGAACAAATTGATGAGGAAAAGGATGTCAACCAATGAAGATGTAATCTAGCATGAAACTTCAGAGGACCTATTTTCTATTAAAAAATATAAGAATATTAATGGATCCCAAGATATGGAATATATGAAATACCTTGTGTCTTTCATCATAGCATCACCTTATGTGGTAGTACAAATGGTCAAGGGACTCCAAGAGATATTCAAAATAATGGAAAAGTAAGGAAAATTCATTATTCTAAGGGACACAAATAAATTTGAGAAGTCTCTCTTATCATAATTCAATGTTCTAAAGTATAACCTTGATGTCAAGAATAAATTAAAATCATTTTATAAAATGGTCCGCACAATTTTGAATACAGTGCTTGTGTTACAATAGATACCCTAGGTTATTATTAGAGAAATTGATGAAGGAGTATGCCACAATCTTGCATTACTATTAATAGAAGATAATGTCCTTTACAAAACATATATCATCTATACAAAGTCCTCTTTGGAATATTTAGAGAATCAAATATGAATAATTCCATAAACATTAGATGATATCATCTCAAAGGGAAATTGATTATTCTTTGAGACAACAATCTCAAGGGTTTACATAGAGAACGGAGATATAGTGACCATGGATGAATTCTCAATACAACTTAGAAAATTCATGGTACAATTGAATAAGAATATTTATGAGGTAAATGAGGCACATGATTCTAAGGTCATTAAACTAGTATCTAACACCAAGGTAAAGATTTAGAAGGTCCAAAATTTTAAGGATATTTCATAGGTAACATTGAATTCTTAGAAGAATATGTTGAAAAAAAAAATCTAAGATATTCAATAAGATAATTATTGATTTTAAAAAACTTAAGGGGGATTATAATATATGTAGGGATGTGTTGGTAAAATCTAAAACATGGTCCATAAAAAGATCCATGGGGACTTCTAAAGGACCGGTGGTAAAGGAGGAAATGTAAGGGACCTTAAAATGTATACTAAGAATAGTCTATAGGAATGCTAGGCCTATACAATTAATATAACATCCTAACTGAATACAATTTGGATATATTTTTTAAAGGGGTAGTTGTCTCCCTTGATATTTTGTGTGTCTATTATTTTTGGTTATTCTTCATGCACTACAGGTGGAAACCTCTTAGTCCCAATTTTGTATAAATACGCATGTATCCTCTCATTAAAAATAGGGTGAATTCAATAATTTGAATGCAAGTTGGATACAATATTTCCTGTAAATTTAAAGTAATCTAGTTTTCATTTCCTCCTATGTGTGATATTAATGATTTTTTTTTGAAATTATAATCATTCTCAAGCTTGTAATTATGTCCTTTCAATTTAATTTTGCAAGTTGAATGAATATGCACTAGGATTCAAATTTTTACAGATCATAATGGATGTACATATAACAATATAATGATGTACTTGGCTTATGATTATTTAACTACATATTGTAGTCACAATTCCTATTTCCTTTAGATATTTAAATCAATTAAGTATTAGTCTATTTGGAAACTAGACTTAATGCATCTAGTTATCTTGGCATGCAAACATAATACACATAAATTCAGCTTCATGAATTTCAATTCATCGGAAATTTTGTTTCTCTCTTCCTTACCCTCCTATTTATATTTATTCTTAAAAACAACCAATAAAAAGGACCCCATTATTATTGTAAGTGATATGTATATTTTAGTTTTTATAATAGTGAGGTAGTACAGAGAGTGACACTAGAAGGACTATAACTTTTTTCAACTATATCAGCATTGGCCATTTATAGTACAAAAAACCTATAACTCAATCTATAAGTCATTTAGTTTTAATCTAAAATGAGAAGGACATTATAATCCTATCATCCCACATATGTGCATATGGAAGACATCAACAAGGAGATTTGGTGTTAGAATGTCGGCCATCTTTCAATCATCAAGGATATAGTTTAAGTCTTCTTTGTGTACATGTATTTCTTACAAGACTAGATAAACATTGTGGTTGTAAAAAACATATTTACTAAGAATAATCACACCTTTTTATTCAGATTCGATATTTTCCCATATATCTTTAGTTTTCCACAGGATCTAAGGGAAGTTGAAAATCTAAAAAAGGCATCCTATTTCACCAAATTTACGTAATCCACATTTCACCTTCATACCATAAATGACATGGTTACTTGGCTATTCAATAAATATCATTGGTCTTGTCCATGATTCACTAAAAAATATTGAAAAGTACCTTCTTGTGTTTGCTCCTTCAGGGAGCATATTTTTTGAAGAAAACATTAGAACATTTAAGTCATCCTTAAGGATCTTTATTGTCATACATAAATATTTATCCTATAGGAGTTTTCTATTTATGATTCAAAATTCTTCTTATGACCACTCTCTCAATTGGCCTAAGTATTGAATTGCAATTTGGAAAGGATTCAATAATATATTTATTGCACAATTTGGGAGGATTACTAGCCTGGGAACCATTTACCAATAGTTCACTACCATGATAAGAGATTCCAAACAACCTATTAGTGTATTTAGTGTAATATTTTAGAAAAATGTATACTCTAAACACTAATCCATACAAACCCATACCCAATTTAGCACTTTAGATCTGTAAAAATGTGTTGGATCCCATGATTGCAATATTTTTGAGAACATTACAGAATATTAACACCCTCACATCTTCTTATATAGAAGAAACTGAATAGGACAAAAAAAATGCATCCTCAAGGGTATGTTACATTCCCTTTACAAATCTGACTCTTAATTTCCTTCCTCACATTAATCAAAATGCACCTAATCACATTAATGAACCCATCTTGAATGCTTTTCCTATCAACTATATCACTCCAAACTAATAGCCAAGATTTGTTAACCTTTAACTTCTCATGAATGAAAAAGTAAATGATATTGATGCTTTAGTTCCATCCAATAATACTAATACTCAAATGGTCCAATGAGAAACTATGAAAGGAGAGTTAGATCCTACCCAAAGAATGCTACAAATATCAGGTAATGATTTCCTAAAGTTGCAAAAACAAGTTGCAAGTGCCGAAGAATGGAGTTCAAACAGAAAGTATATGTATCATAAGTATGATAACACACCATTTAACAAGAACAATAACAATCAAGTGAAATATTCCAAGAATAGGCTACATAAAGTAAATGTACGTGAGATTGCATTATCTAATTAGTGTCGAGTGCATAATACAACCAAACATGGTGAGTTGGCTTATGTTGAATTGTGTCATACTTTTGAAGTATTTCAAAATTAACTAGAAAATTATTAAATAGTCCTGAATACTATTAATTTTTCAAGTTCATCTGACTCATGTAACAATTTGAATCCATCCAATACTTCTGTAATGGGAGAGACATATAGTTTCTCTTTTATTGAAAACACAATGAACAAGAGGATAATACGAATGATGTGCATGTATTTCAATTATATCAAAAATAAAATTACACAATTAAAAACCATACACATAACACCACTTCAAAGCCCCCAAACATTACCACAAAACCACCTTAACAAAATGCAGAAAATGATCCCTCACCTCCTAAAGGAAGTGAGTCTCACTCACCCAAATATTCTTCATGGAATTCTAACAAAATTTTATATAATGACATAGAATACATGAAAAAGATTAAAGAAAATAATACCTTTCATGTACTATCCCAAATCATATAATAGGGGGATTTAAATATTAAAATTCATCTAACAAAACCAAAACAGATCCAAAAATTTATACCCATGTGAATGTAACTTTATAAAAAATTAAGATTCAAGTCCCACCTTTCTTATAAAATAGTAAGATTCAAGTCTCACCTTTCTTACTTAGCGTTAGGATATTTGGAAGTAACCTTCATAATTGTTTGGTAGACTCTAGAGCCTTTGATACTATCAAGCCTTCAAGAATTTGACATAATGTAAGATTAACGCCAATAAAATTAGATAGGGTAGTAGTTAATTTAGAAAAATACAAGGTAGAAGTGATAAGATAACTCAAATTACACATGCAATTAACTTCTGAACAAATAATCCAACAATTTATAAACATATAAGTTGTAGATATCCTTGATGGTTATGACACACTATTGAGTTGTGATTAGTCCAAAAACTTAAATGGGTATATGTCCACTAATTGTTAACACATGTGGTTATAATGGAGAGACATTACAAACTAAATCTAGGTGTAGACAACACTTTTTCACCCCTAGGTTACACTACATACATTAATCACACTATCACTATTATCCCTATGCTAAATATATTATAAATTACCTTCATAAACCCTTACTATCATAAAATATCATTTACCCTCCCCTAACCACTTAAAAAAAACCTATCCTAATTTATCCTAACCCCCTAACCTCTTCCTACCTGAATCCCTAACCTAACATTATTTTTCAAACAACCGAAAACCTTGGATGGAAAGTGGTTTCAACCATTTGACATCTTTTCCTTTGTTGGTTTTTTGAATCTATGGGAAAATCAGCGGTGATTTGTGATCGTTGGATATTTTTCCGAATGCCATCAAGTCTATATAGCCACCCTCTTCCTTCATTTCCCAGTTAGTCAGAAGTTGGACTATAGAACGAAATATTGCACTTGTGTATAACATCATTACGCTTGGGATCATCAACACCCTACTATGAAAGTTTGTTAGAACCTCATCAGATCATCAACCAACCCTTTTTTAAGCTTTATCACCTTACACATAGTCAATAATGTTATTAAAGTTCTCTTCACCTTTATCAATTTTATATTGCATTGGTTTTAGTCTATTATCAGTCATCTATACCTTCCCCTTTACCTCTTTTACACTTAGTTCCCCATTTTTTCATTTAGTCTAACCTTTATAGTATCTGTAGTTTTAAACAATGATTACACCCGATTCTTGATCTCTGTCATGTGTTGTTGTAGCACCTTTTCCTCTCATTAGCACCTCAAATACATATGAATCCATGTTTCTTGAATCTTTTCTACTTCTAGGGTACCATTTGTCCCTTTTAGTGTTGTCACATTTTATCCTACATTCAAATAATCAGTTTTACCAACATTTTATCAAAGGGAGATTTTTATCCCCGATCACCGTCCATCCCTGATCACCATCGACCCCTGTAGTTTTAGTTATCTTTAGCATTATCACATTTATGCATATACAATCTTTCGATCATCTTGTTGAGGACAATTTTCCCTTCGCGATTCGTTTGATATGAAAATGAGGCAAAACCAACTCAACCTAAAGTATGACATGGTTTCTAAGGTACCCATGGGATGTGATGGATGGAATTTATTTTGGTCCCTTTATTCTTTCCTTACTTTGGTATCAAAAGGTTTTGGTGTCACTCTTCATTCATCATTAGTTCTCTCACAGTGATAGAATATGGATCATGGTTGTGTGAACATAGTACAACAAATTATCCTCATGTGAATGATTGTGCATATATATGTGGTAGTTTCTCAAGAAGTAGAAGGATTTTTTGAGTGATGCAAGTCATTTCTCAATATTATTTATCATCTACTTATCAAGTGTTCATCACTCCCCTTCTTGGTGTGTCCAGATAATGTTACAGAGGTTCATCATTAAGAGAGTCTGTGAAAGGGTGAAAATTTTTCAAAATGTTTTCATCAAATATCTTCATCAGTGTATCGTTTTAAAGGGTCATCATGGATCAAAATATCATCTTCATCATCGTTGGATCTGATCTACATCAATGGAAGAGACATCTTCATTCATGCCTTGGATCATTTTTTCTCTCCTCTCCTCATTCTTTCTCCTCTTCAATCCCCCTTTCTAATTTTTTATTGTAATAAATCATGGTATTTTGTCTTATTTTACTTAAGTGAATTTATAATTTTTCATTATAAAAGTCCCTTTAGTTTATAAAAGGGGACTTATTTACTCACTTCCTAGGAAGATGCAAATTCAAAATTGGAATAAGAACATGAAAGTTCATGTCTGGGGTAGATGAAGAGTTACGTTGTAAAGCTATAAATTCATAAAGCCTCCTCACTTCAAAGGATGGTTATAATTTTTCACTAGCTCCCATACTCTTTCAAGGAACAAGTTATCTACTTCTTCTAAATCCTTTGCCTTTGTTTCCTCTCCATCCCAATTACACCTCATCAGTATGTACTTGTTTAATATTATACATTAAGATTTTATGATTGTTGTGTTTTGTTCCTTATTCTATATGAGTGGGGTCTTGTCATTGAAATTATGTATGTATTCTCATTTTTTGACAATTGAATATTCTATGATAATTATTGTGCAAAATCCTCCTTACCATTCTCTCTAAACCTCTCTCTCTCTCTCTATTTCAAGTTTTTCCTCCTTTGTAGTACCTATAAGCACTTTTCCACAGGTGTAGGGAAGTACCCCTATGTAATCCCCAGTCGAAATACCATCCCTAAGTAATAAAAAGAGTGTACATATTTATTTTTTTCAATAAATTGAGTTTCCCCATTCAAAAAGAGGGACTAATTCCCACATAATATTGGTGAAAATTTAGTAATTCTCCCGCCTGAAAAAATATTTTGCCAAAAAATCCTATGATTATACCCATTATTGGAATTACAATTCTTTAAACTTATGAATGTTACAAAAATGTGTGCTTACAACTACTTCCATCTTAAGAATTATGCACATTGTAACAAGTTAGTTTATACACTATTTTTTGGTTAATATACTTGAATATATTTATTATCTTGTTTTACATGACTAATGTTTTCTCTTTTTAGAAATTTTATCATTCATAGCATCCCTAATCTAAAAATAAGTGGAAATTATGGGAAATTTAAATGATCTTAATTTATATTTAATATACAATGTCTCATATGATATTCTATGACGACATGTAGATAGTTATTCTGAAACATTATATAATGACTTTTACAAGGATATTACATCTTGAAATTTGGATGATTCTTGGCATTTTAGTGGATATATCTAACATGCTCGATTACTAAAGAAAGGTTTCACATACAAGGAATAATTTATAGAGAGATCTCTACATGGAAGGCTAACTTACTAGAGAGAAGATTCAGATAGTAGTCCCCATTTCAACCATTATATTATTCTCAAATTTCTCTTCCCTTAGAAATCACACTGGAGGAAATAAATATACACATTTTATGTTTTCAATTTGTCAATTTATGTTATTTATTAATTTTGTATAAGAAATTTGATTTGAATTTTTTACATTTTTTTCATGTAAAATAAAGATAAACATGAGTGGGAATAAAATGAGGATAATAGATAAAAAATAATCCAATATTATTTTTATGGGATATTTTTGTTAACATTATTAATTTTAAAAATCCGCTAGTGTTATGCAACAATATTAAGATATTGTATTGGTAACCTCTAAGTTATGTTTTTGATCCGTAATTTACCTATGGTGTATGAGATAGGGAATTTACACATCACATTGTGGTTATAGTGGTCATATGGATGCCTTGGGGTAAGGGTCACACTTCTCTATGTGGACCAAGTAGAACATAGTGGGTTGCTTCAAATGTTGAGTTTTTGATAGACATTAAGGACCCAAGCCTGCCCATTTTTTCCACTATCATCATTATTTAATTAATTTTGAAGAAGCACCATGATGGATATAGAAGGTGCTATAGATAGGTGGAAGTGAAAAATATGGGTAGGAGATGTGGACATGTGGGAGGGAAAATCTATGAAATTTGATGGGGAGAAGGAGTGGGATGCTACAGAAGGGGTTGAGGAGAAAAGGAAGTGGGATACTAAAGAATACATGTGGACACCTAAATTCCACTTTTGCAATCTTATTGCCAACATGCACATAAATCACTCACATTCTTGCCAAATCTGTTATAATTAGTGTTTTTCACTAATTAACTAACGTTCCTTGTCAATTTAGCCAAGTAACACAACGTTGTTCATTGTGTAACCCCTTTTGCATTTAGGATGCCACTTTACGGAGAATCGTAAGTCAAAATCCTCTTCAAAATAGACAATTAGCGTTTATTAGCTAATTAAGCCTATTTTGCCCTTGTTTTGGTTAATACACCCTAGTATTGACTCAAACCCATCTTCCAACCACTTGAAATCACCCCATTCACCTCTACAACATCTCAGAAAGCTTCAAAACATTATCCTAGCCTCCTAGTTGACTCTAACCGGTTGATTAGGTATTCACACCTCTTAATCACTTGGTAATTCACTAATTGTGATTAGCAAGGCCTAATCATGATTATCAATTCTAATCTAATTTTGTGCTTTTAGTGCCACATGCACAAAAATATGAGTTTCTTCCAAAAGAAAAAATATAAAAAGGGTGCACCTCATTCCTTTATACTTTACACCATGCTTTGATTTGCATCTCATATAAAAAAATATGATATATAGCCAAGTTCAATCCTTCCTTAAAGCTTTCAATGGGGTTAGTAGATGAATATTCAAAATTCCCAAGTAGTTATTGGGAGAAGCCATTTCACCTTGTTTGGAATAGTAACCATAACCATTTGATTTCCCTCTTAGGTCTATTTATGCCCATGTTAGGTAATTCAAGCATATTAGTAGGCATGTTTAGTTAGATTTTGTATTGTTTTCATTCTAGTTAAGCATTATTTTAAGCTTCTATCTTAAAGTTACACTCTTAGACATAGAACCTTGGTTAGATGGATGGAAATGGTGTTAGCTTCCCTTGTTTAGTCATGCAATTTTATTTGTAAAAGTTCAGGGTGTCATCATTTGGCACACTCGGTGGGACCATACCCCATTGCATTCAAATTTTAAAGTTGTTAAACTTAGTTTCAAATATTTTCATTTCAAGTTTATAGATTAGTTTCAAGTTCCTAGATTAATTTAAAGATTTCTTGTTTACTTTCAAGCTTTATAGAGTGCTTCTAACATTTTTAGATTAGTTTCTAAAGCTTTTTAGATTAATTTTAAAGTTTTAGAGTAATTTTGAAAGTTTTTCATTTCAATTTTATAGATTAGTTTCAGGTTTCCTAGATTAATTTCAAGTTTTCTGGTTTAAATTTCAAGCTTTTTAGAGACTTTCAAAAAATTTAGATTAGTTTCTCAATATTTTTAGATTAATTTAAAAAATTTAGAGTAATTTTCAAATTTTTATAGATTAATTTCCATTTTTGAAAGTTGTTTCAACTAGATTAGTGGTAGAATTTGTGATCTCTTGATTTTTTGATGATTTAAGGAGGCGAAGCCCTATGAAAATTGCCAAAAAATACTAAAGATTTGATCTTTTTGAAGACGTTATTGTCAGAACTCAAATTTTGGCCACTTCTAGCGAAGGGGTGTGCAGGAGTTGAACTAAGAGCGCATGCGTTGAACCGGGAGTGCACTCATTGAAAAGGGGGCGTAGGTGTCAAAACAGGAGCATACCCACTTGTCTGGAAGTGCACATGTTGGTTCGGATTTTTTAAATATCTATTGTTTTTATGAGGGGGAACGCACACATCGACAATTGAGTGCAGTCATCAAAACAGGAGCGCACCCACTTGTCTTGAAGTGCACAAGTTGGCTTGAATTTTTCAACTATCAGTTGTTTTTACAAAGGGGAGTGCAGATGTCGAAATAGGAGTGCACCTGCTTGTCTGGAAGCACACACGTTGGCTTGGATTTTTCAATTGTCAGTTGTTTTTACAAAGGGGAACACACATGTTGACAAGGGAGCGTAGGTGTTGAAATAGGCATGCACACATCGACAGGGGTGTGTAGGTTTGTATGTATAAATTTTCTTGCAAACTCAAAGTCATTATTTTTAGATTTTGGGATTTCTGTTTCTTTTCAGAGGTTTTTAGATGCCATGTTTATCAATTTCATATATTTGGAGTAAGTTTTCTTATTAAATCACTTAGGTTTTGATGGAAGTAATATGTTTTCCATACTTTGTAAGAGTTTGAATTAAGGTGTCTATGCTCTTCTCTTGCACTTCGTGTGATCTAGAGAATCAAAAGCACTCTTAAACCTTCTTTTTCTATCATTAGAGTAAGTAGAAAACTTTGTTAATCATCTTTTAGTTTAAATGTTTTTTCACTTGATAAATAACCAACGCTAGAATTTGTGTAGGCTCTTCCCTTGCACCAAGTGTGATCTTGGGAATCAAAATCAATTTTAGTCTTTTCATTATGTTATCCCATAAAATTGACAAGGGCAATTTTACCTATAACCATACTGAAAATTTTGTTCTTATCCCTCATTAGGGATCCCTTGCGTTTGGAACGTTGCAAAAATCCCTTTTCCGGGAAATCTGGTTTTCTGAACTTAGTCATTTTTGGTCTTTTGGTTGGGCACATGGAATTGATATGTAACATCACCTTTTGGTGCACCCCCTTTAAATCCTTTGGCGCATGGTTCTTTGTGTCAACTCACCTTTTGGTGCGCCTTGATATGTTGAGTCTTCCCTGTGTGCGCTAAGGTGCATGCGCCTTCGTGTTAACAACCCTTTTGTTGCGCCACTTTTTGGTGTGCCAAAGGCACACATAACCTCATGTCGACACCAATTTTGGTGCACCAAAGGTGAACTTAACCCCATGCTGGCAAGTGTTTTCATGTGCCAAAGGGCGCATGCTTTCCTAGGTCGACAGTAATTTTCATGCACCCTTTACAGAGTTGGTGGCGCATTTATTACTGACTCACCTATATATATATATATATATATATATATATTTGTGCGCCTGCAAATGTCATTATCACTAGATGTAAAACACGTGATTTCTTTCCTCTGAGCCTGTCAGTGCACCTGCCCTGTCGTTTTCAAACACGTTGTGGACCCGTTTGCGCGTTTTTCACTATTTATCCGGGTAAGAGGTTCTTATCTCTTTCGTGTGTTTTACGTTTTTGGTTCTTGGATGCTTGTTGGTTTGGTTTTGGATTGAAATATTGAACTAGCCCCCCCTTGCTGTCTTTCCATATTCCTCCCCCTCTTTCTAGATCTGTTGGTAGAGGAAGTTGTCTGAAAGCATGGTTCAAATCCCTTCTGGTTAAGCCATTTCATTACCCAAATAACCCTGCCAAAAGAGGAAAAGAAGAGAAAAGAGAAGCTAAACCATGTGGAAAACCCCTCTGAGGGTGATTAAAGCTCTAAAAAAGACTTTGTTTTCCTTTTTCCCTTTGGCGCATCTGTCACCCCTGCAACATGATTAAAATCTACGCGAATGGCGCACCCATCATGCCTGTTACATCATGAACTTTTGCGCCCTCAAGGCACGCTTCCTTCGCATGCTGCAAGCGCTAGCCTTGCGCCCTCCTTGGCGCACCTATCATCGGTTCAACATCAGCTTAATCTGCACTAAGTACAAAGCTTTGAAGGCGCAAGCACACTCCCCATTACAGCAACATCATGTTATGTAAACCCTCCATGCGCCTGCGTAAATTTGCCTTTGGCACACGAGAAGTTCCTGTTACACAAATCATACATGCACCTTTGGCGCACCAAATTTCCATGCAATATGAAAAATCTACGTGCCTTTGGCACATCCTGTCTCTATGTAACACGGTGTTTCCATGCGCCCTTTACAAAATGTACCCTGCAGTACCCATGCACCATGTGCTTTTGGCACTGATTTAACCTTTACAACACCTCTTTTCTATGCGCCTTACCTATTTAGCCCTGTAAGCTACAGATTTCATGCGCCCTACGCCCTGAGCCTCAAAATCACTAACTCTTTCTTCTGTTAACATTTCAATGGAAGATCAAATGGCTAATACAACCTTTTTGGATTGGGTCTCGCTTCTTCTTCGTGCAGATCAGCAATTAAGCTCAGAAGAACATATGTCTACATCAAGCAAGAGACCTACCAAATCCAAAGGCAAGGCCAAGCTTACAGAAGAAGAGATGAAATACAAGTATCAGAGAGTCAGAATGCCCGACTCCCAGGCTGAATGCGACCTAGATATCAGGGACTCAAAGTTGGGTCACATTGATATGGAGGAATTCTGGGTCAGGACTCAAAAGGTAACTAGAAGTCCATGGATGGACAAACTAATGGGCAGTGCCCTACACTTCACTGGAGGAATCCCAGTCAGCACCATCAACAATGAATTCATGATGGTGGTCACCCGGTGCTACAACAAGGACACAAGGTGTGTCGTAAATGACAAGGGCGAGGTCATCATTAACCTCACTGCCTGCCACTTTGAAATAATACTCGGCATCCCTCATCACTGGCACTTTGTGGCCGTCAGCCGAGAGGATTGTATTAAGGCCTGGGATGATAACGAAGATGAACGAGGTCTATTTGAAGAATAAAAAAGGTGGTGACCCGATGGCCTCAAATCATCCACTGCAGTGACTTCTCAGAGGAGCTAGCGACACCATCACATTCCTGAGCAGGGTCTTTGGGCTTTTTGATGCCCACTTTTTCCATAAATGGATGATGTGGTACTTAGAGACCATGAACAAGAACGTGCCCGATCAATGCTTTTGCTGGGGAGAAATAATAAGCAGCACAATCTCCGAGCAGTTTCAACAATTCAATACAACAGGGAGATTCTACATGAACTCCTATGTTGTTTACACTGCAGCATCAAAGAGAGACTACCCAAGCCTGATACAAAGTGGGGTTTGGCCTCAGGTCAAAATATATGAGTACTACCCAGAATTGAGGCTAGAGAATAGCATCTCTCAATTAACAAAAATCAATGATGTGTTTTTCTACCACATCATCTACCTATTGAGGCCAAATATGACTTACGGTCATATGACCAAAAGCATAGTGGCAACCACTGAGAAATGGGGGGCCCTATTCACCCAATTTCCCACATTCAACTATCTGAGGGCAGCCAACTTCTTGGGAGAGCCGACCAGACTGCCGAGGTATGCTGGGCCCAAGCTGATTTTGCTGGAGCTGTCAAGAAAGTTGATTACATATCACGAGAAGTGCTTCAAAAGAAAGAAGGGTGGAACTCCTTTCCCCCTCACAGTACGCCGATATACATGCCTTACCCACCACAAGGCAAAGGACATGTTTGCAGAGCTGGAGCTGCTTAATTTGAGACATGATTTCCCTGCCAGGCCTACCTTCGACCCAAGGAATTGTCTGCCAAGGGTGAAACTTGATCCAATCCACGTCCCCTAGATCGAGGACATCTACATCGACATCATCCATGAGGTTGAGCTCAGGAGAAAGGATCATTCTCACTTAGCCTTGGCAGAAATCATCCAATATGGGGTAGCAATTATGCTCAAAGGCTTCCAGACTATAGAAGATGAAATAGACCAAGTATATACTAACATGGATGGGGACAATTGGCCTTTTCCAGCCATTGATAGAACTAAGGCACCTAAAAAGATTGAGGAGAGGGTCAAGGAAACTCTGCGCAGAACAGAGCATTGGTGCCAGATGAACGGGTTAATCTACCTCAGGGTTGATTTCACAACCTCCCCATTGGGTAACACACCTCCCCGATCTAAACAACATCCTAAAGGCAAGGGAAAAGGCATAGAGGGTGAATCCAGCACCACTTAGGAAGAAGCTCCAGCAAGACCTCCTTCCGCCACACCCGAACATGTTATAACTCTGGCTTCGCCAGAGAAAGAAGTAGAAGATGATGTTCCAATAGGCCCATCCACTCAGGATGTTGGCATTGCTACAACAACCGAGGTCCCTTCTATCCCTTCTTCATCCCTTCCTTCCCCTCCTCGAGTGACTCAAGTGGCCATTCCTTTGGTCATGTCCTCTCCCCCTTCTTCTACTCCTCCCCCCGCTTCTTCATCCATCTTCTCTTCCCTTGCGGATCTTTCCCCCCTCCATTTCTTCCCTCATCTCTGAGCTCCCTTCCCTTCCTATGTCTTCCTCGGCTGCAGTATCCCTTCCTCCCATGGGCACTTCTTCAGCTATTCTCTCCATGCCGCCCCCACGTGTCTCCACATTTTTCCCCTCTACAACTGCAGCTGCCCCTTTTCCATTTCTGGCCCTTCTCCCATAGGTCCAGCCTAGATCTCCTAGCAGCTAAGTCAACAAAAGAGGAAAGTTCCCATCGCTCCGATGGAATTTTCTATAATCCCATCTAAGGGGGAAAAGAAGTAGAATCCCGTCACACGCTTCTCTCAAAGTGCTGTAGGAGAGAGGGTTATGGAGATCGCATACCCCAATCCTCTCAAGGAGAAAAAGGATCTATCTCCGACAGATTATACTGTGACCCAAGTCACAATGGGGACATCTTCTGAAAGCCTTCAAGGGGAAGCCCTTTCTGCAGTTGACGCCCTCTGCAAGAAGCTTCAAGAGACAAAGGAAGAGAAAAGGCAATTGAAAGAGCAAAAAAAATATCTGCTCCAAGCCTTACAGAAGATGGGTAGTGCGCCTCCCAAAACTGCCGCCAAGACTTCTGAGCTTCTCAACCAGGAGAAAATTAATGAGTACGCAAAGATCGACGAGCAGGGTATGGCTGTTTCCGCTTGGAGGAGCCAAATCCTCAAAGACAACAAAAAAGTAATCGCCGAGTTCTCCAACTTATATCTAAGCATCAATAGGGTGAATAAAGAGCTCCAAGCTTTAGCAGGACCCATTTCGGAAGAGCTGGAACATGCTAGACTGCAGCACGAGACCTTCCAACAAATATTCGACTATTCAGTCGAAGATCTGGTAAAGTTCGGCGTCTTCGGCCATCCCAGGGCCCTTAACAAAATCATGTCCACTCTGGACTACTGGGTGGATCAGCTAGAGTTTGTCCTAGAAAAGATTGACAAAGTGAAGGAAGAATCCCTAGACGCGATGCACCAAATGGAACGAATCGTTCTTAACATGTCGCCAGGGTTACTTACTCCTTCCTTCACTTTAAGGAAAGCTGATGAAACCACCCAGATCTTCAAAGAGATCGTTTCTCAAGGGATGGGGCTAGAGGTCACTTTTGACGTAGAGTCTATCAACAACCTGCTGGCCTGCCGGGACTTCATTGGGTTACTCATTGAAGTGGAAAAAGACTATTCCAAACTCCCCGAGAAACTCATAGATGAGCGGGAGACTTGTGAGGCAATTAGTGATCGGCACAAGGATCCCTCCCAGGATCAGCTAGGAACAATGATCAACAAGTTTATGGGATACTACTCTCAATTCCATATCTCATCACCTGAGCAACAACAAAAGCAGTCCACCCCCTTTCGGCTGTAGGATGACGACGACGAGTAGCTTCTTCTTCTTCTTCTTCTCTCTCTCTCTTCTTCGACTTTCTTTTTGGGAATATCTGGAGTATGTTGATACAAATGATGACATCATCCATGTTGCATCATGGGATGATGTCATCCATCAAGTTGTCAAAAGTCAACATGACTTTTAGATATTTTGTAAATATCTTTGTAAATAAGTTGTTGGCTCCTTTTTGCCTTCTTTTCTCTCCTTCTTCTATAAATACCCCAATACTTGTTGTATTATGGATGGATAAATATCTTTCAGATGCAAAATAGAAGTGAGGAGAAAAGACTTTGAGATTTTTGTAACAGAAGGAAAATATTAATACAATATTTTACTTTGTGCTGAATACATGTGTTATGTGCATTAGATATTTCTTACGTTAGATCTGTGTGTTTATTCTGTTGGATCTGCTTCTGTTTTATTGTCATTTATTTATCATCAGTATTTCTTTTCTCGTTTATGCAAGTAGGTTTGGCTCTGTTTACTACCAATCCCAAAAACATAAACGTTCTAACCTTTCTACTTTGGAATTCTTTTCTTTCCTCCCTTCGGACCTGCTCTTTCTTCATCCCCTCTTCCTTTCCTTTCTTTTCGCAGTCGGAAACACCCCTACTGGGATGAGATCTCAAACCCCCAAAGGCAGAATTTGTGAGACTTGCACAGATTCCTGCTGGTAGAATAGCAATAAACCAGTTTCGCTTTGCTGACTCAAAGAGGGGCTATGCCCTGCACACTGTTGGCTCGTTTATCCATAAATCTGCCCAAGCAACATATTTTCGGACCAATAGTTTTTGGTGACTCTGCTGGGGATCGAACAGATCTATCAGATCTATGATGGTGGTAGGATAGAAAATCAGAAAAATAAGAAAATTGCTGCCTGTTTGCAAATTTGCATATTTTGTCAAAAATCCAAAAAATTTGCAAAAGTGACTCAAATTGAAAAAATTTCTTCTGAGATCCATAGATCTGGCCTAGTTGGAGACCTTTAGTTCGCTGAGTTTTTATAAAAATCAGTTTTTTGCCATAGATCTGAGTTTTTGACTATTTGCCAAAAGTTTGAAACCCTTTGAAAAAAGTCAAAATTAGATCCGAAAATCAGCTTACTAATCTTCTCTGCTGTTTTATCCTCACTGTTATTTAACCGCAATCATTTTTATGAAGAGGATAGTTTTTAAATATTTAGAAAAGTACATGCTACTGGTTTTTGCCAGAAAAGCCAGAAAATCAGCAAGTACATCCAAAAAGAAATTTTGAATCTACACTATTAAATCACATATTGGAAAGACACGCTGTCAGGTGAACCCTTTACGCGTAGCAGGAGAGCTCATGGAGAAACTGATCCTATTTTTGATTTGCTTCAAAGGCACAATTTCAGCGTAACATCGGCACGTTTTTCAACACTAAGCTTGGCTGACTGGTCATCCAGGAGTGTCTCACCTCCACGAAGGAAAAATCTTTCACAAGGGGCATCCACATCCCTTTTTAGCACCTTGCTGCTCAGTGGAACCGTGCTTCCAGCTCGTGTTCTTTTTCCAACCTTTCAAATGGCGGTACCATGGGGAAATGCTATGGGTCCCTTGGCTTTACCACATCCAGTTCACGCGCTCCCTCATGGAAACCGAAAGAATTTTCCCAAATTTGACGGGAGCGGAAATCAAAGCATGGATTCCCACATATCTGCATTCATTATGTCATACAGTATCCTAGATGTATCTCACGAGGATGTGTCAGTTCACCTTTTTCTGGAAACTATGCAAGGGCCCGCAGCTGAATGGTTTCAGCATTTTCCAGCCGGATCTATTACTAGTTGGGCCACCTTGCGGGATGCTTTTGAAGACAGGTACAAACCTTCAGAAGATGCATTTTCATTATTATCATGGATCACTCACCTGAAGAAGGAGGAAAACGAGACCATGCGCGATTTTATCGCTGGGTTCAATGCATTAATCAACTGTGTCCCTGTTTCCATGCTTCCAATGCCAGAAAATCAAAAGTGTTTCTTCGTAAATGCTATGAGCTCAAAAGTTAGTTTCTTGCTCCTTCAAGAGCGAGTGGCTACCTTGATTCTCGTCTAAGCCGCTACCATTCGAATAGAAGATAATTTGATAATATCTGGAAAATTGAAAAAGGAATCATCCAAGCCTAAATCTTCGGGCCCTTCACCCGCTACTTCGTCTGATCCGGCCTTTCAGAAGATGGCGAACGACTTGCTTGCATTAAAGAAGCAGTTGGCCCAGGCTTCCCCCAGTTCCTCATACCAGGATATTCTGTGGAGGAATTTCGTTCCTAACAATATTTCACAAAGGTCACACTTACCCGCAACTGCTCCGCGGCTGGCACTTGAGGCTCCTCCGGTCAACGCTCTAGCCGAAATTGAAGAAGAAGAGTAGTATTATGAAGAACCTTCGTCTCAAGGCGAAGATGATCAAGATGTCGGCGAACCGACTGGTGACTCTACTATTGGGTATATGGAATTTGATGAGGAAGAATCTCATGAAGAAGAGGGTACCCAGGGATATGCAAGCGGACAGTCATATGCTGTTTTTACCCGCTCGCAAGGAAAAGAAGTAGAAGTTACTACCCATGGCCAGCAGGAGAAGGCTGTGTCAAATGCGCCTCCGATCATTGCTAAAAGAGGTAATCCTCTTCCTACTCAACTCCCTGGCAAATATTTTACAAGGAAATCCTTTCCCTCCATCTCTCCTCCAAATCAGTCCTCTCATGTTCCTACCAAGACCAGTAATCCTATTCCACCATCGCGAAGTGAGGGACTCATTCCTTCACCAACGCAACCCTTGGCCACATTTGATATCATAGATCATGCAAAAAAGACCAAGATCCAAATGTCTGAAGCTGAGTACCTTCAGTCAAATCCCGAACATCTTGTAAGATTGACCAAGTATATTCAAAGTCAAGATGTTGTATCTAAGCAGGTTTCCCCAAAAGGAATCCTTTCCACTCCCCCTGAATCCCACATAAATGTTGCCTCAATGTCTGCATCAGGCAAGATAGAGCCTTTCTATCTCTCCCTCCTAATCAATGGACACAAGTTGAGTAACTGCATAATTGATTCCGGAGTTTCTGATAACGTCATTCTGGTAAAAGTTGCCCATGCTTTGGGCCTCACTCTTACCAAGCCTTTTGGCAGATGTTATTCCTTGGAAACCAAGCAAGTTCCGTTGATTGGCCAAATCAAAGACGTGCAATTTGCATTTGCGGCATTCCTAGAGAAGAGAGTAAAGATGACAATCCTCGTTGCTGACATTCCAGCAGCCTACGGAATTTTCCTGGGAAGAAGCTTTTGCAGTGAAGTTGGTGGGGAGATTCATATGGATTGGTCTAAGGATAGAATCCCTGTTAAAGGTGTAATGCAAACTTTAGAGCCAGAATCACAAAATAAGTACTTGGTTACTAGCTCTGAGGACCCCAAAGCTCAAATCCTTTTTGAATCATCAGGGATGGGGAACTATTTCTTGTCTACCGAGTCTGACAAAATGGTCGTTCTCGTTCAAGAAGGATATCTTAATAAGATCTGGACCTTGCAGTTCGATGGCAGCTGTGCAACCAGCGGATGTGGTGCCAGAGCCATGCTAATATCTCCCGAGGAAGAAGTCATTCCTCTCTCTTTCAAGTTGTAGTTTTTTAACACAAATAATACTGCTGAGTATGAATCTTTGTTACTTGGCATGCAAGCCGCAAAAGAAAGAGGGATTAAGAATCTGAAAGTGCAAGGCGATGCGGAGCTAGTTGTGAATCAAGTTAAAAGGATTTACCAAGTGAAGAATGAAAGGCTCAGGCATTACCGTAACGCGGTGTGGGACAACATTGAAGAGTTTGATGATTTTTCAATTGAATCCATTCCAAGAACCTAAAATGACATGGCCGATTCATTGGCTGTTTTAGCATCCCTCATGCTCCCTCACCCAGGTTTGAAAACAAACAAATACACCATTGAGGTGGTTTTCCGCCCGAGCGTGCCAGACAATTCTCAGCATTGGCAAGTATTCAATGACGATAATCAACTCATTGCCTTTCTAGAGAAGGTGGAAAATTTTAAAGAATTACACTTTGAAGGATCTACTTCCACTTGCCGTGAATCAGTCACCGATCAAGACGATGAATCTAAAGGGAACGACAACATATGTCAACTCAAAGGAAATAAAATTCCAAAGGGTTTGGTTTCTTTGGAGTGGTTGTTCGACAGGCATGACCGTTTTGTGAAAAAGAAGAGGCGAGATGATCCTGACTCATCCCCAGAAACTGAACCGGTCAATATAGGTTCGGTAGAGCACCCGCAATTTGTGAACATTGGAAAATGTTGCACGCCTGAAGAGAAGCGGAAATTTGTCAAGTTGCTGAAGAAATACATGGATGTATTGGCATGGTCCTATGCTGATCTAAAGTCTTTTATGCCAAAGGATGTCCAGCATGACATCCCGTTGAAAGAAGATGTCAAAGCCTTTCGCCAGAAGCAAAGGCATTATAATCCTAAAATCTCAGGCACCATCCAGGCCGAAATTCAGAAGATGCTGGATGCGAGAATCATCTTTCCTATCCATCACAGTACTTGGGTAGAAAATATTGTGCCAGTGCACAAGAAAAATGGCGAGATACGCATATGCGTAGACTTTCACAATTTGAATCAGGCTTCCTTGAAAGACAACTACCCACTTCCCATAATGGATCAAGTTCTGCAAGCAGTAACTGGATCAGAGATGTTGTCCATGCTTGATGGTTTTTCAGGTTACAATCAAATTGAAGTTTCACCTGAAGATCAATTTAAAATAGCATTCACTACTCCCTGGGGTACATTTGCCTACAGCAGGATGCCTTTTGGCCTAACTAATGTTGGTGCCACTTTTTAGCGGGCCATGGACTTTGCATTCAAAGGTATGATGGGGAAGGTCATTGTGGTTTATCTAGATGACTTAACTGTGTTCTCTAAACAACGAAATGATCATTGTGATCATTTGGAGCAAGTGTTGGCCAGGTGCCGAGAACATGGGATCTCCCTAAACCCAAAAAAGTCTGTTTTTGGAGTCACGGAAGGAAATTTGCTAGGGCATGTGGTTAGCAAAGAAGGAACAAAGATAGATACTGAAAGAGTTAAGGCTATTCAAAGCCTTACTCTGCCTACAAGAAAGACTGGTGTTCATTCTTTCTTCAGAAAGGTGAACTTTCTCAGGCGTTTTGTTCCTGAATTTGCTGAGAAAACTCGTCACATATTGAACATGATGAAGGGGTCACCAACTTTTAGATGGAGCAAGGAAGGAAAAAGGTCGTTTGAAGAAATAAAAGCTTCTGTTGCTCATGCACCAGTCTTGGTGTGTCCTGATTTCTCCAAGGACTTCATCATGTATAGTTACGCATCTGAGCATACTATGTCCGCAATCTTGATGCAAAAGAATTCGGAGGATGTTGAATCTTCGATTGTGTTCATGAGCTCTCCCCTCAAGCCTCACGAACTAAAAATGTCTCAACTGGAAAAGCATGCCTTCACCGTTGTCAAAGCAGTGAAAAATTTCAGGTATTACATTCTAAACTCTCATATGGTGGTGCTGGTCCCTGACACAGCGGTCAAATCGATTCTAACTCAACAGGAGTTAGGAAGCTTGCGAGGAAATTGGATCGCAAAGGTCTAGGAGTATGACCTGGATATTAAACCAACCAAGCTGGTAAGGGGCAAGGGCCTATGTCAGCTTATGGCTGAAAACAAAGATTCAAAAAACCCTGATGAAAGGGGTGACTACACCGATGAAGCACAGGACCGGCTGAAAAAACCTGATTCACTGCCTCTGGTCCTATTTGTTGCGACTAATGATGAATGGTATTCCGATATCGCTTTCTTCCTCACCTACGGTGAATGCCCAGTGTACCTAACTGCAAAGGAGAAGTGCACTATAAAGCTCAGAGCAAGCTAAATATGTCATCTGGGATGATGGTTTATATAAACGTGGGATAGATGGCATCTTTTTGCGATGTGTTGACAAACCACAATAGGTAAAGTTACTCGAAATTTTTCATAATTCAGCCTGTGGAGGTCATTTCTCTTCCTCCGTGACATCACATAAGGTCATCCGAGCCAGGTACTATTAGCCGATGCTCTTTGAAGATACAGCCACCAGGGTGGCAAAGTGTGAACCTTGCCAGCAGTTCGTCGGCAAGCCCAAGTTGGCTGCTTTTCCCCTTAGGCCTGTCATTGTCAACGAACCATTCAGGCAATGGGGAATTGATTTTATTGGTGCACTCAATCCTCAATCGAGTGCCGGACATAGCTATGTCCTTACAACAATGGATTACTTCACCAAGTGGGTGGAAGCCATACCTGTCAAGCATGCCACTTCTGAGGTGGTTTGCAATTTCATTAAAGAAAATATCATTGTCAGGTTTGGCGTTCCAAACAAGATTATTGCTGATAATGCTTCTAACTTCTCCTCGCGAGAAGTTATTAGTTTTTGCTATGAATATGGGGTAACTTTGGCTCACGCCTCAGATTATTACCCTCAGGGAAATGGTCAGGCAGAATCCAGTAACAAGAACTTGGTGACCATCATACGAAAGTTAGTGGATGAGAATCAGCGAATGTGGCACAAGTCTTTGTATGACGCTTTGTGGGCCGATCGTATTACTCCCAAGAGGTCTCTCGGCATGTCACCTTTTCAAGTGTTATATGGCACTGATGTCGAGCTTCCCATTTCTTCAGAACTTCCTACTCTGTGCTTGGCACGAGCTATCGAAGATGAAACTTTCCAAAATTCTCTTGAAAAGAGAATCATGTATTTGATAGAGCTCGAAGAAAAGAGGGTAAGAGTGGTCGACAGGATCACTGAACATCAGAATCAAGTCAAGAGATTATTCGATAAAAAAGATAAGCAAAGGGATTTCCGAGTGGGAGACCTCGTTCTTCTGTGGGACAAGCGAAGAGAGCCAAAGGGCATGCACGAAAAGTTTGATTCCCTGTGGAGAGGGCCCTTCAAGATCAAGCAGCTCAATGGAGAGAATAGTTTCTATCTCTCATATCTGGATGGAACTGAGCTCCCGCTTCCTTATAGCGGGTAACACCTGAAAATCTTCAAGAAGTAGAGCTCGCTCTCTTCTTTGTACAGTTTGCTTTGGTTGTGTGTTTGTTTTCGTCGTGTGTTTGCTTTCAGTTTGTTGTGTGTTTCCTTTGTTCTCCCTCCGGTCGCCCTTGTTTTTGACTCTGTTACCCAATGGATAGGCACATGAGATCTGGGATTCTCTACCCCCAAGTTTGCTCAGGGATAGTCCCCAGAAAGAGCCAGATGTTATCCTATAAAATTGACAAGGACAATTTTACCGATAACCATACCAAAAATTTTGTTCCGATCCCTCATTAGGGATCCCTTACGTTCGGAACGTTGTAAAATCCCTTTTCCGGGAAATCTGGTTTACCAAACTTAGTCATTTTTGGTCTTGTGGTTGGGCACATGGAATTGCCATGTAACATCACCTTTTGGTGCGCCCCCTTTAAATCCTTTGGCGCATGGTTCTTTGTGTCAACACACCTTTTGGTGCACCTTGATATGTTGATTCTTCCCTGCGTGCGCCAAGGCGCATGCACCTTCATGTTAACAACCCTTTTGTTGCGCCACTTTTTGGTGCGCCAAAGGCGCACATAACCTCATGTTGACACCACTTTTGGTGCGCCAAAGGCACACTTAACCCCATGCTGGCAAGTGCTTTGGTGCGCCAAAGGGCGCATGCTTTCCTATGTCGACAGTAATTTTCATGCGCCCTTTACAGAGTTGGTGGCGCATTTATTACTGACTCACCTATATATATTTTTACGCGCGCCTGCAAATGTCATTATCACCAGATGCAAAACACGTGATTTCTATTGTATTCTCTGAGCCTGTCAGTTCAAGTCTGCACTGTCGTTTTCAAACACGTAGTGGACCCGTTTGCGCGTTTTTCGCTATTTATCTAGGTAAGAGGTTCTTATCTCTTTCATGTGTTTTATGCATTTTTGGTTCTTTGTATGCTTGTTGGTTTGGTTTTGGATTGAAATATTGAACTAGCCCCCCCTTGCTGTCTTTCCATATTCCTCCCCCTCTTTCCAGATCTGCTGGTAGAGGAAGTTGTCTGAAAGCATGGTTCAAATCCCTTCTGGTTAAGCCATTTCATTACCCAAATAACCCTGCAAAAAGAGGAAAAGAAGAGAAAAGAGAAGCTAAACCATGTGGAAAACCCCTCTGAGGGTGATTAAAGCTCTAAAAAAGACTTTGTTTTCCTTTTTCCCTTTGGCGCATCTGTCACCCCTGCAACATGATTAAAATCTGCGCCAATGGCGCACCCATCATGCCTGTTACATCATGAACTTTTGCGCCCTCAAGGCGCACTTCCTTCGCATGCTGCAAGCGCTAGCCTTGCACCCTCCTTGGCGCACCCAGCATCGGTGCAACATCAGCTTAATCCACGCTAAGTACAAAGCTTTGAAGGCGCAAGCGCATTCCCCATTACAGCAACATCATGTTGTGTAAACCCTCCGTGCGCCGCACAAAGTTGCCTTTGGCGCACGAGAAGTTCCTGTTACACAAATCATACATGCGCCTTTGGCGCACCAAATCTCCATGCAATATGAAAAATCTATGCGCCTTTGGCACATCCTGTCTCTATGTAACACGGTGTTTCCATGCGCCCTTTACAAAATGTACCCTGCAGTACCCATGCGCCATGCGCCTTTGGCGCTGATTTAACCTTTGCAACACCTCTTTTCTGTGCACCTTACCTATTTAGCCCTGTAAGCTACAGCTTTCATGCGCCCTGTGCCCTGAGCCTCAAAATCACTAACTCTTTCTTCTGTTAACATTTCAATGGAAGATCAAATGGCTAATACAACCTTTTTGGATTGGGTCTCACTTCTTCTTCGTGCAGATCAGCAATTAAGCTCAGAAGAACATATGTCTACATCAAGCAAGAGACCTACCAAATCCAAAGGCAAGGCCAAACTTACAGAAGAAGAGATGAAATACAAGTATCAGAGAGTCAGAATGCCCGACTCCCAGGCCAAATGCGACCTAGATATCAGGGACTCAGAGTTGGGTCACATTGATATGGAGGAATTCTGGGTCAGGACTCAGAAGGTAACTAGAAGTCCATGGATGGACAAACTAATGGGCAGTGCCCTACACTTCACTGGAGGAATCCCAGTCAGCACCATCAACAATGAATTCATGATGGTGGTCACCCGGTGCTACAACAAGGACACAAGGTGTGTCGTAAATGACAAGGGCGAGGTCGTCATTAACCTCACTGCCCGCCACTTTGAGATAATACTCGGCATCCCTCATCACCGGCACTTTGTGGCCATCAGCCGAGAGGATTGCATTAAGGCCTAGGATGACAACGAAGATCAGTGTATGCAGCTGATGAACGAGGTCTATTTGAAGAATAAAAAGGTGGTGACCCGATGGCCTCAAATCATCCACCGCAGTGACTTCTCAGAGGAGCTCAGCGACACCATCACATTCCTGAGCAGGGTCTTTGGGCTTCCTGACGCCCACTTTTTCCATAAATGGATTCCTGCGGTACTTAGAGACCATGAACAAGAACGTGCCCGATCAGCGCTTTTGCTGGGGAGAAATAATAAGAAGCACAATCTCCGAGCAGTTTCAACAATTCAATACAACATCGAGATTCTACATGAACTCCTATGTTGTTTACGCTGCAGCATCAGAGAGAGACTACCCAGGCCTGATACGAAGTGGGGTTTGGCCTCAGGTCAAAATATATGAGTACTACCCAGAATTGAGGCTAGAGAATAGCATCTCTCAATTCACAAAGATTAACGATGTGTTTTTCTATCACATCATCTGCCAGTTGAGGCCAAATATGACTTACGGTCGTACGACCAAAAGCATAGTGGCAGCCACTGAGAAATGGGGGGCCCTGTTCACCCAATTTCCCACATTCACCTATCTGAGGGTAGCCAACTTCTTGGGAGAGCCGACCAGACTGCCGAGGTATGTTGGGCCCAAGCTGATTTTGCTGGAGCTGTCAAGATAGCTGATTACATATCACGAGAAGTGCCTCAAAAGAAAGAAGGGTGGAACTCCTTTCCCCCTCACAGTGGGCCGATATACATGCCTTACCCACCACAAGGCAAAGGACATGTTCGCAGAGCTGGAGCTGCTTAATTTGAGACATGATTTCTCGGCCAGGCCTACCTTCGACCCAAGGAATTGTCTGCCAAGGGCGAAACTTGATCCAATCCACGTCCCCCAGATCGAGGACATCTACATCGACATCATCCATGAGGTTGAGCTCAGGAGAAAGGATCATTCTCACTTAGCCTTGGCAGAAATCATCCAATATGGGGTAGCAATTGTCCCCAAAGGCTTCCAGACTACGGAAGATGAAATAGACCAAGTATATACTAACACGGATGGGGACAATTGGCCTTTTCCAGCCATTGATAGAACTAAGGCACCTCAGACGATTGAGGAGAGGGTCAAGGAAACTCTGCGCAGAACAGAGCATTGGTGCCGGATGAACGGGTTAATCTACCTCGGGGTTGATTTCACAACCTCCCCATTGGGTAACGCACCTCCCCGATCTAAACAGCAGCCTAAAGGCAAGGGCAAAGGCATAGAGGGTGAATCCAGCACCACTCAGGAAGAAGCTCCAGCAAGTCCTCCTTCCGCCGCACCCGAACAGGTTATAACTCTGGCTTCGCCAGAGAAAGAAGCAGAAGAGGATGTTCCAATAGGCCCATCCACTCAGAATGTTAGCATTGCTACAACAACCCAGGTCCCTTCTATCCCTTCCTCTTCCCTTCCTTCCCCTCCTCGAGCGACTCAAGCGGCCAATCCTTTGGTCATGTCCACTCCCCCTTCTTCTACTCCTCCCCCCGCTTCTTCGTCTATCTTCTCTTCCCTTGCGGATCTTTCCCCCTCCATTTCTTCCCTCATCTCTGAGCTCCCTTCCCTTCCTATGTCTTCCTCGGCTGCAGTATCCCTTCCTCCCGTGGGCACTTCTTCGGCTATTCTCTCCATGCCGCCCCCACGTGTCTCCACGTTTTTCCCCTCTACAACTGCAGCTGCCCCCTTTTCCATTTCCGGCCCTTCTCCCATAGGTCCAGCCTGGATCTCCCAGCAGCTAAGTCAGCAAAAGAGGAAAGTTCACATCACTCTAATGGACTTTTCTGTAATCCCATCTAAGGGGACAAAGAAGCAGAAGCCCGTCACACGCTTCTCTCAAAGTGCTGCAGGAGAGAGGGTTATGGAGATCACATACCCCAATCCTCTCAAGGAGAAAAAGGATCTGTCTCCGACAGATTATACTGTGACCCAAGTCACAATGGGGACATCTTATGAAAGCCTTCAGGGGGAAGCCCTTTCTGCAGTTGACGCCCTCTGTAAGAAGCTTCAAGAGACAAAGGAAGAGAAAAGGCAATTGAAAGAGCAAAAAAAATATCTGCTCCAAGCCTTACAGAAGATGGGTAGTGTGCCTCCCACAACTGCCGCCGAGACTTCTGAGCTTCTCAGCTAGGAGAAAATCAATGAGTATGCAAAGATCGGCGAGCAGGGTATGTCCATTTCCGCTTGGAGGCGCCAAATCCTCAAAGACAGCAAAAAAGTAATCGCTAAGTTCTCCAACTTATATCTAAGCATCAATAAGGTGAATAAAGAGCTACAAGCGTTGGCGGGACCCCATATCAGAAGAGCTGGAACATGCTAGACTGCAGCATGAGACCTTCCAACAAATGTTTGACTGTTCAATCGAAGATCTGGTCAAGTTCAGCGTCTTCAGCCATCCCGGGGCCCTCAACAAAATCATGTCCACTCTGGATTACCGGGTGGATCAGTTGGAATTTGTCCTAGAAAAGATTGACAAAGTAAAGGAAGAATCCCTGGACGTGATGCACCAAATGGAACGGATTGTTCTTAACATGTCGCCAGGGTTAGTTACTCCTTCCTTCACTTTAAGGAAAGCTAATGAAACCACCCAGATCTTTCAAAGAGATCATTTCTCAAGGGATGAGGCCAGAGGTCACTTTTGATGTAGAGTCTATCAATAGCCTTCTGGCCTACCGGGACTTCATTGGGTTACTCATTGAAGCAGGAAAACGACTATTCCAAACTCCCTGAGAAACTCATAGATGAGCAGGAGACTTGTGAGGTGATTAGTGATCAGCACAAGGATCCTTCCCAGGATCAGCTAGGGCCAATGATCAACAAGTTTATGGAGTACCACTCTCAATTCCATATCTCGTCACCTGAGAAACAACAAAAGCAGTCCACCCACTTTCGGCCGTAGGATGACGACGACGAGTAGCTTCTTCTTCTTCTTCTTCTTCTCTCTCTCTCTTCTTCGACTTTATTTTTGGGAATATCTGGAGTATGTTGATACAAATGATGACATCATCCATGTTGCATCATAGGATGATGTCATCCATCAAGTTGTCAAAAGTCAACATGACTTTTAGAGTATTTTGTAAATATCTTTGTAAATAAGTTGTTGGCTCCCTTTTGCCTTCTTTTCTCTCCTTCTTCTATAAATACCCCAATACTTGTTGTATTATGGATGGATGAATATCTTTCAAATGAAAAATAGAAGTGAGGAGAAAAGACTTTGAGCTTTTTGTAATAGAAGGAAAATATTAATACAATATTTAGACTTTGTGCTGAATACATGTGTTATGTGCATTGGATCTTTCTTATGTTAGATATGTGAGTTTATTCTGTTGGACCTGCTTCTGTTTTATTGTCATTTATTTATCATCAGTATTGCTTTTCTCATTTATGCAAGTAGGTTTGGCTCTGTCATTACTACCAATCCCAAAAACATAAACCTTCTGACCTTTCTGCTTTGGAATTCATTTCTTTTCTCCCTTCGGACCTAATCTTTCTTCATCCCCTCTTCCTTTTCTTTCTTTTTGCAGTTGGAAACACCCCTATTGGGATGAGATCCCAAACCCCCGAAGGCAGAATTTGTGAGACTTGCATAGATTCCTGCTGGTAGAATAGCAATAAACCAGTTTCACTTTGCTGACTCAAAGAGGGGCTATGCCCTGCACACTGTTGGCTCGTTTATCCATAAATCTGCCCAAGCAACAGATTTTCGGGCCAACACATTAAAAGGAACTTGGATGAATTGGGAATAAACCTTGTTTTTAAAAAATAAATTGATGGCAGTTATTTGATTAACAAATCATTTTTCATGGTTATTTTCTTATGATATTGTGAATCTATTTTGTAATTACTAACCATTTTGTGAAGGTCATAGCACTAGTCAAAGAAAGGAGGACCTAAAGAAAATTTCTAAATACACGTGTGATTTTAGGTTGCCAAAATGAGTATGCCAAAAACCACATTAAGTCTAAAAGATAAAAAATACACCAAAATCATCACATTATATTTACATGTTTTGTTTAAGAGCTATGGATCGTCCGCTCAAGTAGGACATAACCCCTTTGGCATAAGCCTTAAGCTATAACAATGGGGGTGGTGCTAGGAACCATAAAGTAGTTTATGCAAGAGGGAACCTTGTGAATGAAATAGGAAAGTGCTCCACACCACCAACTTGTCTAGTACACCTTGGTGATATTAGCATCAAAGATATCCATATCATGACCCCAGTGAAAGTATTACTAAAGGCACTTCGGTGCTCATTATACTGAAGGGGGTAAAGTAAAGCCAAGATACTACCATATTAGTCAGTGTGACTTTTTGGGTAAATCGTGCTCACTTTTAGATATCTTGTGACACCTAGAGAGAGAACCACCTAGGAACATTACCAGCTTGGATCCATTGTTTTTATCGTAGCTAGTATACTTGAGAGCTCTCACAAAGTGACAACTTTGTTAGATTCAAAATTATTGTTTTTCAAACAAGGAAAAGAATATTTTAAAGTTGAAACCGCATGAAATTGCATCACGAAATATACTAAGTGTTATTTTTTCCTAGTTTTTCACTTATCTTAAGAAAAAAGCAAAACTCTGTGAAAATAACACTAAGTTTATTTCAACACCACTTCGTTTACACCCTTGTTTTTCTGTTGCCAATTTTTGGACGAAAGGAAACAACATATACAAATACCGCTAGATATCACATGTCCACCACTTTTATATTCTACTTGTGTGACTAGGTTGTAATGCCAGAGCACAAGTGTTGAAAGTGTGCATGGTACATGCTCAAGATCTAGTATGCCCCCTTGTCTCAAAAACCCATATACGAGACTTATTATCATCCTAAGTAGGAGATTTCTTCCTTGTCTTCTTTTTGAGTTGTTACACTACCCACATTGTAGCCATACAATTGAGATATTTAAGTCTTGTTTCCATTGTGGAATTAGGTGTTGTAGAGTTAAGTTGTGTACATGCATAGAAATTTCTTGTGATACTTAGACGTAGTTTTTAGATCCTAAATTTGTCTTGGGTTTTTTAGTGTTGAGGATACATTTTTAGCCTCACAATAACATAATTTTGACACTAGAAATATTTCTTTCCCAAAATCTTGGTTCATGTTTCCAAATAGTGTCATTACGTTGCTCACATTGTTATCATCCATTTTACAAGACTTAGACTTTGTTAGTGTTTAGAAACTGGTTTTTAGTATATCTTGTTAGAGGATTACGTCAACATTATCTTATCATTTAGGCCTTTTTTGTTGCAAACTCAACCTAACTGGTGATGTTGTGTTGTCACTATTTGGTTGCAAACCTATCTAGACAAAATATTAGAGAATAAACTATTAGGTGTAAACCAAATTTTGAGAGTGGTATGTCATTGTATTATTCTAAGGAAAACTTGTGTCGTATATTACCTTTCTACAGTAGGTTTTCTTTATTCTTTAGTTTTTACGTTCGTTTTGACCTATCACTTTTGTGGCTATTCTATATTCACCTTGTTTTAACAACTTAGGGTCATTACGCTATGCAATTTGACTAGGGTCCCTTGTTAGTAAACCTTAGTGGAAATATTTCGTGTTATACCTTCTATTCTAGGTAATTACTACTACAAGAATGGGGTCATGAAAGTTGGAAGCCAATATATTTGGAGGTGACAACCCTCTTATGGAGAATAATCTCATTCTGCCCATTTTGATGACTACATTTTTCATAACAAATATGAAGTTATTATGCGGATTGTGGAACTAGGAGCCAAATTACCTTCCATAGTAGAACCTTCTCTTATAATCGACATGGTTCAAGGAGAAGAAGAAGTAGACCTCCCTAATCACACTCTTAACAAAATTTTAAATCTAGGTCATGCCTCTACTTCTGCAAGGTAGAATAATGAGGAGATACTATTTGAAAATGATGGAGACTATCATTTGCCTCCTATAAAAATGTATTACGAAGATCATGAAGAATTTGTTCATCATGCACAACCTCCTCCTAGAAAAGATCATCATGAAATACCTAATAAACAGGTTATGTTAGAACAACAGGTCTAATCCCTCACCTGTCAATTGGAATGTTTGGCTTTGCATATACAAAAGGAACAACCAAAAGTTGTGAAAAAAACTATACCAAAGAAAAAACCTAAATCTTCTTTTTACAAATTCCTAATAAATAATCATAGACGGGAGGCACAAATAGATCCTTATGAAGAGATTCTTACAAAAAATTGGGGTTGGCATACACCTAGGCTTAACCCTTTGTAAACACCTATGCGGCCAACCACGCAAGATCCTCTTTTTAATCAAGAGTGGTCAACAATGAAGATTGTCTTTCAAGCATTACAAGAGGGTCAAACCGGTAGCAATAACAATAATTATCATTTCGATGAGTTATGTTCTTACCCATTTGACAAAGCCATGTTATGGGTACCCTCATGATCATATAAAGAACTTTTATATGGCATGTCAAGAGGTGGCATTCAACGACAATTATCATATGTGCTTGTTTCCATGAAGTTTAGGGGTAACGACGCTAGAATGGTTTGTGCATATCCCTAAGGGATCCATATCAACACGGCTAGAACTAGCAGAGAGTTTCTTACAAAACTTATCTTTCAATATATTAAGTGACGTTACCATGGTAGATCTTTGCAATGCCAAGAAAATAAACAATGAAAACTTCGCTGCATTTTTACAAAGATGGAGAGGGTTAGCTAGTTGCTTTCTTTGCTCCCTACCCGAAAAGTAGCTAATAGGAATATTTTTCCCAACCTCCATCTAAACATTACATTCCAGTTACAAATTCATTGTGGTAACATGTTTGAAGATGTAATAGATAAAGGGAGTCAATTTGAAAAGGAATTGTTAGTTAGGGGGACTCTAAAACCTTTCTCTCATGAACACAACGATTCTAAATCTAATGATAAAACATTTTCCTAATAGAGACAAAAATTTTGTTAGTGATGGGATAGTAGACTCTAAATAGGTGTAAACCATACAGAACCACACATCTTTGAAACTTGCAAAGGGTAATCCACTTACCAAGTATAAACACCACACCTTTACTCATATATCTGAATCCATATCATCTATACTAAAATATTTGGAGGCCATTAACATGGTTAAGTACCCTAAAACGCAACCCTACAGGGTTGATACACCCACACCATCATGGTTTAGGGAGAATGAATTCTGTGGGTTCCATTGCTTAAAGGGTCATAAACCTGACAAGTGTTTATGATTAAAACACTATATCCAAGACCTAGTCGACATCGGTGATATTGAAGTAGACTCTGCTGTCATGGAAAAATATCCAAATGAAAACTTAGGGATCTTTAAAGAGCCTTTTTCCCAATCATGAAGAAAGAAAAAATCCGGATCAAAGACAATCATCTCAGAATAAAAATTCTAACTATATGTCAAACAAAGACTATTTTGATGCCTTGATAGGTTGTGTTGACCCACTCATTGAGAAAATCAATACAATTAGAATTAAGACAAGATAGTGCATTGTGGAAACACGAATTGTTTTCCTTGTTATAAATTCTTAGCCTACTACCCCTGGTCCTCAAGAGAGTAACTATGATGTGTTGAATCAACTAGAAAAAACTATGGCTAAGATTTCCATCTTAGACCTTCTAAATATCTCTAGTGTCCATAAGGATATACTTTACAAAATCTTATAGGGATCAGGAGTATCCATTGATGTTGACCCAACACATTTTCAAGCCATGGTAGCACAACTTGTTCCTTTTGAACACATAACCTTCAGCACTACAAAAGTCCTAGGTAAATATCGTTCACATAACCTACCATTGCATATTGAGGTTATCATAAAACATAATAAGGTTAAGAGAGTGCTTGCAAATGGTAGATCAGATCTTAACATATGTACTCTCAAATTGGTCCACCTGCTAGGCTGCACAAAAGTGGATCTAGAAACAAAAGTCATCACCATTAAGGCATATGACAATGAAGAACAACAATCAGCTGGAATTATCACTTTGTTATTAGAAGTGGGTCCTGTAACACATGATACGAAGTTCCTCTTAGTGAAAATTCACATCACCCCCAAAATGACCTATGGATATGCTTTTCTAAGGAAATGTTATTTGGTGTGAATGCACAACATTGAGATTTCCCAAAGTGTGGGACCTTTGCAAATGGGGAAAGCTCTCCAGAGAAGGTTAGTTCCTCTTCCTAAACTACCTACCACAAGTTATTCCAGTGCAGGAAAGCTAATCTAATCCTAATCTAACTATGCCAAGAAGACAAAGATAGAGAAAAGAGGAAAAAATAGAGCCTACACTAAAACGGTGATACACCAGACAAGGAAAATGTTGAACATCTATCAAAACTTCCATGGAAACAAAGAGAGGTGAGCAATGGAAAGGATGGACAAGTGCATCCAAAACCAAGGATGGATTTCACATAAAAAATGTTCCAAAAATCCATGAACACGGCCCCAAAACCTGAAATATACATTCAAACATGCACAAATACCTGCAATGAAGAGAGGCAAGAAGAAAACAAGAAAAAACAAGCAAGGATAGAGAAATGCATCACTTGCTCCAAAAGTTTGTACAAAACATCATTTCACTAGTAAGAGGCAAAAAATGTCATTACAGAGCAAGGGAGGAGGTTCAAACTCCATTTTCGACCCTAGGGAAGAAAAAAAGGGAGAGGTAGAGAAGAATGATGAACAACCTTTACAAATGAGCCAAATCTGGCTTTTAACCATCAAACAGAATGAAAGAAATGTGGAAAACACAGGAAAATTGAATTGAAACTCCAACCACAAAACAATCCCTACAAACTCACCTACAAAGTGATGGGCTTCATGGAAAAAATCCCATACCCCAAAGTACATTGCTCTATAAAGCAAGAAAGAGGCCCATACTTCATTAATTTTGGTGGTTGGGGGCATTTTCTACATTTTTTGCATGACAGAGACATTTTCCTATTTATCTCCCAAAAATATCCATACAAATCAAAATTTAATATTCCATCTTGTAGAGGATCTCAATATCTTTCCATTGATATAAAAAACGTGAAAATCTGAGCTTTGGATCAAAAGATATGGCCCTCTAAAGATTTAGGGGGAAAACTGGCAATTTTAGGGCAAAAATCGGGTTGGCAGGCTGAAACTTGAACATTTTCCCCTTTTTTGAATTTGGGAAAAATTTCCAAAAAATCTTTGTGCCCCACTACTCCACTACCACATTTCACTCTCTGATTCGCTGATGGAATATGGGCTCAAACTCCGCCCTTTTCCTTTTGATTTTTCATTAGAAAAATTTCCCAATTTTTCTACGCGCCCTGCTCTCCCGGTGACGCGTGCCACTTCCTAGTTCACTTGGTGGGGGTGCACTTTTTTTTCTCCATTTATGCCTTTGTCACTTTGGTAAAAAAACAAAATTTCCTTCGCGTCCCCGACTCCCGCCACTGATGTGGGACACGTGGCACTTTTTCATTGCTTGGTGGGGATGCGGCCCTAATGATTACCTTTGTGCCTTTTTGGTTTTTTGGGAAAAAAACCAAAACTTCTCCCGCTGCCCCAACTTCTACTGCTGACAGGACATGTGGCATCCTCTGGTTGATTCGTGGGCCTCTAACGAATTTTTCTCCATTCCGTCTGCGGGCATGCAGGCCAGTTTTTCCCTTTTTCACCATTTTCCCTCTTTGGAAAAGTTTCCAACTTACCTCTACCAGCCCGACCTCCACCACCACGTGGCATCTTCTCATGGGATGTGGCCCTGTCAAGGGAAATTTTCCCTAAAAAACTCTACCGAGCCATAACTTGAAACTTACAAGGAGTTAGGAGGAAAATTTTACCTTTTTGGAAAGGTGAGAAAATTCTCTATCTGATGAAGCCATTTCCAAGGTCCTTTGAGTGCTTGAAATATGTAAAAATTGAAGTTGAAGCACAAGGAAAGAATGAAGGAAAGTTAGCCAAAATAAGCAGGGGGCTCATTTTGGATAACAATTTGGTGACTCTCAGGGGTCATCTACTTGTTAGATGAATGATCAATGGTCTTTGAAGCATCCATTGGGCATGGAGTCAAGCCTGATAACCAATTCAGATCTGAACTATGAAAATATGACCTTTGAGCCACTTGGAAACCCACTGAACTTGGAGTTGATCCTCAACAAAATGCCACTGAAATGGATCGTGCAAGAGCAAAACCAGCACCACAAAAACTATGTAAAAAATTGGAAATCATAAATAACCCAAGTTCGATATGTATAGTGTGCACAAGCAATTCTTCTGCTGAAAGAAAACCTACCTACACTACTCTAACTGGAAGAAAATATGAGCTAAACAAACCCTGCAATTAGTTGTGTAAAATAGCTTCCCTTCTTCAAAATTTGCAGCCATGCAATTGATTTGGAGTTGAGTATGGCTGCTTAGATGAGTGGAAAATCAATAAGAAGCTGGTCTTCTACCCAAATCAGCAAGGTGTCAACTGAAAACAAATCAGATACCTCTTTTAGTTGCTCTGCATTTGGATTGAAGAGGTATAACAACTGATCCTTAGTACTTTGTAGCTCATCCTCATGCTTAGAAGAAAGCATGACTAGTTGTGGCTTCTCCTTTAGCTCCAATGATGCCAAATACCTGATTGGGAAAGGTCTGATCTATTTGATATGCCCATTGCTCTGATTTTCAAATCCAAAATTGGAGTCCTCTTGTAGACCTTCTTGAGTGGAAGGTGTGGAAGAAATGATGGAACTCTTCTGTTGTTTTCCTTCCTCCTCCAGTGAAGAACATGGAAGATTTAAATCTTCCAATCTTGATTCCAAAGAGCTTCTATAAGATGCATACTCCTACAAATGAAAGTTCTCCTCCATGACAACAAGCTCAAGTGTTTGGAATGTGGATGATGAAGGAGAAAATGGTGTGATTTCTATTAGGTCCTCTTCATCAAAATAGTCCTCCAAATCTTACAGATAAACTACCTCATTGTTTTCCTATTGTAAATGTTCAACCTCTCCCATGGTGTTCTCTTGATCTGTAACTTGATCACCATGGTTTCTTTCATCCTCCAACATTGAGTTTGAAAGATAAAACTCTTTTTCAACACTAGAACTCGAGAGAGATGAAGTAGAAAGAAGAACTGAAGGTTCTTCTATAGCCTGCTTTATGCTCAAAGCTTTTGAATCTACACTTTTCTCCTCCACAACTGGAATGTGCTCCTCTTCTTTTGGATTTGGAGCAGCGTCTCCTTCCTCTATTGTTTTAAGACAATCTTTCTTTTGATTTAACTCTTCCTCTAGCATGAATTTTGTCAAGTCAAACTCTTCAATCTGCTACTCTAGAGGACAAGTTGGGGCTGCAGGATCTCTTTTAGAGCTTTCCTCTTCCATGGCTAATTGTGCAACTTGAATTGGATCAAAATCTTCTTCAAGTAGAGTGCTAACATGGAAACTACATTCTGAGTAAATTGATTATTGATCTGCCTCTTCTTTTTTCTCTTCTTCTACTGCAACAAAATCAGTTCTAACCACCACTTGTTCTTCAACCTTTACCTCCTCTGTAGGCTTCACCAATAAAGGAATTTTTTGAATCCCATATCTAAGAGCCAAACTTACTAAGCTCTTAATCATTCCTTCTTTTCTTGGTTCTTCCTCTTACTATCCTTCATGACTGATTTTTGCAATTTCTTCTTCCCAACATGGATTTGGGAATGCAAGAGGAGGGGTAGGTTGTGACTCAACCATTTTCTTATTTGTTTGTGGTGGTGGAAGAGATAAAAATTCTTGTTTCCTTGGAGTGGAAGGTATTTCTTTTTGCTCTTGTGGAGGGGATTTGGATTTGGAATGGGAAAAGGAAAAAATAATTGAGATGAAGTGGAAGACTAGGAGATGGAGAAATGGGATCAACATTTGGGGCAGCATATGGAAAACTTGAAGCTTAACACTACTGAAATGATACAGATTGAGAAATAGGAAAAGAAAGAGTATGAGATGGTGTGCTTACCCATTGAAAAGGTTACTGAATACTCCTCTCATACACCTCTATTCCCTCAGTCCACTTTGCAAGTAATGGCAGTGTTGCAATCATGAATTCAAGCTTCTCTTGAGGGTTGTAATGCCTTGAAAAAGATCCCACCCATGGACAAGGTGCTCCACAACTGATTCCAAATGCTTTTATTTGTGTTTGAGCCCTAGATTACACCATGCCAATCTCCATTTTTTGGATTTTCTCCAACAAATCAACACCTTGCATTTGATTGTCTTCATTGTATGCATACCCCTGCTCTTGGAAAGAACCATAGCCAAACTAATTTTGGCATTGCTGCTCATATGGGTATGCATGCTGATCTTGAATTTGCTCAAAATTCTGATTTTAAGGAGTTGAAAATCATGTTGGAGGTAGATTTCGATGACACTGCTATTGTAAATGTGAATTCCATGATGGAAATGAAGTCATGATTGCACAACTTCATGGGATGAAAGAAGATGGAAGAGATGGAAGGAAGAATGAATGAAAAATGAATGAAAATGAATGAAAAGGAAGGTCTGTAATTTTAGAGATAGGTTTTTTACCAGATGGAGTCACTAGATGTGTTTGCAATTGCCTCCAAAGGCTGAAATCTTCACAAGAACACACCAACCTGCAAAATATGAAGTGGAAGACCTCTAAGGTCCCCCCTGGCATGCCAAAACTATTAGTGCAAATTCACAACACCCCCAAAATGACCTATGGATCTGATTTTCTAAGGCAATGTCATTTGGTGTGAATGCACAATATTGAGCTTTCCCAAAGTGTGGCACCTTTGCAAACGGGGAAAACTCTCCAGAGAAGGCTAGTTTCTCTTCCTAAAATAACTTCCACAAGCTATTCCAGTGTAGGAAATCTAATCTAATCCTAATCTAACTATGCCAAGGAGACAAAGAGAGAGAAAATAGGGAAAAATAGAGCCTACACTAAAATGATGATACACCAGAGAAGGAAAATGTTGAACATCTATCAAAACTGCCATGGAAACAAAGAGAGGTGAGCAATGGAAAGGATGGACAGGTGCATCACAAAACCAAGGATGGATTTCACACAAAAAATATTCCAAAACTCCATGAACATAGCCCCAAAACCTGCAATAGACATTTAAACATGGATAAGTACCTGCAATGAAGAGAGGCAAGAAGAAAACAAGCAAAAATGAGCAAGGATGGACAAATGCATCACAAAACACATTTTTTATTGCTCCAAAAGTTTGCACAAAACATAATTTCACTAGTAAGAGGGAAAAAATGTCATTACAGAGCAAGGGAGGAGGTTCAAAATCCATTTTTGACCATGGGGAAGAAAATAAGAGAGAGGCAGAGAAGAATGATGAACAACCTTTACAAATGAACCAAATTTGGCTTTTAACCTTCAAACAGAATGAAAGAAATGTGGAAAATGTGGGAAAATATAATTGAAACTCTAACCACCAACAAATCCCTCCAATCTCACCTACAAAGTGATGGGATTCCATGGACAAACCCATACGCTAAAGTACATTTGCTCTGCAGAGCAAGAATAGAGGCCCATACTTCATTAATTTTGGTGGTTGGGGACGTTTTCTACTTTTTTGCATGCCAAAGAAGTTTTCCTATTTTTCTCCCACAAACATCCATCAAAAATCCAAATTTAATATTTCATCATGTAGAGGATTTCAACATCTTTCCAATGATATAAATAATATGAAAATCCAAGCTCAGGATCAAAAGATTATGGCCCTTTGAAGATTTAGGGCAAAAACTGGCAATTTTAGGACAAAAATTGGGTTAGCGGGCTGAAAACTTTGAAAATTTCCCCCTTTTTTGAATTTGGGAAAAATTCCCAAAAAATCTCCATGCCCCGCTGCTCCGCTACCATGTGTCACTCTCTAATTCAGCTGATGGAATTGTGGGCTCAAACTCCACCCTTTTCACTTTTGATTTTTCATTGGGAAAATTTCCCAATTTTTCTACACACTGAGCCACTCTATCAGTGACACATGTCACTTCCTGGTTCACTTGGCGGGGTGTGCTTCAAAATTTATCCATTTGTGCCTTTGTCACTTTGGAAAAAAATAAAGTTTCCTTCGCGCCCCCCGACTCCCACAACTGATGTGGACACGTATGGCACTTTTTCATTGCTTGGTGGGGATGTGGCTCTAATGTTTACCTTTGTGCCTTTTTGGCTTTTTGGGAAAAAAACCAAAACTTCTCCCACCACCCCGACTTCCACCACTGATAGGACATGTGGCATCTTATGGTTAATCTGTAGGCCTCTAACAACTTTTTCTCCATTCCTTCTACGGGTATGCGGGCCTATTTTTCCCTTCTTCGCATTTTGCCCTCTTTGGAAAATTTTCCAGCTTACCTCCACCGACCCAACCTCCACCACCACATGGAATCTTCTCATTAGATGTGGGCCTATCAAAGGAAAATTTCCCCCAAAAACTCCGTTGAGCCATAACTTGAAACTTACAAGGAGTTAGGAGGAAAATTTTACCTTTCTTGAAAGGTGAGAAAATTCTCTATCTGTGATGAAGCCATTTCCAGAATCCTTTGAGTGCTTGAAATGTGTAAAAATTGAAGTTGAAGCATAAGGAAGGAAATAATGAAGGCAAGTTAGCCAAAATATTCAGCAGTAGGCATCATTATAGTAGGATAGAGGCAAGAATTCCACGTCATTACATAGCTTAGAAGGAAGGATTGAAGCCCCAAATTCACAACAACCTAGCTGATAAGAAGAGGGAGTAACATGGCCAAAATTTCTAACCCTTTCAAATAATGCACCCCTTTACATGTTTATATAATCCTGAAATGATAGAGAGAGGAGGAACTCACCATATGGGGGGACCCTCAAACTTCTAGGAAATCATTGTCAGTAGCATTATGGAGGCCATGCCTTTTCCTTACAATACCTCATTAATGTCCATGGCTTGTCGAAAGATCACTATTCCTATCTAGTTACCATGCCTTCCCTTAATGATTGGATCTAGATACCCTTTCTAATCATTAGACAATAATATTTAATATTTTTTAAAAAATCCTTTTTCTAGAAAGGAGATGAATTTTAAACCAAGAGGTTGGTGGAGAGTATGATCTAGGGTAACAATTTTTCATTTGAGGGGGGCTAGGTGGTGTCCACTATTGGAATCTTACCAAGCTAACTTGATAGAGTCATGGCTCCCCAAATGACTTGCCCACATACCTTAAGTGAGGATTCTCACTTTTACCAAGAATTCTATTCCTGGTAGCTTTTTGGGAACTTCACAGGTTTCTGCCTCCCCATTTAATGCTACTTCCACGTTGATGATTCACCCCCCGACACCATACACTGTGGGCCCCAATTCACCTCACCGCATTGATCCCATACCACAATGCCTAGATAATGCTTGACATGGGGTATCATATGTTACCTGTGGTGGATGGCCGCTAGGATCAAGGCTCATTAGACAGCACTTGCAACATTTTTCATTGCACCTCTACAAGTTGATACCTTCAAATGACTTTGGGATCTGGCCCTCCCTAAACACACCGAGCTCCTCACTGCATTGACACCTCCAACATCCTGAAATTTCTGAAAGTATGATGTCAGACCTTGCATACTTTGGGAATTATGTCTCCTTGAATACCAAGTTGGTCCTAAATCCACTGTTTAGATGTCTGCATCAATTTTTGCAGAGGTCAAAAATGTGAAAACGCCTCTAAAATGTCTGATGAGCTCGAGACATTGAACTCCGAAGCATGGAAAAGGAAATCAACCTCTAAGTTTCATGATTTGGAGGTTAGAATGATATCCCTCATTTTGTACTGACTGACGTCTAGTTGGTCTTCCGAAATAAACTATAGATCATAGAGATTGCTGAAGTCCAAACCAAGCACAGATCCCCAGAGCTCCTTAGATTCCAATCTTCAGAATTTTACCAATGACCAACTCACCACCACCACCCGGATTGATTCGCTTATTCACACACCATCCCTAAGCAATGGAATACCAAGATCACTAATATTTGCCATGCAATCTCCATGGACTTTTCCTAAAACTCCTCAAGCTACTTCCCATGTGATGAGGTTCAGCATATTCTTTTCTTCCATTCAAACCTGTGCCAACCCTTTACAAATGAACCAAAACTCGAGAGTTTGTAATGGTGAAGTTGATTCTAAGTTAGGAAAAAAAATGTGGGCAAATCACGAGTTATGATCTCAACCGAGGTGGCCATTCACATCCCTTCTAATGGTCACCTACTAATCTCCTATGCCGCATCATCTACTCTAAATCCCATATGGAGAAGTCCAATTCAACTCTACATGAACCCAAAAAAACGAGCTAGATCCTTAATGCTCCCTTTTCATGGTTGACCCTCCTTTTCAATTTTTTTCCTTTCCAGAGATTTTTTTCTCATTTTTCTTCCACCAAACTCAGCCAAAACTCAAAATTTAATAGTCCATCATGTGCATAATTTCAATAGCTTTCTAATGATATAAAAAATGCAAAAATTTGAGCTCTGGATCAAAAGATATGGCTCTCTGACGATTTAGGGAAATATTAGGGTTCGCGGGCTGAAATTCAAACTTTTTCCCTCCTTTATCGAATTGGGAAAAATTCCAAAAATTCTCTGCTGGCTAGACCTATGCTGCCACATGGTGCCATCTCATTGATCTACAGGTTCAAGAAATCATTATGCCTCTTTGAAGATTTGGAAAAATTTCCAAAATTACTCCACACCTCTGCCACTCCGGGAGACATGGCACCATCTAGTTACTTGGCGGGGATGCACTCCACTTTCTACCTTTGCACCGTTAACCACTTTGGAAAAAATTCCAAAGTCCTTCCACTACCCCAACTCCTGCCACTGACATGACATGTGGCATCTTCTCATCTCCTTGCGGGCTTTCGGGCCAAAATTTTCCCTTTGACCCTTTGACCCAAAAAGGCTAAGTGCCAAATTTTTTCCCGCATGTCCGCCTTGGGAAAATTTCCCCTCCAAAATCCATCGAGCCATAACTTACAAAATACAAGGAGTTAGGAGGACTTCTTTACCTTTTTGGAAAGGGGAGAAATTTTCTATCCGATGAAGCAATACCCAGAAAATTTTGAGTTCCTGAAATGTGTAAAATTTTGCCCGAGGCACAATGAAGGAAAGAATGAAGGAAAGTTAGCCAAAATAAGCAGGGGGCTTATTTTGGATAACAATTTTGGTGACTTAGAGGGGTCATCTACCTGTTGGATGAAATGACAAGCTGCTTGAAGCAAACCATTAGGCAACAAAGTCATGAACTTAACTGCTTGCTACTCTCAATCCATTAAAAAATCTCTAAGATGAAGATTGTGAGAGTAGAAAATTAATTTGATCTGGAACATGGCTTGTAAAAGATGCATCCTTGGGGCAACAAAACATGTGCCAAATAACTTAAGGAAATTTAAATCTAAGCTACAACATAACAATGTGCGTAAGCACTTGGAGGAATGAAAAATCTAAGCTAATATGTACAAGGTGAGAAGTTTCGCTTCTAGTAGTAATGTTTTAGATGGATTCCATTAATTGGATTCTGTAGTTCCTCACCATCCAATGTAGACAATTGGAAGGCATTTTTGTTTTTGAATTTTGTGACTATGTAGGGACCACTCCAAATGGCATCAAATTTTGAATGCCTCCCTGGCTTTTCTTGGTCTACATCCCATTTCAACACTAAATCTCTAACTTTGAGACTTCTAGCCTTAGCTTTCTTATAAATGCTTTTCTTTATCAATGCTTGATCTTTTTCCATTGTTTGGGTTGCATGCTCTATGATTTGTTGGAGTTCCATCAATTCTTCATATCTAACCCCTATGGGATCATACTCCAACAATTCCAATTGCTTCACGAGTTCCAATGTTGGCAACTCAAGTGACATAGGCAAGATTGCCACTCTCCCATAAACAAGTCTGAATGGAGAGTTGCATTTGGATCTCTTGGGAGTTATCCTATCATCCCATAGAGCTGATTTGAGCTTAGTGTGTCAAGTCCTCTGATTTTCATCAAGAGTCCTCTTGATGATCCTCAATAGATTCTTGTTTGTGGACTCATCTTGGCCATTACCTTGAGGGTAATAATTTGATGAAGTGCTCAAATAGATTTTATTTCTAACAGCCCATTCAATTACCTTTTATCCTATGAATTCTAATACATTATCTAATATTATAGTTTCAGGTATACCAAATCTAGTTGATATCCCCTCATAGAAGTCTAGAATGCTAGAATACTTTTCCTCTTTGAGTGCCACCACCTCAGTCCATTTGGTGAAAAAGTATGTTGCTGTTAGAATCCATTTGTGCCCTTGGCTTGAGTTTGGATTAATGACTCCAATGAAGTCCAAACCCCATTGCATGAATAGTTGGTCCACTGAGATTGGGTGCAATGGAAGTGCTGTTAACCTCTCTTTTCCTATGAAGAATGCACAATTACTGCACCTCTTGATCCATGCATAACAATCACTAAAAAATTTGGGCCAATAATAACCATCCTTCATGATCTTGAGAGCTATCACTCTTAGAGAAAAATGACCCCTAGCTTATCCACCATGAAAATCTTCTAACATTTTCTCAATCTGATTTTTCCCAATGCATCCCAACAGCACTCCACTAATAGCCTTTTTGAACAAGACACAATCAACATGTGCATATGAAATAGCCTGCAATCTGAAGTGTCTTCTTTTGACTTTATTCATCTCTGGAGGGTATATTCCTGTTTGTAAGAAGTGCATTATAGCTTGGGTCCAGAAAGGAGTGAGCATACCACAATTTTCTTCTTGAACATCTCTTTGTTTTTGGCTGTCTTGCAACACCAAAATAACATCCTTCTCTTTATTTTATTCAATTGGTTGACTCTAGGTGAATTGCTCACACAATCCCTTTCCTCATACCAGCTTGGTGACTTTGATCTCAATGTCATACTCCATGACATGAGTAATCCACCCTGCACGTTTTTCATTTAGATCTTTGTTAAGGAGGAAGTCTTTAACTCCCACAGGAGAAATAAGTAGTTAAACCTTGTTTGAAACTAGATGCTTAATCTTATTCAATCTCCTAATCACTACAAGAACATGCTTCTCAGTGAAGGAATACCTTACTTCATAGTCCTCTAAGATTTGACTAAAGAGGGCAATTGGGTGCTCTACATTTTCTTCATTCTGCTGTACTAAAATTGCAGAAAGTGTATCACCACCACCAAATGCATAAAGGATGAAATATTTAGAGAAATTTGGGTTAATGAGAGTTAGAGCCTGTGAGATAGCTACTTTGATTACCTCAAAACTTGCCTTACCTTCAGCTATCCATTTGAATGCCACACTTTTCTTCAACATCATAGTTATTGGCTTGACAAGGGCTGAAAAGTTTGGAACAAATCTTCAAACAAAATTGATTCTTACCAAGAAACTTTGAAGATCCTTCTTATGCCTTATCAATGGTAGTACTCTTATTGCTTCAACCTTCTTTGGATCAATTGCTAACCCTTCTTTGGAAACAATGTGGCCTAGGAGCTTGCCTTCATGAGCTAGGAATATGCATTTTTTAGGATTCAAGGATACCCCAAATCTTATACATCTTTGGAACACATGTCTCAAATGAAAGAGATGGTCTACTGCACTTTTAGAAAATAAATTAATATCATCTAGGTTTATCAGCACCATTTTTTTGATCAATCCTTTGAACGCCATATCCATTGCTCTTTGGAAAGTAGCTCCGGCATTAGACAACCCAAATGGCATTTTTCTATATGCATAGGTTCCCCATTTCATGATGAAGGTAGTTTTGAACTGATCCTCTTCCTTTACCATGATATGATTATATCCTAAATAACCATCTAGCAATGAAAAACTCTCAGAGCCAACAAAAACTTGCAAAATCTACTCCATAGAAGGAAGTGGGTAGAGATCCTTGAGGGATGCTCTGTTCAAATCTCTAAAGTATACACACAACTTGATTTCCCCACTCTTATTTCTAACTAGAACCAAGTTTACAACCCAACGTGAATGTTTGATGGGGAATATGATACTTACATCTATTAACTTATTCAATTTGTTCTTCATGAGAGGCTCAATGTGAGGATTGACCGGTCTCTATTTTTTCCTGATGGGATTAGCACTTGGATCTAGTTCAATTGTGTGTTGAGATAGCTTAGGATTGAAACCCTTCAAGTCTTCATATCTCCAAGCAAATACATCCGAGAACTCTTGGAAAAGTTGCATGAACTCATACCTTTCTTGCTCGGTTGCTACTTTACCAGTTTGAAGTGACTTTCCTTCTTTAGCTAAGATGGGTTCTGAATCCTCTCCCTTGACTTGGATGTTTGCTTTCTCCTTCATAAATTGATCATTAGGATTAACAATAGACTCTAAAGTCACAATTCCCTTTGGTAGTTTGTTGGTTCTCAACTGTACCACTTGATCACCGTACTGTTGTTCTAACTTTTCCTGATTTCTGACTAAGAACTCAGCTTCCTCTTGCAAGAAATTGATGATTTATTGGTCACTCTCAAACACTTGCCAACTTACATTATTTTCTGGCACCGATGGTATCACAATCACATGGATGTTTGGCTACATTTTATCTCTTTTGATACTTTCCACAATATCAAAAGTTTCTCCAGCTAATGTAAGCCTATCAGTAGCTTGGTTCTCTTTCCTAGGGATGGATTTGATGCCAAATTCATCGAAATCCTCAATGAGACCTCACACCCTATTCTTATAACTTTTGAGCAGGTCATTCTTGGCAGCATGTTGTCCTTTAACTTGATTAAAAATCAGCTCACTATCACCAAAGACTTGTAAGTTTTTTATGCCTCTCTTCCTTGACCAATGTAATCCATGTATCAAAGCTTCATACTCAATAGTGTTGTTAGAACATGCAAACTAAAATATAAAAGTTGAATAATACTTAATGCCTTGAGGTGACACAAGTATATCTCCCCCTCTTGCACCTTGTCTACTTCTTGATCCATCAAAGAACAAATGTCATACCTCATTGTCGTCTTTATGATGCTAGGAAGAGGCTGATTTTCTTCATGCATGTAATAGACTCCTAGTTCAGATTCCTCTATTTCCTTGTAGGGATCAAAAGCATGTACCTTACATGCCCATTCATCAAGAGTCAAATCTGGAATGCTTCCAAATTTGATGTCAGCTTCCTGTGTGCTTGGATAATCCTCTTGATTAAACGTTGAACAGTTAGCATTGATTGGGCTTGGAGTATGAGGCTCAATGTGAAATTTTGCAATAGGTTCGGACCTGATTTTGGCCTTGGCTCCATACCTTTTCCTAAACAGCATGTGTGACCAATTAGCAGATAGGTAGCCTCCAATTCTAGCTGTGAAATCCCTTGACAAACATATGGCAAAGAGTGGTGGAAAATCTATCACTGACACATCTTGCAAAACAGTGACATTGGGACATGCATGCAAAGTAAGGCTCAGATATTTAATTACTCAAACTATTGCTACTATTTTCCCATCTAATTACACCACTCTCTTGGATATTGCTTCATATTGAAGGCCCAGCTGATCAGCTATTTTCTTGGGCATCACGGAACTACTTGCCCCAGAATTAATCATATAATTATGTACTAGTTTATCCCTAATGATCAATGAAACATAGAATGGAGGGGGCTTCAAAATTTTACCTTTCTATCCTCCATGATTCCCCTCAGGCTTAGTGGCATTTATGAGTAGCTTCTCTTGCATATGAACTTGCTGATTTGAGGTTAACCAATTTTGCATGGTAGCTTGTAATAGATCCCTTTGTCTTGGGACGGATAGTGACTCCCACATAGATATGCTCACATTAGTCTTCTTCATTTGTTCAATGATGTTAAATGGGGATGAACCATCTCTTTTCTGCCCTTTATTCTGCACGTTCTTTTCTTGTACATGGGCTACAACAGTTGGCATTTAAGCTGGTCTAGAAGGTGGCTTGGGCTGTCCTTACACATTTGGAACTGCATTTTGCTTACCAAAACCTTATGGAGTGATGGGAGGTTTTGAATCACTTGGATCTAATTACTACCCTTCACCAATATTCCTCTTATTTGACTGTGTGTTACCTACTACACTCTGAGAAGGTGTTTGATTCATAGCACAAAAATATTCATCCTGCCAATTCACAAGTGTAGTCTCATTTGGAGTTGCATTTTGCTGAGATGTTCCTTGTTGTTGGTCTGTTTCTTGACTCACCTCACTCTCTACACCAATTGTTGTCACCATCAAATCTTGGTTCAAAGCACCATTGAAGCACATAGATTGATTGTGAGGTTCGTTGCATGGGAAACACCAATCATACTCTTGAGCTATATTATTTTGCACTGGCACTAAGGATTTAGAGGTAGATGCAACGTTGTGGTTATAGGGCTGAAATAGTCTATTGGCATGAGGCCTTACTTGATTTTGATTTGAAGCTAGGTTGGGTGGCCTATTAGGCTAATATGGTTTTCTATTAGGCCAAGTTTGAGGCTGATAAGAAGGCCTAAAACTTTGATCTTGTTTCATCTTGAGCATAACCATCTCATTTCCCAAATTTTTTAATTGTTTCATAACTTCTTGAAGCTCATTTAAGGCACTAGATGATGAAGTAGAAGTTTCATTTGAACTCTGATTTCTAGGAGTGGAATTAGGAGCTAAAGTAGGTGCTTGACTAGTACTTAGGCTTTCCAACTCTAGATGTACGGGCATATGAGACATAGGTGGAAGTTTACCAGCTTGGATCAAACAATTCTCAGCCCTGATGGTGATTTTATAAGCTGCAGGTATAGTTACATCTCCCATGGATTAGATCAACATAGAAATGCCAAAATTTAAAGCTTTGAAAAAGTATAAGAAAGAACCTTGAGTTGTTGGTCTCACTACCAATTTCATTCTATCCCACATTCTTTGAAATCTTAAACTTGAAGTCTGTTAGCTGGCTCATTGGGAGCTCTTTTGATAGTTGTTAGTTGCTCCAATAGAGACAAGTTGTCCCCTTTCTCTCTAAATTAGTTATGCGAGGGTTGTGAACAACTTGTTCCAATTTTGGAGAGAGCCAACTTCAAGGCTCCTGAACCATCGCAAGGCATTACCTTTGAATGAAGATGCCAATAATTTGACAGCAATTTTCATCTCAACAATCTCATGGATTACACAAACATTAGCAATGTCTTTAACATGATCACGAGGGGGTGGTCTTATTTTCTCTATTAAAGTATGGGATGTTATTCAATGCTACAATTGGAACTGGGTTTTGTGCATTGAGGGAAAGTGGGCTGCTGCTAGAAAATTTGACATAAGGATTAGGTTGTGCCACTCTGATTAGCTTGATAACCCTTGTTGATTGGATGAAAGGTCTACCAGGTGGAGGAGTTGATAGAGTTCTGTTTAGTGGAGATGGAGACCTTTGAATCCTTCTTCCTCATTTTCCTATTTCTAGGGATAATTGTAGATAGTTAAACAATCCCTCCTTTTTGGTCCTTGACCTTGTTTGGATTCTTCTCATGAATCTTCAAGCTTTGACTGTTGAAACCAGTTGATTCTATCCTTTTGGAGTCACCAGATGTGCAAATCAAGGCTCTTTCAAGCAAGAAACTTACAAAAATTGCACATAAAATTTGTTGTAATAAATATGAAGACGTCTAAGGTCCCACCAGGCATGCCAAAACTGTTAGTGACAAATCTACAGCACCCCCAAAATGACCTTCAGATCTACTGTTCAGAAAAATGGGTAAATTTAGTGTGAATGCACAACATGGAGTTTTCTCCAAGGAGTGGGACCTTGAAAGGTGAGAAAACTCTCCAGATTGAAATCTAGTTCTTACTCCTCTGTTTAGGTGTATGCATGAAATTTTTGTAGAGGTTTTCATTCAAAATTACTACTCTAAACTTTCCAAGGAGACAGGGTTGAGACAAAAGCATTGTAAAGGGAAACAAAACTAAGCTAAAACAATGATACATCAAAGGAGTGATGAACTTTTGTCTTGAAAATACACACAGATCATAGAGATGTAACACTAAAGAATGCACAGATTGCTGAAATATAATGAAAGATAAGAAGACAATGATAAACACATGAGAGGATTGAAGGATCATTCACAAAACCAGAATTACCATTTCCAAGTTTAATACAATGCATTACAATGGTAGAAAGGAAAAAAATGTGCTAGAATCTCCATGGAAGGTCTGAAAATCCTTAATTCATGTGCCAAGGGGAAGAGGGGATTCTATAAGAACAAAATCGTCCAACCCTTTACAAATGAGCCAAAATTAGCTTTTAATGGTGAAGCAGAATGGAGGAAAGGCAAAAAATGTGGGCAAATTGATTTATGAGCTCAACCACCAATCAAATCCCTTCAATCTCACCTGTAAAGTGATGGGCTTCATAGAAAAACCCATATGCCAAAGTACCTTTCTCTGCAGAACCAAAAAAATGACCCATACTTCATTAATTTTGGTGGTTGAATGTCAATTCTATATTTTTGCATGCCATATATGTTTTTCTTATTTTCTCTCACAAAACTCAACCAAAAAACAAAATTGAATAGTCCATCGCGTGGATAATTTCAATATATTTCCAATGATATAAAAAACACAAAAATCTGAACTCTGGATCAAAAGATATGGCTCTCTGAAGATTTAGGGAAAAATTAGGGTTCGCAGGCCGAAATTCAAACTTTTTCCCTCCTTTTTCGAATTGGGAAAAATTCCAAAACTTCTCCGCCGACCCGATCTTTGTTACCACATGGTGCCATCTCATTGATCCACGGGTTCAAGTGATCATTCTTCCTCTTTGAAGATTTGGAAAATTTTCCAAAATTACTCTATGCCTCCGCCACTCCGGGACATGTGGCACCATCTGGTTACTTGGCGGGGATGCACTCCACTTTTTTCCATTGCACCATTAAGCACTTTGGAAAAAATTCCAAAGTCCTTCCGCCACCCTAACTCCCGCCGCTGATAGGACACATGGCGTCTTCTCATCTCCTTGCAGGCTTTCAGGCCAAAATTTTCCCTTTGACCCTTTAACCCTAAAAGGCTAAGTGCCAAAAATTTTCCCGTGGGCCCGCCTTGGGATAATATCCCCTCCAAACTCCTCTGAGCAATAACTTACAAAATATAAGGAGTTAGGAGGACTTCTTTACCTTTTTGGAAAGGGGAGAAATTTTTTTATCTGATGGAGCAATATATTGAAAATTTTGAGTGCCTAAAATGTTTAAAAATTTGACTGAGGCACAAGGAAGGAAATAATGAAGGAAAGTTAGCCCAAATAAGCAGGGGGCTTATTTTGGATAACAAATACCTCGGTGTATAGTAGATAAATTAGGTATAGGAATCTATTTATATGAGTCTCACTCTTTAGATGATGAGTATGCTTCTTCTGAGAGTGAGGACAGTTTGTCCAAAAATGAAAGAGAAACAAATTCTCGATGTAGCCTTTAGGAAGATCTTTCCTTTGTGAACCTATTATCCAATATGACTATCCTTACTATAACCCATGTTATACCCACCATATCCCCTATAATCCAAAAATTAACCCTCACCTACCCACTCATGAATTGGGATCAATAACAACACATTCCTATTGACGTGTTTCAAAATGATGAGGCCATTGGTGAGTTCCAGTGAATCAAAGACAAAATTCGAAGAAATGATCACAAGAATGGATTCTCCATTCAGCTTAACGCATGTGCATACTTTGGAGAGGAATTATAGTTGTGCAGTCATTTAAGTAAAAAAGTGAGAAAGGGAAAAATTTCCAAAGAAAGGCCTTGTGGAAATAAAAAGGGGAATTCCTATAGTGAAAACCTCTTTGAGGTGCTTATGGACAAACAAGCAGAATAACCTTTGGAAAAGATAATGCACCCACTTCAAGATGAAGAACTCCCTAAGCCACCTATGATAAAGGAGGATCCCAATCTCCCTCCTAATCCTACATGCATGGGGGATGAATCAAAGTTATTAGTGGAAGATGTAATAGATGTTAATATCATCACAGAATAACTACCACATATAGTTAAGTTGAGAGCTTCCCTCTCAATTAAAGAACAAAAAAAATCACAGGACTCTTAAGAGAGTATGCAGACATCTTCATTTGATCTTATGCTAACATGACAGGACTTGATCTTACACTAGTGGTGCACAATATTGTGGTACACCCAGATGCTAAGCCCATCAAAGAAAAGCTCTAAAAGATGCATCTTGGCATCACCTTACTCTTAAAGTCAGAGCTAGAAAGGTTAATAGAAGTAGGCTTTATCATGAATATTGACTACTCAGAGTGGATCTCCAATTTTTTCCTAGTTCAAAAGAAGCATGTGGGTATTAGAGTGTGTATGGATTTTAGGGATATAAACAAAGCTTGTCCTAAGGATAATTTTCCTCTTCCAAACATCGACAAGATAGTTGATTTTACAACAGGCTATGAGATGCTTTCACTCATGGATGGATTCTAAGGTTACAATCAAATAATTATTACGGAAGAAAATCAGTACAAGACGGCTTTCACAATCCCATGGGGGACATTTTGTTACCAAATCATGCCTTTTGGCCTTAAAAATGCAGGCAATACATATCAAATGGTGATGAGTGTAATCTTTCACGATATGATAAGTGACATCAGGGAAGATTACGTAGATGATATACTGGCTAAATATAGAACCCGCGAGGAACATACAGAAATTGTATGACGTATATTTTAGTGTTTAAGGGATTACAAATTCTGATTTAACCAAAATAAGTGCCTTTGATGTGTTATCTTGGAAAATACTAGCATTCATTGTGTCATGGAGAGGAATATAAGTGGACCCTGCAAAGGTCATGCATATCATAGAAATTCCCCCCCTAAGAATATCAAATAGTTGCGTAGCTTATAAGGGAATGTTTAGGCTATTAGAAGGTTTATTTCACAGCTATCAAATAAGTGTCATACATTTACACATATTTTTAAGAAGGATGTTAATTTAAACTAAGGACCATAAAAATAACAAGTGTTTGCTTCACTAAAAGAATACTTGGCCAACCCCCTTGTTCTCATGCCACCTATGGTAGGAGAACCCTTGTTACTTTATATCTCTGCCACATATTTTGTAATTGGAGTATTGTTGGCCCAGTATGAAAAAGACCAGTGAGAAAAGGTTGTGTACTATTTCAACAGGACATTGGTAACATATGAGCTAGATTATCCAAAAATTGAGAAGGATTTCCTAGATGTGGTGTTTACTTTCTAGAAGCTACATCAGTATATGCTTAACAATAAAATCAAGATAATTTAAAAGGTAAACCCTTTGAAATATTTATTGTTGAAATCAACACTAACCAGAAAGATGGCTAACTTGATCATCATATTAAGTGAGTTTGACATTGAATACGTTCATCAAAAGTTAGTGAGAGGACAGGTGTTAGTAGATCAACTGGTAGAAAATCCACTACCAGGTACTAAACCCTTGAGTCTAGAACTACCAGATGCATCCATTATGTACCTCAAAGAATCTAAAATTTGGAAAAGGTACTCCGATTTCTCTTTTACCTTTCATGGTTTAGGTGCCATAGTTGTGCTAATCACTCCCACATGAGACTTGATTCCAAATGCATTTAGAATTGGATTCCCTTGCATGAACAATATAGTGGAATATGAAGTTCTCATCGCAGGAATGAATTCGGCCATCAAATGGGATATCAGACAAGTAAAATGCATTGGTGATTCAATTCTTATTATCAAATAGGTCACATATGAATATAAAGTTAAAGATGAAAAGTTACTTCCATATAAAAGAACGGTCGATTCCTTGAAAGAATTATTTAAGCAGATAACATTTTACCAAATACCAAGAGCTTAGAATACAGTGGTAGATGTCATGGATATGGTATGATCTATGTTGAGAATTCCACCGAAGAATAATGATATTCCATTCTTTGTTAAAAATCTAAGAACATCGGCATACGACATACCTAATTCTTGTTTAGTGTGTGACTTTGTTGGTCCCTTTTCACCATGGTATGCTGAAACATTTAATTATCTCCATGATGAAACATTCCCTATAAACATTTTCTGTTCCGAAAAGTGTAACCTCATCTAGTGTATAGCCCATTACACCCTACTTGGGGGTGCCCTATTCTGTCAAGGCTATGGCAGGAATTTATTGTGTTGTTTAAATTCTGATGAATCTATCCAAGAAATCAAGGAGGTGCATGAGGGAATTTTTGGAACTCATATAAATGGGATTGTCCTTGCAAAGAAGATACTAAGAGTAGGTTACTATTGACCTACCATAGAGTATGATCAATGTCAATATGTAAATAAATGTGTGGATTTTCAAAATTATAACAATTTGATACATACATCGGCACAATCCTTACAACCAATCACAACACCGTGGCCATTCTCAAAGTGGGTTCTTGATCTAATAGGGAAACTTAATCTTGTCTCCTCGAATGGCCACAAGTTCATTATAATGACCACTAAGTACTTTAAAAAATGGGTAGAGGCAGTTCCTCTTACTTATACAAAATGCCCCCAAATTTCAAATTTTATAATGAATCATATCATCTACATATATGGTATCCCTTCTTCCATTATCAATGATAATGGTAAGTCGTTCAAAAATAAAAATGTGAAATAATTCTACAATATCTTTGAAATTTCCCTTAATTTTTCAACCCCTTATTACCCTCAAGGTAATGGGCAGGCCGAAGCTTCCCACAAAACCTTAATTTGCATTATGGATAAAGTGGTGAATACCATAGGTAGTAACTGACATTTGAAAATTCACCCTACCCTCTGGGTATTCAGAACTTCTATCTGCACCCTGATAGGTACAACTCCATATTATTGAGTATTCAATTCCAAAGTCATCTTTCCTTTAGAGATCGAGATCCCTTATTTGTGTATCGAGCTAAGGATTTACTTGAATGAAGAAGAGGACTATAGAGTAGCACAACTTGAAGAGTTGGAACTATTGGACGAGAAAATCCTTCACTCCCTCAATCACCTGAAATTATATCATGAACAAGTGTGAAGGAGCTACAATAATAAGGTCATACCTCATTAGTTCGAGGTAGGGGACATGGTGTTGAAATATAATCAAAAGAACAACCATAAAGATTGAGAAAAGAAAGGAAAATTTGAGCCCAACTAGCTAGGACCATACATTGTGATTGCCAAGTTCAGTTCAAGTGCATATAAACTATCCTAGTCAAATGGTCAAGAGCTTCGAGAACCCATGAATGAAATGCATCTTAAGTGCTTCTATGCTTAAGTATGGGGTCTCTGCAGAATACCAATAAAAACAATTTTTTTTATAAAAATAGAAAAAGATAAAGATAAATAAACAGGTGCATCCAATAGCGAAAACCACGTAATGGTAGCACTTTGGACAAGTCCTTTTGTGAAAACCAGCTTCTTGCACCAAGGAAGGGTCTGTTGTTCACAAGAATTCTAGGTTTATGGAGTATGAAAACTTTTCCCTAAGTTAATCTTTACCTTCATCTGAGCCCTTGTGAGCCTATCCTTCTTTGCCCTGATTCATCTAATATAACCTTCTGAGTATGGAGAAGTTAACATTGAATGAACCCATCTTACATTGGGGGAAACTTCCTAGTTTCACTTCTGGCATATACCACATGGCATTCTACCCTTGTACATCCCATCTAATGCTTGGGGAAGCCACGTTTCTGTATTTCCCTTCATGTTTTCTTTTGAAAAATGTTGAGAAAATGTCAAAACACTTGTATAACTTTTGGAAATCCCAAAAACATACAAATATGTCCTTTTGAAAAATCAAAACATTCAAATACGTTTCTTATAAAAGTCCAAAACAATAGAAAATTGTCTTATAAATAAAATCAAAAACAACGAAAAATGTCCCAAAACTGTCCCGCAATAACAAAGTAGTAGTTCGCTTACTTCTTGTTGTTGATTTGTATGGTCTTGGTTGCATTACTTTTTTATACTGTATGATTTAAATTAAATTCACTTTCTTACTGAGATTAAATATCACTTTAGTCTGTAGTGTATTGCATTGATTCCATTTCATATCACATACTTGTAAATAAATTCATTGCTTTGATTAGATTTTTTTTAACTTGTGCTTGTACATTGTGTTATAATTTCATCATCATATCACACATATCCATCACATCTATACATCATATATAAAAAAATATGCTAATTCTACATCATGCATGTATACTAAAAGCTAATCATCAAATACCGTATCACAAATGGGGCAAGAGGGGTCGCACATGATCACAAATCTTCCCCCCCACACAAATATCAAAAATATAAACATGTTGCTCAAAGGTATCTCATCAAACATACAAGTATGATATTAGCTAAAGATATATCATAATATAACAAGGTGATACAAAGCATATAATAGTCAAAATTCTTTAAGAGAAATTAAAAATATTTTTCTTGTATAAAATTGTTAAAAATTAAAAAAAAAATTGTTGTAAAAATTTAAAATTTTACAAAAATTGGTAAACAACATATATGTAGCTAAAGTTTACGTCAATTACATCATCCTTGAACGTTGAAATATGTCTTACAAAAGCATCTTTCTATGGTTCTTGCTTATGTTGGTATCAAATGACTTTTGGATCATTGTAATCTACCTCCATTAACAAAATCTCAGCTGCATACTTCATCAGTACTCCCATGCAACAATGAGTTGCTAAAGACTGTGTCGTAGTGCATGAAGGTTTTTCCATAGGACTACTTGTGTCCTCTATTTTTCCCTCACATGTGTTATTGCCTAGAGCATCATTTTTAACCCTTTTAGTTATAACACAAACATTTAGGAACTACAACTTGATAACAAAAACATTGGTACGAATGTCTTAAACATTGTTTATTTGAGTACATGTGATTGTACTAGTTTCTCTATTAATTGAGTTGGTTTACTTTCTCGCATTGCATTGCATTTTGTATGTTGCATGGAGATAAATATCATTTTACTTTCTCGTATGGAATTACATAATGTATGTTGCAAGGAGTTGTATAGTTTTAGCAGTAAACAATTGTTAGTAATTTAGCTTTTAATGTTATCTTACACTTTTGTTTATTTTAAATAAAGGCCGATGATGTAGACCTAGGGGAAAAATGATATAAACCAGTTACTTATGGAAAGGTCAGATGTAAAGGTTGGACTTGTCCTATATTTCTTCATTAATCATTTCTTCTCCATTATCATTTATTACCACTCCTAATTTTTCTTCCAAATCACCCAGGGTAGTAAAAAACCATGTTTATCCCTATCCTTATTCATTCTCAATACCAAAGATTTTTTGCGCCCATTATGACTCATTTTCTTGTATCCATTTCAAATTATATTTTTGATTGTTGATTGACCTCTTTTATCACCCACTTGACACTCGAGGGGACATCGTTCATCCTGCTAATTTTTCTTCAATAATTTACTTATTTTACACTTGTATACTATGTTTGAAGTTAAGTCACTAACTTCACCTCAAACAGGGCTAAATGTAAACACCTAAATTACACTTTTGCAATCTTATTGTCAAACACATGCAAATCACTCTCATTCTATACAAATCCGTTATAATTAGTGGTTTTCTCTAATTATCTAACGTTCCTTGTCAATTTAGCCAATTAACAACACACTTTTGATTACGTAACCCATTTCGCATTCAAGATGCCACTTTACGGTGAATCATAAGTCAAAATCCTCTTCAAAACAAAAAATAGCATTTATTAGCTAATTAACCCTATTTTTCTAAAATATAAATGACTTTTGCACAGATAAAACACCAAACAATAATATTCTTCACACTATTGATACATCTTCATTATAACACCATTACATATATATTGGAGAGAAATTCCTATTATTAAGGAATCACCAAGAACCTACAATATCTCCTATGTTTGTGAGTTAGTTCAACAACTACACTCACGTACAATATAATAGCAAACTGCTATATTTGAACTATTATTATATTGTATTTAAACACAACAATATTATAGCAAACATATATAACTCAGTTATATTTTACCCTATAGTAAATAACCCACAATATTCTTGTGAACATTAATATTAATTTCCTAATATTCCCCCCTTAATGTTAACATGGTAGTAAAAGAATTTTCACACTTCCTCTGCATCTTGCCACCTATGTGTGCTCATGATCTTGGAACACACTCGAACAGAAGGTAGAAGAAGGAACACATCATCTTCTTATTGATCATACACTGTCGGGAACACATCTGACCGAAGAGGATGAGAACACTCTCAGGAATCATCTACTTATCAACTAGTCACTCTAGGGAACACATCTGACCTAACAATGTGGGAACTCAAGAAGGAACACATCTAAGCAGCCTTCAATTGTTTTCCAGAGGATAACCACAAACCTAGGTCTGAAAAAGAACACATCTAACTATTCAACCTCATCAAGACTCATGATGCTGATTTTCACTGTGTTAGCATTGGGGAATTTATGTAGGAATAACCACATACCAATGAACATTAACACACAACATCTGTTATTATTTTTCACACCATGTTGAAATGTTGAAATCCACACTATATTACAAAATAGGTACTATGAAACTGAAGTACACAACCGAAAGCAAACTCACACCATAAAGTGTCACCACATCTCCATGTGGCCCGGTCATTGGTGGCTGACAAGAGGTCGTTGTTTGACCTCAAGCCTCCGATGCCTCCATCCTCCAGTATACGTGTTGCTAACTCAACTAGATAAATTTGTGATGCTTAATTTTTTCCACATTATTTATTATATAATATCCCTCCTCCAATGTGAAACTAATTCAACTGGATAAATATATATAGGAGAGGAATCTCCTAGAACCTATAATATCTCCTATATTTGTGAGTTAGTTCAACAATTATACTCATGTACAATATAATATCAAACTACTATATTTGAACTTTTGTTATATTTTTGTTAAACACAACAATATTATAACAAACATATATAACTGAGTTATATTTTACCCTACGGTAAATAACCCACAATATTCATGTGAACATTAATATTAATTTCTTAACATTTCCCCCCTTAATGTTTACATGGTAGTAAAATAATTTCAACACTACCTTTGCAGCCTACTGCCTCTACACGCTCATCATCTTGGTACACACTCGAACTGAAGGTAGAAGAAGGAACACATGAACTTCTTATCGACCATACACTTTTGGGAACACATCTGACCAACGAGGATGGGAACACCCTTAGGAATCATCTTCTTATCAACCACTCACTCTAGGGAACACATCTGACCTAGTAGTGTGGGAACTCAAGCATGAACACATCTAAGCAGCCTTCAATGGTTTTCCAGAGGCTTACAAAAAACCTAGGTCTGAACAGGAACACATCTTACTATTTAACCTCATCACGACTCATGATGTTGTTTTTCACTGTGTTATTTTCTCTTCACTATGTTTTTGCATTGAGGAATTTACGTAGGAATAACCACATACCAGTGTCACCACATACTATGAAACTGAAGCACACAACTAAAAGAAAAATCACACCACAAAGTGTCACCACAGCTCCGTGTGGCCCGGTCATTGGTGACTGATGAGAGGGCGTTATCTGACCTCCAGCCTCTGATGCCTCTGTCCTCCAGTATGTGTTGTTAACTCAGCTGCATAAATATGTGATTCTCAACTATTTCCGCATTGTTTATTATATATTATCCCTCATGTAATGTGAAACGATTTAGTTTTCCGACATCAGGTAACACCGAAAATACGTCTGTGAGACAATTTGTTTTTATTTTGAACCTAAATGACGTAAGACATACAAAATAACTCTTGACTTAGTTTTTATTTTGACACTGATACAAAATGACATAATGAATCTTTATCTACAACTAATTCAATTAGCCTAGACAATAAGCTAATACAAAATTATTACAAAATGACGAAAGGAGCCTATTAAAAAAGAACTCCATTAAAACATGGCCAAATATATTGAATTAACACTTATACTAGTTAAGACTATAATACATGATACTAATTACATGATAAAACAATAACTACTAAAAATACTTTTATTTGACTCAAATAACTATTAAAAAAAAGACTCAATGACCAATTAAAATCTAAAAACTAAACTATAGACTAAATTTTCTAATATAGCTAGAGGCTATTATTAGATTCACACATACTATGACAAAATAACCTAATTGACAAATGTTTGACATGCATATACAGAATTTGAATCTAGAACTACATGTAATACATGTGTAATCCATCCAGTGCGTCGATCTCAGATTATTCAATATAAAGTCATGGATTTGACTCACTTGTAGGTGATAGTCAAGTCTTCGTGTCCACCAAATAAGATCTGACCAAGACATAACCTTTAGGGAGTTACAGTTTGTATGTGATACAACTCCTAGGTCTCTGCAAGGATTGCTTAATTCAAAAACCAAAGGATCGATGAGCAGTTCGATGAAAAGTTACGCAGTTCAATCTTAAAGAGGATGCCCACAATTGTTGGTAGATATCATCATGTACTTCAACAAGATCTGAATCGCCGTCATAAAATATGTTCGCAATTGTTGATGTCTTCGTTGTTGAACAATTTGGTAATTGAATCTACATCCACTTTAAATACACATTATAGCCAAGAATAACATGTACAAGATGGATGATTTTGCTTACGATTTATTCAATCATCTCAATGCCTTTTTGCAATCATCATTATTTATCCAGGTGTATACCATGTTCTCATGCATTTGATCAGTTTGATATTCTCCCAAAAAATGATGATACACGTGTTCATAAGAGGGTGTGCATGTGACAACTGTATTGATTACAAAGACTCAGATGCATGGCATGCACGGGGGAAGATTCTGATAGAAAAAGGATTGAATGCAACACATAGCGATTTTAGGTACTCCTTAAAACTTCAAACATAGGAATAAACTAGACCACCAAAGACGGATTGCTAAAGACATGCTTTTAAGATGAACAACACTAACGTTGATGGAGAAAATAAATGAATGCAGAGGAACATGAGCCAAATCTAATGTAGGAAAATCACTTGACTCCTTTTTCATGCTCATATAAGAATTTCACAACCACACACACTACTGAGTATTAGATCTAAAATTGCACCTAAAAGACTGAAATAAATAATAAGGAAATATGAAAAACTACTTCACATATATCAAAAATTTCATTAAGAGGGGTAATTAGTAATAAGACTACCCCTCACAATCTTCAAAATTCCATTCACTCTGATACCAAATTTAAAATATAAATGATTTTTACACAAATAAAACACCAAACAATAATATTATTCACACTATTGGTACATCTTCATTCAAACACCATTACATATATATAGGAGAGGAATTCCTATTATTAAGGAATCTCCTAGAACCTACAATATGTCCTATATTTTTGAGTTAGTTAAACAGCTATACTCACATACAATATAATAGCAAATTGCTATATTTGAACTATTGTTATATTGTTGTTAAACACAACAATATTATAATAACATATATAACTGAGTTATATTTTACCCTACGGTAAATAACCCACATTATTCATGTGAACATTAATATTAATTTCCTAACAATTTTTCCCTTACTATGGTCAATATACCCTAGTATTGACTCAAACCCCTCTTCCAACCACTCAAAATCACCCCATTCACCTCTACAACGTCTCAAGAAGCTTCAAAATCTTATCCTAGCCTCCTAGTTGACCCTAAGCGGTTGATTAGGGCTTCACACCTTTTAATCACTTGGTAATTCATTAATTGTGATTAGCAAGGCCTATGAATGATTAGCAATTCTAATCTAATTTGGGGATTTTAGTCCCACATGCACCAAAATACAAGTTTCTCCCAAAAGGAAAAATATAAAAAGGGTGCACATCATCCCTTTATACTTTAGACCATGCTTCTATTTGCATCTCATATAACAAATATGATATATATCCAAGTTCAATCCTTTCTTAAATCCTTCAGTGGGGTTAGTAGATGGATATCCAAAATGACCAAGTAGTCATTGAGAGAGGCCATTTCACCTTGTTTGGAGTAGAAATCATAACCATTTGATTTCCCTCTTAGGTCTATTTAGGACCATGTTAGGTAATTCAAGCATATTAGTAGGCATGTTTAACTAGATTTTCTATTGTTTTCATACTAGTTAAACATTATTTTAAGCTTTTATCTTAATGTTACATTGCTAGACTTAGAACCTTGGTTAGATGGATGGAAGTGTTATTAGCTTCCCTTATTTATTAATGTAATTTGCTTTGTAAAATTTTACGGTTTCATCAACAGGGTTGTTGTTTGGATCTTGGTAACAAATGGGAAATGAGATCTAGTATTAGAGAAATTTACAAGATCCATTGATTCCCACTGGATATGGATTTATGAAATAATTTCAGAGTGTTTAAGGAAAATTTTATTTTTCATTCCGTAAATCTATGTGAGGAAGATGTAAAGTGTATATTACATGAGATGGAAGTAGATGGAAGTGAGATGGAGATACAAAAGAAGTCCCAAGGGGATGAAGGGTGGAGATCTGGGATGTCAAATTTTATTGAAAAATTTAACAAATTTGAGATCTTTGGTGAGATGATAGAGAATTCTAGGGATAATTTAGAGTAGAAAGGTTTCTTGGGAAAAATTCATTCAAGATCATTGAAGGGTTGTATTTTGGATGCTTGGTTGTTGAAATATTAGAAAGATTAGATCTTGGGAGTCTTAAATATGTCATGAATGGTTGGTTTGAGGTTAAAATGGAGACTGATGAATAAATAAATAGGTTCTTTAAAAGAAGGGTATGGAATTCATAGAAGGGAAGGATGTTTATATATCCATTGTGTCAATATTTCATGAAGGCATCCCAAATGGATAAGTATAAAGAAATATTAGTAAGGTGTAATACTTCTCCCTTGGAATATTGGAATTAAATAATCATTGAAATGATTGGTGATGCCTTGAGAATGTTTTGTGAAGTAGATATGAGATCTTTAGTGAAGGATTCCATTTATACCCAGATCAAAATTGTAGTGTATCTAATAAAGCCTTACCAAAAAATGGTGATGTTGGATGTAGGAGGGAAAATCTTGACACAATTATTGGAATTTGAAATAAAACAAAGGGATTGTTTTTGTTACCAGGTTGGACATGTGTTGAAGGTTTTTTGGAAAAATAATGGTAAGGGGTTAAGAGGTGGGCAACATAAAGATAATGTGAGTTCTGAGCATTCAAACAAATCTTAACCAAATAAAATATTACAAATTTTAATTAAATAATTCAAATTAAACTATAATGCATTACATAGTAAAATATAACATAGATCGAGACACGATATTTAACGTAGCAAACAAAGAATTGTAAAAAAGCATGGTCAAGGTAAGATTTCCGTTAATGAGAAACATAACTCTTTAGAGTCTAGTAATTCCTCCTTTCACCCACTTCTCTCTAGAAAACATGTTATCTATGTTTTTCATGTGAATTCAACATTCACCTAACCCCACAAGTCTTATTAAATATGTGTTTATGGGTGTTTCTTCTCATGAAGCACCCGATACAATTTTATAAATTGATCTAATAATCAATTAAACAGATAACCTAAATTTTATATTTAATAAATATACATATTATATATTTTTATGTATTTTAATATAGACTGTAGTTTATAGCATAGAGAACACTTAGCATTAATGTTCTAACACTCCCCTTAATATTAAGTGCGGTTTATATCCCAACATTACATGTTTATACAACATGATTTACAATCCTTAAACCATAGTGAGGGTTTAGGCTAACACATCACATTTTAAGGATTTATACACATTCATCATGCTAAACTTACCTTTTATTAAAAAATTATTTGGAATCTATAATTCAAAAACTGATGATTTAGGATAAGCATGATTTTTGACTACATCTCACTGATTCGCATGGAAAATATATAGTAGCATCTCTATGAGCCTTTTGTAAATTAAGGAGCTCCTTTACAACATGATTCTACATTACTGACTACACAATAAACTTAGAGTGATAAGTTTACAAGGATCATAGAAAGATCTTTTATAATTCTTTAAATTTGGAGAAGAAGTATAAGGTGAAGATGAAAACACATGGTTGGCCACTAGAAGATGGCATTGTCATACACAATCCTCCTCAATGGAAACTCTGAAAGGCAAAGCATTGACCAAAACTTATAAAATTGGGGAACAAATAACGGCTTCGTAAACATATCTACAAATTGATCTTCATTTAAGTATTACTAGATATCTATATCACCTCAAAACACATTCTCTCTGATGAAATGCATATGTATCTCTATATTCTTCATTCTCTAATTGTGTATTAGATTATTAGAAAGAGTAATAAATTTTTTTTATCACACTGAAGAGGAGTAATTCATTTAAATTCAATGTGAATTTATTCTAACAACCACTTTATCCAAATGGTTTATTTCATTGCTTCCATTGCACTTCTATATTCTACCTCATTAGAAGAAATAAAGACTGTCAGTTGCATTTTTTTGCTCTCAGTAATGACACTTTCACCAAAGTTGAACACATATCCAGTTGTATTTTTTCTAACTATCACATCACTAACATGGTCAGAATCACAATATCCATATAAACATGCATTATAAGAAGAAGTAAAATGTAAACAAAAGGTAATTGTTCATTTAATATAACTTAGTATTTTTGTTTATAACTTCCAATATCTTGACATGGTTCTTGTATGAATCTGGATGTAATACCTATTGGATATGACATGTAGGGTCTAGTAATAGTTAGATAAATTAAACTACCTACAAACTTCTAGTAAAGAGTATGATTAGCTTTTTCACATGCAGGTTTAGGATAAAGCTTACAACAAAATTCAATAGGAATAACATCTAGTTTACAATTTACTATTTATTTTTTAAAAGAAATTTAACATATTGTGACTAAGATAAAACAATGTATTTTTTATCTTGATAAATTGTCATGCCTAAAAAATGATGTAATGATTCGAAATCATTCATTTCAAAATATTGTTTTGATTTAGCTTTAATTTTAAAACATAAACTATTAGAATTTATAGTAATAAGAAAATCATAAACATATGATAAAATAATAATAATATGGTTATTTTCAATTTTTTTAAAAATATCATTATCAAAAGAACAATTAGTGAACCCAATATCTTTGAAAAAGACTATTTATTTTTGCATACCAAGCCTTAGAAGCTTGCTTTAAGCCACATAGATATTATTTTAGTTTACACACATAAAGTTATTTTCTAGGTTCTTCAAAACCATTAGGTTAATTCATATAAATTTCTTATTTTAAATCACCATTTGGGAATGCATTCTTAACATACTTGTGGTGGATTTCCTAGCCATATTGAGCCATTAAGGCAATAAGAATCCTAATTGTGTTCATTTTTTCAATTAGAGAAAAGGTTTCTATGTAGTAGATGCAAGGTTTTTGAGTAAACCTACAAGCTACCAACCTAGATTTTAACTTATCAATATTGCCATCAATCTTATATCTGATTTTAAAATTCCCCCTAGAGCCAACAATACTAATTTTTTCCATATGAGGGATAAGATCCTGAGTCTGATTTTTAATTAAGGTACAATATTCATCTTTCATAGCTTCTACCCATATTTCATTATGAGATGCATCTTCAAATGATTTGGGTTCTGGCTCATACATTTTCATTAAGGAATGATAGGTATGGTGGATTAAATTCATTTTACTAAGCTTATCAGGATTGGAGTTTTGAAGAAGAGACTGAGCCCATTTAGGTATTTGGGTTATAGAGGAAACAAGAAGAGAATATTTTTATATTATAGAATCATTATTACAATGTATTTTTTCTTCATTACATACATCAAGATAATTGTTTTCTAATTCATTAGGTTCATCATAGACAAAAGAAACATAAGTAGAAGAAGAAAAAAAAAAGGCTTTTCTAATATTTTAAAATTCTCATTCCCAATAACTTCACGTTTTGTAGGATCATAGATCCAAAGACCTTTTGTTTTACCTCCATAACCTAAAAATATGCATGGATAAGAGGTATGATCTAACATTTTCCTTTTTTTCTATAAATGAAGATAGAGGTAGGGAATCCAAAGATTCTTAGATGAGATACAAAAGGTTTCTTATTAGTTCAATTTTCTAAGGGAGTAGATCGAAATAGGGATTTAGTAGGATATCTATTGAGAATATGAATAATGGTATTCAACGCTTCAACACAAAGAAACTTAGGAACTTGAGCTGACTGCAACATGGTTCTATCCATTTCAATAATCGTGTGGTTTAACCTTTCTACATTACCATTCTATTTAGGAGAGTAGGGAGTAGTGAGTTCCCTTTGTATTCCACATTTTATACAAAATGAATCAAATTATTTACTAATATATTCTCCTCCATTATTTTTTCCAAGTATTTTGATTTTACAACTAGAAATATTCTCAACTAAATATTTAAATTATTTAAATTTTGATAAAACATCTAATTTATTTTGGATAACGGACCAAATCGTGCAAGAATAATCATCAATGAAGGTGACAACATACAGAGAACCATTTATAGAATGAACTTCTAAAGGTATTCTAACATCATTGTGGGCAATTTCAAGAGGTTCTGAGGATTTTTCTTCATGATGATTATGGAAGGGGTTTGCTGATTGCTTACCATGTAAACACCCTTAATATGTTTCTCTAACATTAGAAATAGGTAGAAAACCAATAACAACATTAATCTGAGGCATTTCATACATGCTCCTAAAGTGAACATGACCTAATCTTTCATGCCATAATAGAACATCATTCCTATTTTGAATAGAAAGACATGAAGAAAATTCAAAACCTTTAAAAACATATAAACCATTATTTTTTATTCCTTCAATAATAGTAACATCTAACTCGTGTTTAATAAAACATTTATCATTTAGTAAAATTACACTAGAAGTTTTTTGAGTTAGTTGTGAACAAGAAACAAAAAACATTTTCAATTTAGGAACACACAAAACATCATTTATAAAACCATTGAAAACTTTTTCTTTTCCTTGAATTTGAACATCGAGAATGTAATGATCACCTATATATATTTAGTCATTATATTCTCTGATATAAGTTATAATTTCAGATCTATAAGTCATGTTCCTAGATACACCACTGTCTAATATCCATTCATTTTCTTTCGCATTGACTAATGCAGCATACAAAACAACTACATTAGGTTTTTTATTGTTCTTTTGATTTTTGTTTTGATTTTGATTTAGTTTGTTCCCTTTCTAATTTTTTTAATTTGGCTTGTTTTTGTTTTTCCTACATTCTTCCTTTTCATGACCAAATTTTCCACAATTATGACATTTCCCATCAAAACCGACTCTTAAGTTCCCTTGTTCCTTCTTTTTACTAGGGGATTTAAAGTTTGATTTTTGATTCTTGTTAAACCTAAAAAACATATATTTAGATTTTTGTGTGAGAAGTGCATGAGTGGAATTCTCCTTCAAATCAAAATTTAACATGACCTACTCTTCTTTAATTAGGAGATCACTCAGAGTAGATATGTCGGGAATATCTTGTTTAATTTGATATTTTGAATTTAAAATAGAAAAAAAGTTCCTAAAACTCACAACGATGTCCATTTGAATAATAAAATATAATGTTTTATCATAAATCAGATTATAGCTACATGCATCTAATTAAGATTTAATAGTTTTAATTTTATCTAGAAAATTAACTTTTTTTTGTCTCCCTTCATGGGATTTGTCATTAATTCTAGAATAGATTTAATAATTTTTTATAGACATGTACCTTCATGCATTGATTCTAAAAGTGTCAAAGATTCACTTGGACTTTCTTAGTTTCCAATCTGAAGAAGGAATTCATCTTGCATTTTTCGTAGTATGATAAGCATCACTTCTGGAACTTTCTATGAAAATGTGGATATGTGGTCTTTTGTCGCATGTATACCAGAGGGTGCCTTATATGTACCATTTATAACATTCCATAGTTTGCATGCCATGAATTCTGCCTTCAGTCTGATCTTCCAGATGTTGTAGTTTTTCCCATTCAACATCTATTTCTTGTCAATACTGAAGTGATTAGAACCCATTTTGAAGATATAAAATTTTAAATCAAGAGGAAAAACAAGATTAAAATGGAAATTGAATGTTCAAATCCTCATTCCTTACTTTTTGATAAATAATTAGGTTTGATGGAGGAAAAAATTTCAAAGGGTTTCCAAAAATCTCGTTGTCATGCCGAGTTTTGACATTTTTACCCTCTTCCTATAATTAGTTTGTCACCTATTCCTTACTACCAAAACAATTCAATTCATCATTTAATATCATAATTTTTCAAATAATTAATTTACATTTGTTTCTTCTAATTTTTAACTAAAAGGACTAATGCTAAAGAAAACTCACTATACGATAACATATTTTTTTATTTAAATCCTTCAAATTAAAATTTTAATCTATTAAATTTTATACATTTTATCTAATTTAAATTTCTTTTATCAAAAATCATTTATTTGTTAAAAAGACTTTTATAAAAAAGTGAAAGGAAGGGCTTTGAACCCGTAACACATGGTTTAAATAAGAACAGTATTACCAACTTACCTAAAGACCTTTATAATCTATATTTAATACAATGTTTATTCAAGTTTTAGAAAATGAATAAAAAATACCACTACCAACACAAAATAAGCTTCAAATAACATATATTCTTCCAAACTTATTAAATACACTATTAAAATTAAATGTGCTACACATTTATCTATATGGTTCAAATGCTAATTTGGTCCCTAAGTATTAAGACTAGTCAATTTTTTTTGGAAAAGGGTAAAAGTGGGGGTTTTGAAAGGACCCACATCCTTTTACAAAAGGCCCCAAAGGCTAGACACAACAATGATGCCGTACAAAGGTAAATCCCAAAGGCCAAAGGAGCAAAGGAATAAGAAGGCCCGAACCAAATAAAGAAAAGATAAAAGGAATCGTGAGAAAGGAACAAGAGGAGAAGTAGCTGTCTAGATACAATAGCAAAACTATAGCTACAAAGAAGGAGAAGAAGCAGCCCCAGAACAACTACACCTATAAATAGCAGAGGAAAAAAAAGGATAGGATAGGGAGATGCATCCCGGGAAGGCTACAAGTCTGAGAAGATAAAGTGAAGTAGGAAAGAAAAGAGAAAAATGAAGAAAGAGGGAAATCTATAATTTCCCTTCTTACCCTTCTTTGAATGCACTATCTGCCATTTATCCTGCAGAATCATCTCTGAAATAAGAGGATTGTATTTCGTTAAGTGCAAGGAAATGGAGACCTGTGACTCCATATCAAGAGGATGGGATCCATCCTTATTCAATTTAGAATGATCTAATTCATGAGGTCTCTTTATTCTAGTAGAAGGACTCTCTAAAGAGGATGGGATAACTAATTGTTGCCCTACCTCCTTATTAGGTGCAGTATCAGTTTGTGTTGCAACTGAAGGAATTTTTTCTGCAGATACTTGATCTTCTGAGTCAGTCTTATCATCATCCTCTATATTTGGTGGACCTCAATATTAAGGAAAATATCATTTTTTCCTAGGAGCATGGGATTTCTTTTGAGGGCAAGCATCCTCGAGGTAACTCGGAGTCCTACGGTTCTGAGATCTGAAGCTATATTTTCATAGTCAAGAATTTGGGTATAGGATGTATCCCACATCTTAAGGGTCATCCTATCCGGAAATCCGTTGCTAAGGTCTACTTCTACAAAAATCCTGACATAAGTATGTAGACCGCTCTGAAACCTCTTGTTGTCTTCCTTTATAAACTTCCCTAGAAGGTTTCCAATTTCCTCTAATACACAGAAAAATAAAAGGAAAGATGAGGAAACCTCACCAAAACTTGAACACGAGTGATGGAGAAGGTAGTCGGAGAAAAATCTTGAAACCATGGGGTAGTGAAAAGATTTGCACATCCCCAAAACCAAGGACCCTATTAAAAAACCCTATGATAATCCTCACGTTCATCGAAGTAGACAATAAAAAATATTCTAACACAAACGAAGTATTTGTAATTATCCATCCATGAGGTATGAATCCAATGAACCATAAAATTTGATGAAGGCCAAGAACCATTAAATTGGCAGATTAGGGACTTAGATTTTAATTCTTGGCAAAGATCAAGAAATTGTTCATCATTAATCTCCAGATTAGGGGATTCAACAACTTGTTCTACAATGTAAGTAGGGGGAGGAGGGGTATACCTATAGGTAGTTTCTAAGATGTGACATTTTTAAAAAGTGCCTCTTTAAAATTAGCATCGCTGTAATCCTTGGCTTCGCCTAGTAGACAAAAATTCATAAAAATTGTTGAATCCCACATGATCCCATACGATATGAGCAGAGAGTCATCCATAAGTGGTTTTCAGGAAAAAATAAGGCCATGGGTACCTGCTGTGGAGCCCAGATTATGAGCAATAATGTGTTTCAAATCTATCCCACATGCTGACTGATGGAGTTGAATACATATGGTATTGTCATTCAGAGAACGAACTAGAAATTGGACAACCTCTATATTTTCTCCAAGCAGTGTAGCCTCGCCATGAGAAGTAGCACCAGAACAACCGCCAACATCCACCAAGCTACCACTCATGTAGCCCTCGCCCAGATCAACAACCCGACTATCAAAAAAAGAGGGCTTCGAAAAAATATCAAGGGACTCAACACATGATGTTCGCTGCAAACCATCATCGCCCCTTGAAGAAGAAAACCCATGAGAACTGTTCATGGCATTCATGCCACAAAAGCCACGCCATCTCCAAAAACGAGCAAACCAGGCATGTCATCCTTTTCCCTCTCTCTGTTTGGGCCATCGAAGGCTGTCTCAAACACCAAAGGCAAGGCAATATTTTTGTTTCTCATGATCGAGGAAGAGAACCCAAGATCACTGCTATCCCACAGCGTAAAACCACCGTGGAATCCAAAGAAATTCATTATAGACCGTAAACACCTATCGCCAACAACTTGAAAACAATCATCTCCGGCAACAATCACTTTCGCAGGGTTAGGGCACACGGGGAAGCTCGAACTCGTTATATGGGGGTCTTAAAATCGATCTCTAAATTGGTAATTTAAGACCAATCAAGTTTACCAATCAAGTTTACCAGTAGATAGACTAAGTATAAAATAAATGTTTTAATAAATATTTAAAAGACCATATAAACTTTACCACAAAGGGGGGGCAGTTTAGGATAAAGTATTATAATATACATTATGTATATATGATATGGTAAGTAGTTAAAGTGGTCAAGGAATTTATGTAGATTTCATTTACCCAGTCTACCATATTCCACATTATATGGGGGTGGTTAGGGCCTTAGGTTAGGTTTTAATTTTTATTTGACAATTTTGCTATTTAAAAGAAAATATGGGGGAAGCCACGTATAAACCAAGTTTTATTTAAAATTTTAAGCTTATGTGGAAAAGGTGGGTGATTTAGAAAAGGATGATAGGTTTAAGTTTAAATAATTAAACCAAAAACTACCCACCACATAGGCGATTAAAACTATTTCCCAACAACATAGTGCAATGCCATGCTATATTGCAAAGTGGTTAAGATAGATCATTTAGGTTTATTAAAAAACTTTAATATGCAAAGTGTCACGACAAATGAAAAAATTGGAAATCTAAAATCGTGGAGATTGTTTCCTACTTGGGGAGCTTCTTAATCTTGAAACTTGATTTTCCCTACACACTTGAAATGAAATGAAACATTTTAATGACATCCACGAGACTGACAAGTCTATGGAACCACAAACACTGAGATTTCAATCAGATTTTAGACTCATTTCAATATCCGCTCTTCGGATGTGAATCTTGAGGATGAAACCCGTGGTCACTTGAAGCTTTGTTCCTTCGAAGAGTTCCTCTAGTCTGTCCACCCTCAGGTTGTTTTCATACTGAATAAAAATATCAACATATGTTGAACACTCCATGACGAAATGACATTCTGTCTCGATGACCCCTTTGTTGCAGAAAAGACAAATTCTCCTTTCCCAATCTTTGTTTGGAATAGTCCATCTACTAGTTTCGCATCGAAGATGATGTGATCCGATTCTTAATTGTGCCACTAGAATCCTTGCTTTACCCTTGATAGCTGCCCCTAGATAATCTTTTTCATCATTTTCCATAGTGGGATTGAATTCTCTCATATAATGCTCTTTCTTTCAACCAATCTGACCCGTCCACATGGCAATCCTGAACTTTTCTATCACATAATTTTTTATTTCCCTGTTGTTGTTTGGACACTATTGCAAGTTGATGCCCCATTTGTTCATCCATTTAGTATTCTAATTCATCCAAGTTTTCTTTCTACGTTCCAAAGTGTCGTCTACAACTATTTTGGGCCAACGAAGATTGTCCATGCTTTCAACTTTTCTTAGATAGCTTATCATCTGAGATATTGCCGAAGCTTCCAACAAGAAAGTACTCACTTCAGCCAACAAAATCTCATAAGGAACAGTTGATTTGACTTTAAGGGTGCTTGTGATTAGATGTTTCTGGATTCTTTCTATCTTTCTCCACCCATGATTTGACATGCTACTTCCCCAAACTTAAAACAAACATAGGAAATAATTTAAACTTGCATAAAATTTTAAACTAACTCTTACCTCTCGTGCATGTGGAGTGGGCCCATTAAAACCTATCAAATGCACAAACCAAAGAGTTAAATAAATTAATTTTTAAGAGTAATTTTTTGTGTGTGGGAAAATGAAATGAGAGGGGAACATATTATATGGCCCATGGTTTGTAGCCATCCACCAACCGACATGGTTGAAAATATTTTACCAAACTTTGGTTAATTTAAATTATTTAAACCTATGCTCTAGTACCATCCGAGTTAAAAGCATTTAAACAAATATTACCGAAAAAAATAGAAAACGTAATTAAATAGTTCAAATTAAATTATAATGCAATACATAATATAAAATATAACAGGAGACGTGAGATTTACCATAGAAAAACTCAAAGGATAAAACCCCACAAGAAAAGTAAGATTTCAATTAATGAGAAACATAAATCTTTACAATCCAGTAAGTCCTCATTTCAACCACTTCTCTCCATATTTTATAAATGTTTTTACTTGAATGCAATATTCACTTGACCCCGTGAATCTTATTAAATATTTATTTTGCACATGTGTTTTCTCATGAAGCACCCGACACCATGTTATAAATTTATTTAAATATCATTTAAAACTATAACCTAAAATTTATATTAAACTAATAAAAATATTATATATTTCTATTTATTTAATTATAAACTATAGTTTATATCATATAGAACACTTAATATTAATGTTCTAACATACAATTTCTAGGAGAAGTTTCCCATGGGTGGCACCCCTAACGGGATAATCTGAATCATATTGGTTGTTAGTTTTTCGAAGAGTATAGGATGGAAATAAGAGATGTTGAGAATATGCTAAAGGGGTTGGATTCTTCGATCTAAAAGGATGGAGAGGTCTCAAGAATTCAAAATCAGTAGGAGGAATTGAGCATATAAAAGGATTAAGATTTGAATAAGCACAAAATTATGGAGGAGAAGGATTGTACCAAAAAGGGTGTGTAGGATCTTAAGGTGGGATAATTATAACACAAGGTGTCAAGGTTGATTATTGACCTTCAAATGGATCCTTTTGGGGTGTAAAATATTTTAATCTTAGATGCAGATAAGGGTGTGGGGACTAATGATTGGGTAGGGGTTGATGTTTCACATGAGTTACAAATTTAGGAGGAAGGGAATTGTGTTAATTTCAATCTTAGGGAGGTTTCCGTAATGGATTTGGATGGAAATAATGTGGGCCTTCAGTTTGAGGTAAAATGCACAATCGTGAAATATAGACTAAAATCAAAGGAGATGTTAGGTCCCTTCATGTTGAAGAAAAAAGGTAGGCAATATGGGGCTTAAAATGGTGGATATGCTTTGGAGGCAGTAATACTGGGTAAAAAAAAGTACAATTAGTGAAATGTTTTATAGGAGAAAGATGAAGATCGTATTTTACAATTAATGAGATTACTTCATTGGACTATACCCAATGGTGAGATTAAGTAGTTTGTTTTGGTTCCATAACAAGTATTGATATGGAATTTATTTTTTGGCCTAGTCACATGATTCGTTAGAATTATGACTTTGAGAAGTGACATGAAAAAAACATGATGAGGTTAAGGATAGGGTGTACTTATATGTGCATAATTATTAACTTTAGGGAAAAAAATCAAAATGTAGAAGTGGGCGAAATGAATGATAACAACAACTAGAATAATTTTAAATATTTTCTTGAGGTCCTGATGAAAGTTAGCTCATGTTTTAGGTCAATAAGAAAATTTCAATGATAAATAGATATTTTTTAGGAGTATTGATTAGGGTTATGATTCAATTAAAATTTGTACTTGACGTAAATCAAAATGTAGGTAGTATTTTTCATTACAAACTAATGGATCATTTCCCAGTGTAACCAAGTCTTGCTTGCCTTAATATTTTTTAGGAGACTAGGTGGCTTCAGTGCTTTTGCACATTTAGTGGTTTTGATGGGGTAGTGAAAATGGAGTTTTTAGTGTCTTTTAGGGATGGCACGACCAATGTCCCAGGGGTAAAGTATAAAGTAAATGAAGAAACTATTGCAAAAAAATTAGTTTTACCTTAGTGGGTGAAATATGATTTGTTTTTAGTGCAAAGGGAAATATCGAGATAATTTTATTAAAGAAGGAGAAAAGGTAAAAGTAACACCAGAGGGCATAGTGAAAGATTCATTTTTAGATCCATGGAATGAGGTTTATCCCTTTTTACTACGATATATAACCTATAAAGGTAGGTACACTATCAATTTTTCTTATTATTTGCATGTGTTTTCATAGCTACGAGATAAAACTTTACTCAACTTGACATTTTTTTCCCATTAAGAGGGTTGAGATAATTTATATGGGGTATAACTAATGCTTGTGCACATAATGGATTGATCAAGCTAATTATAATGGATTCCCCAACAAAGAAAGGATTACGGTTACCTTGGGCGGTGATATGCAGGTCATTGGATTTTTTTTCTTTAATAGTATCTAAAAAACATAAGAGAGACACTAAATTTTTCTTTGTTGAGTTTTCTTGTGGAGGATGAGGTAGTGAAATGAATTTATCATAAGGAATTATACATGTTAAATGAATATGAAATAGATATTGTGCCACCCACTCAATTACCCAATTCTGTATCCAATAAAAATGATGAAACATGACATATGCAAAATGAGGATTTTATTGCTCTTGGGAGAGAGGGTAAGCAAAAGAATCAGCTAACTCTGAAGGAGGAAATGTTGGAAATTTAATCTCTTGGTATGGAGATTAAAAATTTGAAATTTAATTTGAAACTGAAGGCTCCTTAAATGTAGAATTTGAATAAGGTTTTCGCAGGGTTTTGATGCAAGAAATTAGTACTTCTTGTATCCAATAATGAGGAATGAAAAGATGATCTCTATACTACAAACGAAAAAAAAAAATTCTACCATTGAAGAGTTCTACAAACTAAATGTGTAAATGCCCTCCTTTTTGGATCTTGTTGTAAAACTAATTTCAACCCATAAGGTATCCAATGTATATTCATTATTTTTAATATAGCATTGGATTAGATTCTATATTTATTATATCTTACAAGGGAATCCTAATTTCATAAATTATTCAATAGAATTTTTTGAGGCTTTCTATGTGGTGTGTGAATCTTAAAAGAACTTGTTAGTTGAGATATACTTGTATGCATGGGTTTTTCCTACCCAATTATGCTGAAACTGAGTACCATTTTTGGGTTATTAGTTCATAAGAGAATTTATGTCCTACTTAGAAGTGGAGAAATTAATGAAACAAGAAAGGGAGAGGTGTGATATTGGTCAATATGAATCTCCTTTATGATTGAGAGGTGAACACCATCTTCCTCTTTAATTAATTGGGGACTTGAAAGGGAAAATGAAGGTGATTGAATTTAAGAAATAAACCATGCACATTGGATACCTAGTTCTGAATGCATATGTAGTTTGTATTTAGATTATATAATGAAATATATTACTTTGGATGCTTTCATATATGGTAGATATTTTCATTTAATATTAGAATGAGAGAAACTTATTCACCAAAGAGCCTTCTGATGGCATTTCCAAGAATGTTATTCTATGTTCACCCAGTTGTTTGTGTTGGTGAAGACTAGATTGGGCTTTGAACACACTTTCCTCAAGTCTGATAACCTTTGATGGAGTAGAGAAGTCCTTTTCTATTATATGTTGTTTATAAGGTAGAGAATTGGAAGGAGGTTGATATTTGCAAAGGTTTTATCCCTTTGAATTCCTCTCACTGTATTACCCAATGTGATTTCTGAGAAAATGCATGCTAGATTTGAAGAAGGGGCAAGAATCTTCTGATCCTGGGTACGTATTTTTGTATTTTCTATGAGGTACATTTTATTATCTTTGTTCTACTATATATGTTAGGGGTTTTTATTTTGGATAATTTTGTTTGGAGTTCATTTTTTGATTTTAAATTTGTGTCTATTTTGATAAGACCTCTTCTATTCTTAATCATTATTTCAAAGTACTCCTGAGGCAATTTTTAAGAATGGATCTAACCATTCTATGAGTTATATTTCGGTACTATATGGTAAAAAAATTGTAAGTAATTTTTTTTTTAATATATACCAGTTCAAAGCTCTAGAGAAAAATGTTTATAGATTAAAAAGTATATTAAATTTAAAAGGGAAATTTTCAAATGGTAGATTAAAATGGGGGGAAAATATATATACATAAATACATGCAAATGGAATCTGGAAATTTATCTTAGGAATTTATCTTGTCTCATTAATCATTTTACATTAAATTTTATTATTGCTATACACATCTTGCTCATTTAGAACTCCAAACCACTAGGTAACACTTATTGCTCATTATCAATTATAAGGGACTTAAGATGATATGATACTGTAGAATAATGATGATATACCATTGACCCATCTATGGATATGTGAGTGGATTGCCCTTTATCTATAGACACCATCTTAAAAATAAAATACTTAATTTGTGATTCACATGGATGAATTCATCGATACAAAAAAAATCCATTTGCGTAGATTTTTCCTAAGTTAATGACTTAATTATTGAAATATCTATTGGTCACTTTTAAATTAACTAGTTATCCCTTTAATTCTAGAGTAAAGTGAGTAGCAAAAACATTTCACGTAATTCACTTATAAAATAAAATTCACGAAAAAACCATTTGAAGGTCCTCTTATCTGCAAATTTTAGGACTATGTAAGAAATCACATTGAAGCACCCAATTTCTAAATTTCCCTCTCAAAAACTTCTTTAATCTCTAAATATACGTACCTACTATATGAAATCCCTAAAAAAAATTCAAAACTCCATCACACACTAACGATCTTGTATAAGTGTTGGATATCTTATTTCACCTCCAAAATATTAAGCCCACAAAATATAGCTAAAACTAGGAATTTCATTAAAAATATTAATATATTTAACAACACTAATTACACATAAAAAACCTAGATTATTCCATGGGATTACCTAGTTACATTTCATATCATGATCCATAAGATAAACACAAAGGTTTACTTATTAATTTATGTTAAATATGATTTGCCAATAATAATGACCTCAAATATGTCAGCAATGAGCCTAGAGAGGGGCTACAATAATGATAGAAGAAAAGATATAGTATTCTTGTCCCATGTGTTCTCATAAAAGATAATAGGGTACTCTAATCACCTGTCATACAAGATAAGTTATGTAGTGAGTTATGTTGTAGTCACCACTCCCCATTTCAGTAAGATAATGAAGTGGCCACATTTTTGAGTTCTGAAACATATTCATACACTCCCAAAAAGTCATTAAAATTATATTTAGAAAGAAATATCAGATGTAGAACTATGTTTACTCCAGATCCAAAGATTAAATCCTTTAATATTTGTGTATATTAAAAATTTTGGCTTGCTCACGATTTAAAGTGATTTTAAATGGTTCGTTGTTTTATATATAGAACATATTTTCATGTATATGTTCTAGTTTTGTTATGTATATGATAATTAGGATAAATATTAGAAAAGGCTTGGTGTTTTCTATGTAATAATTAATTCTATAATGTTTTGTTGACATTTAAATACCTTAACCTTTCATTGTGATGAGTCTCTCAAATCGAATCCAAACATAAAAATATATGCAGGATTAATATGCATCAATTTGAGCCATGCATGTATCAGCGCTACATGTCTAGCATTGACATAAGATAAGCATTGAGAGAAAGGTTAAAGGTTTCAATATTTTTAAATATTACAAGACATGGATCATTAACAAGTGTCATTCATAAGCCTTATATAATGTTTAAGTTTTCATGAGGATGTAAGTTTTCAAACCTTGCGGTAGAATAGATCATTGACGCTAGATAAGTGGCTTCAATCAGTTTTCATCACTCTCATAAATCGGGTTTAAATAAAGGGTTATTGTTGGTACATAATGACAATTAAGGATATACATTGGTAAGACATTAATATATAGGTTTATAGTTTTTTATATCTTAAACTTATTTTTTGCACATGTTGTTCATCCATCTACCTACATGAGCGTGAAAGAACAAAAAGTTTCCATACAAGATAATATTATTTTTCTCTATGTGTCTATCGTCAGTGTTCTACAAAATAAATAAAAAATTATAACCCATAGGTTACAAAGCGAATTTATGATTGGTAACATAATTTGTTTCCGAGTGTCGAAAATGGAGGTTTTGTAAAAGGAGAACTTGGCTATATTGTCTAACAAAAGGTTTGAGTCACTAAATTCAAAATCCATAACTTTTGCAAGTTTATTAATTGAGCTAAACCACAAAATAATGAGTATAAACTAGAAAATACTAAAATCCACTCACATGTAATTCACATGGATTAAAAAATCTACCTTTCTTTATAAGATATTTTAAAAAATGATTTTAAGTGATTTGTAGTTCTATTCAATGAGAGCTATAAAAAAAATTGCATTATCACATTAGAGATTCATATGGAGATTAAACTATGAAACAAAGCATAATATTGAAAAAAATAGAAATGAAACCTAAAAGGGATGTCCTTTACTCATCTCTACTACAATAATGCAGGGATACACAATACAAAAAATCTCTCCCAACTCAAATTGCCAATTATAACTAATTATTCTGGGAAATCAATGAGTATGACATAGTCTACATATGACATCCTATTTCAAAGGATGAATAGATATTGCATGAATATATTTAGCTATTAAGGACACTTTCCTTTACAACATAACTAAAATACTTTAAATTTTCCCTTGTGAAGATTTATTCAGGGATGTGCTCACTACATGTACCTTATTCAGGGATGTGGATGTCTTGGTTCACACATTTCTCCATAAAATTCTAGGGGACCTTGTCACTAGTGGGATGCTCAAGAGAGTAGACTATATTATAGGAAAACAGACTTATTTATTTCATCCAATAACAATTGTGACAACCACTTTTGGATCTTACAGTTCCATATGGATGAGAATCATGTTGAGCTAGTGAGGTAGCCTATAGGATAGTGTAGATGTAATCTATTAGAGATTCTACTATAGAGACCAGTGGAACAATATGAATAATATGTTGAGGTGATAGAATATAATGTGACATCGCAAGAGAAATTATCTTACTAACATGCTAGGTCATGATCCATAGGGAACCAAGACCTAGGAGGCACATCTAGGTCACAAGATTCAGTAGATGTATATATTGAGAGAGATGAGGAGTAGTACTATATGTATGAAGAGTTAAACTATCTACAATGTGGTTGTATAACATTTTTTGATGTGATATATATATTCATATTTTAGATTCTATTGCATTGAGTATGGCATGTTTATGTCTTTTGTTGCATTTGATGTATGTATATGTGATGATGTTGTCGATGTATACATTAAGTGTAGTGTATATGTCGAGATATCACATGATGTGTATCACATTGATTTTTTGATGAAATGTGATGTGTTGTGATTAATTGTAGCATAAAATTGAGTGTTCCATAATGAATGGATAATAGGAATGTATGTGATGATTATATGTGTGTTACTTATAGAATCCCATCCAACATCAAACAACCTAAAGAGGAATGAACCTATGTGATACCATCATGTGGAAAATATAACAAACACGATCATGTGATACCAAAAGTTAGGCATGACCCCATCTGAGGAAACATATTCAAAGAAAACAAAAGAATGGTGATCCTTGGGTATGCCCATAAGAGACTAAGTGTGAGGGTCACAAAGAAGATGTGAAAAATACTAGGTATAATAAGTACAAAGTATGGACGTGGTGTGTATGATTCAAATGAAACCCTAAAGATACTATACAAAAAGATAAGACTTGATTAGATGAAAATTGGATAGCACCAAATGGTTTTTCGAATTCACGTATGAAAAATTGGGGAAAAACTCTTGCTCCTGGCTAAGCCACTTGTAGAAATTTTGTGATTGCTCCTATATAGGAATAGTGTTAGTGTAAGAGAGTTCAATATGAGTATAAAAATGTTCGTCAAGTGTAAACGTATATGTAGGCATGTGTTTTTGGGGAGGTGAAGTAGACCTATTTGCATATATTAACACATAAGTAACAATACCTTTGTCCTCTAATAAATTAAGATTATGATCTAACACATAACAATCATTGTCAAGATTTTCATTAATACGATGAAAGTTGCAAAATAGATTGCCTATATAATGCTCAAGGTGGTGAGGAGGAAGATGATCATTAGGTGACAAAAAAATCATCCTCTTATGATTTAATGTAAGTAATATGTCATGGGGCCTATCACGAGCCTTATAAAAATAGATGGGGTTCTGTGTAGAAGGGGATGGTTTCTGTACTCATGGCTAAGGGAGAGGACATGAAGAATTATTTCCATGATGTAAATCCTTAACCGGATTATCACTGTGAGTATTATGATCATGTGTAGTACAAGGTAGGGTTAATTATAATACCCCCTCCAAATAATTCTTAGAATATTTTGGTGAATCTCCAAAATTGACTTTTGAAAAATGGTGAATATCGAAAAAGATATTTTACAAAAGAGTTGATTTGATATGTCGAATATTTCCATGGTTTGGCAAGGTTGGTGGATCTGAGCCAAATGACTGACCAATAAGACAAAGATAGATGGTTTCTAAACATATTTCCATCAGAAATGAGATAGGCTATGTCGAATGGTTTTCCATCAAGAATCAGATGGGGCTATGTTAGACGTCCACCTTTTTTCTGAACGCTTCTCCCTGACATAGAGATACGACTATTTCATGGTTACATCTCTGATAATGAATGATCATCTATCAATATTAGATGACATTGTATTGGATGATTGTATTTTATAGCCGTCTCCTTCATGCATAGATAAACGTCAATATCATGTTCATCTACTAGTTATTTGTCTCTTTCTTGAACAAACAGGCATCTCTTCTATATCCATCTTTCCATATCTTGAGGGTTTTTTTTTACTATAATTAGATGCTCTTCACGTGCATAGGTGGTTGGACGGATGTGTTGCCTCCAAAATCTCCACATGTTGTTTGCCACCATGTGTCCTCATTGGGAACCCTCGGTCTATATATATCACTACGAGGTTCATTTATATAGTTTTTGACACAAAGTTTAAGAATCTGTAGTGTTCTCATCATTCTAATTTTCTACAAAACCATATCGACACCCATAACAAACATGAAACTTTAGTCTTGACCCAAACTCTGGAACCTCCCTCTCATGCAACTTTACAACAAAGCTTTCAATAATGGTTGGTTCCACAGTCACTCCTTCCCCTAAATTGCAGTACAAAAATCTAATGTTCCCTCAAATAAATGCACTAATGAAATTCAAATATACACATAAAGAATGGATACAAAATACACAATTCATGGGGCTGTCAACATGCCCCAATTTGAAACAAATGCTCTTGTCCTTGATTACCCAAACAATTCTTAAAACCCTTCATACATAAGGTTCACCGTCCCTCTAATGGATCATACATTTTCATTTGGCGTGGAGCCCAAATAAATCCATCAATTAACTAGTTTACCATATCCAAACTAGATAGCCATGACTACTAAGGCTATCTTCACTGACGTAGATAAAAAATATTTGAAATTTCATTACAATGTGTAGATTGATGGTAAGTTCACTTTTAATTTTCAATTTTTTAATTTCTTAATATCAGTTGACTATCCTAGCATATAAATTTTCTTTTGTGTTATTGTAGTTGTAGCTAATCATTCGAAAAGAGTCCTAGTTATACAAGATGTTACACATAATTTTTTGTTGCGATGATAACACTCTTTCTATCAGGGATTGTGTTTTAGAGAAGATCCACCGACATTCTACTTTTGGCAATTAAATATTTATTATAGACACTAGCAGGGAAACAATTCGATTGGTGCACATACTTGTCCAATCAAATTAAAGTAGATGTATACAATGCCCATTCCAATATCAATGCATCTGATAAATTGAACATTGTATTTTCTTCTACCAATTATAGAATGGACAATTTCTAACTGCAATAAATGAAAAATTGTTATTGATAGGAATTTGAGTTGAAGAACAAGTAATTATTAATTTTTATTTTGACATTCTATTAATTAATTATTTTTTAATGCAATAATAACAATAATTTATATTCTGTAGAGAAGAATTATAGTTGAAATGGCTCACAAGAAGGCTATTGCTTGGGGTAAATCCCCTTCAAAGGATTTTGGTGATTATGATATGGATTTAGCGGAATCGACCCTAGTTAGATCTATTCAATAGAAAACACCTAGGGATTCAATACCTTTGCTACCACCTTTCCCTCAACAAATTTCTAAAGCTATTTATATTATTATTTATAACTAAGCTACTAGCAAGAATTGCTAACAAGCTATCTATTCTATAAGTGTTAAATTGTTTTAATATTTTAACATTTTTATTTGCAGCAACTATTGAGTTTGATGGTGTACATCAAACTCAGTCTCTATCACAAAGCTGTATGGTCTCTTCTCCAACCATGTTAGGCAATTTATAATGTTTAATTTCTTTTTTTTACTTACAAATATTATATATAGTATTTACAAGGGTACAATTTTTAATTTTGTGATAGTTTTCTTCTTGTTGTTAATAGATAAACACAATAGATTGGAAATAAACGTTTGGTACCACCGCCACGGGTGGTACAATCAAAAATAAAATTTACAAGGAAGAGTATTACATTTCGAGATGACTCTGTAGGAACAGTTCACCTTGCAACTTATGAATTTAAAGGTTCTTCACTAGGTGGTATCCAGAGTGCAAGGTTTACCCATATTTTGAACTAGATCGAGCTCAATGATGAGTTTTTTGGGTTTGATAGTGTTGACACTTAGATGGGTAATTATTTTGACACCCATGATATGATACAAATTACTCCACTTGGTCAACAAAAATCACAACAAAATATTGATGCAATCAGATATTCCCCTCCTCCACCATGTCAAGTTCCACTCACAAATGATCAAAAGACAAAGATTTCCTTTGAAAGTTTGATATCAAACAAAATGAGGGCCACAATTTAGGAATTGGTTATGTCAAATGTGGACTCAATGCGCAATTAGGATTACAGGGCCAAATTTTTTATTAAATAAATAAATACCCGTTACCATAATCATACTCAAATGCATTCATTTTTCACTTTCGTAGAAAGCTAACAAACAAGGCTTGACATTTTTATAAATAAATCTCAGTATGGTAAAAATTTTGTATAATAATGATTATGATGATAAAGTTTTAGATATAATGTTAAACAGGTTGAAAAATATTAATGTGGAAGCCAAGGTGTACTGCAACAAATGGGCTAGAGACAAAAAAAAATGTTTTAATTGCAAATGCAGAAAAATAAAAAGTTTTGGTAGGTCATTTTTTACACGTGAAAAATTATGAAATTTAGACTAATGAAAAAAACTATTTATAACTTATCTAATGCATTTTTTTTTTGTAGCAAAAATAAGAAAACTTAAAGAAATAAGTAGGTGTATTTGATGCACATTTGAATAATGCTCACAAAAGCTTGAATACATTTATACAATTAAAAGAATTTTTTTTATGATTAAATAAAAAATAATAATACATTGAGAAATATAATTAAGGAACATAATATGGATCTATAAATATTACTAAAATAAAATAATGATGTGGGTATGTGTACATGAATTAGTTAACAAAGCAAAGGAAATCAAATCTAACACCTAATAGCTTCAATAAAATGCTAACTAGATCAATATATCATCATGCTTAGAGCTTAAGAGAAGCTAATCTATTGACATATTTACATTAGGACATAAAATGAAGATTCAATCTAACATGCTACACAAATTAACCTCTAAATCTAATTGAATGCTAATGAAATGAAACTATTTAGATCTTTAGAAATCAAAGGGTTTTATTGTATGCTTCAATCCCAAGGTTTCAAGAATGGAGTCTTGTCAATACATGGCTACAAGACCATTTGACTTATCTCCATATAAAATTCAAACTTGGAAGAATGAATGCAAGAAATGAAAATAGCTCTCCTCTAATAAATAATTCTCTAAGATGATAAAGTGGCTATAGCTGAGGCTCTATGCTCATTTAGGTGTAAGTAGAAAGGTTAGAGGAGGGTTCCTTTTATAACCCAATGGCTTCAAGAAGCTTTGCATCCTATTATATGTGGAATAATAGAAAAGCTAGGTTAGTTATGGATAAGCATGGTTTAGAAGTGGTTCAGTTTACTTTAGGACTCTAGTGACTCATGGAGATTGAGGGTGTTTATTAATTAACCAAAGTGATTAATTAATAGGTGTGCAAGCTTATAGAAGTTTTTTAGAGGAATAATTAGGATGATTTGTGTTATGAGAGGATTTTAATCAAATAAATAATGATTTATTGACTAAATAGAAAGGGAATTCATTAATTAAGAATAATTAACTAATGTAGATAGAAAGACATATTAATTAATTAGAAATAATTAATTTATCTAGATAGAAAGGGGAACTTAATTAATTGGAAATAATTAATTAATATAGATAGAAACGGGAGCTTAATTCATTATAAATAATTAATTAAAATCTAGATAGAAAGGGGAGCCGATTAATAGAACATCCTTAATTGTTGTCGTTGTTGGATAGAAGAGTTAATTAACTAATGTAATGTAATTAATTAACAACGATAGTGGAGAAAATGTGTGATATTGACGATATGTCGTCAATTTGTGGGAAAGGGTATAATTATCATAATTTAAGTATTTAAATTGCTCGAGCTAAATTATAGGTGTTTACATTTTCCACTCTTTGGGTTGGCGTAAGTGATGCCACTTCAAATATAATAGACAGATAAAATTTTGAAGGCGTGGAAGAAAAATTACTAAAAGTGAGAGATGCCCCCTCTAGTGTTGATGGGGTTATGAAAGAAGGTGATCAACGATTGAAAAAGGTGAGAGAAATAGATAGAAGAATGGGTAGGGGTAGGATACCCCATGTGAATCAGAAGAATGGTGTTAATAGGAGAATGATGTAGAAGAGGAATGAATACAGAAAGAAAAGAGAAAGATTTCATCTAGTGTATTGAAACAACTTTAGTGTCATCGTATTGCCAAATATATACGTCATCAGTCCTTATTAAAAATATAATCATACGAAAAAAGTAGAATGACATGAAAATCCATAATATGAACAATTGTCCATTTTTGAATATACCAACTCCATGCAACATACAAAATGTAATGCAATACGAGAAAGAAAAATATGCCTAACTCCTTGAAACATACATAATGTAATGCAATATGAGAAAGTAAACAAGATAACCTAACAAAGAAACATAATGCAATATTTTTGTTATCAATCTTTGATTCTGACCTATGTAAATTAACAGAAAGGGTTAAAAGATGGTGCTCCAAGCAAGGATACATGTAAGGGGAATAACAGAGGACACTTGGGTCCTATGAAAAGCAATTGTGCACTATGAAACAGTACCAACAAAATCATTGTGTCCCAGAGTACAGACATAGTAAGCAAACCAACTTTGTTGATAGAGGTATATCTAGATGATCTGCGAATCACACATAAAAACAGGAGAGAACCAAACAATGATGTTTTGTAGGATGATGTTTAATGTTTTTTATTTTTTAGGAACATATTTTAATGTTTTTTTTTTAATTTTGAATGTTTTTTGAAACTATGTATAGGAAGGCAAAGAAGTGTGGATTCCCCCAATGATAGATGGGATGTATAACAGAAGAATCCCATGCGTATGCGCAAGAAAGTGAAGATGCAAAAATGCCCCAGTGATTAGGTGGGAGTATTCAAAGGAAAAATATTCACACACTAAAGGGGGATCAAGGCCAATATAAAATAGGTTCAATCATGAGGGAGCAAGGATGCCCCCAATGTAAGCTGGACAATAAACACATGAGAGAAAAGAAGTACTAAAATGGGAAAAAAGTTCCTACAAACATGGAAAGAGGACATCTAATACACATGGATGTTCTACATGATTTTCTAAGAACAGAGGATGATATGAAAATATTTAGAAGTAGGTCGAAGAAAAAGTGATTAGCCCAAGGTATAAATCATGAGACAAGACATGCACTAAAACAATAGTTTGAACAAGGTCCAAAAAGTAACACTTGATAACATACTTATCATGTTTAATCATCGATATCCCGTGTGTGCACATGGAAATGAATTACCTCTTAAAGGAAAGAGTTGATAGATAGTAAGTGAAGACACTAGCCAATGAGTAGGAATGATTTAGTTTGAAAGGTGATTTCTGAATGGATTATGGAAGTAGATCTATACATTTTTCCACTACCAACCAAGCGTCCATAGCCCCGACGGAGATGAATTTTATTCTAATAACAACATTTCTCTACTGTCAGTCAAGAGTCTATAACCCCATTAGATATTATTATAAATACCCCAAGAGATATTTATATATCAATTTACTTTTTATTGTAGCTTTTTCTTTAAATTAATTGATTGATTTTGATTCTTTTGCTTCCTGAAAACTTAGTTCACCTCTCTTGTTTAATAAGGGCTTAAGAACAACTGATGGCTTGATGGAAGGATGTGGAAGTCATTGTGATGACGACATTATCTAGTGTCAACAAATACACCCAAAAATTCTTCCCAAAAATTTTATTATATGTAGATAGTGATAGGATCTCTAAGAGGTCAGTCGTTCTTTAATTTACCAAGGTTATGAAAGACCAAGGTTAAATGGATACCATTGAGATAAATGCCACAAAATGTGTACTAAATAAGCTAACCAAAATATCATTAAAGGGATGAAAATGGTCGATCACTTGTAGAGGAATATGAAAGAAAGGGAAGAAAGAACATCCATGTGTACACAATACTTGATTGCAATGTTTGATCATTGTAGCTTTGATTTTGTTTTTGTAATGTTTTAATGTTTTTTTTAATTTTTGAACTATTTTATGATTTTTTTATTTTTTGATGGTTATTGGAATGAAACATGTCACTCTGCATGATAGGCTCCAACAACGATGTTCAAAATTTATTTGATAAGAGAGACTAAGCATGTTATTCTATCAAGTGTAATATTATCTCTGATCTCGATGATCATGGTCAGCTCACACTCAACAAATGATTGTGATTTGTTTTGAAACGTTGGTTTTGTATGTGGGATCTTGAGTTCCCTATTTATAGGTTCATGTAGTGTGCGTCATAATTGATGAGTATGTTGGTGTGGATTCTGGAATCACGTTTCATTTTGAATTTTATAATCATTTGATTTTTTGGGAGATTTGGAGCTCTTCAATGTTTTGGTCTTAGCTTGGTAAAAAACTTTTCTAGGTTTCATATAAGCTAATGCTTGACTTGTATGATCCTCAGAAGTGGGAGAAGAACGTGGACATTTAGAATTGATCTGAGAAATGATGGTGGGCTTTCCACAATATTTGGTAGAAGAATAATGTGATGGATGAAAAGGATACAGTCTAAGGATCAAAGAAGATGGGCTACCAGGAGGTGAGCCATAGATAGAAGATGAAGGGATACAAGGATGTGTCCCCAGAATAGAAGGAGAAGGGCTGATAGGACGTGACCCATAGCTATAAAATGATGGGCTACTAGGATGTGGCCCAAGAATAGAAGATGATGGAATACCTACGAGTGACCCATACATAGAAGACAAGGGGCTAGTTGGACGTGCCCTAAGAATAGAAGATAATGGACTACTTGAAAATGTCCCACAAATAGTAGAGGGAGGGATATGAGAAGGTGGCCCACACCTAGATGAAGATGAAGGGCTACTTGGCGTTGACCCCATAAGAGATTGTGATTGAGGAATTGTGATAGAAAAAGAGTGATTGGGTGATGAGAAGATAGGCCATGGATCAATATAAGACCTAGGAGTTTCATCACGTAATGAAGAATGTGAAGATGGAAGAATAAGAGGAGGATCAAGTTGCATGATCTGAGGCTCTTCCTCTATTTCTTGATAAAAGGAATCAACCTTTTCCTCACAATACGCAGACACATCAAAGTCTAAAGAGAATCCTTTCTCGTAATTTGTTAGAGGGATATCTTCGTGTGCCCCTATAAAGGCCATGATCACTCCTTCATTCTGAAAGAAATCAATCGGTATGGGTTTTTGATCGACCATGAGGGTTTGATTGGATGAAAAAGGGCCAACTGGTGTGAAATATTGAGAAGATGTTTGATGATGATTGATAGAAGAAGGTGATGTAGGGGTTGAAGTAGACATGGAGCTAGATGTATCAGGAGTAGAACAAGGTAGTGTGGACCTACCTATACGATGGTATATCATGTGTAAACTAGTAGGATTAAGTACAAAGTTTTTAGATTGTGATGTAGGAATCGATTCGGACGTTGGACTATAAGGAATTTCAATCGTACAAATCTTCAAAGAAGGAAGAATTCATGGGGGTGATCGATGAAGAAGGTCTTGCGAAGAAGGGAGGACCGTGATTCAAGAATCACATTAGATGAATAATAAAAGGGGTCCTATGAAGAAAGAGAGGACCATGATTCAATAATTATATTAGATGTTTTATTGGAGGGATTTGGAGTCATGCGTATCTTTAAAGGAAGAATACATATTTGAGGTGACTGATAAAATGGGGCCTTCGAAGAAAGGGAGGACCACAACGTAGGAGTTGTATTAAATGGATGATGAAGAGGGTCCTATGAATATAGGGAGGACCGTGACATAGGAGTCATATTAGATGAATGATGAAGAGAATTTGTGGTGACACAAATTATTTAGAGGAGAGCATCGTTTAGGTGACTAATAATAGAGGTCCTGTGAAGAAGGGGAGGACCGCAACTTAGGAGTAGAATTAGATGAATCTGAATAGTAGTTTAGATCCTAATCATCAGAAGAATTGGAGGAAATATTTGGATTGGAATCCTTAGAAGAAGAGGAAATGTTTGGATTAGAATCAGAAGAAGAGTGGGGGGAACCCGAATAATAATTTGGATCAAAAGTGTCTAAACCATACCACCGACTATGAGATGAAGGTGGGGAATGGGTTACCTGAATGGGTTCTCTAGCATGAAGAACCAATCGAGGTTTGGTCATGATCGGTGTCTTTTGATATGAACTCCGATACTTTGATTCCTTATTATAGTATGTATAAGGGACCTTGCAATAATCATTCATTTTTGGTGTTTGTTGGGTTCAAAGGTCTAGACCTAGATTGTATGATAAAACTTCTTCAAAGTGAAGAAGGTTTCATGTTGATTTGGGTAGCATAACGACAACCAACTAGACATTTCATAAAGATGGGGATGCTTGTGTGATTTTCCAAAAGGGAAGATAAGGAAAACATACATTGTGATGACTCAAGATTGATAATCCAACAAGGTTTGAATGTGTAAATTTCAAAGGATTGATAAAAAATTTAGCAACATAAAGGATACAAAGGAAATATTTCCAATGTTTGATTGATGCAAAAGTTTCTTGATAGGAAATGTTTTTGCCAAGGTTTGAAAGATATGTTCAAAAATGATCATGAATTTAGGCAAAAAAAGAAGATCAAGAGGATCAAATACCCAAAGGATTGTCCTAGAAATGAGTTTATAAGGTGGATAAACACAAGGAACAATCATGCGAGTTCAAAACACAAAGAAAAATTAATGACCAAATAATAATGAATGATAAAGAATGAATGGATCAAAGTGATTGTCATAAATGGATAAGTCAAAATGATGAATAATCACAAGACACAATCACACAAGGTTTGTTTTAAACCAATCAATCAAATGATGTACTTCCTAAGTTTGTTTCCAAATGGTAGTTGGTGTTTCAAGATGATTAACAAAATGTCACCACTTATGTCAAGTTCAAATAAATGAACAAGGCGTAAGTAATAACAAGAAGTTAATGGGATCCCCAAAAAAAGTATACTAAAAGTGAGCTTGAATCCAATCAAGACCTATATCCCAAAAAGTGGAAGTTACGATTGTGAATGACACAACAATACCACCAAGATATGTTAACCAAACTTTGTGAAAAAGTAAGGTATTAATATCAAGATGATATTGATATAACACACAAAAGTGATAACACTCAACACTTTTCAAAATCAAGGTAGTAATTGAAATCAAACTAGGGCTAGAGTATACCAGGAATTGTTAGAGTGTGTATAGCGTAACATCAATAATATAGATATTTAGGTCAAATTTACAAGAAACAAGATGTAAATACCAAATTGTAGTGACACAATATAAATAAAATAACAGTTCAAAGGAGATAATCAAGATGATGAATCATGCCTAACTATGATTGACGATCTTGACTTGGGTATCAAGATCAAAAATAGGCTACCAATGATATGAAAACATCTCCACGCACTTTAGACATTTAACAACTCAGCCACAAATATGGATGAGTGTAAACAGACACAAAAGTGGTGAATACAATTAATTAGAAACACAAGGGTAGTCACTCTTCTTCTAATCAAAAAAGTGTCAAAATAAATTGAAGGAAGTAGATCAATTGGGGGTGAAAAATGTTGGCATCACTTTGGAAAAGTTTCACCTGGCCTTAAGGTGAGTGAAAACTAATGAAAAGTAACGCTTCACACATTTCATGATGAATAATGGCTCTCAACTCAAATTGGTTTTGAAATGGTCAAATTTGGCTCATGGTCAAAGATAGCTTCCTAGGTGGTTCACTCAACTAGGTGTCAAAATTTATCTAAGAGCGAGCTCAATTTTCCAAGGTTTCCCAAGGATTATCCTAGATTTACTTTACCCCCTTCAAGTATAGTGGAAAATAAATGCATCCATCATGTACTCTCACTGGGATCGCGATACAGATAACTTTGATGCTAAATCTCATGTGTATACTAGTCAAGTAGGTGTATGAAGCTCTTCCCACTTTGTCCACAAGGTTCCCTCTTGCATGGACTACTTTGGGGCTCCCAGGACCACCCCCATTTTCGTAACTTAAGGCTTATGCTAAAGTCGATATGTCCTAGTTTTAAGTGGATGGGGCATACCCTTATCTAAACCTAAAAATCAAGTGTTTTGAATGTGGTGTGATTTTTTTTATCTTTTATACTTAATGTGGTTTATTCATTCACCATTTGGCAACCTGCAACACACGTGTAGTTAGAAAAGTTTGTTTTCAAACTCCTTTCTTTGACAAGTGTTTTTAGGTCTTACTCAAGCATTAGTAGTTCTCCAAGAAAATCACATTATTCAAAAGAGGATTAAGAGTTACTTTTTATTCTCAGTATTATCTAAGGATGCAAGAGAATATCATACACAACAAATAATCTAACTAAAAAATAAAGGAAAGCTTTCCAATTAATGAACCATACAAAAATCTTGATAAATATTCATTCCCTCAAACCAAAAATGAAAGACAAAGTTTGAAATTAACAAAATGTTAGAAAATGAAGACTAAAGTTACTTTTTATCCTCAAGATCACCCTAAAGTGTAATAGAAGATCATACAAAAAAATTATCCCAACTAGATAGAAATGGAAAACTTCAAATCAAAGGACCATAAAAAAGCTTTGTAAAAGGTTCATTCCCTTAAGAAAAATGAATAATCAAATTTTCAAGTTAATCCAAATGTTAAAAAGATAGAGATCAAAGTTGTTTTTGATTCTCAAGATCACCAAAAATGTGCAAGATAAGATCATACACAAACATTGGTTCTAAATCAAGTAAATCATGGAAATACAACATTCATCAAAACATTAGACATGTTAGAAAATGACCAGTTTTACAATAAAGGGAAAACCTGAAATTTTTGTAAGTATAAATCCAAAATTTATGTTTTCATTGCATAGTTCACTTCAATAAATTTCCAACACAAAAAAAAAAAGTCATTTTGAGTTCGGGAGAAATTTTATGACCTTCAGAAGATGGGTTATGCATATGCTCTTATGCTCACGGGTATGCACTTAACATGTACTCAAAAATGTCAAAAAAATCGTCCTTAATCTGTAAAAAGGTCAAATTTTTCCAACCAAAATTCAATTTTGACAATAACCCATCACATTAATATATGAATAGAAGACTCAACACTATCAAACATTAACATTCATGATCAAAAACTTAACATTTTCAAGAAATTGACAAAACTAGCATGTAGAATGTTGAAAAAGTAAGCTCTAAAAATGAAAACATGGAGAAATATTGAAATTTTCTCACCAAGATTCAATTTTGACAGTAACCCACCACATTAATATGTAAATAGAAGACTCAACACTATCAAACACTAACCTAAATGCTCAAGAAATTAATATTTTCAAGAAATTGACAAAACTAGCATGTAGAATGTTGAAAAAGTAAGCTCTAAAAATGAAAACATGGAGAAATCTTGAAATTTTCCCATCAAGATCCAATTTTGATAGCACTTCACCTCCTTTATACCTACAAGGAAGACTCAACACATGCAAACTCAACAAAACAAGTTAACAAAAACAAGTTATGTCAATATGTACAAAAGAGGGTTAGTAACCAAAATTGAAACTTAACTACAAACACTTGAAATTAAGTGCAAAGGATAATGGAGTAAGTACAACCAGGCGTACCAAATGTGTACATGAATTAGTTACAAATAAAAGGAAATCAAAGCTAACACCTAATAGTTTCAATACAATGCTAACTAGATCAATATACCATCATGCTTAGAGCTTAATCAAAGCTAATCTATTAACATATTTGCATTAGAAAATTAAATGAAGATTCAAACTAACATGCTAAAAAAATTAACCTATATCTCTAATTGAATAATAATGAAATGAACCTATTTAGATCCTTAACAATCAAAGGGTTTGATTGTATACTTGAATCCCAAGGTTTTAAGAATGGAGTCTTGTCAATCCATGGTTACAAGACCATTTGATATATCTTCATATGACTTCAAACTTGGAAGAATGAATGCAAGAGATGAAAATATCTAGCTCCTTTAATGAAGAATTATCTAAGATGATAAAATGGCTATAGCTTAGGCTCTATGCTCATTTAGGTGTAAGTAGAAAGGTTAGAGGAGGGTTCCTTTTATAACCCAATGGTTTGAAGAAGCTTTGCATCCTATTATATGTGGGATAATAACAAAGCTAGGTTAGTTATGGATAATCATGGTTTAGAAGTGGTTGAGTTTACTTTAGGAGTGTTTAGTTTGTCCTCTAGTGACTCATGGGGATTGAGGGGGTTTATTAATTAACCAAAGTGATTAATTAATAGGTGTGCAAGCTTATAGAAGATTTTTAGAGGAATAATTAGTATGATTTATTTTATGAGAGGATTTTAATCAAATAAATGACGATTTATTGATTAAATAGAAGAGAGAATTAATTAATTAAGAATAATTAATTAATTTAGATAGAAATGGATATTAATTAATTAGAAATAATTAATTTATCTACATAGAAAGGGGAGATTAATTAATTATAAATAATTAATTAATCTAGATAGAAAGGGAGTTGATTAACGGAAGGTCGTTAATTGGTGTCGTTGTTGGATAGAAGAGTTAATTAACTAACGTAATGTAATTAATTAATGACGATAGCAGAGAAAAAATGCGATATTGACGATATGTCGTCAATTTTCAAAAAAGGGTATAATTAACACAATTTAAGTATTTAAATTACTCAAGCTAAATTATAGGTGTCTATAGGGTCCATCACTAATGTTCTCATGAGATGTTACGAGGGAGGAGAAGAATATTCTTGAAAATATCAATAAAACAATGTAGGATTTGTAGAAATTAGGAGTTTAAGAAAAACTAATTATAAAAACTGAGAAAACTCTGCCTCCATTGCATGAAGAAGCTCAAGCTGCCCCTGCAACAGAAAATTGAAAAAAATCTAATTTCACCATGTCATAGGTGTGTTTTCACAATTACGACACTGATGTAGGAATTAAAAGATGGTGGATAGAATTTTTTTTCCTTTTTTATTCTGTGTGGAAGACATAAGGAAAAATATGACACATAATCATAGAAAAAGAAGAGGATTCCCTCGTAATGTGTTCCTATATGAAAGAACTTGCCTACAAGCTTTGAGAAGAAATTGATAACAAACCAGTATTTTGTAATTGTATTAGCCAAAACTGTTTCCTAAAAACATGTATGTCTTCATAAAGTAGTCAACCACTTTTTTGGTATGAATACAAGTTTAATTATGAATTAGAACTCCATTTGCAGTTGTGATATATTATTTAAATTTTTGAACAATGTAATATGCAATCTTGTATTCACATTTATGTTTTCTTTTGAATTTTTTTATGTTACTATTTGGAGATGTGTTGCATGGATATAGATGTTTGGTGTGTGTTTATTTGAGCACAAAAAAAGAATTATGTTTCATGCATAGATAAAATATTAATCACATAAAGATGGATCTAAATAAATCACTATCCTTCTTAAAATAATAAAACAAAATATAAAACATGTATTTTTTATAAGAAAAAAAACATATATAGTCTAGTAAGACCAATTGATACTTATTCAATAAGAAATATATAAATAATAAAATATTTTTTGAATACTGCCTAGAATTTAGACAAGAAATGAAGACTCTAGCAATATACGAAACACTACTGTTAGAGAAACTCGTTCCTCATTAGTTTCCTCAAATTCTAAAAAATTGGAAGCATATATAGTGGATATTATTAAACCCTAGTCATTGGTGTTGTCATTGATGTCAAGTGGCATTAATGGAAAATGAGTGAATGATGAGCATTCAGGATGGTTTTAGGACAATTTTAGTGTTTTGCAGGCTTGGTTTGTGAGGTAGGTGTTTACTTGGAGCATGGACATGGTTGGTATGGCTAGATTAGATATTATATAGGTCATATATGATGGTTTCATCATGGGAACAAGATCTTACATTTAGTTTCAGGTCAGTTGGTGGAATTTTCAGTTGAAACTAGCTCATTTTGGGCATCTTAGTAATGTTTGGTAATATTTGTAGAGCCCGATGAGGTGTGAAAGTTTTTTACCGATCATGATAATACAATTTTACCATGGGAGGATCCTACTAATTTTTTCTAGGGCATCTTTAAGAAACAACAAGGCTTATTTTAGCTCTTGTAGGAAAAATTCCAAAGTTCACCAAAGTTACCTTTGAGGACTAACAATGTTTTCCTAGGTAAATGAAATGGGTATGAAATGTATAGGAAAAACCATGGATAAACAACATATTGAGTATGTATAAAGGTGTATTTAAGTGCTTCATTCCAAATTTCACCAAATTTTGAAATAGGGATTAAAACTTATACAAGTTTTTCTAAAACTGCCCTCTCAAAGATTACAATTTAAGTGCCTTGGCTTCTTAGCAACCAAAACAAAATTTAGAGCCTTCTTTAGATAAATCATAGAAGGAATTTTTGAAGAGAACTATGAGCATGAAATTTTCAATTTTTTAAAGGAAAATTAACTGAGAAACAAGAAAGTTATGAACATTTTTCTAACAGGTTCTTTCTCCTCCAGACCCACTTCTTGAAGCAGTAGGCACAAAGTGCAGTTCTCTTACTCCAAATCACTTGTGAAAAATTTGAGTACTCCTCAGAAGCATGGAAAAAATCTTGTAATTCATGATAGTATGAATTTATAATTGTGCCATGTGAGTATGCAATTGATCTAAACATCTATATTTGGGTAGTCATACATTGAGTACACCAAGCTTGTGTTTCTTCAGTAGAAGATGGTGTGAAATTGATCTTCAGAGGTCATGATGGGTAAATCAGTCTCTATAGCACTAAGAAAACTTGTTGGAATCCATCAGTAAGTTCAGTGGATTTTAAGTGTGCTGATCCATTTCAGTGTCTTTTATGATGTTACTATCGAGCATGTCAAATCAAAGTGAATATAGTTCTTCAAATGCCTATGTGTTGTGGAAAAATAAGCTTCAATGTATCCTTTAAAGTAATTAATACTAGGATACTGTAGCTATACATCTATTTTAAGAATTCATGTAATTACATTGGTAAAACAACAAATGATAAGGTGTTGGTACCATTCAAGAGAAGAGCTAGGGTTTGGTAGTTTAAAACCCTAACTGTGTAGAGTTAGAAAGATCAAGCTTTGTTGATCTAGTGAGCATGTTTTCAGTTAAACCTGGGATACAAGAGGTTGAGTTTAATTCACATTTTTGTTAAAGGATTCTAGTTAGAAGGTGCTTGACTGAGAAATCCTATAGAGTTATTTGATTCTTGATAGAACATCTATGTATCAGCACCCTGTTAGAGCATGTTTTTTATGAAGGAAATATAGAGAAATATATTGTCCTCTAATCTAATATAAGAATTTCAGTGGCTCAAGTCAAAGATCTTTCCAAGCCATGAATCTATGTCTTCATCCTTGTAATATTTTGACAATGCCTAATATGCATTCAAATGCATATCTGTGACAAGGTTGAGGAACCTTACCAAGAGTAGAGTAGAGTGTTTTTCCCTATTCAAATAGGTTCAAAGAAAAATTATGGCTTTTGATTCTCATTCCAACATGAAGATAGATAATTTTACCCAAGTGGTGAATTGTAAACCTTGGGAGAAGACTACATGAAAGAAGTTTCTGATGAACCTGATCAAGTTAACCTCGATCAGCGAAATCTATTAGTTAAGATCTTAATCTAGCAGTGTATTCAACAATATCAAGGTACTCTAACTAATAAAAAAATAATTTGAGACCTTGCTGGGTAAAAACAATAATTATTCCTACCAATCACTTCAAGAACAATTTTGCATAGTCAAAGGTCTTGTTTGGAGGGTTAGGCTTGAAAGGAGTTAAATTTATCAATTATTCTCAATATCGAGATTTGAGGGACAAGATAAATGACCTAATGGATGCTCAAAACTCATGACTAAGTTGTCACTTAGTGAAGTTAATGATAGTGAACTGTATGTAAACTTTATATCATTACTCAAGTATAGTTGAATTTTCTTACACATGAAATGAAGAATATAAAGAGGAAATGAAGTATTCTCAAACACTTTTTAATGTTCCTCTCTCGCCAGGGAATTGAAAAAGTTAAGATGATGATAGTTACAAAGGCATATTATTGGGAGAAAGTAGTCTTTACAATTTTACTAGGGTTTCATGCAGTTGAAGAGTATTATTCTTCTCATTATTTTGGAAATAAAATTGAAACCACAATAGAGAAATTTCAGTTAAAAGGTTAGAATACTTATGTGAGTTACATCAATAAACCACTCAATCTCTCTTATACATGGATGATGAGCATGCAAAAAGAAAACAATGGATTCTGTGAATAAGAAAAGTTAAGCATTGAATAGGCACACCTTTAGAGATGAAAAAGGTGTGGAAAACGTTCTGTAGAAGTGTGTATGAAAAATTCAATAAGTGTGTGTGGTGAAATATGTGGATACATATAATGTAAAAATAGATTTTTAAATGAGATACACGGATAAAAAGGAAAGGTAAAAAGTATGGTTGGAATAAGTTGAAGAATTAATAAAGAAGAAGAAGGGAAATTTACAAACTAGTAGTGTGAAAATGAAAAGGGTGAGTATAGGAAGTATATGCCTTTTGTTTTTGAATTTGTCAGAAATTGATTATCAATATGTATGACTTCTATCTGAGTGTGATGATCCATCTGAGAAGATTGAGTTGAATATATAGTATATTAGAATAGGTTAAGAAGTGCTAATGTTGATATGAGAAGAGACATATAGATATGATGAAGAGATGGGAGATAAACTCAAACTAGGATGCATGATGTGACATAGAAGTTAATAGGATCGTACAAAACTAAACATATATAATTCAAATCTCTGAGTTTAGAAAAGTAAGATCAGGAACATGAAAGATAGGGAATTATAAATGAAAAACAAATTAGTTGAATATAATTCAAGGCTTGAGAAAGAAGGTTGTGAGAGTGAGATGCATGGACTATAGACTTAAGTTTTGGTCTTAAAAACTAAGAATCAAATTTTAAAATAGTCACCATGCTTAATGAAAACAATGAATTAGAATGAACATGAGATAGTGGACAAGTGAGAGGTGATGATGACACAAGACCAAGGATAAACAAGTAGATTTGGTGCTAATGGAAAGTAAATGAACGAGTTAAGCATAGGAATGCATACTGGAGGTAGAGATCCATAAATACATGAAGATGTTAGTGAGCCTAGTATGACACTGATAAGATATTAAATTGATGATCAAAAAAGAAAGGAGAATCAGGAGAAGAACTTAGAAGAAGAGAAAATCTAATTTAGAGGTCATTATCAGTTGTGTGAGGCAAAAAACTAAGTATGAACAAACTTTGTAACTAATTCTAAGTTTCATCTTAACACATATGGGGTTGTAGACTCCTTGTAAGTTGTATCTTATAGAATATCCAATGTAGATGATTAAATTATAGGGGGTTGTAGCTTCCTTGCAAGTTGTAGCTTACAAAAGGCCAGTAGTTGTTAACTGAAGTATTCTTGGGTTTGTAGCCTCAAAATTTGAGTTGTAGCTCAACTTGATATCATTGTAACTCATAGGACAAGTTGTCTAAAGCTAGTTCTTGGATTTTAGAGTGATTTTCCCTAATTTGGGTTTCCCACATTATATTTGTCTTGGTGTGTTATTTCTTCTCTTTGTTGCTTATGAGTGTTAGTTTAATCTTGATGATGTAAATTAAGTGAATGCACTTATGATGTAAAAATTATACAAACAATAATTCACTGCCCTCGCAGTGTCCTAATTTCCAACAATCGGTATCAGATCCTAGTACTACTAAATTGAGCCTAACAGCTTGGAGGTGATCCTGAAGACACAATCATGGGTACATCAGAAAAGTTAGTGTTGAAAAAGAGGTATGAAATTTCTCAAGCTATTATAAATGCGTTAAAGACAAAAATCAAGCTAAAGGAAGTTAACCATGGTTAAGAACTAAATGAGATTGCTTCTTTCATTAAGAAAGTATCAAAGTATTTGAGAGATAAAGAAAATGCTTATCTTAAATTTGAAGAGGAACTAAACACCCTAAAGAATTAATTGGTATAGGTTACTGACCATCTTGACAGCTTGCAAAGAAAACAAAGACATTCTCGTAAAGTAGAGCATGAGATATGTGAGGAAACTATTCAACTCAAGAGTGAAGAATGTGAAGCATTTAATGTGAATTTAAAAATCCTCATAGAGGAACAAGAACAAGAAAGGAAAAGGGAATTGAATGCTGAATCAAGCCATGTATCTTGTCAAAAATGTTCAAAAACCAAGAAGGAAATTAAAGAAAACAAGAAGACCTTTAGGCATCCAAATGCTAGAAGACTCCCAAGTAAGTTTCATGGCATTTAATTTTCATGTAACATTTTTGGACATAGAGCTATGGAATGCATGAGTATGTTTGATGAATAACATCCATGGAGATCTTGTAATACTGAATATGAGAATAAAATAGTTTGTTTCAACTGTAAAAAAAAGGACACATAGCCAAGTATTTTCTAGAAGATCCAGTAAGTAAGGTTTGGGAAGACTCAAGAGGCAATAATCCATTTGTTTGTTTCATTTTTCATAGGCAAGGGTACTTTTCTAGACATTGTTATGAGACTTCTAGATACAAAAACAAGTAATATTCACTCAGATGGTAAGGCAACAAGGTGTTTAAGGTGAAAGTAAGTTCCAAGCATGAAGACAATCTAGTCATGGTTGAAAAAGGAATTGGCAAGAAAAATGTAAAATACATCTACAGAGTCAAGAACACTAACTCCATTACTGAAAAGGTAAAGAAGTACAAAGGACCAACATGGGTAGATAATGAAGAGATATGACAAGACATGATAGCAATTGGAGAAGCAAGCTCAAGCCAAGTGTTAAAATGTGATGAAGTCCAAAAGGATTTTTTACCTCTAGGTATGGTAGAAAAAATTTATGAAACACATCGCACATGTTTATCAGGTTTCAAATTAGAGAAACAAGGATTAGATGATGTGGTTAGCACACCAAGGAATGCATCTAAGAAGGTTGAAAAAATTTTGAGGATGAGAAAGGATAATAGTGAGTCATCATGTTGTTTTTATGACTTCCTATTGTTTTGACATAATCTAAAATGCATGATATACCTTATCTAAGCTTCTAGGAGTTATATATTCATAAAGGAAGCACTGTGAGTGAAATTCCTTCTCCATAATGCTCTTGGGTAAGAAAGTGTCAAAAGGTATGTTGTTGAGTTTATTCAAATTTCCTGATGTATGAGTAGTGTGTACAAGATGACATATTACCTTGTATGTCCATCCAAGTTGGTAGTGTTTTAAATTTGTCTAATAGGGTATTTCAAAGTCTTTCATATTAGTCCTAGATTGAAAATATGTATCTTAGAGATTGTGTAATCATAAGTGTATATCTTGATTTTTTTCCAAAGTATGTTTTCAAGGTTTGTGGTCCATGTGAGGTTCTGTTATTGTGTGTGTGTCTCAAGGAATATCTTTAACTACTAAGTATGAGCATAGCTTTCCATTGAGTCTGTGAAGAATATATATGAGCTACAAAAATTATCAATTTCTATGTAACAACTGTCAAGCATGCGAAATTAAATCTTGTGAGATTTAAACTGATAATATAATTATGTAGGAGTGTCAAGTATACTTAATACAATGTTTCCAAGGTATGTAATGATACATTTATTACTATAACATCTGAGTGATGTGTGCATATATCTCAAAGGGTCTATTAAATGTCTTAATCAAGATTGTCTTTCTAGGGATTGTATAGAATGTGTTTGAAGTCTATTTGAGTATTTTTAATGGTCTAGTTATGTTGAATTCATGAAGAAACAAGTGATCCCATGGATGTTAAGAAACCTTGGAGTGTGTGTCATATGTTGATTGTCAAGGAAAGTGACCTACAGGAGGAGAGGTATATCTAGTCTACATCAGTTAGATTGAAGAAATGACTATAAGAATTATTCACTATTAAAGCACATAGAAGATCAATCAAGAGGTTAAGAGAGTGATCTTGAATAGATTATACAAGGTAAAAATATTTATGAAGGTATTTGAAGGTGGATTCAAAAATTAATAGGGCTGAGAACATGAGACGTATTTGTTACAATATGCTACAAGTATAGAAGAAAGTTTTCAATTAGAATTGTAGAATGAAAATGATTTTACAAAGGAAAGATGAAATGGAAGTTATCCAACCTGTGTTCAAATAATTATGAAGATGTATACATAGTAAGATCTGAATTGGAATTGTTTATTACTATACCTATGCATACTTTTCTAAACAAAACTACCAAAGGAATCAAAAGTTTGTAAAGGAATCATATGTTGATGAAAATAAGTGATTGCGGCTTAGTAAGAAATACTATAAAAGGTAAAAAGTCCTAGAACATATTACAATGAAGCTCATATAGGTCATTTTCTCATGTCTTGATTGGATGAGCTCAATGAAAACTGATATTGAATGATAATACTAAGTGTTATTACATTGAAAATTAGAGAGAACCTGAATGAAACTCTAGTAGAAGCAAATTCATTCAATTTTACAAGCTTGAAGAGTTATGGGGATGTGAGGAGTCTCTTGGACATGGTTTGAAAAAGGTGAAATAAAAAATGTCATTATAACAAAGATGTTGAGGTTATAAAATTCTACATAGATTTATTGGATGCAATAATCACAAGTTGTAATCATAATTTAATGGAGATAATCCTAACTATGAAGAACAATGAGTAAGAATGTTAGAACCATGATAGAAATGTTGGGATTATGTGAGAGGTCTGTGAATTGAAGTTATTGAGAAGGCTAATGAAGTGACTGTAAGTGAGTCTTCTTTCACTAATCAAATATGGGAAAGGTACATGGTATATGATTTCTTTTTTCACACATTCAAAGGATGTTCCAAATCTCCTGGGCTTATTTTTCTTAGTCTCAATCAAAGGAATTTTGTATTCACTGAGTTAGTGTTAGTGTAGAATCACAGCACCCCCGAATGGCCCGGATGTGAAGTGGGGCATTCGGTGTGATTGCACAACATGGGACCATCTCTCAAGCTATGGGACTTACAAAACTTGAGATGGACCTCCAGAGAAATCCGGTTCTTGCTTCCTAATCTACCTGCCACAAACTACTCCAGTGCAGGCATAACCTATTATATCCTAATCTAACCATTCCAAGGAGACAGAGCAAGAGAGAGAGGGTGAAAGAGCCTACATTAAGCAGTGATACAATAGAAAAGGAATTGGTTGAATCACAGACCCGACCACCTGAAGTGGAGAGAGGTGAGCAGAGGAGAGGGTGGGTAGAATGCACCATAGACCAGAGATATATTTCACAAAAAAACCACTTCGAAACCCATTAAACATAGCTCCCAGGACCTGCAACGAACATCAAAATATGCAAAGTATACCCTATAATGATGAGAGGTAAGAAGAGAACAAAATAATCCAAGGATGAACAAATGCATCACGAAACATATTTTATTGCTCCAAAATGTTACATAGTACATCATCAGTGGGCAAGAGGCAAGAAAATGCCATTACGAAGCCATGGGAGGAGGCTTAGACTTCGCATTCTACCCTAAGGAAGAAAGAGAGACTGCGGGGCAGAGGAGAAACCACGACCAACCCTTGAATATGCCCCTCTGTTACAATATATAGGATGAATAAGAGAGAGAGAGGAGGGAAAAATTTAAATCCCACTTCAACCACCTAGAGATATGCATTAAATCCTACTTTGAAAGCTCAACCACTATTAATCAATGCATTTCTCAAATCTGCCATAAATATGTCATGTCTTGTTCCCCGGTGAATCAAATCAAATCAAATCTAGTAGTTGAAGAAATCAGACTCTGTATTAATGTCCTAGAATAATTTTTCCCATTTTCACCCACCAAATCCTGTCAAAAATGATATTTTATGTTTCCATGGTGTAGAGGGTGTTGAGACATTTCCAAAAAGTCTTCTCCCTCCCAAATCTGAGTCTCGAGTCAAAAGATATGGCCATTTGAATATTTGGATCATGGGCATGCAATATTTAAAGAGTCTGTCCACACATGGTTCACATGGCGGCCTCCGCATGCTTCTCAGGCTTCTTTGTATTTTCCAAAGTCTCTTTACTTGATAGGGCTAAAATTTTAACCTTAGACACGTGGTGGCTTGGTGCTTGTTTGGAAACCTGCCCCAAATTTTATCTTCAAAATAGCACCATGCTGACACTTTTCACTCTCTGCTAGCCTGCCTCTGCCTTGACTATTCAACCCCTGACTCTGTCTCTTTTTAGACTCTGAGACACATGGAAGGCCCGTTCTCATTTGAAAACTCACTCACGATTTTACCTTTGAAGGAGTGTCATGTTGACACTTGGCACCTTCCGTCTGCACTCTATACTTAGTCATTTTGGGCCCACTCTCCTTTTTGACCTTTGTTGACCATTTTCTACATGGAGGGATAGTGCAAGTTTGATTCTCTGGCCTAGATCCTGATTTTGAATGTGTGTCATTGAGACACTTGGCACCCTTTGCTAAGTCGAAGAATTTTCAATGACCGGTGTAGCTTTTTGGGGCTCTAGACGTGTGGAAGCTTGGCACTTGTTTGGGTCTACCCCTTTGGATTTAATCTTTGGAGGTGCACCATTTGGACACTTGGATCCCTTCACTGTCTCCTCCATATTTAGTCATTTTTGGGCATGTTCTAAACCATTTGTGAAGCTCTAAGACTTCAAATCTTTTCCGTTTCTTTTCCTTTGAGCCTCTAGTTCTTTTGACACTGCTTGGCCTCCTACCCCAACCCTGCTATTTCATTTTCGAGCCCTTCTGTAATCTTTTTTCTTCATTTGAATCACAAGTTCACTCGACAGAGCTATTTCTTGAATTTCTTCATACACGAGGTTGTTTGATCTTTTACAGGCCCTGCCACTCCATTATAGAGTCCCTTTGTTGCCTAATTGTAGGATTTGAACGTGATTTCTATGGTTTCTGTTGTGTGGGGTCGTGGATGACCAATTTTACCCAGGGGGAAAAATATGGATAATAATTTGGTGGCTCGCAGGGGCATCTGCCTACTAGAGTTAAGAATAATAGCCTGATACTGATCCTTTTGCTTTGAAAATCTGATCCCCGAGCTGCTGCAAGCCTGACTACTTGTCCTTAGTGACCCTGAACCTTCCTGCGCATCCGCACTCTCAATTTTTCAAGATAAATCTTGGAACAAGGATTCTGAGAGTAGAAAATTATTTTGACCCATGGCTTTCATCTGTCTCTGAATGGATTGTTTCGAAGATAGATTTAGTTGCTCAGCATTTTTTTTATTTTGAAATCTACAACTATTACATGAAACTATGAGTCTTCTTCCATGAATAGTGAAGGGCCTGGCCTCAGTAGCTCTGGAGCAATATGAATAAAACTTATGTAAAAAGAAAAAATCATACATGCCTCAAATGAGACATGCAAAGTGTGCACAAACACTTCTTCTACTAGAAAAAAAGTCTACTCCTACTCCTAAAATGACCAGAGAGAAAAGGGGCTAAAAAAATCAATCTATAGGCAGGGAGAAGTAGCTTCCCTTTCTGAAGAGAGGCAACCATGCAAATAATTTGACACTAAATATGGCTACCTGTATGAGTGTAAAAATGACTTTAAGCCGATCCTCCACCCATATCAGCAAGGTATCAACATTAATGGAAAATACCTCCTGAAGCTGATTTACATTGGACTCTTGGAGGTGTTGATGGTGACCCTTGGTGCCTTGATATTCATCCTCATGCCTTAAAGTAGGCATGACTAGTTTTGGCTTCTCCCTTAGCTCCAATGAAGCCAAATATCTGATTGGGTAAGGTATGATCCTTTGAATCTTCCCATGGTTCTAAACTCTAACTCCAAGAATGAAGCCTTCTTGCTGATCCTCATGGATGGATGGTGTGGGAGGAATGATAGCCTCATAATCTTTCTCTTCCTCTACAACATGTGTGACTTTTGGAAGATCAAAATCTTCCAAATTTGATTCAAGAGGCATGTTGCAAACTGTAGGTTGTGCTTGCACGCTCTCTTCCATGGCAGCAAGCTCTTGTGATTGAAGAATGAATGATGGGGGAGAAAATATTACAATTTCAACTAGCTCCCTCTTATCAAAACATTCTTTTGAGTCTGGTAGGAAATCAAACTCTTTACTATCCTGTTGTAACAAGGTCTCTCCCTTTTGCATGGTGATCTTAAAATCTTCATTATCTTCACCATATGTAGCTAGTGAGTTCAGGCTCAACCAAAAGATCAGACTTTTGGAGAGGTTGAGATGGGAGAGGGGGCTGTATTTTCTTGTGCAACTGGCTCATGATTCAATTACTCAGAATTTTTTCTTAGTCACCTCCATATGTTCCTTTTTAATTGGGCTTGGAGCTGGTTGTTCTTCTTCCTTCTCTTGTGAATAACATAGAAGACTCATATCTTCCAACCTTGGTTCCAGAGATACGTTATGATACATAGGCTTCTACTCTTGAATGCCCTCCTTCATGGCAGTAGGATCATATGCTTGGAAGATGGATGATGGAAGAGAAAATGATGTGATCTGCATGGAATTTTCTCCATCAAAGAAATCCTCCAAGTCAGATAGATAATCTACATCGTTGTTGTCTTGTTGCATGTGCTTAACCTCCTCCATGGTGTCCTTCTGATCTGAAACTTTCTCACCTTGGTTTCTCTCTTCCTCAAACATGAAGTTTGAAGTTCAAACTCTTCTTCAACATCAGATCTCAAAGGGGATGAAGTGGGAGGAAGAACTGAAGGTTCTTCTGTAGCCTGCTCCACAATTGGGGCCTCTGAAACTAAATGGTCCTCCTCCTCTACTACAAAATCAACCTCAGCCACCACTAGCTCTTCAACCTTGACCTCCTCTATTGGCTTGACCATCAAGGGGATCTTTTTAAACCCAAATTTAGCAACCCAACTCATCAGATTGTCTGTTATTTATTTTCTTTTGGGCTCCTCTTCTTGTTGTTTTCCTTGAATTGATTCTTGAGTCTCTTCCCAACATGGACTAGGGAAAGCAAGAGGAGTGATAGGTTGGGGTTCAACCAGCTTTGTAATTGTTTATGGTGGGGAGGGAGGTGGAACTTCTTGTTTGTTTAGAGGGGATAACTGTTTGGAAGGGAAAAGGGTAGAAGAACTGAGATGAGGTGGAAGATCAAGGGATAAAGAAGAGAAACTAACACTTAGGGCAGCAACTAAGGGGATTGACTCTTGATCATGCTAAAATGAAAAAGAATGAGGAAGAAAAAATGAAGAGCTAAGAGTTGGTGGACTTACCCATTGACAAGGTTGTCTCGCACTTTGCTCATAAGCCTCAATGTCCTCAATCTACTGTGTAAATTGAGGTAGCACTTCAACCATGAAGCCAAGCTTCTCCTAAGGGTTGTAATGTCTTGGAAAAGGGCCTTCGCATGGACAAGGTGCCCTACAACCAATCGTAAATTCCTTCATTTGTGCTATGCCCCTTAATTGAAACATGCTAGCCTCCATTTTTTGAATTTTCTCCAATAAACTAGCATTATTCACATAGTTGTCACCATTGTATGCATCCCCTTGTTCTTGATAAGCTCCATGGCTAGACTAACTTTTACCCTACTCATATGGGTAAGCATAATGGTCTTCGATCTGATTATAATGTTGATTCAGAGGAGTTGGGAAATGCATTGGAGGTGGATTGTGTTTCTATAAGCGTGAGTTCTATGAAGGGAATGAAGTCATGATTTCACAACCTCATGGAATGGGAGAAAATGAAAGAGATGGAAGAAGAAAATGGATGAAAATGAGTGGAAATGGATGGAAAAGGTTTGCAACTCAGAGAATGCGTTTTTTACTAGATGGAGTCGCGAGATGTGCTTGTATGTGCCTCAAAAGGCCGAACCTTAATAGGAACACACCAACCTGCTAAGATGAAGTGGTAAGGTGCTTGAGACCTCTCCCACTGGGTATGCCAAAATTGTTACTGAGGTCACATGATGGCTTCTGATTTTCTATTTGTAATGAGACACATTGGAAAGATGGAAGATCTAATCTCAGTGTCCCACTGGGCATGCCAAAAAAAATTAGTATGGAATCACAACACCCCCAAATGACCCGGGTGTGAAGTTGGGCATTCAGTGTGATTGCACAACATGGGACCATCTCTCAAGTTGTGGGACTTGCAAAAAATGAGAAAGTCACTTCTTGCTTCCTAATCTACCTACCACAAACTACTCCAGTGAAAGTAGAACCTATTCTATCCTAATTTAACCATTCTAAGGGGATAGAGAGAGAGAGGGTAAAAGAGACTACACTAAGTGGTGAAACACTAGAAAAGGAAGTGGTTGAATCACATACCCGACCGCCTGAATTGGAGAGAGGTGAGCAGAGGAGAGGGTGGAAAGAATCCACCATGGACTAGAGATATATTTCACATAGACACCACTTCTAAACCCATTAAACACAGCTCCCATGACCTACAATGAACATCAGAATATGCACAGTATACCATGCAACAAGGATAGGTAAGAAGAGACAACAAAATAGTCCAAGGATGGAAAGATGCATCACGAAACATATTTTATTGCTCCAAAATGTTACATAGTACATCATCAGTAGGCTATTGTATCCTCAAAATTTCCCCTCTTTCAGAAGTTTAAAATTTGAAAATTTTGAGTTGAACACCTTTCTATGAGGTTCTAGTAAAGAGGAAAATTGAGGAGTTAAGAAAATTTCACGTTTTTTGAGTCATTTGAGTGATTTGTGGGTATGTCGGACATTTTTGTCCCATCTATCCCAAGTTCCTATGGGCTCTTTGTTTCCCGATCACCTGCTTTCCCCAAAATTTGTTTATTTGTGGGCCCGTTGGAACTTTTTGTTCCAATTGTTCTAAGTTCAGTTGGGCTCTTTGTTCCCCAATTGCCCGCATCGGGTCAGTCGCGCTTTCGCGTCCCTCATGTCCCAAATGTATCCGGATTTGTCATGTACTTTCATCTTTCTTGTCCTGGAAGCATTTGTGTATTTTTCCCCCACATTACCCACATCGGCCGAATCGCACTTTTGTGTCCCTCATGTCCCAAATGTACCAAAGGCCATCTGGGCTAATTTTTCTCACTTTTCCCGATGCTTTCTTTTTGAGTTGGTTTATATGAATTTAATGCGCATTTAATAACCTTCTCTCTCCTAAAAGAGCTATTTAATAGGACTCCCATCTACGCATTTTGTACACTACTTTCTCATTTCCATTTTATCATACCCTTGCAATTGAAACCGTCTGCTCGTGTTCCCATTTTCCCTACATTTTCATCACTGATTCAAGTTGTAAGGTTATTTATCTAAACACTGTCAGTATGAAGATCAAGTTTTAAGGCCAATAGCAGGTTTCTCCACTCAACTCTTTTGTTCCCAATATCGGAGAGAAAGAGGTTTGACACCTGGATTTTGGTGATTTCTGGACAAGGCTGATAGACCAAACCCCTCTCCCATGGCACAAATGATTAATGATAGCGGCCTTGCATTCACTGCGGGTTTCCCTATCTTGGTTCATTGTGCTGATACTGTGCTCACTTGCACAGCCCATTTCAACCTCGACACGAGTGAATTAACAAATGTGCATGGGGAGCTAATCGCTAAACTTGATGCTACCACCATTGCCACTACCCTACGGATCCCTGAAATGGACAATTCTGTGGTAATCTCTCAAACTCAAGCACAAGCCCTTTTTTATCAAGACAGTGATAAATACAAGGCAAGGGTAGCAAAGTCGTGGTTGAAGAACCCTAAAAAGGGGGCATCCCAACTATCAAAAGCTCTATTTAGGGCTGACTTCAACAAGGAGCTATATAATTTCATCATCCTATTGGCTTGTGTCATGGGTTTGCTGTCTACCAGTGAGTTACACTTTTGGATGTGCCCGCTCATCAACATCGTATGTGAAGGTACCCAGAACATCAATTGGGAAGAGATCATCTACATTAATTTGACAGAGCAATTGTCCAATGTACAACAAACCAAGAAGTTCTACATGACTTCTTATGTATACCCTAGCAGCATCCAGACAATGGTATGGTTTCACATACATTGAGGCTCAAAAGGGTGAACCCATCTATGCTTACTACCCTCAGTTCACCCTTAACACCAACAATCACAACTTTAGGAGAGTGAATGATGCTTTCACCATGTATATTGTGAGGCTTCTAGAGAGTGACACTGCTAGGAGATTTTCTGATGAAGCTATGAATTTTATAGCAAAGTATGGGGCTTACTTCATTCAATTCAAAAGGTTCTCGTATATCAGGTTAGCCAGTTACAAGAACACTCCTCTCAAACTCCCCATGTTTTGAAATGATAAAATGGCTTTGATTGAGGTGTGTAGACAAATGGACAAGTTACACATGAACAACAGAAACAAGAAAAAATTTGGGCTACATTTCCCCATATCTTTGGGGTACTATACATGTAAAACAACTCTGGATGCACAAAAAATAGAGAGAGCCCTTGCTCCCATAATTGACCACTTCTTTAGGCCCAGAACCTGTTTTGATTTGAAGAAATTCATTGAGCTGAATCCCAGAATCAACTTCCATCACAGGGCAGACACTGAAGACTACTGGGCTGATTACATAGACAATTTTGAGGCCCAATGGAGGAATTTTGGCAAGTTCCCCCTCCAGATGATAAAGGAACTCAACCTATATCAAATTCCTGAAGGGCTCCAAGATGACAATTTAGATCTATTGTCATATGAATATGATACTTTGATCAAGCACACTCCCTTAAAGGATCTAGACTGGTTCAAAAGGGAGAAAGATGACTTAGCTAAGATTTTTGCTCCTGTCCTAGTAAGAACCAAGGTCTGGTTTCACAAAAGGGTTCAAGAGCTGAGGAGGAATGAAAGAGAATCTTCCTCTAAAGACACTTCAACACCGAGTAAGGAGTTACAAATACCTAGCTTAGAGGTACCTATACGAACTCCTCCTCCATCAAGTAAAGAACATGAATCCTCCACCCCTTCCTCATCCACTCAGGTATATCAGAAGAAGGTGAAGGAGGTAAAAAAGGAGCCTATTGAGTAACATCCACTGTTAAAGCATTTAGAACTACCTTCAGGGCTAGAGAACGTCATTGTTCTTAGTGAAAGTGATGATAGTGAAGTGTCAGTTCCATGCAGGAACTTCAGAAGCTGCAATGGATAAAGAGAAGGAAATGCATAGCCCTAAACACTCCAAGTACTATTGATTCCACCATCCCAAGAATCCTCCAGATACTCCACTCACATCTCTACTAGAAGAAATAGTAGTAAATACTTTAAGTGCCATGAGTTCTCTTGCTCTTTGATCTCTTACTTCTCCTTCTTATTCTTCCTCCACTTTTGCATGGATGCAACCCTTGGTTGACAGCAGGAAGAGGAAGACCTTCTTCTCGATTGGTAGGGCCAAATTTTGATTTTGTGGCAGCCTTGTTGGGCACTACTCCTTCTTGCTCCTAGCAAAGAGATCTAAAACAAATTCAAGGATAGTGATAGATGTCACAAGGCCAACAATTTCTTGAGGTAGAAAAACCTAAGGTTGATAAGGCATAACAAGATCTACTAGCCTTTGATCTGGAGCTTTCTAGGATCTCCAATGGCAGAATCTACCCCTGAGAGTGAGGTATATAACCTTCTAGGCAATGGTAACCAGGGTTATTGCAGAGAGTTGAAAAAATTCAAGATAGAATATAGAACAGCTGGAGGAACAAGCTCAAGTTCTTTCTGGTTTCATCAAGTCATTGTTATCTAAGGGCAAGGTTTTGGATCCTAATCCATTGTCTACCCTTCTGCCACCTATGATTCTTAGTCAAGCTGAAGTTCAAAGCATTAAAGACATACATAGGTATTCCAGCTACGGGATAGCTATGGAAGCCATGGTGGATGACATGATCATTGCAAGATTTGAATTTCATTGCAGAAGCCTTTAAACTCAATGAGAAGGTAGCTAACCTAAAACAAAAACTATCCTCCATCAATTGCAACTATGGACAAAGAAGCTTAAAGCTTTGGAGTAGTTGCATCAGTGGATCTTCACCTGATGGGACAGGCTGATAAAAATATATTGATGGCCAAGTAAGGTTTTTGATGATGCCAAAGACAACTTGTCAAATTCATGGGTTTTCAACATGGAATGGAAAATAAAATTTTTAGAGGAAGCTTTGGGAGAGTTGAGGAGCTAGTTGAAAGAAGGGAGAGGCCTTCAAAACTTTGTGTTGTGTCTGCTTTCAAAGATATTCACTGTCATCTTCACGATGAAGAGATTTAGGTGTTCCTTTCTCTCTCCAGGAAATTAAAACTCAGTTAAGAGGCATTTGTTAAAGGAAAACTTGTTCAAAGAGGACTCAATTACCAAGGAGAAGATAAAGGATATTTTCTCTCTTCAATTTGCTATTGAAGAGGCTAATAAACAATACCATGCTCACACTGAGTTTGATAAGGAGATAGAGAAATGCCTAGGTATCTTGGACTCAAGCTACTGCCAACACATGTCAGTCCCATAAAGCAGAGACATAGCGGAAGCATTAAAAAAGTTCAGCCAACGAATCCTCAACTTGGTGGGCTCTCCTCAGCAATCAGGTAAGCATATGTTTTCTCCTTCCTGCTTCTCACCTTCCTTCTTTTTCTCAAATCATGGCTTATTGTAATTAGTTTATGGATTTTGTGTCAAGCATCTCCTTTAATTAAAAATTTTAGTTAGAATAAGTAGTTACCAAGTGTAACTAATTTGTAAAATTATATAATGGTCTCTCTAAGCCATTTTATAGGGTTGGAACTTGGTTTATTTTTGAAAGTGTAAGGAGTAACAAAGAAATCAATACAAAAGGATATTCTTTCTATGTCTATCTGATCATTGTTCTTTCACTGCTATCTATTGAATACTTATTAATCATTTGTCTATATTATTTCAAGAAGCTTTGTATTATTGTAGATGTTATTTCTAGAACTTTGTGTCTTTGCAATAACATCTTATTGATTCAAATGCAAATGGTTTTGTTCCAAATAATTACATTCTGGCATGCATAAGGAATTATTTTTTTATCTATAATTCTTGAGAATTCCTTTCTGCTCATTTCCACTACTTCATTCCTCTATACTTTTGTATTGATGATCTATTTATTTTAAAAACACTTTCATGATATCCAAGTTCCACATTAAAACTATGCACTGTACATATGTAAATAAGTTTTTCTTTAAAAAAGGGAACCTCTCCCATTAAAGAGGAGGGACTTTCTATCCCCTGACTAGTGTTCTCAACAAACTCCTTTTTGATGACCAACAGTTTTTGGTGACTCCGTTGGGGATTCATTTTCCTTAACGTATTCTAGTTCTATGAACATTTCTTGAACATCCTTTGATCTGGCGACTCTACATTTTTACTCGCGGAAGGAGGGCCCTTGGTATTGAATATTCTCAGTTTCAAATTTTTGGAACAACAAGGTTTTCTCTTTTCCTTCAACAGGAAGAAATAGAAGAGCTCGTTCAAAAAGCACTCCTCCTGTTGAAGAAAGAACCCCTGTAGGTGGTATTCCTCCAGAGCAACTCAGTCCCTAATCTCTCGTGCTCTTGATTCTTGCTGGTGTTTCAATTCCCCTTCAAGCTGTCTTTCCAAGGATGGCAGCCCCATTACCTTGGGGCCATCATGTTGGGCCTCTCACCCTTCCTCGGCCTTTGCATGAGTTACCCAGAGGTAACAGGAAGAACTTCCCCAAGTTCAGAGGTGATGGCAAGGTACATCCTGATGAACATATCACAGCCTTCATAGTTGCATGTGGAGTTCTCAGAGTTGAACATGAAGATGTCTTGGTGAGGATTTTTGTAGAAAATTTACAAGATAATGCAGCAGAATGGTTCTACCATCTTCTAGCTAGGGCTATTACCAGTTGGACCATAATGAGAAAAATATTTGAGAATTGTTTCAAACCCATAGAGGATGTACATGCTTTGTTGGCCCATATTTTTCAAATAAAGAAGGAATCGCAAGAACCTATGAGGGAATATGTGGCTAGATTCAACAAGTTGATTAACAAAATCCCACCAGACACTCAATCTGTAAATCAAATTCAAAAAAAATTCTTCCTGAATGCTCAATTGCATGAAGTTAGTTACACATTGAGAAGAGCCAATCTCACAACATTGGCTGAGGATCAAAATCTTTCTATTAGCGTCAAATATGATTTGATTATGTCCGGGAAGTTGAAAAGAGACCCTTCTAAATCTAGAGTCTTCTTCTTCCTCCTCTTCCACTCCCGGGCCTAATATTGATCCATTAGTACAAAAGCTTGCAAATGACCTCATCGCCATCAAGAAACAATTGGCTCAGCACGCTCCCTATGCAGATGTTCCAAGGAGGAATTTTCAGCCCAAGAAATCATTTTCCTGCCTCATACCTCTTAGACAAGGTCCCTGTTAGCACTTGAGGGAGCTGTCATCACCAATCCGAAGACTATGATAATTCTTCACCAGGAACTCCTCGTGCTATGATTATTTACTAATGCACAGCCTTTAGTTTGGTGGATCCAAGTAATCTGGAAACAAAACAACAACATCCCCAACACAAGAATACCATCGACTATGATAAGACGCGAATGATGAAAAATATGAAATATCAAACTCCTCGTAAATTATAATATTAACATGAAATCTGTTACAATCTCACCCATCGAGGTACTTCAAGTGTTATTGACTTCACTTGCCTTTCACCAAGACTATGGGAGAAACTTTACAATTACACCTCTTAATGGCTTCTTCAACACACCTTTAAACTGATGGCTTCCTTTGCACACTTCCTACAATATTTCTCACTACTTCCTTCTATGCTAAATGAGGGGGGTGGCCTCTCTATTTATAGAACTTCCAGGCTTATCCATCTTATCTCTAAGATAGGATAAGAAATCCACTCTGACGAATCATATTCCATACCTTAACTCTTATCTGTACATGTAAGCTTATCTGTTAAGATAAGATAAACCTTATCATTTTACATGGGTTCCACATTTTTAGACTTTTTACAAATAAAATACACAAAATATTTATGACCTCACTCCTTGTCTTTATTACCAATATAATATTTCTAATTCCTAATCATGTAGACCCTACTTCTCTAATTACCCAAACTTTGACATTTTAACATTACCGGACCACTTACGACAAATATTTACTTTTTACAACATTCCTATTGTACTTTGACTGTTACCGTACTCCACATTATTGGCGGCACCATACTGACGGCGCCGTTATCTTCTATCAGACGCTACTACTAATTATACTTAACAACATCCTATTCCTAATACATACATTAATGAAATAGAAATTACGGAGGAAAATTTTAGTGTCGACATCTTCCCCCTTCCTAGCTTCTACTCCATCCTCGGAGTAGACTATTCTGGTGCTTGGAAAATCTTCAACTTGTCGTGGTTGACCCATTTTGTAATGGGAGTGCCATCCAATTCCTCCAGTCGGTACGTACCATTTTCATGCACAGCTGCTATTTTGTAGGGCCCCATCCATTTTGGAAGAAATTTTCTCTGTCTTCTTTTTTTGTATCTGGAATCATATACTAGAACCAAGTCATTCACATGAAATGGAGACCACCGGATCTTTTGATCAAAGTATTCCTTCTGCTTCATTTTCTTCTTATGGCTTGTATCCTTTGCTATTTCTCTCATTTCCTCCAGCAAATGAAGATGTACCAACCTTTCTTTTACTGAATCACTTTCATCCATCCTTTCATTTTTCATAACTCTCACAGTGGGAATATCAAACTCAATAGGAAGAACTGGATCAATGCCATAGGCCAACTGAAATGGGGAGTATCCTGTTGCTGACTTTGATGTTGCCCTATATGCCCACAATGCTGCATGAATCCTTTTATCCCATTTATGTACCTGCAAGGCTGCATCTTTTGCTAGAATTTGACACAACACAAAATTTGTTCGTTCCACCTGTCCATTTGTGCTTGGCTTGTATGTTGTTGCCTTCCTGTGCTTAATAGAAAACTTATTGACTAGGGCTTCTACCACCTCATTAATGAAGTGGCTTCCTTGATCTGTTACAATTTCTAATGGGCAACCAAATCTGGTGACAATGCGTTCATACATGAACCTTGCCACTTCATCCATGGAAGCTGTTTTCAATGGCCTAGCTTCAACCCACTTGGTTAAATAATCTGTGGCAACTACAATATACTTATTTTGGCGTGATGTAGTTGGAAGTGGACCTACAATGTCTATTCCCCACTTTTCAAAGGGACCAAGGGGAAGAATAGGACATAATGGAGCTGATGAAGTCTTACGGTTACCATGTGTTTGACAAATATCACATGTCTTACAATAATTATAACAATCTTTAAAAAGAGTGGGCCAGTGATAACCTGCATCCAAGATCCTTCTTGTTGTAAGTTGTCCAGAGAAGTGCCCTCCACATGTACCATTGTGGAATTCTTCTAGCAGTTCCTTCCCTTGATCACGTCCAACTGCCCTCTTGTACTGTCCATCAGGTCCTATTCGAAATAATACTCCATGCAGAATAGAATATGGACGACTGGCTTGAGTAATCTTTCTCTTAGTCTTTGCATTGGCACCATCAGGAAACTTGAATTCATTCAGATAATTCCAAATATCTATGTATTCACTAGGGATTGTGTCAAGGGATAACAATGCTGCATCGGGGAAATCATCATCATCACAAGATGATCCTAAACCATCATAGGCTCGAGAGAGTGCATCTGCATTGACATGCTTCTTTCCTGGCCTATCTATAATATCAAATTCAAACTCTTGTAGCAAAATTATCCATCTTGCTATCCTCCCTGATGGGTTAGGCTTATTTACAATATATTTTAGAGCCTGATGATCTGTTACAACTAGAAATTTTTTCCCTAGCAAGTAATTTCTAAACTTCTTTACAGCAAAAATGATAGCCAGAGCCTCTTTTTCAGTTACAGTATAATTTACCTCAGCACTGCTCATTTGTCTGCTCCCAAAGTAAATTGGATGTTCATTCCCATTTTCATCCTTTTGGCTCAAAGTACTTCCTAGTGCTGCATCTGAGGCATCAGTGTACACAATGAATGGCTTGCTCCAATCTGGATTCTTCAAAACAGGTGAAGACACCAGGGCTTCCTTCAGTTGTCCAAAAGCTTCATGCGCCTTATTTCCTGGTTCATAAGTAACATCCTTCTTCAAGAACTGGGTTAGTGGCTGTGCAATCTTTGAGAAATTCTTGATGAACCTTCTATAGTAACCCACATGGCCTAAAAATGATCTCAACTTACTTCTATTAAGAGGAAATGGTAAATCTTTGATTTTTGAAACTTTATCAGGATCAGTACCAATACCATCTCTGGATACAACATGCCCTAACAAAACACCTTTAGAACATCCAAAGACACACTTTGTAGGGTTTAGTGAGGCTTGTGCTTCATCTAACCTTTGAAATGCTGTCTCCATTTGGTGCAGGTGGTCCAACTTGCTCCCATAGATGTAAAAATCATCCAGAAATACTCTGATGAAGGTCCCAATGTAGGGTTCGAACACCCTATTCATCAAACGCTGGAATGTTGCTGGAGCATTACACAACCCAAAAGGCATAACTCTATAAGCAAACGTTCCCCAAGGAGTGGTGAACGTGGTCTTCAGCTGATCTTTCTCTGCTATACGAACTTGGTTGTAGCCGCTATATCCATCAGCAAAACTATAGCACTCCTGGCCAGCTACTTCGTCCAAGATCTGATCTGAAAATGGAAGAGGGTAATGATCCTTCTTTGTTGCCTTATTGAGCTTCCTGTAATCAACACAAATGCGTAGCTTCCCATTCTTTTTTATTGAGATCACAATGGGAGAAACCCATTCTGAATTCTCCACAGCAAATATGAATCCTGCATCAAGCAACTTATCTATTTCTTCTTTTACAGTCTTGGAAAAATTAGGATTCATTCTATATGGCATTTGCTTTATGGGCTTAGCACCATCTACCAGCTCAATACAATGTTCTACCCAACTTACTTGACGGAGTTCCTTGTAATCAAAAGTGAATAGGTGTATGTACCTTCGAAAGAGCTGGAGGTAGGATTCCTTCTCACTCTCCATCACAGCATCACCAATCTTTATTTGTTGGAGACGATCATCAACTTCTTCTTCAGATAATTTTATGGGGTCATGAGTTGGTGTGACTGGAAGGATATCCATGACTGAAACATCCACCTCGCTTTCTTCATCTTCAGTGTCCACTTCACTGGTACTAGAGTAATCAGAGGATGTCCAATCATCAGTTTCATCACTTGAATCCACAGGTTCTGCCTTATGATGTCGAGGGATCACATTTATCTTCACCCTCTCTCTACCACGTCCAAGTGTCATGAAACCTTCATTCCAGTAGTTTCTTGCATGAACTCTCCTTAGCCATGGTCTTCCCAGCAGCATTGGGTACGCAACAGTACCATTTTTCATCACCTGAAAGTCTACCACACATACCACACCCATAACAGATATTGCCACATTTGAAACTACACCTTCTGGTTTAGTTTTTCCTTTATTTAATGACCTTAACATAAGTGTTGAAGGGCGATCAATTTTTAAACCCAACATATTCATTACAGACTCGGTCATTACATTAACTGCAGCACCTCCATCAACTAAGACATCATGAATTGAAATACCATTACATAATACCTCAGCTTGTGGAGCATAGGGATCTGCCTCTGCCTCCAAAACAGGGACCTCAACCTCCTTCCTTCTTCGAGCATTGAGTCCACCTCGCAACTCCCGCCTCTTCTCAGAAGACATAGCCAAGAGTTGACCATATGTAATATTTGCAGGCCTTTTGGACAGATCTTCCAAGATGGAGTATGGTCCTTGCCCCTGTGAAATCAGAAAATCCTGCACACCCAACTTTCTTCTCCTATGTTTCTTACTAGTTTCTTCTTTCATCTTCTTAGGATCATTTCCATCTTGATTATCTTTTTCTTTCTTTCTTTTTGTTACAAACACATCTACTTCATTATTTCTGCTCTTATCTACTACATCAAAAGAATTCACAGGTGCTTTTCCTTTATCATTATCTCCTTTACCAGATGTAGAAGCTCTATCTGGACAATTATACTTATAATGACCCTTTTTATAACAACCATAACAAACAACTTCAGAAATATTTCTTTTTGGACCTCTATCTCCTCCCTGAGAACTAAATTCCTTTCCTTGAAGAAGATTAATAGTTAACTGACCCATCTTTTTGAGCAGATCTTCATACTCAGTAGATGTACTAGGAGAAATATTTGTGCTCACCGGGAGTGGTTGTGGATTCTGGACCAAAGGTGCTGGTGTAGGCTCTACTTTAGCAACAATTTCTTTGGGCTCCTCTTCCATGCTTTCTTCTTGCCTTCTTGCAATCTCCTTTGCTTGTTCAATGGTAGCTGGGCGGTCATACTTCACTCGTTGTCTGATCTCTGGCTTCATCCCAAGAATGAAGTGCTTACAGAGGAGATTATCCACGCCATTCATCAACCCATCCGCTAGTCCTTCCTTCCGGATCTGGGCATCGAGCTTCCTCCTTAGCTCTAGAACACGAGCATGATAATCCCTTATCTTCTCCTTCTCTCCTTGGGATAGCTTTGTGATCTCGATCATGAGATCTGCATATTTCTGTTGTTCACCAAATTCTTCAAGAAAACTTTCAGTTAATAAATCCCATGAATTTTTCACATTATCACCTAGTGTTTCAAACCACCTAAGTGTTGAACCATCCAAAAAGGTAGGAAAAAATTCAGTCCATTGTTCCCTTCTTATAAGGCCATTACAAATACAAGATCGTTTAAACTCTTGAATGAAAGAAGAAGCATCTTCATTAGATTGAGCTGAAAAAACAGGAATCTTTCCCATTTTCAAAAGTAACCACCGTGAAATACCAACTCACAAGTACAATCAACAAGACTTATGTGTACAAATAATTGGAATCACTATACTAGAAAGTGACTTTACACCTTTCTACAGTAAAATAGAAATGACCACGGTAAACTATGGTAAAACTTGACTTACTGCGGTAAAAACTGACTTTACTGTGGTAAACACTATTCACGGTAAAAAGTGAAGTTACTGCGGTAAATACTATTCACGGTAAAAAGTGAAGTTACTGCGTAAATACTATTCACGGTAAAAAGTGACTTTATTAAATACTATTCCAGCAAAAATGACTTTACCATGGTAACTACTATTCATGGCAAAAATGACTTTACCATGGTAACTACTATGCACAGTAAAAACAAGGTTACCCTCTAATTGATTTTTGACTAAGTGGGAATATCTCTCCAGAAAATCCACCAACGAGGAATGGTCCCGGCAACGGAACCAAAATGTCATCACCAATCCGGCACTATGATAATTCTTCACCGGGAACTCCTCGTGCTATGATTATTTACTAATGCACAGCCTTTAGTTTGGTGGATGTAATCTGGAAACAAAACAACAACATAACACAAGAATACCATCGACTATGATAAGACAGAATGATGACAAATCTGAAATATCAAAATAAATTATAATATTAACATGAAACTGTTACAATCTCACCCATGAGGTACTTCAAGTGTTATTGACTTCACTTGCCTTTCACCAAGACTATGGGAGAAACTTTACAATTACACCTCTTAATGGCTTCTTCAACACACCTTTAAACTGATGGCTTCCTTCGCACACTTCCTACAATATTTCTCACTACTTCCTTCTATGCTAAATGAGGGGGGTGGCCTCTCTATTTATAGAACTTCCAGGCTTATCCATCTTATCTCTAAGATAGGATAAGAAATCCACTCTGACGAATCATATTCCATACCTTAACTCTTATCTGTACATGTAAGCTTATCTCTTAAGATAAGATAAACCTTATCATTTTACATGGGTTCCACATTTTTAGACTTTTTACAAATAAAATACACAAAATATTTATGACCTCACTCCTTGTCCTTATTACCAATATAATATTTCTAATTCCTAATCATGTAGACCCTACTTCTCTAATTACCCAAACTTTGACATTTTAACATTACCGGACCACTTACGACAAATATTTACTTTTTACAACATTCCTATTGTACTTTGACTGTTACCGTACTCCACATTATTGGCGGCACCATACTGACGGCGCCGTTATCTTCTATCAGACGCTACTACTAATTATACTTAACAACATCCTATTCCTAATACATACATTAATGAAATAGAAATTACGGAGGAAAATTTTAGTGTCGATAGGACCACCCATCAAGGTTCTTATTAATGTAACCTGTGAGGTTGAGGAGCCTGAGGATGAAGAGGTTAATGAAGATTGTGAATAACTTGAAGAAGAAGTTGATGGAGAGATGGAGGAACTTGAGGGATCTCAAGTTAATTTCTTCACTACTAAAGGTGTTGGTGAGGAAGATGATTATGATGATGTAGTAACAAACATGAATAGAGAATCATACGCTATCATGACTCGAGAGAATACAAATAAAATGGAGAAAGTGATGCAGCCCGCTAAGAGATCCAAGGAGCATCCCACGACTATCCCTATGATTACAAAAAGGGGATCTCCTATCCCCACTACATCCACATAGAAGGTGAGTTCTGCCAATACTACTTTTCCTAATTCTACTACTAAAATTTCTTCTTCTACAACTTCTAAATCTAACAAACCTAATATTTCTAGTGATGATAGCCCATCCATCTCTTGATCTTTTGATATCATTGATCACCTCAAAAAGACAAAAGTTTAAATTTTACAGGCTGAGTATTATCAAACCCATCCCAAATATTTTGCCAAAATGGTTCACTTTGTCAATTCTCAATCCAAATCTTCCTCTAAAGGCCTTTTACCTACTCCATCCTCCACACCCCAGCCCAATCGGGTGGCTTCCGTCACCTCACCTAATGACAAGATCAAACCGTTTTATGTGAACCTTCTTATAACAGGCCATAAACTCAGCAATTGTGTCATAGATTCAGGAGCATCGAATAATGTAATGTCTGCCAAAGTAGCACATGCCTTGGGCCTAACTCTCACATGGAATTATGGGTCTTGTTATTCCATGGAGAGTAAGGAAGTGCCCCTAGTTGGAAGAATTAAAGATGCACAAGTAGCTTTTTCTACTTTACCTAAGAAAAAGGTCTTGGCTACTATCCTCATAGCAGATATTCCCCCTTCATATGGTATGTTGTTAAGTAGGAACTTCTGTAAGGATGTGGGAGGAGAAATTCAAATGGATTGGTCGCATGCCCTCATACCAGTTAATGGAAAAATGAAGAAGTTGTTTCTCGAGAAGCAATCTGAGTATATTGTACAAAAGACAGATGATCCCAAAGCACAAATACTTTACAAGGATATGGGGCATGGTAACTATATGATTATGTCTCTGGAGGAAAATCAGCTTCCCAAAAGAGTACTTCATGATCCTAATGGGGTTTGGATTTTAGAATGTGATGGAAGTTGCTCCTCGGCTGGTTCTGGAGCTGGCGTAGTATTGATGTCTCCCGAGGGAAAGGTTTCATCCTTTCTCATTCAAACTACAATTTGAAAATACTAATAACATAGTAGAGTATGAATCTCTCATTCTTAGGATTAATGTGGAAAAATAAAAAGGTGTGAAGAATCTTCTAGCTCGCAGAGATGTAGAACTAGTTGTTAAACAAGTCAGAGACCTTTTTCAGGTAAAGAATAAAAGGTTGAAGCATTACAGGAATCAAGTTTGGAATTCTATTGAATTCCTTAATGCCTTCTCCATTGAAGCAGTGCCTAGGGAAAAGAACACCAGGGCCGATTCACTAGTTGTCTCAGGATTGTTGTTGATACCTCATCCTGACTTCTCTCAAGATAGGTTTACCATTGAGATGATCCATAGGCCCAGTGTGCCTGATAACGCAAGTAACTAGAAATTTTTCAATGATGATCAACATTTTCTTTCTTTCTTAGAGCTCATGGATAACTTTGAACAATTGTACTTCGAAGGAAGTGACAATTTTCCTCAGTGAGAGTGTGTATTCCCATGAAGAGGGTGTCAAAGAGGAAATAGATCAAGATGGGTGTATCAAACTCAAAGGTAAAATGATTCCAAAAGGGATGGTGAGTTTAGAAGAATTTTCTGATAAGCATGGTAGGTATGTTAAGTCTAAAGCTTCTACTATATCACAACAATCTGCTAAGTATGAAAAAACTAATATTGGGAGTTCTATTGACCCCAAGATGGTGAATGTTGGAAAATGTTGCACACCAGAAGAAAAGAAGAGGGTAATCAACCTTTTAAAGAAGTATAAGGATGTTCTGGCCTATTCATATGAGGATCTGAAAGCTTTCTAACCAAAAGAGATGCAACATTTCATTCCTCTCAAACCTAGGATTAAACCTTTCAAGCAAAAGCATAGGCAATATAATCCTAAGATAGCTGACACTATTTTTCAGGAAAAACAAAAGTTTTTAAAAGCCAATATTATTTTTCCCATCCACCATTCAACATGGATTGCCAACATTGTGCCTGTCAGGAAGAAAAATGGTGAGATTCGTATTTGTGTTGACTTCATAAATTTGAATCAGGCTTCTTTGAAGGACAACTATCCTCTACCCATAATGGATCAAGTCTTGCAAGTTGTTACAGGGTCTAAAATGTTTTCCATGCTTGATGACTTCTCAGTGTATAATCAAGTAGAATTCAATACCACAGATCAGCACAAGATGGCTTTCACCACCCCTTACGGTACTTTTGCATACAAGAGGATGCCTTTTGGGCTCATTAATGCCGGGGCCACTTTTCAAAGAGCTATGGACTTGGATTTTGGAAATTTGAAAGGGAAATGTATTTTTGTATATCTAGATGACCTAACTGTGATTTCCAAAACTAGAGCAGATCATTTTCAGCATCTGGAAATAGTTCTCTTGAAGTTTAGAGAACATGGAATCTCTTTGAATCATAAGAAATTTGTCTTTTGTGTCACAGAGGGGAAATTTTTAGGGCATGTGGTCTATAAAGATGGCATAAAAATTGATCCTGAACGAGTTCAAGCTATTCAGTATATTCCTCTTCCAACTAGTAAGAAGGGTGTGCATTCTTTCTTTGGTAAGATCAACTTTATGAGAATATTCATCACTAATTTTGTAGAGCTAACCTTGAATATATCCCAAATGATGAAAGGAAAACAAACATTTGGCTAGTCTTCTGAAGGGAAAGAAGCCTTTGAAGGTATTAAAAAGGCTATTGCTAGAACTCCTATCCTAGCATGTCCATATTTTAGCAAAGATTTTATTATCTATTGTTATGCCACAGATAACACCCTGGCTATTGTTTTGACTCAAAAAGATTCTAATGATCATGAACTCCCAATAGCATTCATGAGTTGAAATACACAATGATGGAGAAACATGCTTTTGTAGTGGTTAAAGTTGTCAAGTAGTTTCATTTTTATATTCTTAACTCTCATTCCATAGTACTTGTGCCTGACACAACTATCAAGTCCATTCTCATGTATCAAGAGTTTGGATCCAAGAAAGGGAACTGGGTGGCAAAGGTTCAAGAATATGATATTGACATCAGACCAACCAAACTAGTCTGTGGAAAAGGTTTGTGTCAACTCATTGTTGAAGGAGCTGGCTATGAGTTACTTAAGGATGAAGTTGATCTTCCTACTATTTTGTTTCTTAGCTTAATTGATGAATGGTATGCTAATATCACACATTTTCTCACCTATGGAGAGTGTCCCTCTCATTTTACTACCAAGGAAAAAAGAGCTATTAAGTTAAGATCAACCCAATATGTATTGTGGGAGAATGCGTTGTTCAAGCGTGGAATGGATGGAAGATTTCTGAAATGCATGGATAAGGAACAACAAAGGAAGCTTCTTTCGGCTTTCCATGATCAGGCATGTGGAGGCCATTACTCATCTACTGTCACTACCCACAAGATCATTTATGCAAGATATTATTGGCCTACCTTGTTCAAAGATGCATCAAAGTGGATTGATAAATGTGAAGCTTGTCAGACCTTCGTGGGTAGACCCAAGTTGGTTGCCTTACCCCTTAAACCAGTCATGATTGAAAAGCCCTTTCAACAATGGGGTTTAGATTTTATTGGAACACTTAATCCCTCTTCAAGTGCTGGACATACCCACGTATTGACTACTATATTTTATTTTACTAAGTGGGTAGAAGCCATTCCAGTAAAGAGTACTACTTCTGAAGTAGTATGTAATTTTATCAAAGAAAACATCTTGGTAAGGTTTAGTGTGCCAAACAAGATTATAACTGATAATGCCTAAAAAATTTCTTCAACTGAGATGATCAATTTCTATTATGGATATGGCATCTCCCTGGCTCACTCTTTAGATTATTATCCCCAGGGGAATGGGCAAGTAGAATCAACAAACAAAAATATGGTGGCCATAATAAGGAAATTGGTTAATGAATCTCAGAGGAATTGGCATAAGAAACTTTATGATGCTCTTTGGGCAGACATGATTACACCTAAAAGATTTATTGGGATGTCCCCTTTTCAAGTAGTGTATGGAGTGAAAGCTCAATTACCAGTAACATTGGAGCTACCAACCTTGCATTTAATGAAGGCCATTGAAGACACTAGCTTCTATGATTCCTTAGATAAAAGGATCATGTATCTTTATAAGTTGAATGAAGACAGATTGTAGGTTGTTGATAGAATATCTGCTCACTAGTAGAAGGTAAAAGCCTTGTTTGATAATAAGGCCAGGTCCAGGGATTTCAAAGTTGGAGACATGAACCTTGTGGCAGCCATGGAAAGTTTGATTCTCTTTGGCTCAGACCTTTCAAGATGATGCACTTTGCTAGTGAAAATTCTTTCTACCTTGATTACATGGATGTTTCTTCTCTCCCACTTCCTTATAGTGGGTAGCACCTAAAATTGTTTAATTCCTAGGTGAGTAGGAAGTCCTTTGTATATTATGTATAGTGTGTGTCTCCTTTCTTGCTTGTGTGTGTTTTTCCTTCCCTTAATTTTTAGTGTGTTTTTCCTTCTTCATTTGGGGTGTTGTTTTATATATTGGTTTGCTTTTGACTCCATGGCCCAATGGATAAGGCACTAGTCTGCTTCCCCAAGTTTTCCAAGAGTTCTTGCCTTTTCCCATTCTAAAAAGGTATCAAGTTATCCCCAGAAAGAGCCAGCTATTGTCCCCTCAAAATTTCCCCTCTTTCGGAATTTTAAAAATTCAAAATTTTGAGTTGAACACCTTTCTATGAGGTTATAGTAAACAGGAAAATTGAGGAGTTAAGAAAATTTCACGTTTTTTGAGTCATTTGAGTGATTTGCGGGTCTATCGGACATTTTTGTCCCATCTGTCCCAAGTTCCTATGGGCTCTTTATTCCTCGATTGCCCGCTTTCCCCGAAATCTATTTATTTGTGCGCCCGTCGAAACTTTTTGTTCCAACTGTTCTAAGTTCACTTGGGCCCTCTATTTCCGGATTTCCCATATCAGCCGCATCGGGTCAGTAACACTTTCACGTCCCTCATGTCCCACATGTATTTGGGTCCATTACATACTTTGGTCTTTCTTGTCCCAAAAGTGTTTTTGCATTTTTCCCCCACATTACCCGCATCACCTGCATCGGCCGAATCACGCTTTCATGTCCCTCATGTCCCAAATGTACCAAAGGCCATCCGGGCTAATTTTTCCTGCTCTTCCCGATGCTTGCTTTTTGAGTTGGTGTATATGAATTTAATGTGCATTTAATAACCTTCTCTCTCCTAAAATGGCTATTTAATGGGACTCCCCTCTACGCATTTTCCACACTACTTTCTCACTGCCATTCACTCATACCCTTACAATTGAAACCATCTACTCACATTCCCATTTCCCCTGCATTTTCACCGTTGATTCAAGCTATAAGGTTATTTATCTAAACACTGTCAGTATGAAGATCAAGTTTCAAGGCCACGAGCAGGTTTCTCCACTCGAGTCTTTCATTCTCTATATCAAAGACGGTGAGGTTCGACACCTAGATTTCCGTGATTTCTGGAAAACGCTAACAGACCTGAACCCCTCTCCCATGGCACAAATGATTAATGACAGTGGCCTTGCATTCGTTGTGGGTTTCCCTATCTCAGTTCAGTGTGCTGATATTGTTCTCACCTGCGTAACCCATTTCAACCCCAACATGAGTGAATTAACAAATGTGCACGGGGAGCTAATCACTAAATTTGATGATGCCGCTATTGCCACTGCCCTATGGATCCCTAAAATGGACAATTCCTTGGTAATCTCTCAAACTCAAGCGCAAGCCCTTTTTTATCAAGATAGTGAGAAATATAAGGAAAGGGTCACAAAGTCATGGTTAAAGAACCCTAAAAAGGGGGCATCTTGACTATCAAAAGCTCTGTTTAGGGCTGAGTTCAATGAGGAGCTATCTAATTTCATCATCCTATTAGCTCATGTCATGGGCTTGCCCTCTACCAATGAGTTCCACTTTTGGATGTGCCCCCTCATCAACATAGTATGTGAAGGTACACAAAACATCAATTGGGCAGATATCATCTGCATGAATTTGACAGAGCATTTTTCCAATATACAACAAACCAAGAATTTCTACATGACTTATTATCTTATGTATACCCTAGCAACATCCAGACAATGGTTTGGTTTCACATAAATTCAGGCTCAGAAGGGTGATCCCATCTATGCTTACTACCCTCAATTCACCCTTGACACTAGAAATCACAACATTAGGAGGGTGAATGATGCTTTCACCATGTACATTGTGAGGCTTCTAGAGAGTGACACTACTAGGAGATTTTCTGATGAAGCTATGAATTTGATAGCAAAGTATGGGGCTTACTTCCTTTAATTCATAAGGTTCTCATATATCAGGTTAGCCAGTTACATGAACACTCCTCTCAAACTCCCCATGTTCTAAAATGATAAAATGGCTTTGATTGAGGTGTGCAGACAATTAGATAAGTTTCATAGGACCTACAGAGACAAAAAAATATCTGGGCTAAATTTCCCCATATATTTGGGGAACTATACATGTAAAACAGCTCTAGATGCCCAAAACATAGAGAGAGCCCTTGCTCCCATCTCTGTCCACTTCTTCAGGCCCAAAACCTATTTCGATTTGAAGAAATTCATTCAGCTGAATCTCATAATCAACTACCATCATAGGGAAAACCCTGAAGACTACTAGGATGATTCCATAGACAATTTTGAGGCCAGGTGGAGGCATTATGGTAGTTTCCCCCTCCAGATGATAAAGGAACTCAACCTATATCATATTCCTGAAGGGCTCCAAGATTATAATTCAAATCTATTGTCATATGAATATGATGCTTTGATCAAGCACACTCCCTTGGAGGATCTAGACTGGTTCAAAAGGGAGAAAGATGACTTAGCTGAGATTCTGGCTCCTATCCTGGTAAGAACCAAGGTCTGGTTTGACAGAAGGGTTCAACAGCTGAGGAAGAATGTAGGAGAATATTCCTCCAAAGACACTTTAACACTGATGAAGGAGTCATAAACACCTAGCTCAGAGGTACTTGTATGAACTCCTCCTCCTTCATCAAGTAAAGAACTTGAATCCTCCACCCCTTCTTCATCCACTTAGGTATGTCAGAAGAAGGTGAAGGAGGTCAAAAAGGAGCCTATTGAGGAAGACCCCCCATCAAAACATTCAAAATTACCTTCGGGGATAGAGAACATTATTGTTCTCAATGAAAGTGAGGACAATGAAGTGCCATTTCTTGCAGGAGTTTTAGAAGCCTCAATGGATAAGGAGTTGGAAATTCATAACATTGAGCCTTTAAGTACCGTGCATTCCTCCATCTAAGAAGCCTCACCTACTACACTCACATCTCTACTGGAGGAAACAATGGTAAATACTCTAAGCGCCATGATTTATCTTACTCTTGGTTCTCTTGCTCCCCCCTCTTCTTCTTCCTCCCCTTTTGCATGGGTACAACCTTTTGTTGATAATAGGAGGAGGAAGTCATCTTCTCGATTGACAGGGCCTAATTTTGATGTTGTGGTAGCCTCTGCTTGGTGCTACTCCTCCTCCTCCAGAAAAGAAAGCTAGAACCACTTCAAGGATAGTATCAGATGCCCAAGGCCAGGTAATTCCTTGAGGTAGCCAAGCCTAAGGTTGATAAAGTAGGAGCAATGATATTGCAGACCTCTGATTTGGAACTTTCTAGGATCCCAATGGGAGAGTCTACACCTGAGAGTGAAATACATAACCTTCAGGAAATAGTTCACTAAGGTTATTAGAAGGGTAGAAAAAGGCAAGAAGACTATAGAGGAGCTGGAAGAGCAGAACTCAAGTGCTTTTTGGTTTCATCAAATCATTATTATCAAAAGATAAAGTTTTGGATCCTACTCCACTAACTGATTCTTCCACCACTTATGATTCTTAGTCAAGATGAGGTACAAAGCATCAAAGACATACATAGGTACTCTATCTATGGGAGAGCTATGGAAGACATGGTATATGATATGGTCATTACAGGTTTGAATTTCATTGGAGAAGCCTTCAAAACTCAATGAGAAGGTAATTAATCTATAACAAAATATCTCCTCTGTAATTGGAAGCTATGGATAAGGAACTGAAATTCTGGAGTAGCTGCATTGTAGACCTCTCGCCAGATGGGGCAGATTGATGAAAATTTATTGATGGCCAAGTAAAGTTTTTGATGATGCCAAAGAATAATTCTTGTCAAGGATCATGGGTCTTCAGCATGGAGTGGAAAATAAAAGTTCTGGAGGAAGCTTTGGGAGGAGAATTGAGAAAGGAGAGGCCTTCAAAACTTTGTTGGTGGTCCACTAGAAAAGTTTGGGAGTTTGTGAATCTCTTCAAAACTTACAGAGTGTTAATGTTATCTGTCTTTTAAAGATATTCACTGTCACCTCCACGATGAGACTTCAGGTGTGCCTTTCTCCCTCCAAGAAATCAAGACTCAATTTAGAGATTTTGTCAAGGAAAACTTGTTCAAGGAGGACTCAATGAACAAACAGAAGATAAAGGAAATTTTCTCTCTTCAGTCTGCCATTAGCCAAGGCTAATAAGGTAATATCATACACATACTAAGTTTGATAAAGAGATGGAGAAATTTCTGGGATCTTGCACCCAAGCTACTACCAACACGTCAATCCGACAAGGTCGGGACATAGCGGAAGCATTGAAAAAGTTTAGATAATGGATCCTCAATTCGGTGGGCTCTCCCCAATCATAAGAATTTGTTTTCTCCTCCCAGATTCTCTCTTCCTTCTTTTTCTCAATTTGAGCTTATTGTAATTATTTGAGGGTTTTGGATCAGGCATCCCTTTAACTAAACATTTTAGTTAAAAGAAGTAGTTACCAAGTGTAACTGATTTGTAAAATTATATAATGGGCTCTCTCTGCCATTTTCAGGGTTGGAACTTGGTTTATTTTTTAAAGTGTAAGGAGTAACAAAGAAATCAATACAAAGGAGCTTTATTTCCATGTCTATCTGATCTTGTTCTTTTATTGCTATCTGATGAATACTTTTGAATAATTTGTCTTTATTATTTCAAGAAGCTTTGTATTCTTGTGGGTGTTATTTCTAGAAATTTGTGTCTTTGTAGTAGCATCTTATTGATTCAAATGCAAATGGTTTTGTTCCAAATAATTTTATTCTGGCATGCATAAGGAATTATTTTGTTATCTATAATTCTTGAGAATGCCCTTTTGCTCCTTTCCACTACTTCATTCCTCTGTGCTTTTGTATTGATGATCCATTCGGTTTTAAAACACTTTCATGATATCCAAGTTCCATGTTAAAACTATGCACTGCACATATGTAAATAAACTTGGTCTTTAAATAAGGGAACCTCTCCCATTATAGAGGAGGGACTTTCTTTCCCCTAACTTTTGTTCTTAAGAAAGTCCTATTTGACGACTAGGATAGGCAAGAGGCAAGACAACCCCATTACAAAGCCATGGGAGGAGGCTTAGACTCCACATTATACCCTAAGGAAGAAAGATAGAGGGGGGGACAGAGGAGAAACAATGACCGACCCTTGAATATGCCCCTTCGTTACAATATATAGGAAGAATAAAGAGAGAGGAGGGAAAAATTTGAATCCTGCTTCAACCACCTAGAGATACGCATTAAAACTTACTTTGAAAGCTCAACCACTATTAATCAATTCCTTTCTCAAATCCTCCCCAAATTTGTCATGTTTGGTTCCCCGGTGGATCAAATCGAATCAGATCTAGTAGTTAGATAAATCGGGCTTTGTATTAATGTCTTGGAAGAATTTTTCCCATTTTTCACCCACTAAATCCTTTTAAGAATAATATTTTATGTTTCCATGGTGTAGAGGGTGTCGAGACGTTTCCAAAAAGTCTTGTCCCACCTAAATCTGAGTCCCCAGTCAAAAGATATGGCCATTTGAATATTTGGATTGTAGGTGCACAATATTTAAAGAGTCTATCCATACAGGGTCCACATGGCAGCCTCCGTATCTTCCTCAGGCTTCTTTTTACTTTCCTAAGTCTCTTTTCTTGGTGGGGCTAGAATTATAACCCTACATGGTGGTTGGGTGCTTGTTTGGAAACCTATGTTAAATTTTGTCTTTGAAATAGTGTCGCGTTAACACTTGGCACTCTCCACTGGCCTGCATCTGCCTTGACTATTCAACCCCCAACTCTATCCCTTTTTAGACTCTGATACATGTGGAAGGCCCGTGCTCATTTGAAAACCTGCTCAGGATTTTACCTTTGAAGGAGCATTGTGTTGACACTTGACACTTTCTGCCTACACTCTATACTTAGTCATTTTGGGTGCGCTCTCCTTTTTTACCTCTGTTGACCATTTGCTATGTGTAGGGTTGGCACAAGTTTGAGTCTCCAGCCTGGATCCCACTTTTGAATGTGTGTTGTTAAGACACTTGGCACCCTCTGCTAATTCAAAGAATTTTCAACGGCCGGTGTAACTTTTTGGGGCTCTAAACACGTGGAAACTTGGTGCTTGTTTGGTTCTGCGCCTTTGGATTTAATATTTGGAGGTGCATCATTTGGAAACTTGGCTCCCTCCATTGTCTCCTCCATTCTTAGTCATTTTGGGCCCATTTTGAACCATTTGCGAATCCTGAAGACTTCAAATCTTCGTCGTTTCTTTTCCTTTGAGCCTCTAGTTCTTTTGAAACTTCTCGGCCTCCTACCCCGACCCTGTTATTCCATTTCCATGTCCTCGTGTAATTTGTTTCCTAGATTAGAATCACGGGTTTTCTCGATAGATCCATTTCTTGAATTTATTCTTACACAGGGTTATTTGATCTTTCACAGGCCCTGCCACTCCATTATAGAGTCCCTCTGTTGCCTAATTATAGGATTTGAATGTGCTTTCTCTAGTTTCTGTTGTGCGTGGTCGGGCCTGACCAATTTTACCAAGGGGGGAAAATATGGATAACACTTAGATGATTAGAAAATGTAATCAGATCTAAAATTTTATGATGCATACTACAAGTTTTCTTAAAGAAGAAAAGTGTTGAAGAATTAAACATTTTCATAGTTAATCAAGAAGGAGTCTATTTGACCACCTTAATAGGTCTAAGATTTCATGAAATTCATGTGCATGTCAACTTAAAGATGCAGTCCAAAGGTTAAAAATTGATGATTCAAATTATCTGTGTGTTATAAAGTGGGTTGTGTCTAATATTTCATCACAACCGCATAATTGGTCCTAAAACAAGTGAAGATAGGTTGTATACACTAGAATAATGCTTCAAGACAGGGTTAGAGCCACCTTTTGCTATCTTAAATATGAGAATGACTTTCAAATTGTTGAAAAGCATAAAAAGAAGACAATTTTCACTAAAATATTAGTTTTGGACAGATACCAAGTGTTTGGTACCTCTCAAAATAAAGTGAACAAGGTAATTAACTCAAAATTTTCATTCTTAGTTAAAGTTTGATTCCATAAGCCTAGGGGGAGTGGAGAGAAGAGTGCTTGTGTTCAGGGGGAACTTTGTTTAGTCTAGTAGAGGTAACTCAAGGTTGGTATAGGAGCTCAGAAAAGAGAAAACATAGTTCTAGGGGGAGATTGTAAAAATGTAGGTGTCATTTCTCATGTATCATTGTCATTATCTCTCATTTTTTCATGTCAAGATGGGCCAAGAACCCTTTGTAATAGATGTCAAAGGGGGAGAGAAGCTGTCAGAAACTAGAAATGGTGATTTTGGTAGTTATGAGGATATTAGCATGTGAATTTTCCATCAATGAAAAAGGGGGAGATTTTTTAACCCAATTCATTGGTGTTATCGTTGATGTCAAGTAGCATTGACGGTAAAGGAGTGAATGGTGAGCATTTAATATGGTTTCAAGATAATTTTAGTGTTTGTAGGCTTGGTTTTTGAGACCGGTATTTAACGGGATCATGGAAAGGGTTTTTATGGCTGGATTATATGTTCTATAGGTTATATATGATAGTTTCAACATAAGAGAAAACTCTTACAATGCGTTTCAGGTCAAGTTTGTGAAAGTCTAAATTGAAGTTGAATCTTTTAGGCCTATTTATAGAGCCTGATGAGGTGTGAAATTTTGGTACGCATCATGATAAGTCAACTTGAGAATGGGAGGAGCCTAGTAATGTTGTCTAGGGCATGTGTGAGCAACAACAAGGCTTATTTTAGCTCTTGGAGGAAAAATTACAAAATTCACCAAAGTTGCCTTTGAGGACTGATAGTGTTTGCTGAGGTAAATGAGATGTGTTTGAGATGCACAGAAAAACTTATGGATAAACAACATATGGAGTATTTAGAGGAGTTTCTTTTAGTGCTTCATGCCAAATTTCATCAAATTTTGAAATTAATTATAAAGTTATTCAAGTTTTTCTAACTTTGTCATCTTAAAGAATGCGATTTGATCACCTTGGTTTATTAGCATCCAAAAATAAATTTTGAGTGTTTTTCATATAAATCATATAAGGAATTTCTAAATATAACTCTAAGCATGAAATTTTGAAAAATAATTTAGGCAAATTTACTGTGAAACAAGAAAGTTATGAACACTTTTTGAATAGGTTGTTTCTCCTCCAGACCCTCTTCTTGAAGCAGTAGGCACAAAGTGTAGTTATTTAACTCCAAATCACTTGTGAAAAATTTGATCACTCCTTATAAGCATGGAAAACATCCTATAATTCATAATAGCATGCATTTAAAATTGTTCCATGTGAGTATGTAATTGATCTATAAAGCTATATCTAGGCAATCATACATTGAGTACACCAAGGTTTTGTTTTTTCACCAGAAGATGGTGTGAAATTGATCTTCAAAGGTCATGAGGGGTAAATCACTCTCTACAGGACTAAGAAATATTGGTGGAAGCCTTCAATAATTTTAGTGGATTGTAAATGTGTTGATACATTTAAATGTCTTGTATGATGTTACTACAGAGCATGTCAAACCAGACTAAAAATAGTTCTTCAAAAGACTATGTGCTATGGAAAAATAAGCTTCAATATCTCCTATAAACTCATTAATACTAGGAGACTATATATAGACATTTCTTTGAAGAATCGTTAATACTAGGAGACTATATATAGACATTACAGTGGGAAAAAAGGATAAGGTGTTGAGACCATTCAAGAGAAGAGCTAGGGTTTTGTAATTTAAAACCTTAACTATGTAGAGTTAAAAAGATCAAGCTTTGTTGATCTAGTGAGTATGCTTTCAGTTAAACATGGGATCTAAGAGGATGAGTTTCATCTGCATTTTGGTAAAAGGATGCTAGTTAGGAGGTGCTTGACCGAGAAATTTTGTAGAGTAACTGGAGTCTTGATACGAAATCTTTTTATCAACACCCTCTCAAAGTATGTTTTTGATGAAGGAAATATATAGCAGTATAATGTCCTCTAATCTCATATAAGCATTTCAGAAGCTCAAATGAATTATATTTCTAAGCCATGAATATCTTTCTTCGTCCTTGTAATCTTGTTACAATTCCTAACATGTCTTTAAATACATATATGTGACCAAGTTGAGGAACCTTGCCAAGACAAGAGCACATTATTTTTCCCTATTCAAATGGTTTCAAAACAACATAATGGCTTTTGATTCTAATTCCAACACAAGGATAGATAATGTTACTTGAGTGGTGAAGTGTAAACCTTGGGAGAAGACTATATGAAAGAAGTACCTAATGAACTTGGTCAATTTAACCTAGGTCAATGATCTCCATGAGTTAAGACTTTACTATAGTAGTGTATTGAACAATATCGAGGTAGTATAACTGATAAAAGAAGAATGTTAGACCTTGCTGGGTAAAAACTAGAGTTATTCCTACCAATCACTTCAAGAACAATTTTACATAGTTAAAGGTCTAGTTTAGAGGGTTAGTTTCAAAAGGTGTTAAATTTGTCAATTGTGCTCAAGTTCAAGATTTGAGGGATAGGATAAATGACTTGATGGATGGTCATAACTCATGAATAATTTGTCACTTAGTGGAGTTAATGAACGTGAAATTTGTGTACATTTTATATCATTAATCAAGTATCGCTTTATTGTCTTACACATGAAATGAAGAATTTAAAGAGGCAATGAAGTATTCTCAAACACTTTGTAACATTCCAATTCATTCTTTCTCCTTGTAACTATTCCTCTCTCACTAATGAATTTGAAAAGTTAAGATGATGATAGTTACAAATGCATATTCTTGGGAGAAATTAGTCTTGACAGTTTTACTAGGGTGTCATGTAATTCAATAGTATTATTCTTCTCATTATTTTTAAAATAAAATTGAAAGCATAATAGAGAAATGTCAATTAAAAGGTCAAAATACTTACGTTATTTACATCAAGAAGCCACTCAACATCTCTTATACATGGATGATGAACATGTAACATGAAAACACTAGATTATGTAAAGATGAAAAGTAAAGCATTGAATAGGCACACCTTTAGAGATGAAAAATGTGAGGAAAATTTTCTATAGAAGTGTGTATGAAAAATTCCATAACTATGTGTGGTGAAAGATGTGGATATATATACTGTGAAATTTGATTTTTGACTTAGATACATGGATAAATAGGAAAGGTGAAATTTCTAGTTGGAAGAAGTTGAAGAATGACTAAGGAAGAAGAAGGGAAATATAAAAGCTAGTAGTGTGAAATGAAAATGGTTAGTATAGAGAGTATATGCCCTTTTTTTTTCAATTAGTGAGAAATTTATTATAATGATGTTTGAATTCTATCTGAGTGTGATGATGCATCTGTGCAGACTGAGTTGAATATATAATAAGTTAAGAAGTGCTAATGTTGATATTAGCAGAGACTAAGAGATATGTTGAAGAGGTAGGGGATAGACTCAGATTAGGATGCATGATGTGGACTTGAGACAAGATTTTGATGATGTGACATATAAGTTAGTAGGATCCTGGAAAACTCAATATATATAATTGAAATCTTTAAGTTTAGAAAATTAAGATAAGGAACATGAAAGACATGGGCTTATAAATGTAAAAAAAATCAGGTGCATATAATTCAAGGCTTGAGAGAGAAGGTTGTGAGATAAATATGAATGGACTATAAACTTAAGTTTTGATCCTGAACACTGAGAATTAGATTGTGAAATACTGAGTGTTCTTAATTAAAATAAGTAATAACAATGAACATGAGATAGTGGACAACTGAAAGATGTTGATGACAAAAGACGATGGATAGACAAGTAGAGCTGGTGCTCATGGAATGTAAATAAATGAGTTGATCATATGAAGGAATACTCGAGATAAAGAGTCATGGATGCATGAAGATGCTAGTGATCCTAGTATGACACAAAAAAAAATATTGAATTGATGACCAAAAAAGAAACGAGAATTAGGATCTAAACTTAAAAGAAGAGAAAAGCTAATTGAGAGGTCATTATTAGTTGTGTGAGAGATAAAAATAATTATGACCAAATTTTATTACCAATTCTAAGTTTCAGATTATCAGATAGGGGGTTCTAGCCTCCTTGTAAGTAATAGCTTACAGAAGATCAGTTGTAGCTAATTAAATTCTAGGAAATTTTAGCTTCCTTGTAAGTTATAGCTTGTAGAAGATCAACAGTTGTTGACTGAAGTATTCTTGGGGTTGTAGCTCAAAAGTTGAGTTGTAACTCAAGTTGAAATCATTGTAACTTATAGGACAAGTTTTCCAAATCTAGTTATCTTATTTTAGTGGGGTTTTTTCCAATTTGGTTTTTCCACATTATATCTGTCTCTGTGTGTTATTTATTCTCTTTGCTTCTTGTGAGTGTTAGTTTAATCTTGATGATGCAAATTAAGTGAATGAGCTTATGAGGTAAAAATTGTAAAGACAATGATTTACCCCCCTCTCAGTGTCCTAATTTCTAACATATATGTTCAGATCCCCCACATCAATCACAATATTACATATTCCTCTTCATTCTAAAAGTAAATTCTATAAACCATGTTCTCTTTAGTAAGGAAAATTTTCCACGGAATAACTTGAAACATACAATCTCAGAAAATTGTCTAAATTTCAATCCAAATTGTTGTGAACTTCTTATTTTACAAAGGATAATGCATTGAATACTCTTTTATCTTACAAAAATCCTAGGATCATAGTTTGGCATAATTCATATAGTTTAAAATACTTGATGAAATCTCCTCGGAAAAAACTGCGTCAATAAAACTTCCAAATCCTTTTGATGGAACCATTTTCTATTTTTTCATCTACAAAATGAAATTAATCTAGCATTGTAAGAGAAAAATGTTTTGATAGAGAACTCAGTAACTTTGTTTGTAAAATACCTTTAAATACAACACTCTTCATCTCTTCACGCTTACGAAAATGTTCTATAAAGAAATTACGAATGGATGTTTCAGTAACGCCACCAACTATATTCTATTCACAACTCCAATTAATTCAAGTAATTTATATTTTTAAAATCGTTTATGTATCTCCATAGATAAAAATTGAAAAATATTTTTCAGTTTATATCACGTGTCATGTAATAATTTTTTGTATAATTATGTTTCATTCGTAATTCTTCCAACTCTAATCCAACCAAATTTGATCTTCACTAAAAAAGTGTGAAGTGGTATTTATTTCCCAAGAACGTTTATACAGAGATGATCATTTATATTAAATTTTAAGTAGTATCCTGGATTCTTAAGGTTAATTAATGTATTCCATATTTCAAAAATAGGTCGTTGAAAACATCCATCTAAAAAATATAAATTATCTAGATTTATGCACACATGTTATATCATTCATATGAAGTCACTAGATAAGTGCACCAAGATGGGGGCCAAAAAGCGGAAAAAATCCCAAAATTAGCTAAAATGTGTGCGGATTTTGAAATAACGCGCATATGTTATGTTTTGGTAGGCTTGGTAACTACCAAGCCTAAAATGCATATTCCTTATAATGTGTGTGCATTTTAATTTATTCAAAACATGTGTGTTATAACACATACGCATTTCTAGTTTTATGATTTTAAGAAGGGGGAAAGGGTTATATTTACTAAAATAAATTTTAATTATAAGAATAAATCTCATAATTTAAATTTATTTTACTAAATATAAGAAATTACGGTTACTCTACACCTAATGGAAGTGGTCCCGTAGCTCCCACAATTATTATCTAGAAGATAGTTTTTCAAAATCCAATTTGGTCAGTACTTACTAATTTTTTAGGATTTCAACAAGGATCTAAAGCTTTCGTGGCATATTTATTGTATTTGGTATTTGTTTCAAGAAAATATATAGTAATTTTGTAGGTTTTTTTACCTTCTTGATTGGATTTTGGCCCTACCACTACTCGAATTAGTATAGATTTTGAAATTTGGTCCATAATTCACGTTAGTGACCATGAATCAACTCTATGATGCTTGTCTACTTCTAACTCGAACGAGATCCTCACTTTTTCAATAGAGTATTTCTCCCTAAATGGGATTCTTGTCCTATGACCAAAATGAGGTTATTGCAATGTGCCTCCTCCTTAAGGTGTGATCACACTACGAGGTGTTAAATGAGCATTTAAGAACATTACACAAAGTGAATTACATCTTGAGTGAACTAAGATTATTGGTAGTTCTTGGAAATAGGGTGCTCCATATGAAGATCATCCCCTCACCTTGAATGGATATAAAATCATTATTTGATGGAATAAAATTCATGATTCTCATATAAATATTTTCACATATGTCTCTCATGGAAATAGATGATGCCTTAATAATTCACTCATGATGGTCCTGGATACCTCGATGGCATGACTAGATCATTTTAGCTTTTTCTTTGGAGACATTTGGGTAAAATGAAAATGTCATGATATGATGATCATAAAATCACTTCTTAAGATCCAAATTTCACCTTTGAACATGAAAAATCCTTCACAATTCAATTTCTTGACAAATATTACACCTTGGTGGAAGCAAGCTCAAGGTACTTAGACACTTATTTTCTGAAGTTGTTCCTCATTGAAATGGATTTCCTCCTCCAGATAGGGGATGAATCCTTGAATGAAATATGAGTATGAGTTACATTTTATTGACCTCTATACTTCATTGAAACACACAAAATCAAATTTTACGATAAATGAAACTATTCTAAAAATCTAATTCTATTTGCAACTCAAAATTTGGGTCTTATTTCATTTATAAAATGGGAGGGGAAAATGCAGAGTTTTGATGTACCTCAAGAAGTGTTTGATCATTAAATAAATATTGATTATTCTACTCTGTAGAGTATTATAATATCTTTCCAATTCCTTTTTTTTATCACAACTCTTTCTGTAAGTCCTGGAATCATCCAGAGAAGTCATCTTTCATAGTTTCCACTTTCATTCCTTGCATCTGAAAACCCAGTCTTTAACAGAGTGCTCTTGAATGAGATTTTATTTCCTAAACTTTTGTAAATTTAGTTTAAAATCTTAAATTATCTCTAAAATAACCCTGATATTCTTTATATTTTATCTATACACTTCCGAAGGGTGTTCAATTAGCTACAGAATGGCCTTTTTAGGCCTTCGGCGGGAGTAGTCTCTCATCAATACTAAATGAGTTGATAAATGACCTAAAATGCTATTACCTACACAATAAAACACACAGGATGATATTATTAGGACTTTCCTTTTAGATACGTTAAAGGTTGAACTGATAATAGTATAGCCATAAAGCTAATGCACAATGATTGATAATCCTTATTATCAATTAAGGGTTTAGTTTGCATGCTAGTTATTTTGGCAATGCTAGAGCTAATCAACCAGCCTCCAAGATATTTTAGGAAATATCCTAAGCATCTAGAGTTGTTTTCGAGGAATCCTAGAAGTTCTGGTGGTAATTTTGGATGATTTAGGAAAGATTTTTTCATCCAAGGACTATCTACTTAATAGTGGGTTTTCTAGGTGTAGGGAACAAACACTCTAATTGTTAAACCTAAATTCTCAAAAAGATTCTAAGTGATCAGTAAGGATTCAAGATGATAATGATAGGAATTGGAAAGCTATGTGAATCCTCTACATGTTGGAGACATCTATTTTTCTCTAAGGCTTCAAGGTTTCATGAAGAATTTGAAAACATTGTGGCTACCCCTTTTGGTTCTAGAAAGTAAAGGTCCTAATTTTTTTATTTTAAGGAAGAATAAAGTCTTGAAAGTTGTTCCATTGATCTTAGAATGTTTTGTTCCATTGATATTATGATCTTTCTAATCATGGCCAGGAAAGTGAGTGGAATTTGAGACCAACATGAAATAACACCTCAAACTTCACTTCTAAGCTCTTCCACCATATGCAACACATCAAGGGCATCCCTACCATCATGTTCAAGTACTGGAAACCATAATTCACATGGATAAAACCTCATACACATACTTGTTATAACTAGCTTCTTGAAACACCTAATAGGCATTATTAGGCCATTAGGGATTAAGAAATAAATCACCTCTTTAGATCAAACTTAGAATTCAAACACATCATGTCAAACCATGCTAGTCTATTCCTTTCCAAACAACCCTCCTATATTATGCAAAATGACACACACACACACACACTCTCTCTCTCATATCATCATGATTGGTTCTGCACTCACAAGCCCATTAGCAGTACAAAACATTAGAGGACTTGTTGCACCCATTTTCTCTATAGAATCTTCATATATCTCTTCATGATATCTTTGAAAATATACCAAGAAAGACCCTACATAAGGTCTTTAATCATGAAACTTACAACACACATGTGCACTAGTAAATTTCTTCAAAATAGAGGTTTTTCTTCAACTTACCAAAACACCTTGAGCATGAAACCACCACCAAAAGGATATCAAACAAATTATCTACAACCCTAAATATTCAAATTTTCTTTCTCATGCCATTTGGAGACCATAAAAATCATTTCTTCTCTATTGCTATAAGCTAGGGTTCTGTGGAGGGTTTAGACCAACTCTGCTTCTTAACAATCATTCATAAATGATATGGCATCATTTAACTTCATTCCAACTACAAATTTTTCTTAATTCCATGCCTAAGCTATGGTGAATGGATCATGTCTCCATGAAAATAATCAAAATGTAAGTGATCACTCCAAACATGGCCTTCGAGCTGGGAATGAACATTCTGAGAGTTCAATAGAGCTAAAACTAACTTATCTTAGTTTTTCTTCATCCTCATGTCCTTAAAATTGGCACACAACACTCCAATGACCTCATTAATGATATAAAATGATCATACATTCTTGGATAATTCTTTAACTTACCATGCCATCTCATTTTCCCATGTATTCTTGACTTTTCCTGAAGGACATGCCTCCAAAAGACCTAGAACATACACTAAACTCCTCAAAAATGTCCTTTGATAACTTCTACACATTCCCTGTCATCTCCAAAAACATATCACATACTCATATACTTATTCTCTACATCATACTTCATGCCACCATATCACCTTATATGAACTAGGTCTAAGACTAGGCCTAGAATGGGTAGTTTCAACCCATGCTTCACATAAAATGGTCTTTCCTTCACCATGCATACACTCTAAAAAATTTGAGATACCTTAATAAAAAATTTTGACACCTTAGAGACATAAAAATAACCTTTCGAGCACACATACAATAACCTTCATACTAAACCCATGCACTCAACCATGCGTGTAAACTAAGACACCATGACATTACACAAAAAAAAAAACATATCATAACAATAAAATTGGACACTACCAATCAACCTTAAAGATTGATTATGAATTACATCTCATACTGACTCCTTTTCCACCTTGAAACCCTTTTCCATCAATGAAACTTGACATCAATGAAAAAAACAAGACACAATGTCCAAAAAATCTAAAAGGCCCCAAAACCTAAATAATGACTATATTCTTTCCCAAAATAGACATTTAGTGTATAATTTCAATGCTAAAATATTTACGCTGAATGCTAAAATCTTAAAAATTACTATGTACTAACCAGATTAGATTATTAAAAACTATCTCCTAAACCGTGACTCATGGAGCTGTGAAACTAGTTCCATAAGGTGCAAAGTGACCCTAATTTCTTATATTTACTAAAATAAATTTAAATTATAAGAAATAATCAAGTATAAACATTTATTTTTGTAACTATAAGCCCCCACAAACACATATAATGTTCATAGTATACATAGCATGTATGTATTGTAACGCATATGTGTTGCCTTAAGTATGCACCAAAACCAATATTTAATAGGGTTTACATTGCATTGGTTTCCCAAACCTGCACTTTGGACTTATAACAACACAACAACTTGCATAATTTTTAAAGAAGATGCAAAAAATCACCTTTCACCATGTTAAATCCTACAAAAAAAAAATTCTTTCTTAAAAATTTGCCTACAACATGTAGAATACTATCCTCTTTCTAAATATATATTGTTTATATTTTTCTAACTATTCTATCATTTCCATTTATATTTATTTCAAACTATGTCTTTTATATCTCTATTTTTAGTAATTGTAAAAGTTTATCTTTTGTCATGTATCTTTTTTTTCACTTCTCCAAATTGAAAAAAATATATACAATCCCAAACTAGGACTAATTCTATACACATTCAAAAAACTAATTTTTAATATTTTTTGAGGTAGTTAGGGGGGGCACAGTCAACTTATCATTATTTTTTAATTTTCAAAATATTTATACTTGAAAAATCATAAAAAAAAATAAATACTCACTAAAAAAATCTGAAAAAATTCTATCGCAAACTAGATGCTCCTACCTATCTTTCTACCAAAGGGTTTATAAAAATACTAAATAGTGCTAAAAAATTTGTGGGGGCATGACCGACTATCTACTATGTTTTTTTACAAAAACAGGAGAACATTTATTGACATTTTAGATATTTAACCCACTTACACTTAACCTTTTTTTTTAAAAATAGTAGTTTAGAAAGTAGACTCGAAATGCTACAATTCATGTTCTTATAACATCTTCAAATTTTGAGTGTAACTATCTCAAATAAATCATACAAGTTGAAGTTTTTTATTTTTTAGAAAAAAGTGTCCACTTAAGACCCAATTTTGGCCCCCCATTTCCATGCATTTACCCTAGTAATGTACATGGAACAATCTTACACATGCTTCATTAAAATATATATCTCATTCATCATTGGAAACATATCACATAATGTAAGTAAAGTTTTAATGTGTCAGACAGTATAACAAATATTTAGCTGTATCTACTTCCTTGTGGTATTTATACGTAAATCATGTCAATGAAGGATATTCTTCAAATATTCTACAAGAAATATCATACATGGAAATCCCTCTAGTATCTACATATTTAAGAAAAATTTCCCATCTATCAATCCAATTGAAAATTTCTGAAATTCTAAAAATCATTTTGGACTACATGAATAATATGTATGAAAGTCATGTATGAGCTCATCCAATCTAGAAACACTTTTGAATATGCTCACAATTTTATATGCCAAATTCATTCTATGATCCATGCAATGAGTTACAATCATATATGGTGTAACTGTTGTTTGTAATATGATGCAGAGACCATTTCTAGCCTCCTGCATTATTGTAGCACCTTCAATTCCAACACAAAGTAACTTCATGGCAATAGAAAAATCATCCATACCTGTTATACCATTTAAAATGGACACCACCAATTTTTAAAGGATTTTGAAATTGTAATTTTCACCCATTTATGAATATCTAGGAGATGGATGGGGATTTCTTACTTCATTTGCAAAATTATAGACATGAATATAAACCCATGAAGTATTGTCCACCATTGTTACCTCACAAATTAAAAGTGAAATAAAATTTTCATTTTTAATATCTTCTTTCAAATCCTACTTTTCCATTAGAGCAATACATTTTACAATTTCCCAACATCTGTTATTTGACCAATGTGATTGTGGAATGTTCTGTAATCTAATAACCTAATACAAAATTTTATTATCTAAGAAATCTGAAATAGGTCTTCCCTTTTTCAATATATGGAATACCATATAAAATTGAATATTTTTGGAAAGAATTTCCATCTGCATAGCTTTTCCTAATTTTGATGCAATTATGCCTCCTTCGTTTATATTTTTCAAATGTTTTTGTTCTTTTTCATACTCTTCTATGTACTTTACATGCAAGCTCAGTATTTTTCATTTTTCCATTTATGAGATCCTTGTTCTTTTGTGAAATATATATATTCCCACAATGTTTTTCAATAGTGTCTAATTTGAGTTGCATTGTATGTTCTTTCCCTTGTTTCCAGATACATATTTTACATCAAAATTGAGTTGGAATATTGTTACCATTTTTTTGGCTCAACAGGTTCAATTATATTTGGCTACCCATTTGAACTTGAAATTCCTTCCTATTGTCAAATTATTCCTCTTTCTTTTCACAAATTTCTTATTACTTTCTTCAACTTGTGCCTCTAGGTCTTCTATAAGTATTTTCTCATAAGGAATATCCTCATCTTCGTGTCTCCTTTATTCAGAAACATATATTGGAGTAGAATATTTTTCTGAGGTAGGTGTTGGATGTGAATTTGATGTGTCTTCTCCTAGTTTAATGTCATCAATGGAACAATTTTTTTCATCAATGTGGTCATGCTAAAATACATTAGTTTTTTAATGTGTTTGAGAAATGTCTACATAAATAATTATTACAAAAATATAGTATTAATTATTTATATGATTAATACAACTAAATAGACAAGATTACAAAGAGTAAATATTTAATTTAATAAACAAGAGTATAATTAATTACACAAGAGTGCAACAAAAAAAATAGTATCGAAAATATATGAATAAAATTATGTAACTTGTAAATTAGTAGATAGTACATACGTATATTTTCTGCAAATGTAGACACCAATTTCATTTTTTTGTGACTGGAAAAAATAGACAAATAATGTCATGTTACTCTTTTTTAAACTAGAAGTATCCTTCATACCCTGGTTTCTAGAATCCAAGGATATGTCACAAATATTCACGATTGACAGATGCCTATAGGGCTAGACGCTACAAGCCTTCATGGTAGAGGGTTGGGTGATAAAGGGGTGCAAGTGCATGGAAAGGGCTAGGATGGGCTAAGGGTTGGACAAAAAGGGGTTGGATGGTGATGATAGTGGTTAGAAGGATGGGAGTTAGATTCTAGGTATTGGATGGTGGTGACAGTGGTTAGACGGAAGGGGGTTGGTTGACAACAATTGGATGACACAAGTATGAAATCATGATGGAAGACTGGAAAATGGGTGGAAATGGGCAACAGATATAGGATGGTGATATTGGATGATCATCTATGTCACGAAAAAGGAGACACACATATTTTTAATCATAGATTGGACAATGCATGGTTGATGTATACCAGGTGATATATATAATACTAAATATACCTCAGAGAATATGAGCGTAGTTTGATTTGAATTTTTTGTGAAATACATGCATAACTCATTTTTTATTGTAAATAGTAGGTGAATTGACCCATACAAATGAAATTTTGACCAAAATTTTAGGAAAACTAGGCGGCAACTGACTGCTTAAAATTAGGCATTTCCAATTTCCAAAACCCATATTATTTGTGAGTTTACCATAATTCATAACTAAACGTTTCCTTATTAGAAGGGGTTGTGGCATTCATGTTAAAATTCTTGGGCCTATATGTTAGGATAATATCTTCTTCTAAATTGTAAACATGTGTGTAAAGATCAAAAAATGAATCACAAGTATCAAAATTTTAACCATCCTTTAAGAAACAATGCAATTCCCTTACAAAAGATGAATTGCATTTCTCAATCACTAGGTTGATAGACAAGAAAATGGACTTTGCCTTAACAAATAAAATATAATTAGAAATAGTTTCATGTTCAACTTGATGCAAAGAAGGTAAATTCTCATATGTATCCTTAAGTACTCTACTATAAATAAAGTGAGCTAAGAATACATCTTGAAGTTATAATAAAGTACTTAGAGAGCCACTAGGGAGATGAGTAAACCATGAGAGAGTATTACCAATGATACACCTAGATAAAACCCTAAGAAATATCATATTATTGTGATAAGGATCCATGACCACTAGATGATGTTGAAGATGTAGCTATTTTTTTATAATGCCATCAAAAAATTGGAATGAAGGCATGAGAAAATCTCTAGGGAATAGAATTTTTGGGTATAATATTGAAATAAAAACTAGCATAATAGGCCTTGCTTCCTAAGGTCAGATTATGAATCTTTTATTTGATTTCACCTACAACATGCATGAGTTAAAATACCTCTTGCGAGAGTATAGGAAGAAAATTTAGGGGTTCATTCAAATATGTGTTTTACCATTAAATTATCCGTAGGAACATTATTAGGTCTATGAGCATGAGTAAGTGATGGATTGTATGAATATGGCATGGTTTGAATTGGTTTAATTGTATGACTACACTCTTAAGGAACATAAGCATTAATAATATGAAATGCATTCACATTAGGGGATGTATCAACATGTGTACTATGTGCAACTATAAAAATATCAACATGCACTTGTTTTCTGCCAACATCATTACACTTATTAACTTCTACAAGTGGAAGAGAAGAAGTACTAATAATAACATCAAATTTTCTTAGAGGAGGAGAACAAGAAACATGATATACATCATTCATAACATGGGATAGATAATAATTTTTGCATGTTGGAGAAATGGAGGGAATATCACAAGAATTATGATTCTTTTTTATTTTTAAATGCAATAATAAGGTGTAATGGTTATTAGAAATGTTATAATCAAGCTCATTAATTTCACATTCAATAGAAGAACTAGAAACTGAATCATTGTTAGATCATACATTGGAATAAGGAACATCATGTATTTCGTTATCATGGTTATATATGGAATGCATCATTTCCTCAAAATATAAGGGATACCATCAATTAATGTATAAAAAAAGGGTAAGTCATTAGTATGTGCACTAGAAACACTAACATCATCACTAGAATCTATGTGAGTTGTATTATTGGGATTATGATCATTATTTAAACCTATAATATTGTCCTTAAGGTTTTCATGACTTGCAATAGGAAGGAAATGAGTGGTGTTATCTAGAAAGGTATCTCGAAGAGTAGTGATAGGAGGTGATGTGTGGAAACAAGGAGAATAGTCAAGTGAATGGTTGGAAAGAAGGGTCTAAATCAGCATAAAATATTACATCATCTCAAAGGGAATGTGAAAATTGAGTAACGTGCTTGGCATCCAAATAAGTGGCATGGACCTGGTTAAAGGGATCATAACTGCTACACCTCTGTAAATCCTAAAAAAAATACATGATCACACATAAGCAAAATATGCACAAAAACCAAACTCTTCTATGTCATAAGACAACACCAAGGTTTTGGGATCAGTAGCAGTAGCGTATGGAAACTTTGCCAAGGTCCTAGTTTAGGTTAAGGATTCGATCATAGAGGTTTCAAATAAATTTATTAGCCCTAATTACATTTAATCAATCTATAAGTAGGTTGATAAGATACAAACAAAACAACAATATAAATATACAATAATGTTTTAGATTAGATTTATATTCATAAATCTATAACTACCATTTCAAGGAAGAGATATGCGCTATTAATGGTGAAATGGGGCTAGAAAGAGTCACTTATCGGATCTAAGTAAGCTTCAAACTATGTTGTTGAGTAATCTAGGACAAAAAACAGAGCCTAAAAATAGAGAATCCTTCCACTATATTATAAGAACCTCTGGGTTAAAATCATATAGTACGTTCAAGACAGTGCAACACAAATAATCCATGTTGCATGATTTTGGAGCTATGCACAATCAAAACCTTAAAACTTCAGTGGTATTTTATGTCACTCAATTTCACCTTTAAAAATATTTGGTGTCATATCAAATACTTGATTTTGCACATGTACCTGCAAAATAACCATAGTTACTGTTATCTCAAAATTATAGCACCCCCTGATTTTTCCTATGTGTGTGGGGTAATCGGTGAAATTTTTTCTAACATGGGGTTATCCCTCAAGATGTGGGACTTACAAACTTGAGATAACCCTCCGGAGAAGGCTAGATTCCTCTACCTAATCCTTATACCAAATTCTCAAAAGTGAAGAGAATGGAAAACTAATCTAATCCTCCAATAATGCTTTTGAAGGAGATAGGAATAAAAGGATGCATAAAAAGTAAACTACTCTAAGGGAAGGTGATGCACCAAGAAAGGGAGAGACAATATAAGTGAGTGATAAATAGGGAGTAAACCAAGAAAGAGAGGGTAGGTGGAGGTGCCATAGTCTAAGAAAATATTTAATTCCCTATATTCATAAAGCACAACAAATTATAGGTCCTACCAAGAGATATAAACATGCACAATATACCTATAAACATAATGGAAGGGAAAAAGATACAATATAACCTAAATTAGGGAGAAAAGAGCCAAAAAAAACCAATTTTATTTCTCATAAAAAGGCTTAATCCATTACAATGTAGGCATGAGGAAAAATCCTTTGCAATAAGCCCAAATTCGTAGCCTTTAGCTCATAATAGCTCTTGAGCAATTTTAACAGAGTTCCTTTGCTAAACAGAGTGTCTCCTATCAAAATGAGGTGGATTTTACAATATATAGGAAATTTGGGTCACCAACTGGTAGGGTGAATTAAATAGGTATGAGGAACGATAAGTTTTGGTACTTTGCTTACATGGGTAGTCATGGGCACCATGCCTCATTAATTCTAGTTGTTGAGCTATCATTCGCCCACATAACTTCACCCGGCCTTTGACTCGTCCAACCCTATTGGTAATTCAACCCTACTGGGTTAGAGGGACATCCATCCTCATTAGACTGTACAACCTCCTTTCACAATACTATCTTTCCCATGAGCTCTTCTAAATATCTAGGTTGGATGGCCATCTAACCTCATTATCACCTAACCTGGGAAGGTTAGATAGCATCAAAATTCTAGGCCATACATCTTTCCAATCACTGATCAACCTGGAAGTCTCCATCTTCACACCATGGTTCATCTCTCTTGGGAGGTCAGATGACCGTTTATCTCTTAACCATACATTTGATGGGGTTGGATGGTCATCTAACCTTGTGCTCTACAATGTGCCACCTGACTAGTCATCTAACCCAAGGGGGTTGGACATCATCCAACTGTACAGCCAACAAACAAGGGCTAACTAACCTTGTGTCATACAACTTGTTGACATACCCGACCGACCAACTAGGGGTGTTGGATAACCATCTCTCTTTCATCTAACCCTATCATCTTAACCTTGCACTACCTCCAACACCTGATCCCACCGAGCCACCACCGTTTATCTAAGAGGGGTTGGATGATGTCTAACACCCTTCCAACCCCACAAATTTTAATCCTCTCGATTTGGCACTAACTCATCCATCTATCCTTCACCTCGGCCATCATTTAGCTCGATTCTGACTGGCTAAGAAACCCACCTAAATTGGTTCACCGTGGCTCATCAGCTAACTGCGCATGAAGATAAAATTGGTCAGGCCATCCTGTGTTGTCTTTTTCCTCTAATACTTGGGACCAAAATTAACATTCATCCGCATGTCTAATAATTTTAATGGCTAAATCCATTTATGAAGATTAATCCAAATTAACCTAGGGGGGTGAATTTGGGATAACAATGGCGACCTCTCGAGGACATCTTCATACTAGATGTATGACCAGTTTCATTGAAGTATCCATTGGGCATGGAGTTAAGCATAACCTTGAAGACTGGTCTGTCCCTTTGAAAATTTGTCCCCTAGACCCATGTGTACTTAGCATTTAGATTGAAACTACCTTGGCCTACTCTCAAAGCTGATTTTTGGGCTTCTCTGATAAAACTTTGGCATGGTTTCCAAAAATTGAAAATTTGGCCAAGGTAAGGGCACAAAGAAATATGGACCTACAATTGATCTGTTGGGGTTGATAGATGCACTTTTACAAGTTACTTGAAAATATTATTTTCCTCATTAACATGCCCACTTTCAAATTGAACTATGCAAGAATAAAAAACAAGCCAAAAACTATGTTCAAAGGATAAAATCATGCATACCCCAAGTGGAGCATATATATTGTGCACAAGCACTTCTTCTGTTGAAAATAAACCTATCTACTTTACTCTAACAAAAACAAGGAAAAGCTAAACAAAGCTTGTAACAGGAAGGGATACATAGCTTCCCTTCTTTACAAATAATGGCCATGAAATTAATTTGGCAACAATCATAGCCATGTGCTCGAGTGAAAAACTGGTATAGAATAAATTCTTCACCCAACTAACCAAAGTATCAACATGAATAAAAAATACCTCCTCAAGTTCCTCATTGTTTGGATCTTAGAGGCTTTAATGTTGACCTTTAGTGCATTGAGAATCATCCTCATGCTATGAAGTGAGCATGACTAGTTATGGCTTCTCCCTTGGATCCAGTGAAGCCAAGTACCTGATGGGGCATGGTCTGGCCCACTTAATTTGTCCACTACTCTGAACTTCAAATTTAAGAATGAAGTCATTTTGCAGGATTTCCTAGAAAAGGTGGTTAATCACACAGTCATTTTGATCTTATGGGGAATCCATGAACATTTGGTTCTCTCCTTTGGTGACATATTGGGAAATGATGTCATATTTTCTTCCATTTCCTTCCTTGACCACATGGAACTCCTCCTCAACATGTAACTTCTTGGGATTACTTGTAGCATCTAATGGAATCATTTACGGGATGTTGAAACTTGTTGAATCTTACTGCTCACTTGGGAGTTCCTCCTCCTCCACTTGAAGACCATGATTATCTGTGCATTTTTCCTCTTCCTCTAATATGAAGTTTTCCAACACAAAATCTTCTATTTTTTTCTATTGAGGACTACTCTGGGCAGTAGGGCCTTCTTGAATATCCCCCTCTATCAGAGGTTCATCGACAAAGCTCAATTCTCAAAATGAGAGTAAGAAACTCTTAGTGATTTCTTCCTCATTCATAGCCTCTGGACTTGACTTAGTCTCCCATGTGTGCTCCTCTTCTTACTTATTTGAAGATGATTTCTTCTCTACTACTAATCCTACATCGAGTGGGAAATCAAAAACTTCTGAAAACAAAGTGCCCTCATGGACACTGCATTCTGAGCACATGGAGGGCTAGCCTTCTTCCATTTATTCTTGCTTTACCACTACAACAACCAGATCATCTTTTACCACATGTTCTTCTCCAACCTTAGCCTCCTTGGAAGGCTTGACCAGTAAGGGGATTTTATTGATCCCAAATCTTAAAGACAATCTTACCAATATTTTTAACATTTCTACCTTGTTCAGCTCTTCTACTAGCCACTCTTCTCAACTGGTTTTTTGGGTATTTTCCCCATATGGACTTCAGGGAGAAATATGAAGGATGTGTTAGGGATTAACTGATATTTTCATTACTCGAGGTGGTGGAGGGGAAGTTTTAACATTCTGCTCTTTTGGAGGGGAATTAGGATTAGAAGGGAAAATGGTGTAAAAACTGAGATGGGATGGAAGACTAGGAGATGGAGAAGGGGATTCAACAATGGGGACAATAGGTGGGAAACTTGGAAACTGTGGCTTCAATTGAGATGGTGCAAATTCAGGAGTGGGGAAAAAGTTGTAGGATCATAATTCTGGGGTCTCCCATTTACAAAATTAACGGAAATTGTATACGAAAGCTCCTATTACTTGGATCAACTCTATGAGCCTTAGAAACATCTCAACAATAAAGTCGATTTTCTCTTACATGCTGTAATAGCTTGGAATAGGGGCCACCCATGGACAAGGGGTCTCAAAACCAATCTTGCATTCTTATTTCTGAGTCACAACCATTTGATGCACCATTTTCAACTCCAATTCTTACACCTTTAGCTACAACTCAATATCCCAAAGTGTAGGATATCCTCAAAAATTTTCATATCCCTACTCTTCAATAGCCACATAGTCTGACATATAACAAAAATGATCTTCATCTTGTTCATAGGATTATGCATATTGTTGATCTTCATTGAAGTATGGAACTGGAGGTGGTTGATAGTACCCTAAGTATATATGTTGCAAATGTGGAGGTATGCCTGAATGGCATTGTTGTTGCACATGTGAATACCATGATGGAAATGAATCCATGACTACACAAATTCATGAAATGAAAGAAGGTGGAAATATGTGGAGGAAAATGAAATGAGAATGGATGGAAGGAAAGTATGCAACCCAGAGAATGGGTTGTTAACCAGATGGAGTTGCCATATGTCCTTTTCATGTGCTTCCAAAGGATGAGATTCTAGTAAGAGCACATCACCTTATTGAAATAGGGAGTTAACTAGGAAAGAGAGGGCAGGTCGAGGTGCCATATTCTAAGAAAGTATTTTATTCCTTATATTGATAAAGAAAAAAAATATTATAGGTTCTGCAAAGAGATATAAACACACACAATATACCTGCAAACATAATGAAATGAAAAAATATGCAATATAACGTGAATTAGGGAAAGAAGAGCCACAAAAAACTAATTTAATTTCTCATAAACATGCACAATCCATTACAATGTAGGCATGAGGAAAAATCCTTTACAATAAGCCCAAATTCGAGGAATTTAGCTCATAATAGCTCTGGAGCAATTTTGACAGAGTTCTTTTGCTAAATAGAATATTTCCTCTCAAAATGAGGCAGATTTTACAACACATAGGAAATTTGGGTTACCAAATGGTGGGGTGCATTAAAAGGGTTTGGGGAACCATATGGTTTATTACTTTGCTTCCACGGCTAGCTGTGGGAATCCTGCCTCATTAATTCTTGTTGTTGAGCTGTCATTCACTAACCTACCTTCACTAGGAATGTGACTCATCCAATCAAGTTAGTCATCAAACCTTGTTGGGTTGGAGGGACGTCCATCCTCATTAGATGAAACAACCCCCTTCGATAAAATTGTATGGCCCGTGAGCTCTTCTAAATATCCAGGTTGGATAGCCATCTAACCATGATCCATGTAATTTTTGAGTAGGCCATCTAACCTCATTTCTACCCAACCTGGGATGGTTAGACAGTGTCAAAATTCTAGCCCATATATTCTTCCAATCGCCGACTAACTTGGGAGTCACCATCTTCACACCTTGGGCTATCCATCCTTGGAGGTTTGACAACCATCTATTTATGAACTGTATAGCCAATGGGGTTAGACAACTATTTAACCATGCTTCGTATAATGTGTTACCTGACCAGCTATCCAACCCAAGGGGGTTAGATGTCGTCCAACTATACAGGAGACCAACCCAACTAAATAACCTTGTCACATATAACTTGTCGACCTACCCAATTGACCAACTAGGGAGGTTAGACAACCATCTCTCTTCGATCTAACCCTATTATCTCCACCCGGTGCTGCCTCACACACCTGAGCCTACCAAGTCACCCCCATCTATTTAAGGGGACAGGAAGCCATCTAACACCTATCCAACCCCACAGTTTTTAATACTCCTGACTCGAATCGTCCATCTATCCTACAACTCATCCATCATTCAACTCAATTCTGACTCACTGGGAAACCCAAATAGCTTGGTTCTTTGTGGCTCGCCATCTTGCCATGCATGAAGATAAACTTGGTCGGGACATCCTATGCTATATTTTTCCTCTATTACCTGGGACCAAAATTGGCGGTCATCCTCACATCCTAGAATTTGAATGGCTAAGTCCTTTTATGATGATTAATCCAAATTAACCTGATGGGGGTGAATTTGGGATAATAGTTACTCTGTAATACGCTCGAGAAAAAATTAGATAGAAAACAAATGTAAATGCTTGAGTCATAATTACCTCAATGGTCACCCTGCATGTGAATCAACAAACACTGCACTATATATTAAACTCCATTTAGTTCTCCTAATTTTTTGTGCCATTGTGCAAGAAACTAATCCCTTACCCTAGTGTTTCCACACCAATAGTAGGTGTAACTACTTCATCTTATTGAAACCCTTATGTGTTGGTGATAAAAATCATAGTTATGTGCTTCTATGTTGGTTATGTAGTATGTAACATTTATCCTTTCTTCTTCAATTTAGTATTGTGGTGGATATGTAAATCCATGTTAGATAGTAAATGTTTAACCATGACATTTATATCTGATTTTATTTCTTTGATATTAAGACATTATTGGTAGGAAAGGACAACCCAAAAGATACAAAATAAAAGATAAAAAGGGTTATGAACAAGACCATAAAGATAAAACAATTGGAAAATAAAGGGGTTAAATACCATACATTGGGTTTACGACCGTATCTACATTCGTAACCCTATTGTACCTAGTTCTAACCCAGGGTCAAAAAACACTAAAAAAAGTAAGTAGAGAACCCACGATATTTGTATAAAAGGTCTAATTTCAGCTAAAAAATAATATAACAAAAGGTTAAGTACAATCAAGAAATAAAAGGAAAATCAATAAGGGACTAATGCCACTAAGAAATTGTGTCATTTCTCAAATCTCATGAACATATAGTTATAACAAAATAATGATGCATTAGTTGTTTTTTGTAAATGTTAGTGTTTACATGTACACTTAGTTTTTGTAGTACAAACCATAGTGGGGGCATGGCATATCCTATTTTGTATAAACATGTGGTTTTAGCTACAAAATATTACTAATCAATTATAAAAAGTATAAAAAATAGACCTAGATTTTTCCATAATAGTGTGGTTAGTGGGGTTGTTGGAGGTATAAAATAAGATATGTTCTACATAGGTTGGCATTCCTCTCTTCTCAAAAATTTAAAGGGACTGATATGATGGTTATTAAACATTATGATATGTGGCATTCTCTCTTCACTAGGTACTTTGGCACCTCTCTCTCTCTCTCTCTATCTCTCTCTCTTGGTATTGGGTTGCATGTGCTTAACAATTTGGGATTTATCACACCCAATCTTTAAAAATATCAACAGAAAATTCAAATCTCCAAAGTAAAACAAGAATAGGATCTCCCCCCTCCACATAATGAACAAGTGTATTCCTTTCATGTTTTTCATCTTCTTTGATTTATTTTATCTAAGTTCACATTTAGTAGAGTTATAAGTGTTACTTATACTTGATTTTTGGTTCAACTTCTATAATATATGTTCAATGCACCCCTTGTTGTACATTTTACCATGGAGTACACGAACACCAAAACCTTAGAAGACATCTACTGAGAAAAGAAAAAAAGGGTGTTCTCACTCATGTATGTTTTCCTTTAAGAATTAATTTTTCAATTACACACGTAAAATGGGGCAGTGTAGACCCTCAAACTTTGAAACTTATCCCTTGAAAATGAAAAGATTAGATATGTTTCCTTCCTAAGACAAATTCTTACATTCTAAGTCCAATCCATACATATCTCTACCACTTTCATGACTTTCTCATCTTTACATCATATTTTATCACAAACTCATAAAATATTAATTAATAAAAGAAATAAATCATCCTTGAAGATCATTCTAGAACTTTTTTTTTCTCATAAAATACTTCCTTTCCTAGATTATACAGCTTTGTCAAGATGTGTTATGCTTCCATGGTCAAGTTGTACAATTTTGGATCTTCTTATCTTATGATTTTTTTCAGCTTGAATATCTTTAGTGCATCATTTAATATTCCTAATCTTGGCCTTATAATTATTTATAACCAACATAAGGATATATAAGAAATTCAATATCACTTTATATCTTGCATGATAGTTTTATGAGCTCATATTGCAAACATCACTTCAATGTCACTCAAGGATATCCTAAATCCTCCTAAATTAGTTGTATATAATTTAGAACACTCACTACTATGAATTTGAAACACTCAATCAGGTCATGGATTCTATATTCATCCATTTCCAGGAATCCAAAGGTCATATATCTATGTCTTAGAAAAATTAAAGTCACTTCAAGAATTGACAAATGGTTTCAAGGGATAAAGGGTTAGGTAATGAAATTGAAGCACACTACACCACGCTACTACCACATCGGTCACATTATATATTTTATGGTTATCCTACTATAATATTCTCAAGAGAGGAAAGAGACCTCACAAGGGGTTTTCATATATCAAACATAGACATATGCAAGTACTTAAGATAAATTCATCGAAATTGATCTAGCACAAGGGAATGTAGTGAAAAAATTTGATTACATCAACAAGATTGACCTCCAATGGTAGTTCAGCCTCACCACATACACGATTGCTAATTTTTTTATATAATTCTTTGATATTGTGTATTAAAGGTGTATAGGGTTTCACCTTAAATCATGTGATTAAAGGTTGTACCAAGGTTGTGTGAACAAGAGAAAGATACAAAAAATCAAATTTATAGGAAAATGAAGCACACAAATAATTTCAAAACTTGACTACATAAGGTTCCAAAACCCTATAAATATAGTTAAGACCATACATTTCTAAGGATAGAATCTACAACAATTAAACGATCTTAAACTAGCTCAGTTTCCAATTCTAGTATTGATAAAAAAAACATCTACATTTTCTGATTTGTATTTTATTTCTATTTACACATCCATATCTCCTCCATACTTACTTTTATAACTAAGTATTCATCTTCTCTTTTTCACTTGATCTATCATTTCCTCACTTATTTATTTATAAGTATGAATGTGTTATTATGATAATGCATGGTTAATTAGGAGTTAATTAGATCAAAAATAATATCCTACAATACATACTTACATCTTATGTCATTGTTATATTTCCGTTACATAATTTAATTAGGGTGTTGAGGTCCCATTAGAAACTATGAAACCTTATTAGGATAAAGATGTATGATACTCTTCAACCCCGACTTGTCTACCATATCATGTATAACCAAATTATCAATGCTACCACTATTTAATAATAATTTTCATACTTTTCCTCACAACTTGCATGTCGTTATGAAAATATCCTTCCTTTACTCATGACCAACCTCCTACTATCTAAGTTTTAACAACACTAGTTTATACATCAATCATGCACCCATTTATTGTTCTTATCTACAATATGACATATTGTATCCATAACCTTATGTAATGTACTAGCTTGCATTATTATTATTTCAAGCATCTTAGGTGTGTGCAAAAAAAATACTTATATGCCTTATTTCTCCACTTCTATATCATCTACCATTGAATATGTGAGAAGAGGATCATCTTACATTGAAAACATTTCCTATTTATCTACTTGTTTCTTTATTACATGCCATGAAACTCGTCTTTCCTTCATTGTGTGTATAATTTTCTCTTCAACCACATTCTCCATATATTTTCATGTCCTTTCCCATTTTATAGGTAGGGAAATTTTGTTTCAATTTGAAATTTTATTTTTCCTTTAATGAATACTAACATGATTCCTTAACTTACCTTAATTTTATCATTCCAAACTCATCCTGAATTACAATATGTTGGAAGAAAAAATATTGAGATGGGGGGTGAATCAATGTGCCATTAAAACTTAAACTTCAATTGTGTTTAACCATTGAACATTAATTATTAATTATATGAGCAATATCAATTAACTTATAAAACCATCAATAAACATATCAACCATTCACATAAGCAATAAGAAAGAACACATGAGCACCAAATTTAAGTAGTAAACCCTCAAGGGGAAGAAAACCCCCTAAAACTCTACATATATTACTCAATACACAGGACTCTCATGAATATTACACATCATAAGATATGTTTTTAGTGAGGCATTAACTACAAAAAGAGCACTAACCCCTAGTTTAATAGGGCACCAACCCTACATGGAGCACTAACCCCTGATTTAGTAGAGAAAAAACTCTAGAAGTATGCACCAACCCCCTAGAAGACTCACCACCAACTAATTTCATCTGAAATATCTTATTTTTTATGCAAAAACTGATGATGACTCTATGAACCTCACCCTCCTTCCTATTTATTCAAATCTTCCATCAAGACTTCCTTGATCAGAATCTTCTTTTTCAATATTATTTCACCATATTCCCTAGCTCGCCATCACATTCTCTTGTTCTCTCTATAACATATTCACACACTATCATCCCTCTCCTATAGGTCATAAATACCTCTCACACACTCAAAAACTCCCCTTTGGGTCTCATGTTTTCCTCTCCTTCACTAGCACAAATGAGTTATTCTAATTTTATTTTATACTCTTTTATTCATTAGAAAACACCCAAGTAAGCCATAATGATGTAAGCTACAGCCCCACATCATATTAACATGATAAAATCATCACACAAGGGACCATATAGGTTACCAACATCATCTTCATACAAAAACCCTTATTTGGATCAGCTTACCTAATTGGATCTGAAGCCTACAAAAATAGTATTCAAAGAACATGTCATAACTTGGTCAAATATAAAACTCAAGTATAATATATAAATGGAAATATCTTGATGTGAGGATATCAAAAATTTCACAACAAATCATAAAACCATGTGTATCAACTCCAAAAATGCTTTGCACTTAGATTGTTGTAAATTGCCTTAAACTGAGTCCTCATAAATAGCGAACAATTCACATCCTAGGGCCTCATCCATGATTTTAAATACTCATATAAATCTATTGAAACTCCTATTATTCCATAAATGATAAATTTCTCAGTAGGTTCAATGGAAAACATTTTCACAAACGAAAGCATTCCAGAAACTTACCTTTTTAGGTGGGTCCCACATACAATCAAAGTCTCTAAATAACACCTAGAGAAATATGGAAGAGTATTATACAACCTAAAATAATAACATTTATGAAAGGAATAAATTATTTATCACTATAGGAATTTTATCCCAAGTTGCTTCAAAGCTAGGGTTTTAAGAGGATTAAAAAGCAATTTACCTTCGTAAGGATTGTTCATAAAAACATGGTGATTAAACAACATAATTATTCTTGGAAAATATTAATAACAGACCTATTCAACATCCCCTAGGATATTTGGTCCCCATGACAATTATACACTCCCCAACGAGCATATGAATGTCAACTTTTAGCCTTTGTTTCTCACCTTCACAACCCATTTTGGGTAAAAACTCAATATCTTCCACATAACTTAAAACCAACAACTGAAATTTTGACCACATATCTAAATAAACTTTCCAAAGACTCCCCCAAGTCTCACATTTTTACCATCATGATGGAAATAGTCTAACTCACTTCACTAGGGAATGTTTTCTAAATGATTAGGTTTAGAACAGACCATAAAACACCTATACCTACACTCTCAAAAACTTGTGAGTGTTATAACACATCATATTCATACTACCTATGCTCTATCCATGTTTGAATAGATTCTAAAATCTTAACTTCATCATCCCATGCTTCATGCTACTCACTAAACCTCACAAAAAGTCATCTGAAACATGCTTGTTTACCCAAACTTGATCTCAACATACCTTTGGCAGCTTTGAATACTTGTTATAGTCTAAAAAATACTCCATGCCATCATTTGATCATCTTTTATACCTTTGAAACACTCTAAAAGAAACCATAAGCCAATATACCTACTCTAGAACCATGCTACACCATGCAATCTCAACAAAAACTTCCTATTTCTTACCTTCTAACATCAATACAGTCAATGAAAACACTTGGCAACATCACACTTTGAAATAAATGGCAACACAATTCCAATAATCTCCCCCTTTTTCATTGATGGAAAAACATACTAGACTTAGTTTTCCTCCTAAGAAACACACATGACATCGTCTCATTCTCCCCCTTTTGACATTAATTACAAAGAGATATACTTGAAACAACATCTCTTGACAACATGTTAGGTTTCTTCACTTGTTTGGAAACATAAACAAAGCAAGACACCATCCTAATGTAGAAGCATAAGAATAAATCCCATGATCATAATGTAAACATTATTATTTGTGCTCGTCTTCATAGCATAATCTTTTTCTAGGAGGTTTTCATAGCCAATACGAAGCCTTGGAAGCTTCATTTGTATACACATAGGTTATACTAGCTTAATAGGTAATTCCCCTCAAAAATAGCTAGATTTGAATATTTAAGTGTAGTAAACATGGTCATATGTAGGTATGAAAGTTTATACAACTACTTTCTAGCTTTGAAACACTCAAGAAACCTCAAGAACACATTGGGTGAAGATATAAGCAAGTTTGACAAGGTAAAAAGAAAGTTGAGAATATCTAGGAAGTTGGTTTTAACCACTTCTAAGCTTGGAAATGGTTCTAAAAAGAAAAAATTCTACCTTATAGGGATAGATATGAATAATTAAATAAAGGATAATCTGAATAATGTTAGAGGAGAGTGTGAGTGAGGTTTTCTAGGTGTATCAAGCCTCTAGTACACATTCTTGACAAGAAAAGACTATATTTTTGTATGAAATTCGTGTGATTAAGAAGAAATATGAATTGAATGAGAAATTTTCTTGTCATTTGAAGTTTTTTTTATGTTATATGATATGTTTTGATGTCTTATGGGTTACGGTTCCCATAATTTTTCTTAACACTCTAAATTTTTGGTTGTAATCTATTTAATTCTCGTAAATTGCATGTGTTTTCTATGTAAAATCTTAGTGTACAGAAATAAGGGAGCAATTTCATGTCAAGGTCCCTGAATAAGAAACATGAAATGAGTTCCAACATAGCTTATACGATTGGCTTGAGGTGATAAAGAGCTTCCTAGATCAAGATAAGTCATTTTTTCTCCTACCGGGTTCTTTGAAACCCTTAACTATGGTCTGATTTGAAAACTTCATAAATTTTGAATGGAAGAGAGTTAGGGTATAAAATTTGAAAAAAATTATGATATGAGAATTTATTTAAGTTATAAAACTTTTTTAGTTCATTTGGGTTCTGTATATGTGAGTTATTGATGATAGTCCTAAGAGGGCAAACTATGTGAATTAGAAGTCTAATTAAGCACAAGAGGTAGATGGGAAACATCCATTACCAGTTGAGACTTGAAAATTTGTGAGATTATAAAAAAAAGATAAAGTGTATCTAATTGTTTTTTAGTTTTCTAAAAACTTTTAATTTTTGAATTTTATGGCCGAAACAAAGTCAATTTATTATTTTGGGTAAATTAGAAAATGGTATTTTGTGAACTTGGAAAAATCTCTTGGGAGTTGAGATATAAAAATTTATGTGAAACCTAAATGTAATAAAGGGTATAAAAATTACCAAAAATATTTGGAGAGGATTCAAGGAGAATCAATTTTTAAATTTTTCTCTAGGCAGACCTAGTTGACTATTAATAACATGGTAATAAAGAGTGAATGGTGTTAGGACAAAGTTTTCATCTTCAGCTTTATATAGATTATACTCATTTTTCGCTCACTAATGATCATATATTTACGATTGATATTCCTTAAATAATACTATAGTATTCAAATGTGCAGAGATGAGGGTATGCAAGTACACCACAAAAAGAAACTAAAGAACATACTCCAAGAATGCATAGAGAAGGTTTGCAGCCCAAGTAAGCATTTATTGTTCATTTATTTTTGGATTCATGATGAGCTATGATCCATCCTTGTATATCTAAAAAATTCCATATATTGACCTTTGTGGAAGGAATTGAATCTTCACAGTCTAATTAATATTACATTAGAAAACCCATTGAATGATTATGTGTGATTGAAATGAAGTAAACAAGGAAAGTGCAATGTTGTGTGTGATCATTCAAGAAGCTGGTTACAAAGAGGATGAACAGATAAATATTTGCGAGTTTGCATGTACATTGTGAATAGTGTTTCCTTGGAAGGCATAAGGTAGAACCATAAGAGGTAAGAATGTAAATAAGTTTTCAATTAGATTAGAGCATATTATTACCATTTGGTAATATTTGAGTAAGTTTGTTTGAAGGATCAATAAGGCGACTTCATTTTTCTAGAGACGTCATCTACAAGTTGAAGAAAATCAAATTCTTGATCAATGAATTATCCACCTCAAATATACATAAATTCCATGAAGTGATCCTCATTGACACCTTGGCTGGTTTAGCTCCATTTCAATGTATAAGGGAGTTCTAGACGAGAATATTCAATCTTTGCATGTCAATAGATGTTTGGGAACCTTATGAACTTGTATATGTATACTGAGAAGGCGTAAGATGACATCACATCCATTCTTGATCTTCAACAATACTTTGACTATTTAAGCAACACAAGAGAAATATAGATACCCCTTAAACAATACATTCTTCAAAACTAAAAGATGCCTTAAATCATTCTCTTCTTCACAATACTCAACTGAAGCAAAAAATCTCAAACTTTATCATATCAATTTTAAAGAAGCAAAGAACAACTTCTTAGATTTCTTGAACTCAGCAAACCTGTTATGATTGTCTTTGACTTTACACATGCTTTCATGATTTTATCTCAACAAAAAAGACTCCCCCTTAAGTCCTATAGCACTCCTTTAAGCTCCCCCTAAATCATGTATACTTCTCAAAATGGTTTACTTATATATGACGAGATTTGCATATCTTAAACCAACTTATGGAGATACAAACACATTCTCATCTCCCCTTGACCTTTTGGCATCTATCATACATATGATTGACTCCCCCTGAGTCATATACTCAAAATAATAGTTTCATGCATGGATGACCCTGCTCAACCATCTATACAACTTAATTGCTTCATAATAGACCTTATGGCTCATCTACCACCATGACTTTTTTGCTTCATTCTTGTAAAAATTCAACATGTATCCTTAACTATTTTAGTGCACCTATCCTAATCATCATACCTTCATGATGTCCTCCTTTTACAATCCTAAAAAAAATCCTCAAGTATTGTTAGGGAAAAATTACAGCACCCTCTAATTTTTCATGTGTGTGCACATGAGCTATTAGTGTAATTTGCTAACAGTGGACCATCTCTCAATTTGTGGGACTTTCAAACTTGAGATGGACCTCAAGAGAAGGTTGGTTCCTCTACCTAATCCTAGCACTAAACTACTCCTACTAAAGTGAATGCAATTAATTACTCCTAATATATGATTTATAAGGGACCAAGGAGAAGGAGAAAGGGTAGAAAAAGGAAATCCTACACTACATAGGTGATAGCACCAAGAAAAGGGAATGAGACATCCTCTTAAGGGAGAAAGAAGGATGGAAATGAAGTTGAGAAAGGAAAGAACAAATGTGACACAAACCAAAGCTCCATTCATCATCAAAACTCCATGAAACAAAACAACACGAACCTACAAAGGAAAGAAACATGCACATATTAGAAAAAAAAATAATGGAGATGAAATGGAGAACAAGAAAACAAATGCAAGGATTGAGATAACACCACAAACACAAATTTTATTGCTCCAAGATATTTGCATAGTCCATTAAATCTGAAAAATAGAGGCAAAAGTAAATTCTAAAAGCCTATGTGAAATATTACAACTCAATAGAATTGAGAAACAATTTTTTAAGAGTTTCCCCATGTCCTAGAATATCTCCCCCTTAAAATGTGAAGTGTTTATAATATATAGAATGAATGAGAGAAGAGAGAAAGAAGAAAAACTCGTATTTATACTCCCACCCACCAAAAAATGTCATTGAATTCTCTAAAAAAGGTATGGAAGTCTTTAAAAACCCATCCCCCAGTGTACTCTAACTTCTAGAAGAAGAAATGGGTGTCATACTTCATTAGTGCAGTGGTTGGGCTTGAAACTATACATTTTCATGATGGATAATTTTTCTATGTTTTCACATATCCAACCTCAAAAAAATTAAGGAATAATTTTTTAATTTCATAGAGTACTTTGATACCTTTCCAACGATATAAAGTTTCTTAAAAATGGAGCAACGGATCAAAATTTATGGCCATTTTAAGTTCGCGCGAAAAAATTGTCATTTTCCTTTGTTGCACAGATTTTCATTTGTACTGCAGGTTTTCCTTTATTACATGTCTTTTCCTTTGCTGTGTGGATTTTTCTTTTTTTCTTGTATTTTTATTTTTTGTGGGATTTTCCTTTCTTGGACATATTTTTCCTTTGTTTCGCGGCTTTTCCTTTGTTTCGCGGATTTTCCTTTTTACATTTTTATCCAATTTTCACAATTTTTTCACTAACTCCTTAGAATTTCCATGGATTAAGGAGTTAGGGAAAATGGAATGAAGCCCTCAAAAAAAAATTCACCATTTTCTAAATTTATTCCAAATTTGGTCAAGTTGTGCACCTTTTGAAACCCAAAAGAGGAAAAATGCACCAAATGATCCCAAAATCACTGCAAGTGTTCCAAAATCATGGAAATTTACCTAAAAAAACCATATTCAACCTTAAATCCCCCTATCAACTATCTAAGTCCAATTTTCTCTAGTTTTCCATTTTTACCAAGGGGGTAATAATGGATAACAATTTGATGACTCACGGGGACATCTGCCTGCTAGATGAGTTGACCAGTGGCATTGAACTGTCCATTGGGCATGGATTCGACCTGATAAATCTAGAAACTGATCTAAACTCTCAAATATTGTCCCTGAGCCACTTAAACATTGTTGATATTGAATCTAATCCCTTTTCTTGAATTTTCCAACTTTTATAAGAAAATATTAAAGTTTTGATCGTGTGGAAAATTGTTTTGAATCTAAAATTTTGTTTTCTCTGCAATCTAATATGTTGAGACAAGGATGAATCTAACCCAAAATCTAATTTCTTACCAAGTATGAAGGAAATAAACTAGTGATTCCTTGGCAAGGATGAAGCACTGTAGAAGTCTATGGAACATATGTTGATTTGGAATGCTTGGAACTACTATTAAAACCAATTTTTCCTATGAACACTGCCACTTTCAATGAACTTTGTAAGAGAAACAATAAAGCAAAAACTATATACGAAGGAGAAAATCATACATGTCTCAAGTGAAACATGCAGAGTGTCAGGATTTGTACCAAGTGAAATGAAGAAAATTTGTAGCTACTTCTCCTTACCAGTGTCAAATCGGTCATATGGAAACTGACTACAAGATATTTTTCCACCAAAATCATCAAGGTATCAACAGGAAACACAAGAAATACCTATTTTAGTTTCTCTACATTTGGATTGAAGAGGCATTGTAGTTGATCCTTATCATGTTGAATATATTCCTCATGCTCAGAAGTTATGCATGATTGGTGGAAACTCCTATTTTGTCTCTAAACTAGCTAGATACTTGATTGGGCAAGACCTGATCTGTGAAGTTTTCCATTGTCATGAATCTCAACTCTAATAATGAATTCGTCTAGCACACATTCATGAAAAGATGATTGTTTTCAAGTTGATTTTCCTCTTTGTGTTCTTGTATAAATAGATGATCCTCTGCCTTGATGACTGATTTGAAATTTTTCTCATCATTGTTCTATTATTCTTCCTCATCCAACATGAATCTTGGAATATCAAACTCCCCCAATTCTGATTCATGAGCATTGTTGTGGGTAGTATTCTCTTCTTGAATGTTCTCTTCCATGGCATGAGGCTCTTGTTGTTGGAAGATAGGTGGTGGTGAAACAAGAGTGATAATATTAATGGGATCTTATCCATCAATGCAATCCTTCAAATATGACAAATACTCAACTTCCTCATTGTCCAATCATGTCAATGGTTCCTCTTCCTCCATGGTGGCTTCTGAATTTGCAATTTGTTCACCATGGTCCTCTTCATCCTCAAACATGAAGTTTGAGAGTTCAAAATCATCCAAAAATTCATATTTTTGGAAGGACAAAGTGGGAGAAGAATCATAATTTATGTCTTTGACCTGCTCCTTACTCAATACCTCTAAATTTGAGTTGTCGTTCTCCATAGCACGAGGATCCTCAAGAATGGTTGCATCATTTGAAGGTGATTTTAGTGAACCAATGCAGCCTTCCAACAATGTAGTAATCTCTAAAAATGTGGGACAATGAGGATCATTGCATTCCATTGATACCTCCTATGCACTAGGGATATTCTCTTCCTTTATTGATTCCTGTGGGGATGGAACAATAGTCTCCATTAATATGGTGCCATAATGTATGTTGCAATCAAAGAATGAGGATTGTTGATCATCCTCTTCCTGGACATGTTCTTCTATAGAATCAGTCTCTACCACTTGTCCTTAAATCCTAGCCTCATCTGAAGGTTTATTCATCAATGGAATCTACGTGACATTGAATCTTGCAGCCCACCCCTTCAAATTTATTTCAATATTTTCCTTTATAGGATCCTCATTTTTCTTCCCTCCTTGATTGATTTTCTAATTTTATTCTTCCCAAAATGGATTTGGGAATGCAAGAGGAGGAGTGGGTTTGGATTTAACTATTTTTTTTAATGTATGTGGTTAAAAATAAGGTTTAAATTATTCTTTCTATGGAGGAGATGGATTTTTAGAAGAGAAAACAACATGAGATAGAAGGTGGGATGGAAGGGAAGAAGATGGAGAAGTGGAATTCACAAAGGTGGTGGCAAGTAGAAAGTTAGGTAAATTAGGTTCAAGTTGAGTTGGCATGGGTGTGAGAATGGGAAGGTTGTAAGATAGTAATGTAGGGATCTCCCATTGATAGGGTTGTCTAGCATTAGATTCATAAGCATGTCTCTTTCTTATCCACTCTCCAACTTGAGTCAATGTTTTGATTATGAATTGAAGATTTTGTTGAGGATTAAACTTACTTGGTATAGATCCAGTCCATGGATATAGAATGTTGAAACCAATCTAGGTTGCCTTCTTTGTCTCCTTGGTCCTTATCAGCACCATTCACATCTCCAACTCTTGAACCTTTCTCTGCAAATAGACATCTCTAAGCATTGGATAGACTCAAAAATTTGTATACTTCTGCTCTAGGATAACTCCATAGTTTAATGGATAACCAAACTGACCTATATCTTTCTCATGGGAATATGCATACTGCTAATTCTTAAAATAGAATTGATCTAGAGGTAGATTGTAATAACCTAGAGATGGATTTGAATAATATTATTGATGCTGCAAATGGGAATCCCATGATGGAAATGAATTCAAGATTACACAACTTCATGGATGGAAGAAAAATTAACAATATGGAAAGAAAGGTCTGTAACTCAAAAAATGGGTTGTTTTGATTAGTGGAGTCACCAGTTGTGCTTGGGTATACCTCCAAAGGCTAAATTTCATCAAAATAACAACAAAAATGATGAAATGAAGTGGAAAGGTGCTTCAAACCTATCACACTAGGTGTGCCAAATCTATTAGGGAAAAATTAAAACACCCTCTAATTTTTCATGTGTGTGTGCATGAGCTATTAGTGTAATTTTCTAACATTAGACCATCTCTTAAGTTGTTGGACTTGCATACTTGAGATGGACCTCTAGAGAAGGATAGTTCCTCTACCTAATCCTTGCACTAAAATACTCCTACTGAAGGAAATGCAACTAACTACTACTAATCTATGATTTTCAAGGGACTAAGGAGAAGGAGAAAGGGTAGAAGAAGGAAATCCTACACTATAGAGGTGATATCACCAAGAAAAGGGAATGAGACATCCTGCTGAGGGAGAAAGAAGGATGGAAATGAAGTTGGGAAAGAATAGAACAAATTTAACACACAAATAAAACTCCATTCATCACCAAATTTCCATGAAACAAAACAACAAGAACTTGCAATTGATAGAAACATGCAAAAAATATACAAACAATAATGGAGAGTCAAGGAAGAACAAGAAAACAAATGCAAGGGTTGAGAGAACACCAGAAACAAAATTTTATTGCTCTAAGATATTTGCAAATACCATTACATTTGGAAAATGGATACAATAATAAATTCTATGGGCCTATTTGAAGGCTTATAACTCATTGGAATTGAGAAACAATTTTGCAAGAGTTTCCCCATGTCCCAAAATATCTTCCCCTTAAAATGAGAAGTGTTTACAATATATAGAATGGATAAGAGAAGAGAGAAAGAAGAGAAACTTGGAAATATACTCCCACCCACCAAAAAATTTCATTGAATACCTTGAAAAAGGCATGGGCACCTATTAAAACCCATCTCCTAATGCATTCTAGCTTCTGGAAGAAGAAATGGATGCCATACTTCATTAATGAGGTGGTTGGGCTAGAAAGTGTACATTTTTTTGCTGGAGAAATTTTCCACTTTTTCACGTATCTAACCTCAATAAATTTTCCATTTTATAGAGGAATTCAATAACTTTCAAATGATATATGGTTTGCAAAAAATGGAGCAACGAGTCATAAGTTATGGCCATTTTAAGTTCGCACGAAAAAACTGTCATTTTCCTTTGTTGCACGACTTTTCCTTTGTTGCGTGGATTTTCCTTTGTTGTACGGATTTTACTTTGTCGTAGGTATTTTTCTTTATTATGTGGCTTATCCTTTTTTGTGAAGATTTTTCCTTTGTTGCGTGGATTTTTCCTTTGTTATGCGGATTTTCCTTTTTAAAATTTCCTCCAATTTTCTCAATTTTTCATTAACTCCTTAGAATTTTCTTGGATTAAGGAGTAAGGAATAATGGAATGAAGCCTTCAAAAAACCAAATTTCACCATTTTCTGAAATTTTTTTCCAAATTTTGTCAAGTTGTGCAACTTTTGAAACCCAAAAGGGGAAAAATGCACCAAATGATCCAAAACTTCCCAAAATCACTACAAGTGTTCCAAAATTATGGAAATTTACCTAAAAACTCAATATTAAATATTAAATCCCTTTTCCAACTGTGTAAGTCCAATTTTCTATAGGTTTCCATTTTTACCAAGGGGGAAAAAACAGATAATAAGTATCTATACACACCTCAGTCCTCAAACCACAGACCTAGGTTACTTTGAGAGAACCTATTTGAGATTCAACTCAGTTTCTTACCTCATAGTCCTTTCAAGGGGATTTACATGCTAACAGACCTTCACAACTGCATCATGTCAATTATTTTAAGCATCATGTATTTTGACAGACTTATTGAGTTATTAACACTACTAGACAAATTCATAACACCTAATAGTGTAACTACCTTGGCTTCTTTGTAAACTAGGTCTTCTCATTACATATTTTAAATACTCAAAAAGTACTAACAACACATTATTACAACTCAAGCTCACATATCTTTTCACACCTTCTTGAAGTAACATGACACAGATAGATTTTCAAATACCTGACTGAGGTGATGAATTAACACATACATACATGTTCAGCTAAGTTGGACTAACACAAATCTCTTATTCTATTCATCACATGTAATGCTTATGGTTCTTTCCTAGAATTATACCTTTATACATGTTATCCTGCCTTTAAATTTATTGTTCAGTTATACAAACCTATACTAGCTCTTAATATACTTTATTAAACTCTATTATGAATTTTAGTATCCTTCAAACAATGTATCATCCATTACAAGGAAAATTCAAATCTGGTCAAACAATGCACGTGCATTGTAATTATTTTAAAAATCCTAGTGCCACGGGTTTTGTTACTCATCCTTCAATATGTCACTATCTAGACCCTTTAATGAAACTTCATACTTTGTTCTAACAACATGGCCCTTGCTTCATAAGACAAGTCAAGTTAAGGTCATGAAACACCATTCCAAGCTCAAACATGCATTTATCCTCTTTCAATATTACTTACAGGCCCATATACATCAATATGTTGATGTTTCAACCATGCAACACTTTTATAATTCTTTTCCTTATGTGACTTTCCTTTTTTTAAGATTTCAAAGAGAAATCAAGGCAACACATATACTCTTGATTGTAGATAGACTGACACTCAAGTGTGTCTTGAAACACATAACTCATTGTTACCAGTTACCCTGACTCTCAAGCCTGATTATGTTTTCAAAAACATTAATTACCCCTTTTGAATTACATATGGGACAATTTATTAGGATATTGATCAAAGCAGACTCAAACCAGTTCACAAGATAAATAGTTTTTCTTGGAGATTAAATACTCTTACTTAAATTGCATAGAATATATAAATTTTTCATATATTCAACAAACCTAGTCTTTCAAGCTCATGTTCCTTTACCTTCAAGATCATCAAGACACCCAAATTTTAGACATTCAATCCTCTATACTATAACCATGTATTCAAACTAAGAGTACCATGCCTAGATCTTCAAACATCATATATAGAATTGACTGATGCATATTACTTCAAAATCTGATTTTCCATACCCATTTTTCTACTCTTTAAAACTCTATCATCCTTCATGCCAACCTATCCTAAGATCCTACTATATGATTATACCCTTGTTCTTCAAAAGAACATTCTTGATGAAATGTGACTTTGATCATCAAATTTCATGGCATCTTGAGACACATTTATTTCAACCTTGAGACTTTTTTTGGTTAACCTCACAAGACCCTAATCTCTTCACACATCTGTCTAACATCCTCAAAATATTTCTTCAAATACCTTTAGGATGCAAAAAAAACCTCATTTATGCTTGATCACCTATGATGTATCTTCTTTCAACCTTGCAACACTCAAACTATCTCTTTCTTGATTGTAATCCTTTTTGTTACTTATTACTTGACATAGCAGTCATCATGACTATGCCTTGGAACATTTCACAGTTGTTGACTTCATTCTTATCTATACTTATCCTTTGAACATAATTCAAACAAGATAACAATAGTTTCAACTCTGTCTTCATGATTTTCAAGATTATCACTAGATTCCCTGATAATTAACATTTGTAGACCTTATTTTTGGATCACATGATAGTGCATTAAAGAACACTTCTTCACACCCAGACCAATATTGAGATTAAAACACAATCCCAAGCATGTCTACCTATCTAAAATGAATTTCATACCTTTATTCCAATAACACACCTTTATGGTTTATTCATGTCAATAATACTTCTAAATTTCAACAACATTATACTGGATATGAAGCATTTAACACTTCAATATACCATGTTGACATTTTGAATGAGCTCATATCAGCAACATACAAATCTTAGAGTTACCTTACTTTACTTCTTAGCATATACCCATCCTTAAATACTAAACATGACTTGACATAGCCTTCAAGGATTTTCATGGACATAATACACAAATTGTAGAACTTTCTATCTAATCTTACTTCTCTAAACAAATACATATTAAACTTCTTCTTGAAACAAAATTTTAGAGACTTCATATACCTTATGACACCCATCATGATAAATAGAAAAACATATTTATAAAATAACATAAACATAACTTTTGAAATTTTCCTAGTTGTACACTACTGAAAACAAACACCTGTCAAGTTCCCCCTTTCCTAGAGCACCTCTAATAGAAAAGCATATTGAGACACCTTTTCTTCTTGGGCACTGTAGAATGAATTGTTGTCAAAAAACATGATTTTCTTGGATAAAAATACTATTTTATTGATTCTTATTCATGGAAAACATACCCTTCTTGCATGAAAACAAACTTGAGTTCTTTACTATACCTTTTTTCTTCAACTTGTCCACATGATATGACTACAAAATGGTCTTGACTATCCTAGTTTCAACCTTCTTGACCATGTCAATATAATCAGGTTACTTGTAAAGCAAAAAAGACATAGGTCCATCTTTCTTAACTTATTTTTCATTATCATATTTGCGAAACCATCCTTCCTTAACCTTTAAATGAACAATATTCTTGATTTCTCTTGGAACAACATGATGAATATGTCTAACAATTTGACCTTCTTGGTGGAAACAATATCACACAACACTATACACACCACTTGACTGATGATTTCTTCCATTTCCCCATGAATATATACTTTTGAAATACCTCTTACAGTCCTTGCCTATATGACCATACTCCTTTCAATAAAAATAATAAACATGAAAATAATTTCCATACCTTATTGTATTATGCTACCTAATGGGATTAGACCTTACATAAACCTTCTTAACATGGAAACCTTAATTTTCGCCTTATTTGGAACTTGGACCAGCCTCTTGACATAGTACATTAGGCTTCTCATCATGTTTTTCCTTTAGGGTTTTTATCTCTTCCTCGAGATTGACACACTCTTCTTCCTTGGTCTTAAGAGATGTTGTTATAAATTCAATGTGGATCTCATATTCTTTGATAGTCTCTTCATAACCCTTGATTGATGACTTCAAATTTATTTTATCCTTTCTATGGAATGCTAAATTTTATTTTAGGTATACCAAATTTTAATTTAAGGTCAACTTGATCATGCGTACAAGCTTCACATGGCTTTATTTTATTTTTTATACTCATCTTCCTTTGAACTCAAACTTGCAATTGTATCCTTCAGCTGATTCTCGAAAATATTGATGGTTTCTTCATCCTTCTTGTCCATAGATTTCAACTATTGGTTTTCTTTCCTTAATTGATTATCCATTTTATGCTTCTAAGATCACCTTAACCTTGTTAAGCTTGCTCCAAAGACCCTACTCTGATACTAACTGTTGGAAGCACAGACACTGGGGGGTGAATCAGTGTGTCATTAAAAATTTTAATTTTATTGTGTTTAGAAACTAAAAATTCATTATCCATTATATTAACAATTTCAATTAACTTAGCAAGCCATCAAGCAACATATCAACCATCCACATAAGCAAGAAAAAAGAAAAACACATGAACACCATATTTAAGTGGGAAACCCTCAAGTAAAAGAAAACCCACTGAACCAGTCCATATATTACTCAATAAAAAGGAATAGCATGAATATTACACATCACAATATATTTTTTTAGTGAGGCACCAACCCCACAAGAAGCACTAGCACATATCTTAGTTGGGCACCAACTCTACAAAGAACACCAACCTCTGATTTAGTAGAGCACCAACTCTACAAGGATGCACCAACCCCCTAGATGACTCAACACCAACTAAATCCATCTAAAATTATATTTATCTCTAATTTCTTATGAAACAACTGATGATGACTTTATGAATCTCACTCTCCATCCTTCTTCAAATCTTCCCTCTAGATTTCCTTATTCAAAATCTTCTTGTTCAAGTTGATTTCACCATCTTCCCTATCTCTCCATCACCTTCTCTCTCTCAATAACATATGAAAATACTCTCATCCCTCTCCTACAGGTCACAAATACCTCTCACATACTCAAAAACACCCCGTTGGGTTTCTCTTTTTCCACTCTCTTAACTAGCACAAATGAGCTCTTCCAATTTACTTTTATACATGTTTATTCATTAAAAAACACCTGTATTGGCCATCATGGTGAAAATACATCCAAAAATCATCATAACATGATAAAAACATCACAAAAGGGACCAAATAGGTTGAAAACATTATCTTTATACAAAAAACCCTCATTTGGATTAGCCTACCTAGTTGGATATGAAGCCTACACATATAGTCTTCAAAGAACAGGTCTAAAATTTCTCAAATATCAACAAAAATTCAAGTGTGATATATCAATGGAATTATCTTGATGTATAAATCATCAAAAAATTCACCCCAAATCATAAAACTACTTGTAACACTCCATAAAATGCTTTGCACTTAGATTGCTCCAAACTGCTCCAAAACTACCAAAAAGCTAGTCCTCATAAATAGTTAACACTTTGCATCCTAGAGACTCAAGCATGATATTAAATCATCATCTAAATTTATTAAAACTCACATGATTCCATAAATGATAAATTAGTCATTAGGTTTAATGGAAAACATTTTGCACAAACTTGAACTTTCATTTTTGCATGGGGCCCACATATAATCAAAATATTCAAATAAAACCTAGAGAAGATTACTCTACAATATTTGATCATCACTTTTTAAAAATGAATCAATTATGAACCACTACAAGAAATTTTTCCCAAGTCGCTCTAAAGCTAGGGTTTCAAGAGGGTTGAAAACTAGTTTACCTTCTTAACAATTGTTCATAAAAATGTGAAGATCAAACAACCTCATTCCTCTTGGAAAATATTTATAACTCACCTATTCAATAATTCCCAAGATATTGGGCCCACATAAAAATTATACTCCTCAAAGAGCATATGATAGTCAACTTTTAGCCTTGGTTTCTCACCTTGACAACTCGGTTTTAGTAACAACTCAATATATTGCACATACCTTCAAATCAGAACCTAAAATTTGGATCACATCTCTACAGAAACATTCTGCACACTCTCTAAGTCTTAGTTCTCACCATCATATTGGAAACAATCCAAATCACTTCACTACGACGTGTTTTATTAACAATTAGGTCTAAAAAAGACCATCAAACACATGTATCTCCACTATAAGAAACTTGTGAGTGTCCTAAAAAATAATATTAATACTCCCCTTACTCTATACAATCTTGACCATCGTATATAAGATTCACTTCATCATCCCATGCTTCATGTTGCTCACTAGACATTAGAAACAAGCACCTGAAACATGTTTGTTTCAACAAACCTGATCTCAACACGACTTAGACAATCTTGAACACCTATTATAGAATAAAATAGACTCCATAACATCATATCATTATCCTCCATACCTTTACAACACTCTACAAGACACTATAAGCCAACCTACTTTCTCAAGAAGCATGTTGTAACACCATGCAATCTCACAAGACACTTCATGTTTCTTAGCTTTTGACATCAATACAATCAATGAAAACACTTAACATATCAAACTTTGACATAAATGAAAACAAAATTAAAACATAATATACAATCTATTTATTTACTTAAATATCTTAGATACATCTCATCTTCCACATTTCCAACTTGAATAATGAGTTAGTTGAACTGTTCATTTTATTCCATCAAATTAATCTTTATATGTCACAAATTATATGTCTTCCTAAATAAACAATGTAAGCAATTTGTAGGAAATATTTTTTTCTTCAACTTCATAACCAAAATATCCCATCTCTTGATCTTTTACTTGTTGATCTATGTAATAATCTTTTCTAGATACTCTCATGTCATAGAGATTTCTTACCCTTAAGCTTGGCACAACAAAATTTGAATTTATTGACATATTCCATGTCTTCATACTCCAATTAATTTTCTAGCTACATAATACAATCAATGAGATTTGATAGTTCCAAACTGCCGTAGTAACTTGGGGTATCTAATCTAGGATGACTCCCAATATTTCCAATTGTAGGTAGTGAGTTTTCCTATATACCATCTTTTTCTTGTTCATTTTCATCATTCGCAGTTGAATTTATAACCTTTGTTTCTTGATTCACGGGTCCTCCTCTATCATTCTAATATTTCACACCAACAATTTTGTGTTTTGGACATTTCATGGCCTCCAAGAAGGCTTGCATATTCGACATTAACTTGGCCAATTTTGTAGCTTTCACATCTTGGTTCTAGTGAGATTCCATAATATTCCTTCTATGTTTCATTGTCTTTCCTAAAATGAATATGACATTTTCAGTCTTTCACACGTTCTACCAAAACCTACTTTCAAGGATTTTTTTGCATTAATTTTCTACCCACCTTCACAAAAGTGGAAAACCACTAGTTCTTTTTGTGTAATTATCACACCTCCTACCCATGAGTCACCTACTATAAGATGTCCAAAATTAGTTTTCTACCCACACTCACACATGGAAAACCACCAATATCTATTATGCCACCACTCGCAAGGATCATACCATTTTTTTCATATCAAATGATGTAGATGTGGTTAGGGTGCTCAATGAGGATCCACCTTAGACCTTGTATCCCTCATAATCAAGCATGGAAAACATAAAAAAATGCATAAAAATAACATATAATTGAAATAGAAGTAGAATAACACATATTAAAAACATTTATTCATATACTCAATGAGGAGTAGCAAACACAGAATGATATCTAGCTATACATTCACACCATCAAATGATCACACTCTTTTCAAATAAACACTACTTTTAGGATTAAGCTTGCATCCACTCTTTTCTCTAATTTAATTTTTTTATTTATGCTTGAATTCTAATACTGACTCTTTAAATAAATTGGGATTTGTTTATATAACCAACCATCACTTCAAACTTAAGTCCTAAAACTTATATGAAATTATGGTATGAAGGGCCCATTGCAGACATAGATGGATTTTTATATCTTTCATGGCTTGAAATCATCTTCTCATATGTTTTTTTCTTCCAAATAATTTTGTAGTGTTATGCAGATCTAAATAGTACTTTACAGCTTTAAATTCATTTTTTTAGTATTATGCAACTTTCTTACTATTTTACGATATCCTCCAACCCACCAATGCTTAAAATATTTCCCTCCATAGTTTACATTGCTTGTTTAAAGATCCCTTGAGCTTGTGTAGTGGAATAAACTTTACTTTGTGTAATAGGAGTGTGTATTATGGCTAAGTGCATAGAAATGGGGCACCAAAAGGGGGTAAAAAGGGACATATTTTTCCTGAAATCAGAAAAACATGATATTAATCTAATAATTTGGCATGCATATGCTCAAAATTTGACAACGTGATAATAATGACTACAGTAGAGCTTGGAATCTAGTTTCTAAACTACTAGTTGTTTCTAAAGGTGGAGATTAAGAGGCTCAAATGTGCTGCACACACAAAGTATGTCTATTTTTGTGTCAAAAATATAATAACCTATTGTGTGTGTGCCACCCCATTTTTTAAGTTCTATAAATTATATTTCAAATCCCTTTTGTATAAAGTTAGCTAAGACCATGTGTGAGGTTCCACTAATTTTTCATAATTTTTGGATGAATATATAATTTTTTGTAAATTTTCAAAGAGCACATATCCCGAAAATGAAATATTTGTGTGTGCACCCCCATAACTTTGATAAAAAAAGTCATGTTTTTTTTCTTTTTTTTGTATGGGTAGAATAGAGTATAGAAAAAACCACTTTTTAAAAAAAAATGGATGAAAAAACCATAAATTGTGCACCAAAACATATACATACATTTTCGCAAGAAAAGAAGGAACTAGTATCAGAAATTAAGGATAAAAGCCTTAAACTAATCGGATTTTAGAAATAATTATATCGTCATCAAGGTAAAATTGAAATTGAAATCATAGTATAATTTATTTTTGAATATTATGTTGTAATGCATGAGATATCAGTATGGGGGTGCAAATGTGATATTTTGATGTTTTTTTGTCAAACACAGATTTATTCACAGATTACACAGTCCAAACCTTTGGTTTGGCTATCCAAGGAACATCCAAGCCTATGGATTGGGAATTTCAAACCCAAAGAAGATGAAATGTGTTCACGTTATAGCATGGCCACGTTCCTGTTTTTTATGTGGTATATGTACTTATGGGAGGGATATATTTACTAAAATAAATGGTTCAAGTATAAGTTTTTCTTTTAAATTTTATTTAAAAGAAAAACTTATACTTTAAAGTTATTTTAGTAAATATAAGAAGTTAGGGTCACTCTGCACCTTATGTAACTAGTCTCAAAGCTCCATCTGTCATGATTTAGAAGATAGTTTTTCATATTATAATCTCATCGGTACATAGGTATTTTTCAGGATTTAAGCATTCAACATTTAGCCTTTAAGCTTTTAGGGTTTAAATTATACAATCGATATCTATTTTGTGAAATAATATAGTCATTGTTTAGGTTTTATAACATTTTAGATTGGTTATCAAGACATTTGTAGGAGTGTGAAATGTGTCAAAATTAGAATTTTCAAACCTCACAACTCTCAAAGGTAGCGACATATAATCGAATATATGAAATCATGAATTTTCCCATAAGCATGGAGTTGAATCCCTAATTTTGTCTTACAATATTATAAAATCATACTATGGATGAGTACCTACTTTACAAGCCTATGGAATGCATCTTTCACTTCCTAGTTAATGGTGTGTCCTTCCTATGACCAGCCTTCCTTAGTACCACTCTCGAATTGAATGATTGGATATGATGATTGATGAGTTCAGTGTGACGTGATGGAAGATAACCTCCTCCGAAGGCCTAAAAAGGCCATTCTGAGATAATCAAACACCCTCTGGCAGAGTTCAAAAAATATATTAAGCATCTGGAGGTGATGTCAAAGGATCTTTGAAGTGTTGGAGGAAATTTAGGAAATGTTTTCTCATTCAAGGACAATCAACTTAACAACGGGTTTTCTAGGTGCAGGGAATAAACACTCTAATGATGAAATTTGACATCTTCAGATAATTTTAGGAGCTTTGTAAAGAGTTAGGAGGAAAACAAATAGGCATTGGAAAGATATGTGAATCCTATACATGTTCGTAACATCCATTTTTATCAAATACTTGAAGGTTTCATAAATAATTTCAAAATAGTGTAGCTACCCCTTTCGTTTCCAAACAAAAATGTCCCTAAATTTGCAAGCTATAGAGATATATCATCACATGATGATAGGTGAATATTTTTAAACATTGATAAGTACCTCTAGAAATGGATACTCTCATAAATAGACTATTTTTTACCATGGTTAATGATCTCATGAGGATGGGGTAAAATTTGTGAGTTGAAAACAACTTCCTAATACCCTAGGTTTTGTTTTCGAGTGACGAAACTTCTAACATGAAAACGTAGTAAAACATGAGTTACCATGAGTTTAAAACATATTTCTAAAACCTCAAGTGATGACTTAATGGTTTAGAAACACTATTATGAGACCTAAATTGTGATGAGAATAGGATGCTCTCTTCTAATTATAAGGCAAGAGCGAGGACCACTCTCTTACTTTTAAAGGTCTCCACAGTTAACCTTAGTGATCACAAATCAACTCCATGATTCTCAAACCATTTGTTGATTATCTATCAAATAATGAAATAGGTATTCACCATGTACATGGGAGGATTTTTCAATAAATGAGATTCTTTTCATGTGGCCACCTGTTAGACTAAAATGACGTGGTTATAATGTCCTTCCTCCTTTGAAGTGTGATCACACTACTAAGTGAGTGACATCAATTGAAACTCTATTGATTTATCATTCTTACATACATGGTGCTCTCTCTAAAGATCATCCTCTTACCCCTCCTCACTCAAGAATTATCCTCTATGGAATCAACTTTAGGGTAATCATACACCTCTTTGTTCATATGCCTCTCATGGAGATATATGATTCCTTGATCCTTCACACATGATGGTCCGAAATGCATCTGTATCTTTAATAGATCATCTTGACTTATTCCTTGAATATGTTTTAACATGATGGCATATTCAAGATATGATGATCCTCAACTCACTCTATGAGCTTCCCATTTCACCTTTGAACATGATGACACCCTTTTTAACTTCACAATTCACTTCCATGACCAAGATGTCATATGATTTGAAACATGATTATAGTATCTAGATGCTTCTTCACATGATTTATCCTCATGGATTTTTTTTTCATCCTCTATATGGAAGGATTGATCCCTAAATGAGACTTGAAGGAATGTTTGATGGTGAGATCCATCTTCTTGATCTCCAACTATATTGAAACACTGTGAAAGCCACTACCTGAATTGCAAGATGTGAGCGCATCACCAAGTATCAAGATTAAGTGTTTAGAAACAATGTAAAGAGATATACACCATTTTTGATCTCGTGATGACTACCATCACCACTCATAGTGATCCTTTCTCATCATGCTTATGATGATCATTCCCTTAATGAATTGAATTTCAATAAAGTTCTTGATGGTTTAGATCCTTCACTAACCTCTGATTACAATTTTTGTCCAAGTGATTATTGTTAGCATTAGTTTAAGCATTAGTTTAATCCATTGTTGTTAATGTACAGTTAATGGATAGTTATAACTATCCTCTCTCCTTCTCTCCTCTCACATCCTTTATAAGGCTCTGCACTTTTGTTTGATAAAATGTCATTTGAATAGAATACATTGTATAATTTTGTATCTATCTCCTGCTCCTGCTATCATTGGTATCAGAGCAAGCATCTTGGCGCTAGAGGGAGGGATGTGAGCCATACTATCTTCTCTTTCACGTGTAGAGATTCCTTTGCTTTCTATAACCTGCGTTAGATTTTTTCTGTGCATTTTTTTTGGATGTTAGCATTGGAGATGTGGAAGACCTGTCCTATAATTGTTTCCTCCTATTTTGTCAGGTTGTTTGTTGTCTAGTAACCTGCGTGAGACATTCTGTTTTCTGGTAATTTTATTTGTTGCCTTGAGATCTATGTGGGACATTTATAACGTGGAGGAGTGGCTTTCCTTGGTCATTTGTTGTCTGGCATAGAACCAACCAACATTAATCTAGCGTGGCGAATAACATCTGCAGATCCATTGCAATTTAGAGATTATTTTGGTAGTTTCTTTCTCCTGGATGGAAGGAATTCATTTCATTTTTTCATTATAACTATTATGGAAACCAGAGAGAGTCAAATTTTCCATCTTCCTTGGGTGGCGGTTTCTTAATAGCTACTCACCTTGGAATCAGACCAAACACATAAGAAATGTGGAACGTGGATTTCCTACGAGGCTTAATGGAGAGTGCTCACAAGTCTAAGGTAGAAAAGGCCAGAGAAAAGAATCTTTCTAATCAGTTTGAAGCATGATGTGCAAAGAAAAAAGAAAGCTATGAAAGAAAAATTACCATGAGGGAAGAATGTCCAGTTCAGTGCCCTACTGAGAAAAAATTTGAACCTACATAGATAGAAGTTGTTGAGATTCTAAAAATGTCAAATAAGAGAGTGAAGAAGTTGTTGATGATATTGTCTTCACATCATCTCTAGTACTGTAAGCAGCTACAGGAGGACGGAGGAAAAATGAAGGCTGGAGGAAATCCAGCGACCTCTTGCAATCCGTAAGCAACAAGGCCGCTGATAGATATTGTGGTGAATAAGGTATTGAGGATTTATTCCTTAATTTTTGGTTTGAGTTTATTTTAGTTTCTGTTTTGTTCTGTGTTATGTTGTTTTGTGATCAAATGCTGAAAATGGATTACTCTGGAGCATAGTTGTTTGCCAATGGTTCTTCATTTTAAATTGATCCTCTTAGTGTCATGCTTCGAAAATAATATGGTTCTCTTGTGAATATGTTCACTTGCAACATGAACCATGTGTAATAAGGTCTAAGTGGTGAGATCCAGTCAATAGCATGTTTCTTGATGCAGTCTCTTTCTCAGTATTCACATTTCACATTATGGGTGAAAATGACTTAGTCAAGGGCAACATCCAGTGGCAGTGATTTGTTTCCTTTGCTATTGAAGATTGGCTAAATGACGATTGACATTAGTGACTACAACTAAGAACATGATTGTTATGATTCTTAGAAGTGAATGTGGAATTTTGTCAGTATTGTTTGTTGTTTTTCCTATGTTGTTTGGTTGTTCAATAAAGTGCAGATGTTGCATAATTTCCTATGTGGGAATTCCTAATTGAAGAGCATCGTGGGGAACAGAAAAATAATGCATGATACTCACCCTGGGTTCTTGGTAATCCTGTAAAACTGCCGAGGTGTCATTCTCTTGGGTTCATTATACACCTGTAAAACCACCGAGGTAAAATCATCTTGGTTCGTGGTAATCCTATAAAACCACCGAGGTGAACATTCAGAGATTTTTTATGTCCCTCTAGGTTTTTGGTCAACCTTAGAAAACCCACGTGAGACCATGTAGGCATGCTCGTGTGAAGACCCTCTTTTCGGTGTATTCTTTAAGGGGGGACCTCTCTATCTAGAAATGTATGTTTGTACGAACAATGTATTAGGGGGGGGGGGGAATGTTAGAATTAGTTTAATCCATTATTGTTAATGGATAGTTATAACTCTCCTCTCTCCTTCTCTCCTCCTGCAGCCTTTATAAGGCTCTGCACTCTTGTTTGATAAAATATGATTTGAATAGAATACATTATATAATTCTATATCTATCTCCTACTCGTGCTATCAATTGTCTATTACACATTTCAATTCATATTATTTCCCTCTAAAATCATTCATGAACTCTTAGAATATTCCATAGAAGAAAACATACACCATTGAAGTTCTCATTCCCTACACCCTAAATACCCGATGTTGAACAGATGGATCCTGAATCATATACTCTTTCTTAAATTTTCCTAAATAAAATCAAAAACCTTCAATTCTCTTCAAAATCACCCTCAAATGCTTTAGAATTTTCTGTAACATTCCCAAAGTGTGTTTACCCGCTGCAAAATGGCTAAAAATGTTCTTTTTAGGCCTTCAGAGAAAGTTATATTTCACTAAATCTTATTGAATTCATTTATCACCTTGGGTAATCATCCTTGCACACTAAAACAAATTTAAAACCTTATTAGGAATTTCCTCTAAGCCATGGTGAAGTTTGAACCGAAGGTAAGCTAGTCAAAGTAAGGATACACAATGACTGAAAGGATGCACAGATGCATTTCTATAAAGAGGGAAGGGATTGAATATTGCTACACCATTATTCCTATAACTTATACTTGCATATTGAGATCATTTACCTACATTTTGGTGTTCTTGGTGTTCTATTGATGCTGATATTCAAATCTATTAAGTAATTTCATTACAAATATGCAGTGGTATTTTATGACATCTAGCATTTAATTCCAACCTTGAATGTGTTTTACTAACTCTAGAAGTTTTTCTCACCTAATTCTTAATGTTTGGCACATATCAAGCATCCAAAGATCTAGGTTATAAAAGAAGAAACTTGAATTTAATCCTCTTAAATATTATTCAATAGGTAAATGAGTAAAGAAGGGTGTGTATGATAATAAATCTAAATTTTCTCCCTATCAGGTTATATAAAACCCTATTTTGGGGTTTCAACAAGAAAATATTGATATCTAATCTGATAAGGATTCTTAGAAGATAAATCTACGTAGAATTGGGTTGTAAAACTTAAGAGTCTTCTAGAGTAACACCATTGTAGAGAAGACTCTAATACCATTTCGAAGAACACCCTTTTGATCAATTTTATCCACGTGGAATTAGATCTTTAAGGTGAATCACATGTTCCTGGCCTCTATAATGTATTGAGCTCATTACTAAGTACTAATTAAGTGTTTAAAAACAATCTTAGGAGGTATTTATTGCTTGAGAGTATGAGATGATTACTAGCATCATCTTTGGTGGCCTTAGATAAAAATGTACGCTCTCAAAATGTAAAGGATTATTCAAGATTTTTGGTGCGTACTTGTTTTCCTCCTAACTCCTTATGAAGCTCCCAGGATAAACCAGAGAAGTCAAGGTTAAAAATGTGTCTACTCATTCCTTGCACCTAAAAACACATTGTTGAACAAACTATCCCTCTATAGACACCTATAATTGAGCTCGAGAAATTTAAATACGTAAATTACGCTAATTATACCCTTTCCCGCAAATTGACGATATATCATCAATATCACAAATTTTCTTTACTATCATCATTAATTAATTACATTACGTTAGTTAATTAACTCTTCTATCCAAAAATGACGCCAATTAACAACCTTCTGTTAATCAGCTCCCCTTTCTATCTATATTAATTATTTATTTATAATTAATTAAGCTCCCCTTTCTATCTAGATTAATTAATTATTTGTAATTAATTAAGCTCCCCTTTCTATCTAGATTAATTAATTATTCTTAATTAATTAATTCTCTCTTCTATTTAATCAATAAATCATCATTTATTTGATTAAAATCCTCTCATAACATAAATCATACTAACTATTCTTCTAAAAAGATTGTATAAGCTTGCACACCTATTAATTAATCACTTTGGTTGATTAATAAATCCCCTCAAACCCCATGAGTCACTAAAGGACAAAATAAACTCTTCTAAGGTTCACTCAACCCTTTCTAAACCTCTCTTATCCACAACTAACCCATCCTCCCTATTATCCCACATGTAAAGGGATGTGAAGATTCTTTTATCCATTGGGCTATATAAGAAGCCCTCTACCTTTCTTTCTTCTTACACCTTTCATGCTTATAGCTAATCTATATGAATTTTATCTTAGAGCATATTTCATTTGAGCTAATAGCCTCATTCTTGCATTTCATCCATCCAATATTTTGGGTCATATGGGAATAATCAAAATGGTCTTGTAGTCATACTTTTATGAGCCTCCATTCCCAAACCCTTGAAGATAAAACTATCAACTTTGATTGTCATGGATCTACCTAGATTCATTTAGTGTTTTTGGTGATCTAAAGAGAAACGATTCAAATTCTTAGCATATTAGTTTAGTTTATATTTTGAGTTTTAATGAATAATGTTGGTATTTAGTCTTGTTTATCTCTTAACATGATGGTCTTTGTGTAGTTAGTTCATGTTTTGAAACTATTAAGGTGTTAGTTTCAATTCTCTCTGTATAGCTAACTAATACATTGATACACCCTGAATGATAAAAAATTTCTTAAATCTTCCTAAAATTCTTCCATCAACTTTAAGGGTTTCAAAAACCACCTTTGGATACTTAAGACCTTTTCATAACCCTCCTGAAGGATTCATAGAAGCTCCGAAGTGGCCAAAATTGGCCTTTCTAGGATTGATGGAGAATTAGTTTGTTACTGCACTTCAATAAATGGAATAATGGACCTTGTTCAACATTTTTGAAAACTTATACATGTTCACCCAATGCATTACGAATACGTTTAAGGAGAAGGTGATCATGAAATAAGAGGCATGTTAACCCAGAGAGGGATTTGAGAAGATTTGGGAGCAAGATTTCACATTATGGCTTGGTTTTCCTGGTTTAAGTTTTACATTTTTGGGTCAATCAATTCACATGAAAACATATCCATATGAATATCATCCTCTTACCCTTCCAGGATTCAAAATCTTCCTTGAATGGTATCATATTTAAGATGCTCATACACTTGTTTCTCATATCTTTCTCATGATAATATGTAACTTCTTGATCCTTGACACATGATGGTCATGGATGCCTTATTAGCGTTACTAGCTCATTTTTATTTGTTTCTCAAAGAAATTTGGACACAATGGTAGAGTCAAGATATGATGATCATAAATTCACTCCTTGAGCCTCACTTTTTACCTTTGAACATGATGATCTCTTATTCATCTCATAATTCACCTCCGTACCCAAGATGTCACATGAGTGGAAGCATGATTATGATGTGTGGACACCCTCTTTCTCAACTGTTCCTCATGGAAATAGGTTTACTCCTCTTGATAAAAGGATTGAACCCTAAATGAAACTTGGAGGAATATCCGAGAATGAATTCCATGTTCTTGACCTATGAAATTTACTGAAACACTGTAAATTCCACCTCCTTGACTTGTAAGATGTGAGTTCATTATGAAGCATTGATTAACTATTTAGAAGCACTCTCATAACTATGCATCATTTTTTAGCCTGAGATGATTTCCACCATCTTTGAAGACAAGGTAAAACTAGGGCTTAGGTTTTCAAAAGCCAAATCAGGGAATTTAGACCCAACATTTGCAAGAATGAACAAAGACAAGGTCCTTCAAAGGAATATGATGGAATTTTAAGTTCTCTTTTGTCAAAATCAAAGATATCATTGACAGTTACTTTGCACAGTTACAATCACAGTTTGAAGATCTAAAGGGCGACTGAGACAGAGGGTTTTGATGGATGTTTTGCAAAGAAGCACATATTGAAATCTTCCATAGAGGGAAAGGCATAGATGGGTATTTAAAAAACCAACCAATATGGTCTGAAACCCCCTAGGTTGAAAGGTACACTAGAAATTGCACAAGACTAGGAATAAAAGAGCGTTAATAGGGTAAAAATTAGAATAGGTGACAAAAGAAGTTTAAAGGGTTAAACTTTGAAATTTTTCATACATTATAGTGAGCACGAAGGGTATCTGAGGAAGTTGTTTTTGTAGTTGGGTATATGACTAGATGTGCATAATCATGGATCTTTCATGGGAATGGCTCTTGAGACCTAAAACAGGGTAGGGTTGATTAAACTTGAGAGGATTAATGATTTTTTCGATTAATTATTACTTTTTTTGAATGGTTTCATGTTATTCTAAGCATGGTGAAATAATATAAAGAGTTGGAAGGAGCAAATGTAAGAGAAAAAGTTAAAAATTTAGGTTTGATTTAGAATTAGGACACTTAAAGTTAGTGAGAGGAATAGACTGGAAGTCTTAGCAAATGAGGTTTTATAAGAAAATGAGTCATTTTAATAGTTGATTGGGCTTGTGTGCAAAATGTGAGATTAATATATGGGGGTTAAAAGGGTAAGTTTAGGTTGATTGTGCCATTTTTTGGAGATATTAATGAGAATGATTGAAATTGGTTGTTATGAGTTGATGAATGCATACAAATGTGTTGGTGTTATGCATCACCTCATGATCTTTAAGATCCTTCACGGACCTCATGATGACCATTCCCCTGATTATTTGAATCGATAAAAACACACATATGTGTTTTGATTTATTATGTGTTATAAGGAATTACATGAGTCCATATATTCGGGCAATTTTTGCTACCTTTGGGAGTTGTGAGGTTTAAAATATATAGATTTGACACATCGAAAACTCTTACAAATGTCAATAACCAATCCAAAAAACCCCAAAACCTAAACAATGACTATTTTCTTTCACAAAAAAGATATCGATTGTAGAATTTAAACCTTAAAAGCTTTAGGCTGAATGCTGAAATCCTAAAAAATACCTATGCACTGACCATATTTGAATCTAAAAAACTATCTTCTAAACCATGATAGATGGAGCAGTGAGATTAGTTCCATTAGGAGCAAAGTGACCCTAACTTCTTATATTTACTAAAATAAATTTAAAGATTAATAAAAAAAAAATTATACTTAAACCATTTGTTTTAGTAAATATATCCCTCCCATAAGGACATATACCACAGAAAACAAAAAAAGGGGCATGTTATAATGTGCTCGCGTTTTAGGCTTGGTAATTACCAACCTTATAAATTCATAATGCGCTCACGCTTTCCCAAAATATGTTCTTGTTTTGCTTAAAATAGAAAATGTGTTCACTTTTTGGCCCCCCATCTCCATGCACTTGCCCTTATATTGGCATTGCATAATAATATTGCACTACACATAATGCAACATAGTACTTTGTGGCCCACCAATAATGTATTTCTTCATAACTCCATATACCAATAGTAAAGAAATGTAAAACATAATGCAAACAAATGACTCAAATTATTCAAACTATTTTTGGGTTATACAAGATTATTTCTGAGAATACATTTTCCTTCATCACTCAACCTAGCTGCTCAAACATTTTTCTACTTCTCCATGAAGATGGTCTCCACTTGTGTTGGGTTAAGTGTGATGGATTTATTTTCATAGTGGATTTGGGAGTTAAGGTGGTTAGGTGACATCTAAACAACATTAATTTTGCATGCTTGGAATTAGAAATGTTTCTATCATTAAAAATACATGGCGAAGAGGAACAAATTAAAGAACAAAAAAGGGAGTGGAAGAATGTACACAATACAACAAATCCAACCAATGGCAACATGTGGGCTTAGAAGAATGATGATCTTCCACCTCGTATTGGCTTGGTCTTTCTTATTACTTATGGTCTAGCTTTCTTAGCTACACAAAGCTTTTATAACTAGAATGCCTATACGATAATCCATGACCCATTAGTTTTTACTTGTGATTCTTATAAAATACTTGTAATCGTGACATTATTCCTCTAATAACAACACCTTCTTGGGCTTCAGCTAATGGATTAATCTTATTAGGGAGTGATTCCTTTTCACTTTTTTTCAAGCACCTCTTGTATTTAATTTTATTTTCTTAATAAATTAAAATAATATACTTTTCACTAAAAAATATTTTATAGAATATATCTCACATATCTTAGTAATTTACCTCTTACAAACAACATGACCATAAACGAATTACCTTATGGAAAAGAGACTCTTATAATATCTAAGAGTAATAAACAAAGTTAAATGGATTTTTCAGTAAAACTCAATGGCTCATTTGTTGTGCTCCAGCGTTCAGCAATCTGGATCTTACCTAATTAGTCACAAGTTTGAGTCTTCCTTACCATTTTGTAGCTGGACTCTTCGTTTGTGGGATGGTTTCATAACTTTCACTTTTCCAATTAAAATATCACATCAGATATTATATATTAGTGTTAAGAGTGCACATTATAATATATTTAATATATCAATTAATAGGAAACATCTGTACATGAACATTTCATGTTCAAATCCCATTCAGACTCGAGCAATGTGTGTAATGCTAGTTACAGCAAATTTAATCATTAAAAACTATCCCATTAGAAGAAGTAATAAATAAGAATATTTTAAATATGAAAGAGGATTTCAGAACTCTCGAGATTGCTTTTGGTTCTCTGTTTAAACACGGTGCCCAAAACCATCATATCATTGACCAATATAATGCATTAATGCCAAGTTCAGAGAAATCAGAATCATGCTCAATAATACAATTCCAACCAAGGTGTAACATACAAAATGATTGCAAAAAAGTGGGTAACATAATGGAATCATTCCTTAACTTCTTTCTGTGTTGCAGTTGCCACAGAAGTGGGCTTAGCAATGAACGTTGGTAAATCTTCACCAGCCATAATCACAATTACTTTCTCATCCTTATCATCCTCTGAACAAAATGAAACATTCTTCACCATCTCCTCCTTGTGATCAGAATTACTAGAATCATTTCTGCTAGCATTATTATCTTCATCAGGAGTATTGGGATTTCTCCAGTAGGAACATGCTAGAACTACCAAAGCAAAGGCTATGAGAGCAATCATGGAACCCACACCTCCCATCAAATATGGAACTGGAGAGTGCCATATCGAAGGAGCGTTGTTTTCAAGATGAGCGACTGGAATATTTCTCATAGCTTTCCTACGCTTCACAATCTACTTCTCCTTCAATTGACTGAAATTAGACTGCTAATATTTTCTTATGATAGTGTGTCATATATATAATTCTTATATGTTCGAACTTAACTTGAGTTGCCCATTAACTTGAGCTATACCTTAGTTGGGAAGCAAATATAAAAAAATGGAATGAGCCCACACTATATTCTTTGGAAGATGTGGGTTGGATTTAGATTTGCACGTTTACTGTGATGGAAATCAGTAGGCCAATCTATGTTGTTGTTTGTGCTTCTTGACAAAACAACTCGTAGATTAGATTATGCGAGGGGGATGCTTTAACTTTACCCTTATTATTAAATTTAAAAGTCAGGTACATGAATGGTGATTTTAGACTTGTACAAACAATATACAATTATTTTCCGACTGTTTTACAAAGCTGTGGCACTGGCACTTGTGTTTCCTAGTTGGGATTGTCCCTATTCCTACTAATGATGAAAAATTGAAAGTGATTAGTTTATTTATTGTGATTTTAATGATGTAAGGTTAGTGGATGGAGGGCCACACTTATCTATATCACGCCTTCATTAGAATCCATGAATCATGTTTTGTAACCAGCCTAGGTTTCCAGAAGTACTTTACAAAAGTACATTCACCCAATCTGTTAGCGAGAATATGTACATATACTTTACTCAACTATACATTACTTTGCATGTGTAGCATTTCTGTACGTTCCCTAGACACTTTAATGAGCTTTTTTTAAGCTTCATTGTGCTCGACTCTTTTCATAATATTTTAGTTTAGTATCTATTCTTCAAGGAAAAAAATATAGTATACGAACCGAAAATTGGAACATTTATATCGTGGCATCTAGAGGAATGACCTTGTCACAAGTAAAAGAAAAGCATAAATAGCATGATGCAATGTTAAACATTTGTCGAAGGTATCTATCCGTCTACCGAACAAGATCTTCATTTGCCCGAATTGATATTGTAATTTTGTTCGTCATTCAATATGTTCCGTTATCTTCAATTTTTCGAAGTATTTTTGTACTCATCAGATGTCCTCTTATTATTAAAATTCATAATTTTGCATATATGTGTCATTGGTTGATTTACAAAATGCCATGTGTTGTCCCATTCTTATCATTCATACACACATTCACATTTCAATGATATTACACTCTACTAATAGCATGCACACTCAGATGTATATTATGAAGATTTTAGCCTATTTTAACTATGTATACCTCTCCTATGAATGATGTTTCCAGGAAAAATTGCATCACACTTCATATTGGGAATGAGTGTGGCTTCAGAAGTGGTTGATATTTCTCACTAGGGACCTAGTTCATGAATTCCACAAGGTGTAAGTTGAAAACATGGATATATTTGCACGAGATCCACTTCTATCCTTCAATAAATTATTTAGAGTCTTGGTGAAAGTGGAGAGCTACAAAAATGGTTCTTCTTAATAAGTACTATAATGATATTATGTAATATGGATCCCTCATTCTAGGATTATACATAACTTTGAACTTTACTTGTGTAAATGATGGTGTTAGCCCTTTTATTTCCAAATTTGAGATTCAATGTGTTAGACATGAAAGAAAAGATAGAGTAACCATGTTGTATGTATTTGAAATTACCTGATGTAATACTTATTTATGCATTAATACCATCTCATAGAATCACAATTAAATATGGTCAGTTGTCAAATTCGATAACATTGGTTTTTTTCTTATAGTATAATCCCATGTCATGAGCTTGTGTAAAGCATTTAAACAAGAGATTCAAACTCACTATCTTATCATTTCATTAGGGCATTACATGTGATAAGGTTTGAGAAGAGAATCTCTAACATTTATTGCATTATTTAGGTCACCTACATGAACACTAATATCTTCCATAAAGATACTTATATAATTTTGTATAGTCTTACTCCAAATCATTGACTTCAGTAATCGCACCATACAAAACAAGTGACCTTCTAGTATCAGACCAATAATTAATTATCGATTTTGTCCCCTATCTAACGTAATTTAGGTGTCATGTGCTTTCTAACAATTAAATTTTCAAATAGGAACCTTTCTATGAGTTGGAATGCTTCCATAGTAGGGGTAAGTGCATGGAAGTTGGGGGGCCAAAAGGGGGTCTTAAGTGGACACATTTTTTCTAAAAAATAAAAATACTTCAACTTGTATGAGTTATTTCGAAATAGTTACACTCAAAATTGGAAGATGTTGTAGAAATATGAATCGTAACATTTTGGGTCTAGTTTCTAAGCTCCTAAATTTTATTGAAAACAAATGAAGTTTAAGTGAGTCAAACAACTAAAATACCAACATGTGCTCCTGGTTTTTATTAAAAAAACATAATAGACAGCCGCACTGTGTCCCCAACACCCCCTGCCCTTTACCCACCCCTCCCCCATTTTTTGAGCACCATTTAATATTTTTGAAAAGCCTTTAGTAGAATGATAGCTAGGAGCATGTAGTTTGTGTTATATTATTTTTGTAGATTGTTAATAGAGAATATTTTTTTATTTATGATTTTTCTAGTACATAAATTTTATGTTTTGAAAAATAACAGATAGCTCCGACCGTGCCCCCTCCCCTTAACTACCTTAAAAATAATCAAAAATTAGATTTTTTTTTGAATACGTATAGAATTTAGTGCCTAGTTTGTGACTAAAAAAAATTTATTCAATTTTTATGAGTGAAATAAAAGATACACGAATGAAAGATAGACATGTGTATAAACTTCAAAAAATAGCTATAAAAGGACATAGTTAAGAAAATAAGTAAATATGGAAACCTTGTATTTGTTATAAAAATTGACAAATAACGTATATTATACAAAGAAGAAACTCTGCTTTGACGTCGTGGTCATAATTTTTTTTTAAAATGTTGATCATTTGATGTTGAATTTATTGTGGATGACGAAAAAATTGGCATTTTTGTGTTTTTCTGCAAAAGCACACGATTTGATGTGTTTGTGTAGGTCCATGCCTCTAGGCTTGGGGATCCAAACCGGATCCCAAAACAATGAGGCATGTACCTTGGAAAATGGTAAAAAGCATAACGCACGCATTATAACGTGTATGTCTTTCCTTTATATATATGTGGCCTTTCCTCCAACGTCCCTTTCTATCTCTTTCACAGGAATTCATGTCCCCACTATGTCTGCTTGGTTTACAATTTTTTGTACATTCCTGTGCATGAGTTATTTAGTAGTTCATTTTTTCCTCATACCCCACTAGATGATTTTTTACTAATCACGAGCGGATAAAATTTGAGCTAAGGACACGAAGGAAAGGTCAAGAACAAGACACGTGAGCAATTAGAAGAGATGAGAATAAAGAAATTGAAGAGAATGTAAAAACTTCATGTAGGGAAAGGTATATATGCTATATCAAATGTAGCTAATGTATTAGAATATGGGGATGAAATACATAATGGAAATGTAGAGAATAATGATTTTGCAATGAATAATGATATTGAATTTAATGAAAATGTTGGTATGGATGAAGAAATTGATATGAATCCAATTGTTGAACCCTTACCTGAGAATCCAAATGTTAACCCTGAAATTTGTATGAAAACAATGAATGAAGAAAGTAACCTTATACACGAATATTCACCTCTAAGAACACCTCCTTCCATTTTGCGAAGAAAACCAATTCACTTAATTGAAATTGATGAAAAAATTGTAAAACCAATGCATAACAAAATGTCTGAAAGAAATGCGAGAAAAAAAGCTAGTGGAATTTGGGATAATTGCTTTGAGAATTTAAATGACACACAAAGATGTCAATTATTTATTACATTGATGAAATTAATTAAGATGAGACATATAATGAAGACCCTGGGGTTAAGAAGACCTAATATTGTTGATCAAAATGCGTCAATTGTTGAAAACATACATAAAACATACCAAATTGCAGGTGGCAAAAGACGCACAAAAGATAGTAATGCTACACATCATGCACTTACTAATTGTATAGTAAGTGATAAAACAGTTAATAAACACTTGATTATAAAAACAAGCAGTGCTTTGAAGCTAAATAGAAAAACACTAATGAAAGCAATAGAGAGACGTAAACGTCTTGAGTCAGTCAATAACACTAACTATTGGGCTTTCTCTAGAAGACTTCCATGAAAATACAAGAATACATTTGATATTCTAAAAGAATTAATTGTAAAATTTTGGAATGAGAACATAAGGGTGTCACTGAATAGAAGAGATACAGTAAACAAAAGAATAGGTTCTCGTAATCATGAATCGTGTGCAAAACATTTCTTAGATACGACTCAAACACAATTGTTCTCTAAGTTTAAGAATGAAAATCCACAAATTAACATTAGCCAAAGATTCTTTGAATTGAGCAAACCCTTTTATGTGAAAATCAATCACTCACGTACCACTTGTTGTTGTAGGAATCATGTTGAATTTTCAATGCATTATGATGTTTTTTTGTCAAATACGTCGTGTTTTACATATTGACATCATGTTGCAAGAGTGTGGAGTAACTGTCCCACTAAAATCTCCAACGGAAATTTTTCCTACCATATTTTGTGAAACATCAATTGCGCATTTTTATTACAAAGCACATGTTTAGATGGAATGTGCAACATTTGTGGTGGCTTTCCAAAATCAAAAATTTATATCCATGAGGAGGGTATATATACAATAGTACACTAGAGTATTCAACACTCTTGCAAACAATATGATAACAAGAAGACCAAATTGAGATGGGGAAAACTGATATATAATTTCATAGAGTGTCCCAATATGAAGGTGTAGGATCATATGATACCTTTCAAGATGCTAAAGAGAATGATAAATCAGCCAAAAAAATTATATCCTTTTTGACTCTGGCAGATCTTAAAGGACTACACCCAGCTGACGTTACCAGGAAGCATCAAGATTTTTTGGCACTGAAATGAAGCCTCCCTAATAATTTACAAGGCCAGCCCGACATGTGTGTGTTGTCCCCTCAATTTTCCCAACTTTTTTTTTAAATCCAATTTCGTGAAAATTGAAGTCTTGCCATGGAGGAATTCATGTTTCGAGCCCCTCAAGTGCTCATTTTGATCCCCCGTGACGTTTAATGCATTTCCTCAATCTGAGGTCATTATAACATTCTATCTATTTCTCATGGATGGGAGGGGGTTTATGATCTTATTTTATGCATTTGAAGGACGTGGAAACTTACATTCTTCATATATTAACTTTGTGTAGAAAGAAAATATTCATCAGGTGTAAAAATGGTGTTTTCCCATTCTCTGCAATTTTCTACGTTCTTTTCCCCTTCAAATTCTTTCTCAAAAGGTGAAGCTATGTGTTTTCTTCTCATTAGATGCGGCTGGATGGGTTCCTTTTGAACTTATCACTTTTGGTGATTTTGGAAAAAATGTCAGATTTACCCCACATCCTGCGGGTCCCTGATTGGCTGGATCAGTTTTGACAGAAGTTCAGGGTGATGGATCCATTTTATTCTCTAAGGCATTATGGCGAAAGGGAGAAAAGTTTTAAAATGACTCGTAGCCCCACTCATTCCAAGGGATAAATTCTTAGTTGAATTATGTAGCAAATTAGAAAGGGACACCTGGCCTACATTGAAAAGTCAACGGCAAAGGCATGGACTTTCAGCGAAAAAGTTGGAATTTTCCCCTTTAAAAAATAAATAAAGTATAAAAGTGAAGCACATCCCCGCAACCAATCAGGTGATGCCATGTGTTCAAGAATGAAATCGAGCTAGCGGACCAGTGGAGGAAAATGAAAATTTGAGCCGCAACCCCATTTCCAATAAGGGTGTGCCACGCATTCATGTTAAAAAATCATAGCATGCCAGTGGAGGAAAATGAGAATTTGAGCCATGACCCCATTTCCATTCATGGTGTGCCACATGTCTGACCTTTGGCGGGGATGCAGAGGGGCAGAGAAAAATGAGAAATTGCACTTTTTCTCTCAAATGTCTTAAAACATAGATTTTTTTTCCCTAGGTCCATCATTGCTTGGAGCTTCCCATGCGTAGGGTCCAATTTCAAAGTTGACAAAGGGAAAGAGTGGAAAAAATACACTCATCTGTTTTTTGACGCCATTAATGAACCAGAGCTCCAAAGAATACAAATGTGAACCATTATTCGTTCTTCTTTCTTTATTTCCTTTTGTTTATTCATGAGATGCATTTTTTGTTTGTTATGGAGCCAAATCAATAAGTTTAAAGAGATGTAAATTTTGATTATCAGAAAATAGAGTTTATCGGGCATATGAAATAAAAAAGTGGGAAACTTACCAGTAAGCACTTGACTGCTATGAAAGTGGTTAAAAGGTGGAAATGGCAGGACCACATGAAGAAGAAAATATTGAGATGCCCCTTGATAAAGTAATCGTGCTCGAACTGATGAAATATTCACCTTTTTGAACCTCTTGTTTTTATGAGTGCATTTGTTTCATGTCACTTTCCAAAAAATGGATGTGCAATAACATTATTCCGTTTGGATATTCTTTTCTTGGGGACAAAGTATTGGTGTACAAGAATTTTTATAAGAACATGTTTTGGCCATGGAAAAGGGGATTCTAGTTTTCTAGGAATGTTGTAAATTTGGAAGTAATTCAATACAGAAGCTTTCTTTCTCATTTCCTCTGTTATATCTCTTTCTCTCATTACTTGATTCAATGGATCATTTTTCTTTGCATTCAAAATAAACTTTGTGTTCTTGTATGTGTAATCTTTAGAACTTTGTGTCTACAAACTCACACTAGTGACGAAGTGATTGATATTTTTCCTATATTTTATTGGTTCAATGTGAGAAAGGACATATTCTGCTACATATATCTCTTGAAAACATTATTTTTTTCTTCCTTCTTCATCTCTCTACCCTTCCAATCCTTCGTATTGATAATATTTTAAGTATGAAAACATTCCATAATATCAGGGTCTAAACATTGAGAGTTCTATATTTGTACATTTGTCTTTCCTGCTTTTAATAAGGGAACCTCTCTCATTATAGAGGAGGGACACATTTGTCCCCTGACTATGGTTTCTAGCCATGTTCCATTCTGAAACCCAACAGTTTTTGGTGACTCCGCTGGGGAATTAATTGCAAATGGATTCCAGTTTTTGAATAACATATTCTTGATCATCTTTGATCTGGCAAATCCAAGATACACTCCAGGTAGAAGAACCCTTGGGGAATAAAACCCTCATTTCCAACTTCTAGATCATAAAGGTTTCTCTCTCCCTTCATCAAGAAAAAGAAGAGGAACAATATCTGCGAGCACTCCTCCCATTGCAGACAAAACTTCTGAGAGTGACATCCCTCAAGATCAAATTAGTCCTAATTTGCATGCTTTGATTCTCGTTGTTATTTCAGTTCCTCTCCAAACAATCTTTCCAAGGATGGCAGCCCCTCTTACTTGGGGCCAAAGTGTTGGGCCTCTTGCTCTTCCCCAGCCATTTCATGAATTACGTAGAGGAAATAGAAATAATTTCTCTAAATTCAAAGGTGATGGGAAGGTTCATCTAGATGAGCATATTGCGGCCTTCATTGTTTCTTGTGGTGTTCTTAGAATTGAACATGAGAATAACTCTGTTAGAATTTTTGTAAATACATTGCAAGATAATGTGGTTGATTGGTTTTATCATCTCCCTCCTGGATCCAACACCAATTGGAACACTATGATGACCCAATTTGAGCAATGTTTTAAACCTGTCGAGGATGTATGTTCCCTCTTGGCCTAGATTTATTAAATCAAGAAAGAGTCACATGAGTCGATGATGGAATTTGTGGCCAAATTCAATAGGTTGGTTAACAAGATCCCACAAAACACATGCCCTGTGGATCAGATTTAGAAATGTTTCTTCCTTAATGCCCAACTGCCTAAAGTGAGCTATGTAATTATAAGAGCTAATATTTCCACATTAGATGTTGATCAGAGATTTGATGTTAGTGTTGAAGATGATTTGATCATGTTTGGTAAGCTAAGGAGAGAATCATCCAAATCCAAAGCATCTCCTTCTTCCTCACCTTCTCCTGGAGCTAATGCAGATTAGTTGGTATAGAAACTTACTAATTTTCTCATTACTCTCAAGAATCAATTAGCCTAGAATGCTCCTTATCAGGATGTTCCTAGGATGAGCTTTCAGCCTAGGAATCAGTTTCCCTCTCCTCAGACCCGATTGGAAATTGAAGGCCCACCTGTTAAAGTTGCAGTCAATGCAACATGTGAAGTGCTTGAGCCTGATGACGAGGAGGAGAATGAAATCTATCAAGAACATGAAGAGGAAGATGATGAATAATTAGAAGAGTTGAGTGGATATCATGTCCATTTTCTCACCACTAAAGGTATAGATGAAGAGGATGATTATGAAGAAAGAGTTGCAGAGATGAACAATGAATCATATGTTGTCATGACTCATGAGCAAGACAACAAGAAGGATAAATTGGTTCAGCCTAATAAAAGATCTAAGGAACCTCCTACAACCATTCCAATGATTAAAAGGAGCGGAGCTCCTATTCCAATTTCTTCCACACCCAAGGTAGGTTTTGTTGTTCCTTCCTCTTCTATCTCTGCTCCTAAAACTTCTTTCCCTTAAAATGATAGAGTTGATAAGTCAAAAGTTTCATCTACTCCTATCAATGATGCTACATCTACATCTTGTTCTTTTGACATTATTGATCATCTCAAGAAAACTAAGATCCAAATCTTAGAAGTCGAATTCTACCAAACCCATCCCAAGGCCTTTGGTAAGATGGCAGACTTTATAAATTTGAAATCCAAGCCTTCATCCCCTAGTTCTAAAGGTATCTTTCCCACTCCTTCTCCTTCATCTCAACTAAGCCTTGTGGTAACAGTCACTTCATCTGATGAGAACATCAAACCATTTTATGTCACTCTCCTCATAACTAGCCACAAACTCAATAATTGTGTTATTGATTCTGGTGCTTCAAATAATGTGATGCCTATTAAGGTAGCTCATTCCCTAGGCTTAACCCTAACCCACACGTTTGGTTCATGTTACTCAATGGAAAGTAGAGAAGTGCCATTGGTTGGAAGGATCAAGGATGCACAAGTAGCCTTTATTTCTTTACCAGAGAAGAGAATTTTAGCCACCATTTTTGTAGCTAATATTCCACCTTCCTGCGACATGCTATTGAGTAGAATTTTTTGCAAATATGTTGGAGGAGATATCATGATGGATTGGTCACATGCTCTTATTCTAGTGAATGGGAAAATGAAGAAGCTACTACCTGAGAAACAAACTGAATATATCGCGCAAAAAACAGATCACCCAAAGGCATAAATACTTTATCAGGACATTGGTCATGGTAACTACATGATCATGTCACAAGATGAGGCTAACCATCCTAAGGAAGTGCTTCTTGATCCTAATGGTGTTTGGAATTTTGAATTTGATGGGAGATGCTCCTCAACTGGTTCTAGAGCTGGTGTGGTGCTTATTTCTCCTGAAGGGAAAATTCATCCTTTCTCCTTCAAGCTATAATTCAAAAACACAAATAATATAGCTGAGTATGAGGCTCTCATCCTCAGTTTAAGCATGGAAAAAGAGATGGGGATCAAGAATATCCTTGCTCATGGAGATGTAGAGCTGACTATAAAATAGGTCAGAGATCTCTTTCAAGTGAAGAATAGAAGGTTGAAACATTACAAGAATCTAGTTTGGGATTCCATTAAGTTCCTTAATTCCTTTTCCATTGAAGCCATGCCAAGGGAGAGAAACACCAGGGATGATTCCATGGGGTCTCTACTAATCCCTCATCTAGATTTCTCCTAAGATAAATTCACCATTGAGATTATTCAAAGGCCTAGTGTGCCTGATAATGAAAATAATTGGTAGGTCTTTAATGATGATCATCACTTGCTTTCCTTCCTTGAACTCAGAGATAATTTTGACCAGTTGTACTTTGAAGGAAGTGGAAATCTGCCTAGGGAGTGTGTTCCCTAAATGAAGAAGATAACAAAGAATAAATGGATCATGATGGATGCATAAAACTAAAAGGTAATAAGATACCTAAAGGGCTAGTAATTTTGGAAGAGTTATTTGATAAACATGATAGGTACATCAAGTCCAAAACTTCCAAAGGAGCTCAGCAGTCTACTAACTGTGAAAAGATAAAAAGTGGGAGTCTTAATGAACCCATATTTGTAAACATTGGAAAGTGTTGCACACAAGAGGAGAGGGAGAAAGCAGTGAATCTATTGAAAAGGTATGTTGATGTTCTTGCATATTATTATGATGATCTCAAGGATTTTTAGCCAAAAGAGATGTAACATTTCAGTCTTCTAAAACCTAGGATCAAGCCCTTCTAGAAAAACAAGAGGCAATATAATCCTAAAATTTCTTATACAATCTTTCAAGAGATCCAAAAGTTATTGAAGGCTAAGATCATTTTCCCCTTTCACCACTCAATGTGGATTGCTAATATTGTGCCTGTCAAGAAGAAGAATGGTGAGATCCAAATTTGTGTTAATTTTAGGAATTTGAATCAAGCCTCTTTGAAGGATAATTATCCTCTCCCCGTAATGGATCAAGTTTTGTAGGTTGTTACAGGTTTAGAAATGTTGTCCATGCTTGATGGTAGAAGTAAGTGTTGCAAATCAGCATAAGACTACCTTTACCACTCCTCTGGGAACCTTTGCTTACAAGAGAATGCCTTTTGGCCTCATCAATGTTGGTGCCACCTTTCAAAGGGCAATGGACTTGGCCTTAGGCAGTCTCAAGGGAAAATGCATAGTTGTATACCTTGATGATCTGACTATGTTTTCAAAAACCAGATTTGATCATTTCCAACACCTTGAAACTATCCTCCAAAAGTGTAGAGAGCATGGCATCTCTTTGAATCCCAAGAAATTTGTCTTTTGTGTCACCGAGGGAAAAATTTTAGGACACATTGTCTCTAAGGAGGGAATCAATATTGATCCAGAAAGAGTCTAGGTAATTCAGCAAATCCCTCTCCCCACAAGCAAGAAGGGTGTGCACTATTTCTTTGGTAAGATCAAATTCTTAAGAAGATTCATACCTGCTTTTGTTAAACTTACTTTGAACATAGCCCACATGATGAAAGGGAAGCAGACTTTTGGTTTTTCCTCTGAAGGAAAGTTTGCATTTGCAGACATCAAGAGAGCTATAGAAAAGACTCCAATCTTGGCATGCCCTAATTATAGAAAAGACTTCATTCTCTATTGTTATGCTACTAAAAGTACTCTAGCTGTTGTATTAACCTAGGAGAATGCTAAAATTCATGAACTCCCCATAGCATTCATGAGTTATATTTTGAAATCCCATGAGCTAAAGTACACCATGATGGAGAAACATGCTTTTGAAGTGATCAAAGTTGTGAAGCACTTTCATTTTTACATCCTCAACTCTTATTCTATTGTGTTTGTACCTGATACAACTATTAAATCCATTCTTACACAACAAGAATTTTAAACCAAGGGAGGCAATTGGGTAGCCATAGTTTAGGAGTACGATCTTGACATCGAACCCGCCAAGCTAGTTTGAGGAAAGGGCTTATGTGAACTCATTGCTGAAGGAGTTGATGCCAAATTGTCCAAGGAGGAAGTTGATATCCGTGTCATTCTTTTCCTCAGGTCAACTCACGAATGGTATGTTGGCATTTCACACTTTCTTACTTACAGAGAATTTTCATCCCATTTGAGTGCCAAGGATAAGAGAGCCATCAAATTAAGGTTTTCGCAATATGTGTTGTGGGAAAATGCATTGTTCAATTGAGGCATAGATGGAAGGTTTTTGAAATGTGTTGATAACGAGTAGCAAAAGAAATTATTATCAACCTTTCATGACCAGGCTTGTGGAGGTCATTTCTCTTTTGCCGTCACAGCACAGAAAATCCTCTGTACTAGATATTATTGGCCTACCTTGTTCAAGGATGCATCAAAGTGGGTAGGAAAGTGTGAAGCATGTCAAACCTTTGTTAGAAGACCCAAATTGGTTGCTTTACCTCTCAAACTAGTGGTGATTGAGGAACCTTTTCAACAATGGGGTTTGGACTTCATTGGGACAATCAATCCACCTTCAAGTGCATTTCATACTCATGTTTTGACTGCCATTGATTATTTCACCAAGTGGGTGGAAGCCATTCTAGTTAAAAGTACTACTTCATAAGTAGTATGCAACTTCATCAAGGAGCACATCTTAATAAGGTTTGGGATATCAAACAATATTGTCACTGACAATGATTCCAATTTATTCTTCTACTGAGATGATGGATTTCTACTATGGATATGGCATTTCCCTTGCTCACTCTTTAGATTACTATCCCCAAGGGAATGGGCAAGTAGAATCAACTAATAAGAACCTGGTCACCATTATTCGAAAGCTTGTTAATGACTCTCAGAGGAATTGGATAAGAAACTATATGATGCTTTATGGGAAGATTGGATTACACCTAAGAGAGCCATTGGAATGTCTCCTTTCCAAGTGGTATATAGAGTTGAAGTTCAGCTTCCAGTGACATTGGAACTGCCAGCCTTACATTTGATGAAGGTCATCGAGGATACCAGCTTTACCAATTCATTGGATAAAAGAATTATGTACCTCCAAAAGTTGAATGAAGACAAATTTCAAGTGGTTGATAGAATATCAACACATCAACTCAAGGTAAAAGCTTTTCTTGAAAAAAAGGATAAACCCTGAACTTTTTAAGTGGGATATAGTGTTCTTCTTTAGGACAAAAGGCATGAAACTCAAGGCATCCATGGTAAATTTGATTCCCTTTGGCGTGGTCCTTTTAAAATTAGACATTTTTCTAGTGAGAATTCTTTTTACCTAGATTACATGGATGGTTCTCCTCTCCCACTTCCTTATAATGGGAAAATTTTGAAGTTGTTCAAAACCTTGGAGTTTTGGAGGTCCCTCTGTATATTGTGTATAGTGTTTTGTTTTTGGTTTTTCTTGTTTTTTCTTTTTTCCTTGTGTGCGTTGTCTACTACGTTGATATTGCTTTTTGACTCTGTTGTCCATTGGATAAGGCATTGATCTGTTCATCCCTAGAATTCTCTATGGTTTTTGATTTTATAGCTTTCCTCTACAAAATCATCCCCAAAAGGAGCCAGTTGTTGTACCCTTAATTTCCCCTCCTTTTTTTAAAAATCCAATTTCATGAAAATTGAAGTCTTCCCATGGAGGAATTCATGTTTCAAGCCCCTCAAGTGCTTATTTTGATCCCCCACGACATTTTATGCATTTCTTCAGTCTACAACCATTATAACATTCTATCTATTTCTCATGGATGGGAGGGGGTTGATGATCTTATTTTATGCATTTGAAGGACATGAAAACTTGCATTTTCCACATATTAACTTTGTGCAGAAAGAAAATCTTCATCGGGTGCAAAAATGGCATTTTCCTGTTCTCAGCAATTTTCTATGTTCTTTTCCCCATCAAATTATTTCTCAGAAGGTGGAGCTATGTGTTTTCTTCTTGTTGGATGCATCTGGATGGGTTCCTTTTGAACTTATCACTTTTGGTGATTTTGGAAAAAATGTTAGATTTGTCTCGCATCCCCGCGGGTCCTTGATTGGCTAGAGCAATTTTGGTGGAAGTTTAGGTTGATGGATCCATTTTATTCTCTAAGGTATTATGGTGAAAGAGTGAAAATTTCTAAAATGACTCACGGCCCCACTTATTCGAAGGGAAAATATCTGAGTTGAATCCCGTAGTGAATTACAAAGGGACACATGGCCTACATTGAAAATTCAATGGCGAAGGCATGGACTTTCAGGTGAAAGGTTGGAATTTTCCCCTTTTCAAAATAAGTAAAGTATAAAAGTGAAATAAATCCCCGCAACTAATCAGGTGATTCCATGTGTTGAAGAATGCAATCAAGACATTGGGCCAACAAAGGAAAATGAGAATTTGAGCCGTGACCCCATTTCCAATCAGGGTGTGCCACGTGTTCATGTTAAAAAAGCATAGCGGTATGGCGGAGGAAAATGAGAATTTGAGTCACAACCTCATTTCCAATCAAGGTGTGCCACATGTCTGACCTTTGGCAGGGATGCGGAGGGGTGGAGAAAAATGATAAATTGCATATTATCTCCCAAATGTCTTAAAACGTGGATTTTTTTACCTAGGTCCATCTTTTCTTGGAGCTTGTCATGCATAGGGTCCAATTTGAAATCTAATAAAGGGACAGAGTGGCCAAAAAAAACTCATTTGGTTTTTGATGCCATTAACAAACTAGAGCTCCAAAGAATACAAATGTGAACCATTCTTCATTCTTCTCTCTCTATTTTCTTGTCATTTATTCATGAGATGCATTTTTGGTTTGTTGTGGAGACAAATCGATAAGTTTAAAGAGATGTAAAGTTTGATTATTAGAAAAAATATTTTATCAGGCATACACACTAAAAAGGGAGGAAACTTACCAGTAAGCACTTGAGTGCTATGAAAGTGGTTAAAAGGTGGAAATGGTAGGACCACATGAAGAAGAAAATGTTGAGATGCCCCTTGATAAAGTAATCATGCTCGAACTAATGAAATATTCACCTTTTTGAACCTCTTGTTTTTATGAGTACATTTGTTGCATGTCACTTTCCAAAAAATGGATCTGCAATAACATTATTCCTTTTGGATATTCTTTTCTTGGGGACAAAGTATTGGTGTACAAGAATTTTTATAAGAACATGTTTTTCCCATGGAAAAGGGGATTCTAGTTTTCTAGGAATGTTGTAAATTTGGAAGTAATTCAATACAGAAGCTTTCTTTCTCATTTCCTCTGTTATATATATATATATATATATCCTTACTCGATTCAATGGATCATTTGTCTTTGCATTCAAAAGAAAATTTGTGTTCTTGTATGTGTAATCTTTAGAACTTTGTGTCTGCAGATTCACATTGGTGACAAAGTGATTGGTCTTTTTCCTATATTTTCTTGGTTCAATGTGAGTAAGGATATATTCTGCTAACTATATCTCCTGAAAACATTTTTGTTTTCTTCATTATTCATCTCTCTACTCTTCCAATCCTTTGTATTGATAATATTTTAAGTATGAAAACATTCCAGAATATCAGGGTCCAAACATTGAGATTTGTATATCTGTGCATTTTTTTTTCCTACTTTCAAAAAGGGAACCTCTCCCATTAAAGAGGAGGGACACGTTTGTCCCCTGATTATGGTTTCTAGCCATGTTCCATTCTGAAACCCAATAGTGTGTGCATCATTTTTGGGTCCACGAGATTTTGTTTCGGTCTTAGGGGTCTTAAGGAACTTAAATTTGTAGGTCTCTCTTTCTCCCTCTCACTCTCTCTCTCTCTCTCTCTCTATCTTTTCTCCCTCTCTCTCTATCTCTCTCTCTCTCTCATTATCTCTTGTTAGTCTAGGAGGTTCTGAGGTCTTTAGGGTGTCTCTATGGTTTCTTTCATAATGTAAAATTAATTCCAAATATACTCGAATCACATTTTTTCTTGCAGTCTAGAGAACTCCCAGCCCGAGGGTGATTCAAAAATTCAAATTTAGAGTAGGTATATGAAGGCAGTCTAGATGGTTCGAGGGTTGGTCTCAAGTGTCTAGTGTATTGAATAAGTTTTTATACTATTTGTGCCCATATATGCCTTGAATCTATGCCACTTTTTTGTAGACATGACTGTCTCGAGAGGATACCTAATTTCTAAGAACAATTTTGTCAAAATAGATGCTTAGATTTTGAGTTTGAACTTGAAACTTGTTGGGAAAGTGAAATAGGAAAAACGGTATCCAAAAATCTCTTGATTTTTTCTTGAAACCTTCTAAGTGAGAAAATAAGTTTGAAAACTCATCAAGGAAGGGCTACAAGGAGCAATTTTTATTGACAAAGGAGGGGGTGGTAGAAATTAGATCTAGCCTTAGAGATGGGAAATAAAACTTTTCCTACACCTTAAGTGGCATAAAGGGTGTCTAAAATATATATCGCTTAGTCTTGAAACCTTGTTCTTTATTCACAACATGAATTCATGAATGAAATTGTTTCAATCGAAGAAAAAAAAGACAGTCTAGGTGTTTCATTAAAAGATAATGTTTACTTTATTTCTCATCACTTGGAAAGTTGTCATGGTGTGAAAAAATAAGGTGGAAGACTCTTGAAGTGAAAAAACTTAGTTAACCTGTGCAAAAGAATCAAATTTTGTTCTTTGCATCAAGTTACTTCTCAAATACATGATTAAATGGATGAAGAACTATATCTAATCATCTTCCTTAGACAAAAATCAACAATTTCATTCAAATAAATTGATCATGCAACTAAAAGAAATTGTAGATCCTACATTCAATTCTATCATGCTCTCTCTCTCTCTCTCTCTCTCTCTCTCTCTCTCTCTCCTCTCTCTCTCTCCTCTCTCCTCTCTCTCTCTCTCTCTCTCTCTCTCTCTCTCTCTCTCTCTCTCTCTCTCTCTCTCTCTCTCTCTCTCTCTCTCTCTCTCTCTCTCTCCTCTCTTTCTCTCTTTCTCTCTTACTATCTCTCTTAGTCTTGGTGATAAATTTCTACTTTGGTAAATATTATCTTTATCATATTTTTGATTGAAAGAGATCAAGATGAAATCACTTAAAAATGAATATGGATACTTAGTCATTATTATTATGAAACAAATCTAATGAAATCTCAAAAAATATAAAATTTGAATAATATATCTTATAATTTGAATTAAAACTTTGAACATCCATAAAAGGTTATCTACACATATTTTCTACCTCCATATTATGAGAGTTAATCTTTTGGCATGCATATGAACACAAATATTTAAACATGTACACATCGATAAATTAAATGAATACTTACTTGATTAGATAACTTTTTATATGTTATATAAATATTACTTTAGCCAATTTATGACTTGATTTTCAAAGTTTCGTGCATATTATGCATGCAAACTACTAACACACAATAGGTCTTAAGACATCCAAAAGGCTAGTATACACCACCAGTAAATGAAAAAATATCCATAATGTCATATATTGTCAAGTGCACATGATATTATTCTGGATATATTTATAATATCATAAATGTTAGGTCCCATAAAAACATATCAAGTTCCAAACAATATTAACATGCACAATAAATACAAATATGTGAATAGGTCATATAGTACCAAGTCAATGGCATATAGGTGTACATATAATGTCGAATGTGCATACAATTTCATGCACATAGAAATACACAATAAATGTCATAAGACAAATATATATATACATATAGATACATACATACACACATGTATGTATGTATGTATGTATGTATGTATGTATGTGTCTATGTGTGTCTATGTGTATGTGTGTATGTATCATATTCATCAAAATGTATCCCTCTCTTTTCCCTGCTCGAAGAAGGCTCTCCCTTAAACGTAGATGAATTATCTATGACATGAATTGGGATCCACTACGATATGACTACGAGCACTCTTATGCTAAAAAACAAATTGTAGTTGAACCTGTAAATGCATACAATTTTTTTGTCAAAACTTTATGTCTAAGTTTTTAAAATCTATAAGACCATGCTAATCAAACTATTTACATGTACACACACTTACCAAAATCTCTCAATCACATTGAATTTGCATCACACGTTTAATAGTTTCAACGATAGCTATTGGATTAGGAACCGAGGTGTCAAAATGATGAGCTCGAGGAGTCCTTTCCCTAAAAGAAAAAATGAAAGGGGTTGAACCCTACATACAAATAAAATTACAAAATTAAACATCAAAATTAGCTTGTAGAACTATATTAACAATTAAAGTTTTCAATGCAGATCTAAACATTTACGCCAAATAAGTACATAACGACAATAGTTTAAATAAGTTTATCAATACAACTACTTTTTCACCACTCCATGCCTTTTAATCATATGTGCAGGGGTGCTACAAGTCACAGTTAACTCCTGCATATACAAAACACATTCACGTTAATTATTTACATGATGTTATAATGAGGAAAATTATTAAAATAATTGGACTTACACTCTAGTTAATGAAAATACCTATTTTTTATACCTCGGTGAGTTGTTACACAAATGAAATCATAGTGGAAACACCTTTCTCTACTGCTTGTAGAGATGGTGGTGTGTCTTGTGTGGTCATCAAGTTTATAAAGATATATCACTTCAAGTTAGTTGAGAATATATATTTAGTTGATCATATATATATTTGAGTGAAATTTATATAATATTTACCTACGTGAATTTACAAATTTTACATTCTAAGTTACCTCTTTAAATGTATACATTGGCATGGTGCTCGTAACCTGTTGTTAGGATGATGACGCCCATCTCACGTGTTGTAATATTAATGCATACATGTACATATATATGTGTAAATTAATAAATTTGACCAAGTTCAAATACAGTTATTTTTAAAATTTAACATATATATGTACATCAAGTACTCAGATATTTTTATAACATGTAATAAAAAAATACCTATAAAGGTATCTTCAATTTTTGAAAGTCAAATGTATCACTCAAAAAAGTGTCAAACATAGCAACATCATCATGTGTACCATTGGAAACTCTACAAACACAAGTGTTCATGAAACTATCATCCTCATTGGGTCCAACTCATATGTTACCAAAGGATGTGCAAAGATGTGGCCTCATGTTAATACTAATTGGAGGAATCCTCTATCTACCTACACCAACACTAGTAGTAGAAACCTCCCTCGTATGTTGGAAAAAGGTATCAGATAGCTCTTGAAGTGTTTAGTGTATCCATCTCTATTGTTAGGAAATAAGGGATAAAATATGTGGAACAATCCCACTCAAAATCTCAATAGCAGAAACTAATATGCAAAAATATGTTACAACTCTAGAATAAAATTACAAAAAAAATAGAACACAACATAGACACATTATTTAACATGATTCTCCCAATTTGGCCTATATTCACCGAGAATCACTTGCTCATGTTTTCATTACAAACAACCTCTTTCTCTCAATACAATACCCATATTTGTTTATAGCTATATTGAACAAACTCTCTTGAATTCACACTTGAACTCACACACATCTACAATGATATTTCTTCCCTACATCAATAAGCAACTAATTAAATATTTTTAAAATACTGTGGGTGCTAAAACCATGGGCCAAAACTGCCCCATAAATCTATGGTCACTGAAAAATCCTGCCCATATGAGAAGAGCAAGTTTTCCAAATTATTAGACACATTTTTTCAGGAAAAAAATTCTCGGGGGCTACGCACCTGAATGCCTGCTACAAGGGGTTGCCACCATGAACCGCAATGAGAAAATTGTGGAGAGTGTACAATAATTTTAGTGTACATTCTTCAACACATCAATGCATGAAAATATCTCAACAACATAACAATCGCCCACTTAGAGACTAGTTTTCTTCTAAGAAAGCTTCTAAAGCCTTCAATGTCATCCGTGAATACCGACAAAAGCTGAACACAACTTTAGTTTCTCCCTTGTGATGACCTTGGTCATCATATATGTAGGATTTTGACTAGTATGAATCTTCTCCAGCTTCAACTTCTCTTCCTCAAAAATTTTCCTAATGAAATGGCACCTTAAATGTATATGCTTCATCCTAGAGTGGAAATCATAGTTCCTAACTAGGTGTACAACACTTTGACTATAACTATGTAGCTTACCTTTCTCCTGATTATGAAACAACTACTCAAGCAATTATTACAACTAAATCATCTCTTTGTTTGCCTCTGTGGCAGCAACATACTCAACCTCCATGGTTGACAAACTTAGAAGTTTCTGTAGTCTTGAAATCCAACTCATTGTTGTCCCACCTAAAGTGAAAATATAACCCATCGTGGTCCTCCTTCTATCTACATCTCAATCCATATCTAAATCTACATAACCATGTAAAGTTGTGTCTGATCCACTATAGCATAAAATTTTCCCTGTGGTCCCTCTCAAGTACCAAAGGATCCACTTTACTGCCTTCTAGTGATCTTTACCTGGATCACTCATAAATATACTCATTGGTCCCATTGCATGGGAAATATCAGGCCTAGTGCACATTATGGCATACATAAAACTGCCAACCGTTGATGAATAAGGTACCCTAAACATCTGGTTTCACTCTTTCTCTGTCTTGGGATATAACTTCTTTAATAACTTGAAATGTCCTGTAAAAGGAGTCCCAACTAGTTTAGCATCCTTCATATTAAACCTCTCCAAAACCTTCTTAATGTACTCTGCCTGAGATAAAGTCAACTTCAATTCCTTTATATTCCTATATATCCACATACCAAGAATTTGTTTGGCTGCCCCCAAATCCTTCATATCAAGGGAATCACTTAGTTTCTTCTTGAGTAAGTTTTTATTTCCTGCATGTTTTTACTTGTAACCAACATGTCATCCACATAAAACCACCAGATAATATAACTGGACTCCTAAAATTTATTTATATACATGCAATGATCAAAATGATATCAAATATAACCTCGCTCCATTATGATGTTATAACATTTCTTATACCATTGACGTGGAACTTATTTTAGGCTATACAAGCTCTTCTTTAGGTTGCACAACATCTCCTCTCTACCTTTGACCTCATATCCCTCTAGATGATAAATATAAATCATCCTTCTCCAAATCACCATGGATTAATGCGTTCTTTACATCTAACTAATCTAAGTGCAAGTCTTCTACTGCCACTATTCCAAGAATAGTTCTAATATAAGTCATTTGTAATACCAGAGAAAAAATATCATCAAAATCTATACCTTTTTCTGTGCAAACCCCTTCACCACTAACCAGGCCTTGTATCGTTTCTTGCCTCCTTCCTCTTTAACTCTAAACAACCACTTGTTCTACAATGCTCTCTTTCCTTTGGGTAGCTTCACCAAATCCCAAGTCTCATTCTCCATGAGAGACAGATTCTTGTTATTCATGGCTTGCTCTCACTTCTTCCTAGCATCAACTTGCATTTCTTTATCAAATCTGTTTCGATCTCCAATGTCATTGAATATTAAATAATAAAGATAAGGAGAAAATATTCAAGTGTTCTTCTTTCCCTAAAATACCTCCTCAATATAGGTTTTTGGATTTCCTGTTGAGTAGGTTCCTGAAATGATTCATCTATCACTTTCCCATCCAAAATAACCTCTACCACTGCATATTTTTTCCTATATTCTTCCATATTTTCCTGCAAATTTTTCCTCTACATAACTTTGTTATTAAAGACCACATTCCTAGATAGAATTATTTTCTTTTCCTTAATACTCCAACAGTTATATCGATAGTCATCACCATCATAGCCAATGAAAGTAATTTTTTTTTATTTACCCTCTAGTTTTTTCATATTTTCTTTGTCTATATGAACAAACACCTCACATAAAAAGACTCTAAGACATGAGTAATCAAATTTCTTACCAGAACAAGCCTCCTCAGGTATGCCTCCATCAGAGGAACTTGAGGGTCCTCTTTTTATCAAGTACACATATGTGCTCACCGCTTATGCCCAAAAATAAATAGGTAGTCTTGCATGTAACCTCACATTCCTAACATGTTCCATTATTTTCATGTTCATCCTTCCTGTCACCCCATTCTACTCTGAAGTTCCTGGAACTATATTTTTCTTGTGGATTTCATTGTTAGAACAATAATCATCAAACTCATTTCTCCAATACTCCCCTCCATTATCTAACATGAGACTTTTTATCTTAAGACTTATTTCATTCTCTACCAAGGATTTCCATTTAAAAAAATTCAAATACATCATATTTATTTCCAATACAATATACAAAAACTTTCCTTGTTGCATCATGAATAAAATTAACATAATAATTTGAACCCCCAAGAGATGATACCTGAGCTAGCCTTCACACATCATAATATAGTACTAGCTCTAACTAACTCTCTTTCTTCGTAGGTATAACCTTGAGAATATTTACTCACTTTTGCTTCTTGTAAAAATATTCATCATAGAAATATAGATCTGAATCTGTAAATATGGGAAAATTATTCTTTATGATCGACATGCGCTTATGGATCATATGACCAAGCCTATAGTGCCACAATGTTGTATCTATGTCTGAATCCACAAGATTACAAAAATCAATGCTATCAGTGGTTAAATACAAGGTTCCAATATTTTTACCTCTTACCAGCATAAGAACACCCTGGGTAACCTTCCAAGAGTCCGTTGTAAATATCATAGTCCAACCATAATTTTCCAACTTCCCCATTGATACTAATTTTCATCTTAATGTAAGCACATATCTAACATCCTTCAATACCCATGTATTCCCATTCTACTTCTTAACTTGAACACAAACCTTTCTCGACTATGTTGCAAGGCTCATCGTCACCAAGAAAAACATTCCCAAAATTCCCTTGAACATAATCAACAGAATAATGCCTATGTGCATTAGCATGAAAAGAAAATACTAAATCTAAAACTCAAGATTCAAAAACATTATGCAAAGAAAGAATCAAAACATCCTGCCATTTATTTCATGTTTCCAAATTCAACTCATTGCTTTCTTCCTATTGTTTCTTTTTATCCCGAAGATGGATAAGTGCAACAAGTTGGGGACCAAAAAGGGTTCATCAGTGGATGTCATATTGCAAATAACAATGAAATCTCAACTTGTAGGGATTATTATCAACGAGTGCACTAAAAATTAGAAAAACTTATAGAAATATGAATCATAGCATCTAGAATCTAGTTTCTAAACTACTATTTTTTTTAAACATACAAGTTTATCTATATTAAACACTTAAAATTCAATGGCTTGGTTTTTTTTAAATAGCCTATAATATTGTATTCCATTTTCCCACAATTTAGATGACCAAAAATTGATTATTTTTTTTCCTTTAGTGAAAATTTAGATGCCACTATCTATCTTGGGATATTTTTTATTTTTTATTTTTTTGAGAAATATATATATTTTTAACGATTTTTTCCATGAAAGTGGTCTGAAAACATAAAGAAAAAAGAGCACTTTATGTTTTCCCGCCATAAATTCATCAAAAAATATCAAAATCAAATAATTTTTTTAACGTGTATATAATTTTGCCATGGTTGGGATGGTATATGTTTTATCACATTCTCATAAGTGAAACAAAAGTTACAGTTTTAAATGTAGACATGAACATTCACGTGAAAAAGTGTATTAAAGACATAAAATTAGGAAAAAATTATACAATGATATTTATCATATTCAATTCACTTTAAAATCAATATTTCTACAAATCTAACAATCTCCCCTATGTGATGGTACCATTTGGGTTACATGTTTTTGATATTTCGGCATGGTTTAAGGCTGCGGAAGAGAAAATTTAATGTTTTGTTATATTTGACGTAAAATTTAGGATTTGATGTCCCCTTTTTGGTCCCCCAACTTGTTTCACTTACCCAGATCCCAACAATCCTTCTTTGCATGCCCATTCTTTCCATAATGCTAACATACCATCTTGTTTCCGGATTTTTGACCTTGCCCAATCTTTTGATTTTCCATGGATTCCTTTATTCTTCTATCTCCCTCTAGTTTCCACCATTAAAGAATTCCTTGAACTAGAAGATTCCATAGATATTTTTCTTTGTATTTACTCACATAGAATCACCTCTAAAATGTCCTCAAATGTAAATTTTGAGTTATTTAGAACCAAGTTTCTTATCAACATTACCTGGTTATTCTAACTCTCAGGTAAAGAGTATAGAATTAATAAAGCACTAACTTCTTCATAAAATTCTATTATAACCAAAGATAACATATTAAAAACCATATTAAAATCATTTAAATGTTCTGCTAATAAAACATTCTTAGACATCCTCATATTAAACAACTTTTTCATTAAAAATATCTTGTTAGAGGTAAAGGATTTTTCATATAACTTCCATAATGCATCCATAAGTTCTTTTTTAGTCTTTTCCTTTGAAATATTAAATAATACCGAATATGAAGGACATAAAAGGATTGTTACAAGTGCCTTCCTATCTAGAAAATCCCACTCCCCATTGGCCATGCTCGAGAGTTTGTTCCCTTTTTCAGAAAGTGGAATATAAATATCCTTTTGATAAAGGTAATCTTCCCTCTGCATCTTCCAAAGACTAAAAATTTTACTGGTAAATATATAAACCTTTGATCTTCCATCATCTTCCATAAGTCTCAATCAAGATAAAACATTCTCCGTGACTCAACACTTTAGCAAACTAAACTAGGCTCATATACAAATTGTTTGGAAATAAGGGATTAAATATGTGGAATAATCCCACTCAGAATCACAATAGTATAAAATAATATGTAGAAAGATATTACAGATATGAAAGAAAAGTGTAGAAAATAATAGAACCCAACAAAACATAAACACAGTATTTAATGTGGTTCACCCAATTTAAGCTATAGCCACCAAGAATCACTTGCTCATATTTTTAGTACAAGCAACTTCTTTCTCTCAATAAAATACCCAGATATGTTTGGAGCTATACTCAACAAACTCTCTTGAATTAACACTTCAACTCACACACATCTACATTTATATGTCTTTCCAACATCAATAGGCAACTACTTAAGTAGTTTTACAATACTATGGGTACCAAAACCATGGGCCAAAAATGCCCCATAAACCTATAGGTAAAAAATCCCTCTCATATGAGAAGAACAATTTTCCTAAGATATCATACATTTTTTTCAAGGTAAAAAAAAATTCTCAGGGGCTGCACCCCCAAACTCCCCCAACAAAAGTGTGAAGATTGTACAATAATTTCAGTGTACAATCTTCAGCACTTACACACATCAAAATAGACTCCACAACATAACAATTGTCTCCTTCACTTCTTTAGGGATAGTTTCAGGATGAGGAGACTTTTTTTGGGGGAATATAGCATGTTGAATATGAGCACGTTGTACACCTAGTATATCATTTGCAGAGTATTTTCCTCATCCTTGACAATCGTGGTAGTAATAATAGTTAGGTATATCGTTGAGGATAAACACACAATAGAGTTTTCTCAAAAATTATAATGGAACCTCATTGGTTTTACAAAGTGGTATATCAAATACCATCAACCATCAATCCCAAATATTATTTTTTATCAGATTATTCTTGCACCGGTGGATTGCAAAGTGTTTGCATGATAATGAAAATGTAAAATTGGTTCTAGGGTCCATGAATAATGTATAAATGAGGTATTTTGTAATTAGTTCATTTAGATATGAGAATTATGTCAAAGTGCTCACCTTAATGGAACTCAAAAACCAAAAAAATTGTTAGATTTTTTTATTAGTATGAACTCACAAATGTCCAAGGATTTAGTTAGCATCATAGCTTGTGACTGGTGTTTGTAAGGATCATGTAAAACCTTGTGTATAGAACTCTTTAATTAAAATGTGTGTTACATGCACATGAAATTATGAAGCACATATATTTTTCATCACTTATTTGGTGGCATAGCAAACGTAGCTACATATAATTTAAAACTATGATCTTTCAAACTCGTTATTGTGGTTTTTGATCCAAATAGTGTTTTATCGAGTTACATTTTGATCCTAACTATTAATGAGCCATTTATGCCATATCATATATTTCATATTTGAATACATAAGATGTTTGGATCAATATTCTAACCAATTGAATGGAATATCTATATAAACTCCCTTTTACTTATGAGACAGGCTTCTAGGGAGTTTATGATGGAAATAAATAACTTTTCCAGTAGAATTTCATAGTGGAATAATTTGTTGAAACTCTATAAAGAAGTTGTAATTTTCATTTCATATTAGGAAAATACTAGTATAAACATTATAATTATAATGTGAGTTATTATTATATTATTTGTAATTTATTTAGAGTGAATGAGGTGAAGTGATTTGTAGTAAAAATTAACATAGCTATTGTATGTGTGTAAGAAAGAATAGGTTTCAGTGAGAGATATTTGGAGATAGATTTGAGTTATTATTGGGATTGGGAGAGAAAAAGGTTAGCCTTAAATATTTGATTGAAGAGTCTCATTGAGCTATATATAGTATCTTTCTCTATTGTATGAATCTAGAATGAAATTGAATAAGATTATTAGTGTATTGTTTATTATCTAAATTTATTAAATGTATTATTATCTTGTGTAAATATATATATATATAAGTTTTCATTAAGTGGTTTTAAGCAAAAAAATTATCATTGTTATTTAACTTTAATATATTCACTAACATATTGCAACCATTAATCAACATCTCAGGCCATACGGATCTCATTGTCCTACATAATAAGAAAAAAACCATTCATTCATTGACTACATGTTTTGTACTAGTTGGTAGTAATTTTCAAGGGAGTGATATGATTGGTTAAAAACTTGAAATAGTTTGTATACAAATACCTTTCTACTAGGTTTCTAACAAAGTCAACTTGTCACTACAAACATGTGTTTCTAGGTTGGGCGTCTAACAAAGTTGAATTTTTTGAGATTTGTTCCTAGGTGTGTCATTTTTATTTAAGAATAAGATCTTATATTATTTTAACAAGTTAAATGCTGCATGATAATTCACAAAAAAAAAAAGGAATTATGAAAGTATGTCCCAAAGCCATAGAACAAACTAGGCATAAAAGCTTAGGAACAAGGGAGAGAAAAAAGCTTTAGTACATAAAAGACTAAAATAATTAAGCCACGACTGTAAATTTTTGTATTCCATTAGATGGTTGTTTATCATGATAACTAGAGTAATTTACCAGATTATGACACATCCCATTCTAAGCTAAGTTAGTTTTCTTCTTTAATCTCTTTAGGAGAGTCCTAAGAAGGAAAAATGATAAGCACTAACCTCGGAAACTTATATGATGGAGGAGGAAGGTTCCATCCAACGTGAGAGTGAGGCTTAGGCATATGAGGGTAATCCAAAACCATGTTGGCTAGGTAGTGGGGTATATCCCAACCCTAGTGGTGAGATGAATCAAGTGGAGAGAAGCTCCTCTAAGGAGGATGGTTGCGAGGGGAATGACGAGTGTGGCTAAAAGAGTGGCATTGGGAATGGCTCTGAAAACCACCACCTTGTTTCTGACTTCTATAACTCCCACATTATGAAGAGAAGCAAGAGAGGGATGATGTATCACATGAAACATTATAGGGGGTGTCACCATAGCGGCGCAGAAGCATTTGAAGATGTTCTACCTCCACCGCCACCTTATTGGCTTAAACTTGAATTTGAAGTAAGACATTTGTGAGAACCAATTTTTTTATAAATAAAGAAGTGATGATTGAAATGTGTATTATAAAACAAACAAATTTTCCTTTATTTCCATAACCGGACTAAAATATCCCCTCTAAAAGCATTCCAAATATGGGTAAACATGTGCAATGTTTGGGGATTGTCTCCATAGATAACATGATTCCAAGTGAACAACTCATGACAATAAGGTTGGAAGAATGAATGAATCCAATCCCATGCCCATTGGTATTTTTAAAAGTACCACAATAAGTGTAAGGGGGTTTTTAGATGCCCACATATGGGGAATTTCAGCACAATCACACCTAGTTGAATCAAGCACGTCCTAAGCGGGAGGCCTTGATTAAGAACACACCATAAAAGTATTCAATTTTGGGTTCCATATACGTGGACCAAACTGCATGAAATATCCTTTTCCATATTGATTGTGAGGAATGAATTACCCACTAAGTATTAATTTTATCCACCATGGTTAGATGTGGTGAAATCCATGCATAGCCTTGATTAGATGAATAATTCTAGAAAGGGGTGTCCACATACCACTTCCAATCCACCCACCAAGGAAAAAATTTAAGAATAGAAATACTATGGATCATGTGATATGGAAAAAAGGAACTGATATTGAAAAAAATGCTTTTCTGGAAGGGCCAATTTAAAATTTTCCTTGTGTGCTTGCTAGAGCAACCAAGATTGAGTGTGCTTCTAGAAAATATCTTAGATAGTGTAAATTTCATGTTTGAATTAGTGGAGTGTAGGTATACAAGGTACCTTTTCCAAACAACAATATTGATATTGAAACAAAGGGGACCACTACAAAGAGTGGATATTAAAGAAAATGTTGTCATGAAACCCATTTCCATTCCACAGAAGCCAAGGTTTAATTTTCTCCCAATCTTTCTAGATTATTTTAATCACTAGATTATTTTAATCACTTTGAATATAAAAATGGAAATGAGAAGATCAAAAAATATAATAAATATCAATGCAAAGTGTTCATAAGTAATGCCCTCTGTTATACCACGTTGTAAGAGTACCTTCCAAGCTTCCTTTTTTGTCTATTCTTGAACAATTCATTTGGTAGAAAGTTCTTTCTCTTTCTGCAGTATGTCAATAAGGACTAAGCCATGAAATTCCTTGGGAAAACACAAAGATACCCAGGAAAATCTATGAAATCCTTTTCCAAAGGTGTGATTTAACCAAAGGATTTCCTTCAAAAAAAATTCAAGCTTATGTATAAATTTCTTAAAAGGGACCCAGTAGGAGGAGTAATACACATGCATGGCTTTGAGAAATTTAGAGAGTATTTGGAATTTTCCCATTGTAAACACTATAAAATGCACCTTGCGCATAAGGTCCCTTATTTGAAAATACAAAAACCATTATGAAACTCAAGAAGCCCCAATAAATTAAATAACCCCACAAAATGGGGATAAAAGACAACTCACCACCTATTTAATAACGCTCACCCACTCACTTTTTATTATGTTTCATCATAGATACTCATTTCCATGGCCAATGCACATTGCACCCATGTGTTTCCCACTCTTTATGCACTCCAAATCTATAAAACCACACTCACCCACATCATTTCATCTTTCCTAATAACTCTTAGGCCATGACACTTTGTGCACTAAGACTATACTTGAGTTTCCTTTCTCTCTTGTTCACATATTTCGGTTTTCTAGGTCTTGAAGAAGTGAAATCGAAGAACACAAGAATTGACTAAAAGTTTTTGCACCACTATTCCAGAGACATTTCAACACAGGTGGGAATTGCAAATATGATTGGATTGTGATCTCCGTGTGATTTTTGGTGGATTGCAAATATAACTGTCTTGCGCTCTGAGTCGGGTTTACTTTTCATTCCATTTACTATTTTGTTGTTTTAAATTAATAAAATGTCTATTATTTTATTAAAATGGTTATATGTCTAACATTTGAAGGTACCCTAGCCACTAAAAACAACTAAAAATTTTCAAGTGTGCTTGTGTGTAGGTTTAGACTCAAATATAGAAGAGTTTGTACCCACTTTGATTAAAGAAAGAAATCACAATTTTCCTTCTCCTTTCAATGGAAACATAAGAACATATTTATTTAGTAGAATTGATTTGGAGATTTCATATTATATAATTGATCTTACAGGTGATCCAAATATAGGAATACATTATGGCGACCATAGTGGGACCATTTTGGTTGTGGGTAACTTTATTTCTTTTCTGAATCTACCAAGTGTTTTCTTTAGGATTTATTTTAGGTTTATTTTTACCATTTTTATAACATCTATTGTACATATAACATTTTGTTCTTCTAGGTCTGCTGAAAATCCAAAAAAGAAAAAAAATCAGGTTACAAGCTAGTGGTAACTATGACCGGGTTATGATTTCTCAAACACCAAAAACTTAAAATCTTGTTACAAGGAAGTCATAACTATGACTGTGTTGTAACTTTGTTCATGCAAAAACTTAAAAAAACATTCATTTTTCTTAAGGGAATGAACTAAATTTTTTAATATAGGTCAAATAAGGACAACTACATGTCCAAATAACTGGTGGAAGAGCATAGGCATAATCCCATAAACTCGTTGTGAGGATTACCACAAGAACCCAAAAGTAGTTGGCATATGGAGGGAACTAGACAAATAAATGGGTACCCCTGCCTAATTGAATAGTACACCTGTGAGGTTATAGAAAATTTTATCCTTAGTATTAGTCATGGTTTCATTCATTGAGCGGAGTAAAATCCATCTTTATTAATTAAGGGGTAAAGTAAAGCTAGAAACTAGAACCTTCTCTAGTGTACCATACTCATTTAGGTAATTCTTTATTTTTTACGAAGACAACCTTTTATAGGAATTCAAAAGATTGAGCCCATTTATTCCGTTTTGAGATAAACAAATGAAAAGGTTTTTAAGTCACACCCGTGACTATTTTTGTTCTTCACATACCCTTATCACGCTTTATATTTGTTTCTATCATCCACTCTGAGTTTTAAATATCCATGTCTTAGTCGCAACTAAGATCCCATATTTTTCCAGAATCAATTGCAACTATGAAAAACTTGTAATATTCAAAATCTTTTATTTTGCATCTTATTTTGACTCATGACTTATCCCAAATCCAGTCCCAACTATGAGTGACCGGTGATTTTCTATTCGTACCATCTTACTTAATTTTTTCCACTCATATTTCATATTCCTATTCATTTTCATTCCTCATGGCTTCTTTTCATTTCTCCATTCATTCACAATCTAATTTTCTTCACCAATACTTTTTTACCATATAGTAAATCTTCATTTCCAATCATTAGGGTGACTTCCACCCACACAAAATTATCACATCATTTTCAATGAGCCTATCCATCCCATGGTACTATGACATCCCGATCCACTGCATTTCAAACTTCCTACTTTTAACAAATTAAATGGCACCAATGACCCTCAACATCACTTACATTTCTTTCATTATGCATGCCACCTCATCTAACATGATGATGCTCTCCTCCAACGCACTTTCCCACATTCAATCATTTGTCATGCACTTGATTGGTACTCATGTCATCCATAACACAACCTTTATACTTTCACAACTTACGGTTACCTTTTTATCTCACTTCTCCATCCATATCGCACCTAAAGAAATGATCATTGACCTACACATGATTTTACAAACCCATAGTGATTCCCTTGTTCACTTTATCATGCATTGCTAAGATCTTGTTCACCACATTTCATTTCCCCTCCCACAATATGAGCTCATTGAAATATTTTCCAAAAGGTGTAATCCCCAACATATCACACCATTTACAAATTCTTCAACTATGCACATTTGATGAGGTCATACACATGGCATAACGCCTTGAGGATGTATATATTGATCATTCTCCCTCATTTCCACATGAGGCAATTCATCCATTACATACCACACCATTATACTCCCATGTTCACAATCTTATCCACTCAGATCCTTATCACACTTCATTACCTTCTATCCCCACATATTCACATTCATTACATGTTCCTAGGGAGTTTAGCTTCATCCAACCTCCTTGCAAATCCACTCCATTGACAGAGCCACTTTCTTCTCTTCTCCACAAGTTACTTGACACTAATCTCATCACTCTACCTCCCAAACCACCTCCACCATTGTGGGTTTTCTCCCAGGAAACATGTTCCTACCATCGTATTGACAGTCATTCAACTGACTCATGTCCTTAACTCCGCCATATCATTCAATACCTCCTTAACAAGCGGTAAATTACAATTAAGCCTCCATAGCCTCTAAATTTATCTACTAATAATCATCAAATCACTTCACATAATACAATTCCCACTTCTTCTCTTTGTGTCATATTTCCATCATCCAATTCATCTCTTCCCACTACATCATGCTCCCCTAATCACTCATTATCTACATCATCCTTGTATCAATCTACACTATCATGTACTTTTGCTTTAGACGTGACATCATCCCCATAATTTTCAGAGTCTTTCACTTTATCACCATATCTAACTAGTTATCCATCATCTCTCTCACCTTTTGATTCTTTCATGCCCATCATGTCCTCTCCTTCTTTACTTACTTCGATCACATACACTCTACTTATCACACCACTAACTACTCCACCTACATTTTTTCCTTCATCACATATGGTTCAAGGCATCACTTCACCTACCTTACTAAATTATTCCACATATGCCTCCCTCCCTTCCTAATCCCTAGTCTAAACACCATTTATTGCTTGTGGATACTCCATTACATCCTACACCATCTATAAAGGTTGTTTACACTCCTTTTTCATCTACGCCTTGTCACTTATGTATAGTTATTATTACATATCTTCATCGAAATTCACCTCCATGTGCACCCATTACTTCACCTCATATAGATATTTCTTCCACATCCATCTTCTTTCATCCATCCCCACTCATTCAGGCACCATTTTTATTATCATCTCCTACTTCCAGGTTCACCTCATCAATCACACCCACATGACCCTTTGTTCTTCCACATATGCAACATAAACATCCTCCACATCCCATTGCATCCCTATATCATTTTGTTTTTATCCCATATTCTCATTTATTTGATATTCCTTATTTCATAAATATTCTTATTCCATACCAATATCTTCCAATCAAACCCATTCATCTCAATACCACACCTTTAGCTCTCATGCTTCCCCTTGAAATCACCATGTTATTTACTCCTTTTGCAATGGATATCAACACTTACACCATATCTCATATCATTTTATCTTCTCCTATTGATATGTTTTCATGGCCTCCTCCGCCTAACATTATTTCATATTGTCTACACTAGACATCCTTCTTTTTTTCATCATCCCCACCATCGTCTCTTCCATTTAATACCATTTTATGGCTTGTATTTTGTGTCTTTGTTCATTCATAATTCATATCATCCCATAAACTAATTATTTATCTCATCTATCACTCGATTCTATGCATGATGTTTCTCATTCACATAGTCTTATACAAACCAGGGGGACTTTCATTTGTCATCACTACTACATTCTACCTACTTCGTACATTTTGTTTATCTTAATTATGTCTGGATTTGAAACACTCCTTAATTCTCTCAATATTTTTTTCTATCATCATTGGCGCATGTGCGCGTGCGCACACACACATGCACGCATGCGCACACGCACGCGCACGTGCACACACACACACACACACACACACACACACACACACACACACACACACACACACACACACACACACACACACACACACACACACACACACACACACACACACACACACACACACACACACACACACACACACACACACACACACACACACACACACACGCACACACACATACACACACATCCACACAAGTAGACATCATTCAAAAATAAAAAATATATACATATTCAAAGAAATTAAAATCAACAATGCTTTCCCATATCCGTTATTTTTCCATTGCTTCATTCATTCATATTTAATTCCATATTTCATTTATGGTTCATTGACATTTCATATCTTGGTTTATTTCAAATATTTTAGTGCACACTTTTTTTTATCTAATTTTCACATTTTGGGAGTCAATAGTCTCCACTACATTTTCATGAAGTTGGTATTTCCTTACCTGGTGAATTAAGAACTACTATTCTCTTAGAGATCCACATAATGTTACACACTTAAGAAATTGTCTTGAAGACTCCATGCCATTATTTGTGGATGCTTACCAAATGTCATCTCCATCACCACTTCCACTCCATCCATAAAACCACTAGTGGTTCTAAACCCCTTGGAAGACCAAGAGATTTGAATATCATGTGAAAAAAAATCATAACAAATAAGAGAAAAATTCAAAATCCAAAAGAAAAGATAAAAAACATCAATATCAAAAAATCTCTCAGGGGTCTCTCCAACAACTCTATCGGGGCTATGGACACATTGATGACAGTAGAAAAATGTTATGACTAGAATCATATGTATCTTTGTTAGGGCTATAGATACCTTGTTGGTAACATCTCAGCAATACACAACTTAAAATATCCTTCCATTCCACCTATCACCCATCGTTTGTTTCACTCACACCTACATTTTGGTTTGTGTTTTCACTCAATGTCTCATGGGTCTTCACTTTAAGCAGAAATTAACTCTAACGATCACACACGGGATCTATATAGATGTGCATGGCTATTATGCCTTTTATAATCTAGACCTTGTTCAATATTCTACTTTAGTTCACTCAATGTTTCATGTATCATGTATTCGAGATCATCATGTGTTCACAAACACTTTGTTTCAAACCATATTCATATGCAACCATAACACTTCCACTCTTTTCACAATCATGTCCATACAAACACATCCTTCTTGCAATGTTTTTTCTACCATTTCATACTCCACTACAATTTGGAATGAAAATCCTCAGGAATCAACTACCTTCTACGTACTTTTATGTTATTTCTCCTTTTTATATCATTTAAATTGTATTATTTTCATTCCTTATTGTGTAATTAATTATTATCATTTTTTAGGTCATTGCATCTTTCTTTACTCCCACACAATCTTCACATTCCTACTTTTCACTTCAAACCCACCTCACTACCTAGTCTCCTCCTCCTGAGCTCAACTCACCCAAGGAGTCACCATAGTGGATTTCCAAGGCACCCCTACCTAGCAAATCCCATCTTTCCTTGCTTGTTATTACCCCAGCTAAGTCACACCTATGACTCAACCTCATCCCATCCACCCCATCACTTCCCATCTCAATGATACCACACACCCTACACCACATTCCTTTCATGATTCACTTTTTCTTAAATGTCAAGCTCCCCATCACCAGCTTCCTAGCTCATTGTATGAGCCCATCTTGTAATCCCTTCCCTTAGTCACGGGTGTGACCCACCTCCTACCCTATCTCACCTATTAGTTTACCTGATCCACTCGTCCAACTCACCTAGTTCACCCATGGCTCTCTCAGCTCACCCAAATTGACTTTTCCTCATCAAAATGCAATAACTAAACTCAATATTGTCATTCCATGAGATGCCACACTTGTATACATATGATTCATTATGTTTTCATTCACACATCACTGGGGAAACCTTGTCGTTACTTTCACTTACAATACCTTCACTAAGGTTTGTTTTATCTCATCATTAACTACCACTTTTCATGTTGTGTTACACTGGGGAAACATGCAACTTCAAAAACTATCACTTGAGGGGGTAGTCACACATATAACCCTTCTCATATTATTCTATGAAAAACAATAAACAATCATCAATAAACTAATTCTATAGTATCTACCTCATGAAATCAACCTATCAATCCCTTCACTAACTCCAACTAAAGTGGCACATCGATTGCATTTCCAATTTCCTTTCCATGCAGTCAACCATATAATCCCATGACTACAACAACCACCATCATAGTGTTAGACGCATCTCGTCTTCATTTTTTAAGCTACATATTTCCTTCTGCAACACATAGCCCAAAAGGGACAAAATGTAGACACTATAAAATACACCTTGAGTAAAAGGCCCCTTATTCGAAAATACGAAAAAAATTATAAAACACAAAAAGGACCAAAAAAAAAAATAACCCCACAAAATAGAGATAAAAGACAACTCACCACTTATTTAATAAGCCTCACCCACTCACATTTAATTCATTCCCATCACACTTACCCATTTGCATGCCCAATGCACATTGCACCCATGTTTTCCCATTCCACTATACACTCCAAATCTATAAAACCACTCTCACCCACATCATTTCATCTCTCTTAACAAATCTTGGGCTTTGAATCTTTGTGCACTAAGGTTATACTTGAGTTTAATTTCACTCTTGTTCACATATCTTAGTTTTAGAGGTCTTGAAGAAGTGAAAGTGAACCATAATTGAATGATACAACTTTTTAGAAAACTCTTCTAGCGACATTTTAACATCACTTGGGATCACAACTATGATTGGCTTGTGATCTCCATGTGATTTTTTGTGAATCGTAACTACGAATTTCCTGCTATTTGAGTTAGGTATACCTGTAATTTCGTTTATAGTTTTTTAGTTTACATCCATAAAATGTGTTTTTGATTTAATTTAATTCAAATTAAATCTAAATATTGCAGAGTCACTATTGAAATAAATGGTAAAGTACAACAACAACATAAGCAAAGTAACATTTAAAATATGAAACCCTAAGAAAGAGAGGGAGATAGAGAAACTTATATTATATCCACGTAATATGGAACTAATTTGGGTAGGGAGAAGTGATGAAAATAATTCAAAAACATTTTTATTGATCTCTGTAAATTTTGGAGTTCATGAACAAGGCTATACATTGGCGCCTGTAGCAAGACATAAGCACCTAGGCACTGATGAATGGATCTGGGCACTCATGACCACATAAAATCTTTAGATCTAATTTATGTTTTGTTACAAGGTCTTCTCGATTATTCTATGTTTATTTCCATATATTCACACTATGATCACCGTACATACCTATAACCTTCAAAATATATGTTCACTTACACAAACACACAAACCACATCAAACCTAAAAAATAAAATGGATAATGGGGGGTCAGATTGACCCCAAAAGTCACCCCGAGAGTGAAGTTACAACTGAGAAATGTACTACATCTTACACTCCATGTAGTTCTTGTGAGTGTGTGTAAAAAGAGTTTCCTAAGATGCCATTGTGTAAGTTGCACTTGATAGTGGGTTTTAGATAGAATGCAGTAATGTAGTAGAATGTGTAGATGGAATAGAATGAAATTCCCCTTCCTATGATGTGTACGTAGAATATGCAACCCTTGTCCCTTGAATGGATGCCACATGGATGCCTTGGAGTGCTTTAGATTCCTTTTGAATGCAAGATTATGTGACGATAGTAATTCTTAGTGCTTAGTCCTTGATTTTGAAGACATAACTATGTATTTATATGATTCCTTTGTTTGAATTTCATAATACACAACTGGAAGGTTGACCCATAAGTGAAAAAATTATTAAAAGATAAAAGAGACCAAAAGAGAGTGAATAAGATAAGAAATGGTCAGGGGCTCCCAGAGGGGACATAAGCATTGGGGTGTTGTTGTCCTGACTGGGAACTATTTTCCAAAGCCAAGAAAGATAAATAAGTAAAATTATGAATGGGAAATAGGGTGTGTAAGACCAAATAGAAAATAAGAAACAAAGAAAAGAGGCCAAATATAGTTTTCAACCACTAGTTTTATTTCTTAGGAATCATGTAAATGATAGTATGCTTTTAGGATCTAGAAACGTACCCAAGTGTGAGTATTTGTGTCTAAAGTGTTATCTCATTAAAAGGGTTAGGTATGTGGTCGAGGTAGGTCCACTAACCACAAAAAAAAACTAAGATTTTTTAAGTGTGACTGTATGCAAGTTTATCTTCATATGTGAACGAGTTTTTACACAGTTTATTCAATGAGAGAAATCACAATTGTCCCTCTCTTAACAATAGAAAAATAATCCCATATTTTTTTACTAGCATCGATTTGGAGATTTCATATTAACTAATGCATCTTTCAAGTGATCCAAATCTAGGCATACACCCACTAAAGATATCAGCTTGTTGATCCATTAGTCTAATTTCTTGGCCATGCGCCAAACAACATACTAAAATGGTCAATAAAATAAGGTGGAAAGTATTAAAAAATATCTGCATCAGTTAAATAATCAAAATAGGAAAATAAATATGAATGAGGATGCTAGAATTGGGATAGATTAGACTGATGAAATATACAAGAAATTGAACTCCCTGGATAATAGACTTGGGAAATCTAAGGATAGACACATTCACAATATGGCCATCTTCAAAGCTATATGTTATTTTCTTGATAAAAATAACATATGATGAGTGGAGTCCCTAAGGACATTTAGCTTATACAAAAGGAAAGAAACCAAGTCATCTCACAGCTAAATGTAAATGACCCCACACATGTCACCAATCTGGTGCTTTTTACCTTTCTGCAGATGATCAAATCAAGAATTGATAGGGCTTCAAAGAAATAACACCTTATGGGTAGGCTGGATGCGATCAAGTTACTATTTTTTTGTTAATATGTTGTTTAGTTATAGTTTTATCCATGTCTTGATTTTTCTTAGTAGTTTCTCTTTTGACTATTGTTGGAATTATTGTAATATCTAGATTCAGATCCTTTTTTACTACATTTTCATATTTATCTAGTTGTTGAGCCTCTTTTGTAACAGGGTATAGTCCCTTCAAAACTATTTTCCATTAATTAAAAAAACCAATGTGTATACATAAAGTTCAAGCCCATGAGTATTGTTTATTTTGTATAAGTTCTTTATTATTTTAAATTTAATTTTGCATTATTACTTTTTAACTAGTTTAATTTTTGAGTTACAAAATATAGACCACTTTTTGTAAGTATTTTCCATAATCAAGTCAATAGAATTGTGTGTCATACAATATGTCAAAAATATATAAATTATGTTTAGGTGAATACAAAGATTATTATTTTTTAATGTGATATTTTGTTTGTAAGGAAGTGTTTTCAGTTATATATGATGTCCTTCTTGTCTGGTGGTTTATTAAATATGAGCCTTAAATTCATTTTTCTAAGGAAATTTTTTTATGGAAGATGATGTCTTGTGTCATTATCTTGTTCATTTCTTAAAATGGACATTCCATTAGAAAAAATCACTAGTATCAATTTTCACACATAGAAAGTCAAAATTCAGATGCAATTAATATTCACTTGTGGATAATATTGAGTGGGAAAGAAACATAACTGATAGATGTAAAAAAATTAGTGAAATATAAAAGCAGAGATGATAAGGCCATAGATATTTAACAACACTATGTAGATTTAGAAAAGACATCCATAAAATATATGAAAATTTGAATAGGTTGTTTGCTGTTAAAATAGATAATGTTAAATGTTTTCTAAAGTTGCACTTATTCAAATTAAAAATGAGAGAATGGGATTTTATGTCTAGTCATATAAATGATCTCAGATATCTCATGAGGGAAATAGTAGAAGTTAAATCTCCAGTTGATGACAAAGGTGGAAAAGGAAATTTTTTGAATAATTGTCTTCCAAATGAAACAATATTTTTGTCACTCTTTTCCTTGAATTATATCTCAATATCTATAAGATATGATCTCATCTCTCATAAAAGAACAAAAAATGGAAATTTTAGAAGATGTAGTATAATAAATTGTGACATACTCAAAGAAAAATCATAAAAAAACAAAAAAATACCAAGGATGTTGAATGTTTTTATTATAAGGGAAAAGGAAAAACATCTTGGAATTGCAACATTTGAGCTAATGATATACTATAAAGAAATCTCAAAACCAATGAAGCTAATGTAATTATAGAAGATGAAATAAGTACCAAGGAAGAACCGATGAATGATGACAATATTTATAATTTTGAATACTTTCTATAGTAAGTGATTACCATTCTATTGGAAGATGGAGGAAAACAAGGAAGGAAGTCAAACAATGACATCTTGTTAGCCACTAGTGATGAGGTCACTTCAGATCTAGAGGTACGCATTTTCAATTTTCGATTCGGTCTGTTTTCTTTCCATTATATTGTATTTTCCATGTTCCTATTTTTGTGCTCAATATTGGAAAGATGCATATTCAAAAGAATATTTTTTAAAGGGTAGAGGAAGAATTGGAGTTAAAATCAACATTGATGGTTTTTCATATAGTTATAAGCTTTAGAAATATGGATCATTCAAAATTCGAGAACCCATGGAATGAAAATGGTCCCACGAATTTCACAACTATTCCTTCATAAGTGTAAAGAGACAACTTAATGGATTTATACCTCATATAAGGGATGTTTTCATAGAGAAGCTACATTGGGATATATATGATCTTCTCCCATGTTCACACTAATGGAGGGGAGAATGTTATGAAATGTTATTAAGAATATTAGAATTATAATGTGAGATATTATTGTATGAGTTGTAATTAAGTTAGAGTGAATGAGGTGAAGTAAGTTGTGATTAATAGAATATGGAAATTTTATTAAAATGTGGAAGACATGATTTTTATAATGATATACAATGAAATACATATGCTAGGAAATTTATTTGATATAATTATGAAATAAAATGATAGAGATGGGGCCCTTACCTTGATTTCACTTATCCCGAAGTGTGTCCAGACTTGTAAAATCAATGAAAGAGGAAATCAGATTATCACAATCAAACTCATAAAAATGTAGAAGTTCTGGAAATGCCTAGAGTGTGGCACCTAGAAAGGGGCAAGGACATCTCTATGTGCCTTAGACATACTTTTGGCACCTACAAATACTCAAACCCTCAGTAAACCTCCTTCATAGGGTTGAGAGATATTTTTTTCTTTAACCTTTGGTTGTTAGTATGTCGCACAATGATTTTCGATATCGCTAATAGCCTACACTGAAATATTGACTTGCAAAACCCTTAAGAGTGCATCAAATCCTAATAAGAAAAGAATGTAAATGAGGTATCAGATTGTCCTCAACTGTCAACTAGTAAACTTACGACTGATCGTTAAACTACATTTTATACCTAATGTAGTTCTATGTGCTTGTGTGTGTAATATTGCTCCTAGGTTAGCCTCGTGCCAATGATGCCAAGATAATGGTAAGTAGCCAAATAGAATGCAAATGTGTGGGATGGAAAAAACCAATTCCCATTCCTATGCAGTTTGTTTGATATGTAGATAGATAGCCCTTGAAAGAAATTTTCTTCCCTTATACTGGTATGTATGTTGTGTTTATATAAGGATCTATTTCTTGAATTTATACATTAATGACCCGACATGCCAGCTAATACCTTAGGATATGAGTGGGAAAATCCAAAATACAAACCTCAAATTTCAAAAATAAGATAAACAATAAAGAGGACATGGGCGCTCAGGATGGACAAAAGCACGTGGGCGCTAGTGTCTAGTCCTAGGTGCTAGTGTCCATAAACAAATAATGAAAAATATGTGAAGACTAGGAGGTAAGGATGCCTGTGACCTAACTGGAACTAGGTGTATGAGTGAAAAATGTGAAATATCAAAGAAATAGAAACCAACAACACAAATGGATGGAGTAGGAAGTGTGACATTAGTGTAGACACCCAAAATTGGGACGACACACTGTAGGTCCCCTTTTATTACATACCGCATTTCCATGACCCCTTTCTCATATTTATATTAATCTAATCACCTATATTAGATTAATTTTTACATAACTGATCCACCTCACATTAGACCCATTCCAAGCCCATTTAACGACCAAGTCTGAGTCATCACTCCCCCTAACCAACTGAGAATTATTCTAAACCTAATATTAATTGCTTACTACATCTCCCACCAATTTCCCATGTGATTGAATTAGAATCAAGAGTCCTAACATAGAAACATTCTTGACTCATGCCAAAAGGGAGGGAAAAGTTTATTTTTAGAAAATAAGACTATTTATCTCTAACCGACGCTAGTTATTCCTTAGCTGAAACTGGTCAAGGAACTATCATCAGTTCCTTTAAATAAGCATTTTCAAATTCTTTCTTGGGTTATTCTTTTGGTTGACATTCTAGGATCTTCTTTGGCATTCAATCAACACCCTGACAATCAACTACACACAAGAGCATCAAACTCTCCACCAATAACATATCTACAACTTCATAGGCTTGAACCATTTACACAGAGAAGCACCCAACCTTTAATGTCGTGGCACTGGATCTTAGCTTGTCTCTCCTACATAGACCCACTAACAACCACCTTCTACCAATCTCTGGATCTCTGATAATTATTCTTAACCAAATTATTGATTTCATTATCCTTGGTTTTAGATCCTTTATCTTTTTATAGTCATCTCCTTCCTCTCTCAGATACCTTCCATAGCCCATTCACCTAACACACTACCAATCCAAATCACTTTACCCTTTCAACCACTCCTTTTCCTCCTACTAATTCTTCACCTAAATTACTACACCCAGCCTAATACCTCCCAATACTCGATGCAATCAAAGAGACCCAAATCAACCTCCTTTCTACCTTTGAAACTCAATTTCCCCTACTGTGATCTGTTACACAACCAATCCCAACTATAACAAGTGACTGGCATCGGCTCCCCAACTGGCATCATTTTTTGTGTATGCCATTTTCCCCTCATACTAGCAGTTTCATTCCTCCACCCAGAACTCTCCAAAACCTCCCAAGACTTCACTCAGACCTTCTTTCTACCCTCTTTCATACCTATAGACCCTGATAGCTGACCATTCTCCTAGATTTAATCTTATATTTGTAATTTAGATTAGATTTAGAATAGTGTATTGTGTGAGATACCTAAATCATATAACTATGATAGGAATTTTCATTTCATGATATTTATTAGCATTAGTTTTTATTAAGACGTGGATTGACAACCTTTGAGGAAGCATCCCACTTACTGGATCTAGATCACGCTAGGCAATCCACTGACCTATGCTATTAACTCTATTTTTTGGTCTTGTTTTTCTTCTCAAGTAGTCCTTCTAAGAAGAAAAGTATTTCTCTACAATCGGCTTGGTCTTTAACAATGGTGCACAACCTCTTCATGACCTCCACGTATTCCTCACATACCTTACCTTTACCTTTTAAATCATTTTTTCATACGGTACTCCTATATGGTGAAAAATTTTAGCATGACTGGTAGGACCCTCATCATTTATGGGTTGTTTATATTCATTATTATTACATTTCTTATTGTTTCCTTTCTAAAATATTCATTAAATCTCTTGATGGTAGCATTCTTTCTTCTATTTTCTCTAAAAGTCACATTTCATTTGCTATAAATTAAAACAAATCATTATTTCTTCTTTCTTACTTGCTTTAGTGAAATTCATACTCTATTCCTATTCAATCTTACTTTCATCCAATCTTAATACTTTGATTTGGGTTTTAAATTGTTCCATTGCATCATATGTATTCTTGGATTTAGCTCACATAGTCTAATTAGCAATCAAATATAACAAGGCTCATTACCAGATGATGATTGGATAATTAAGCATAGTCCAATTTTGCGTACACTTTTCCAAATCACTCAAACAAAAAACACATTTCTTAAACATTCCCCAAATCCCAGGAAGAATTTATCAAGGATTTAAACACCCATTGATAGTGGGCCCTGACAGGTGTTCTATCTAGATTGTCATATAAGAGCTTGGACGTTATGTACCGAAAGGTATATTGAGGATTCCCCCTACCAAAACATTCCTAAAACCATCAATAGTTTTCTTCTAGGTACATTATATCCACTCCTTTCTATATATTCATGGTTAGTTCTAAGGCTTAATCCATCAAAACACTAAAATAGTATTCCTAGGATAACGTGTCTATTAGATTTTACTTGTTGGATTTGTGACTTTCTTTCTTGTCTTCTGCTATTTGAGGTCTGAGATCATATTTCATCACTTTTATTTCTTTTTTTCACACTCAGACATCAAAATCAATTAATTCTGGTTCTCTGAATGTGTTGGATTTGAATTGGTATACATAACCTAGTTCTCATCTTCTTTTGACCAAAATCTTGCTTAGAAATTTATAAAAATTTAAGTTTAAAACTAATATGCCCTATCGACATTGGTTCAAAAACTGACATCAGTTATATCGTCTTACTAGCATCAGTGCACTCACTAGTATCAGTGTCTATGTTTTTGATTTTTTTGTCAAAAACAACGAGGTAATTTCACTTTCCATACATTTTTTAAAAGTCTATTTCTGAGTTTCTTTCATTTTTATAGATCCTAGAGTACCTATTTTCCATCCTTCAGAATGGTTTGGAATCTGAAACAAGTGAAAGCTCTTGATTTCCATTTAATTTTTATACGTTTTCATTCTATCCCTTCTTCACCTTCCATTTCATATCGAATGGATCCTAATTCTTCTGTGAACATACCCGTAGGTGATGAGGAATTCACTAGATTACTTGATCATAACACCAAGGCCTTACAACATTACCTTTATAATTCTTCCAGCCGTGACTCATCAAGTCAGACCCTTTATGGAATGCCCACCATTTCTACTATCTCTTCCATATCGGGGAATGTTAATGTGGCCACCCAAACTACTCTAGTGTTTCCTAATCCTGTTTCACAACCACCTAGTTCTCACATAACCTCTACATCCTTGACATATTCTCTCCCACCAACATCTATAGTACCCATATCCACTTCCCCTATTATATCATCATTAGTAACATATTTACATATTCCTACGCAACTGTCGGTTGCATCGACCTCTTCCAATCCATTTCAGAATTTGGTGCTCTCTATTCCCCAAACTCTTCCACCCATCACCATGAGAATCTTTCCACAAGCCCCTCCTAATTCCACCTTACCTCAAATGAAATTGATCACCTCAATTACATATTTACGGTATATTCCCTCCTTGTCTACTAATTATGATATAAGTATGTCTCAATTCATGTCCTTGGCACCACCACATATTGGTATGCCTTTTATGACTTATTCTTCTTATCAAGCCCCTTATACCTTAACGGGAATCCATCAATCAAACCCCACAATGGATCTCATTCAAATGATGATGGATAAAATGCAGACACTTAAGGTGTTAGTTTCTGGGTCTTGTAATGTCTTAACATATGATGAGATTTGTAACAAAACCATCCATCCCTCTATACCTATTCATCCATATCCCACACAATGGGAAATATCTAAATTTAACTGCTTCAACAATAAGGAGTACCCACAACAGAACTAGCATTCATTTAGAAACTCTTGTTACCTAATAAGCCATGATGATGCCTCACTCCTTTGTACATCTCCCCTACCCCTATCGATACCTACCTTAGACTGGTACAATTATTTTCCCAAGCACTAGATCTTTTCCTTTAATCAATTGGTGTAGACCTTTCTTGATCACTTTTTGATACACAATTCTAAAAATATATCTATCACATATTTGTATTCTATTCATCAATATGAAAACGAATCTATCACTAATTTCATCACACGGTGGTGAAGCCTAATGAATCAGATTTCCTTCTCTCTCCTAAAACCTGAGATCATAGAGTTATTTAAGAGGGCATGTTCTAGACACATTTCCTCACCTCTTCAAGTTCAAACATTTTTTACTTATGAAAAGGCTTTTACCATGGCTAGGAAGCTTGACATCTGCACCTTTGAAGAAGATAAACTAAAACTACATAATAAAAATGTTGCCTTAAATTCAAATGATTCTTCTTCCAAACCACATAACAACCATCCCAAGCCAAAAGGATCTAATAACACGGTAGTTCTAAAATCTGATCCTTCTCATCTAGCTAATCAACCAAAACCTCCTTCTAATCTCACTAGTGTAAAATTTTCAATATTAGTATGTATTGGAGATCGAATAATATTGCCCCTTTTCTTTGATTAATGCCTCTAATGTTCGCATGTCTAATTATTCCACTTTAAAATATGTTGAGGGGAAAATTCATGACTTGGACCATGAGGGACCCTATATATATTTTTGTAAAACCCCCTTTTTAAAGTTGAGGGTCGTAAAGGTTATAGAAAATTTCCGTAAAATTTACGGAGGGATTAAGGAAAAAATTTGGGCACCACTAAATGGGAAGCCCCTACGGAAGATGAGAAGAATATCCACGTGTTTCCTTGGCACACTTTTGAAAAGGAATAGAAAATCAGGAATCCCTCAAGTTACGAGCATTCACCACATGGATTATTCACGGAAAGGAAGTTCCAGTAAGTTGAAAATGCAGAGAAAAGGGTAGGATGTAGATGTTTCCATGTGTCACTGAGGCACAATTTGAAGAAAGGAAAGGCCTGTAGAGGGAAGGAAATCCCCACAAAGTGATGTTTGGATTTTTGTAGCTCATAAGTGTTACGAACTAATAAGACAATGTGAGGATAATTGCAAATCACCATGAGATGAATCGTCTATTCTAGATGAGTTGCAAAAATTTTAAGATGATGCAATACATTAAGAGGTTGAGGAAAAGTGCATAATTGTGAACCATTGAAAACAAAGTACTAGTTTCTTTTCATTACCAACAGTACTAAGCTAAGGATTTTGTAATGTGGAAATAGAAAAGATTGCATATCAGAAGGTGAAAATATGAATGTGACATCATTTGAAATTTATCTCACATATATTTCAAAATAGGGATTCTATAGGGGCCCTAACTCATGGTAAAATGGTCCATTTACATAACTGAAAACAAAGGCATAAGAGACAAACATACTACTCAGAGACCTCTCACTCCATCACAAGCTTTCCCTCCTATAAGACGTAATTTATTTAGAATATTATTCTTCATCAATACAAATTCATCAGATCCTTGTGCTATCTAGATAAACATGATAGACCTTGCTAAATCTTGCGACATCCCCATATCCATTAATGACTCAAGACTCATTTGAGGTTCATGCATGATCTTCTCCAGCTAAATATTCTTTTTATAGGAAGAGACCCAGTCTAGAAGATCCATGCCACCTGTGAATAATCTTGTCTTCCCCTTCCCTTTGTGAATGGCATTCTTGTTGAGAATAGGCTGAGGAAGAATGGCTGGAGTGGTTGGAAGACCAAGGACTACATCACGGGGATATAAGGAACAAGAGACTTTGAGCTAGATTCTACTTTCCATATCCTTGAAAAGAGAGAGTGCTCTCTGTAAGAAAGGATTGGATGAGGACCTGAGAGGCCATGTCATGATGAAGGAGCATAACACTTTGAGCAAGAGTGGACAACCAAACTACAAACCTACCCATATTATCCTGAGCAGAGGATATTTCTTCTCTTGATATTAAAACAAATAAGGACAACTCCTCTTATCCATCTAAGATAATGATAAGGGCTGAGAGATTTATTCACCCTTTCTCTTACCCATAAATGATACTAGCATTGAACTTGGTTATGAGGGTTTAAGTCTCATCTTCCCCTTCTCTAGAAAGGAAATCCAATTCTCCAATTCATCCACCTTGTAAGAAATGGTAGGCGCAGTGTCAATGGAAGATTTATCGTATAACACATAAGATTTCTTGGGAATATCCTTTAATACAAATTATTCATCACTTAGGAATGGAAACTGAAATTCAATTTTCCTAGACACTTGGGGCATCATCTTAATCTAGAATTTCTTCAGGTTTTTAGGAGTCTTCAGATGTTCCCATCAAAAGAGGTGAAATTACATGAATTAGAAGGATGCAAAGATAGGAGTGATCCTAATTAACCATAAGAGAATTGTGATTCAGACTTGTTGATAAGTCAAGGGCCCTCTAGTCTCTCCTACACATTCTATGTCAAACAGGGCCCTAAAAAAATCTTCATCAGAACCACACAAGTTGAAGATTTAATTAAAATCTTCTAATGAAATTTCCTTCAAACTATTTTCCATAGGTACTCTCACCATGTTTCCTATAGAAGGTAGTAAAAGCTTTCCTCGCTTAAAGGATAAGAAAAGTAATGCATCCTAGTGATGGGATAAAGATGGGTTTTATAGTAGAAGTAACACAGATTGATTAGATTGAAAGAAATCATTTTCATCTGATGAGGAAAGATCCTGCTTAGTTCGCATGAGGATAAGTTAGAGGTTGAATTTAATCCGAAATAATCATGGTTGATGAATTAACTTTATTTGATGAGAACCATGTGGGATAGTTGAATCAAGAAAATGTGAGAAGGAATGCATAGTACCAAAGGTGTATTTTCGGATAGTAGATGAAAAAGCATCTGTCACCTTAGGTCACCTCAAAGTACTCAAAGGATATCAAAAGAAACTATTCAATCAATAGATGGAGGGAATCATGAAAACATTAATCATAAGTAATGACATGGTATTCTATACATATATGATAAGAGTACAATGAAGGAGGACTGTACTCTTCACACCTGGCAGAGCTGGAAAAAGTATTTTCTTAAAAAGTGTCATTGATACACCTAGCATTTTGAGAAAGTAGAATATACTTTTGAAAAATCCATGTTTTTTGGGGGAAAATAAAAAGGAAAAATAGGAATGGAATTGTATAAAGGCGATGATAACCCTCTCGCAAAATGGAGGTTACAATTTTTGTGAAATTGGAAAGAGAAAAGAGAGAAGAGACTGAAACAAGCCATTTTTCCAAAAGACTTTTCTGAAAAACCTGTTAATTTCTCAAGATGGTTGCAAGTGTACAACCATTGACAAGCATTGAGACTATAAATGAAACTTTCCCTTACTGATGAATTTGACGAGATCTAAGTTAATTGTGTTAATCCTTAGCATTGTTGTGTTTGCTTTTAATTCAAAGATATTTCAAATAGTTATTCATTTTCTTGTCACAATTTTATGTTAGAAATTCCTATGAATCACACAAGATCTTATCCTTGTGGTAGTATTGTGGCATTTTTAAATGGATTGTGAGAAGAACTTTCATTTCACCACACAATAAACAATGTAAATTCACTTTACTTCCATTTTTCTGATACATATTGTTTTTTAGTATATGAGTGTATCTTAGGCATGATGGATCAGGAATTTCTGATGTTTATTTGAGTCTTTGACATTATCTCTTATGTTAAATTCTCAAAGAATGTGGGAAACCATGCATCTTTGGGCTTCCATGGGTTCACGCCTTCTAGTTAAAGGTTCATTGTTAATTGTTTGAAGTGTTGTTATCATCTTACTTGGAAGATTTCCCAACATTTGTTAAAAGTTCCTAATAATCTAGTATAATCAACTTTATCCTACTTAACTCCCTAACAAAATCCATCTATAAATGATAAATCCTACAAGACTTAGCCCTGCTTGCACTATTTTTCCATAAATGCTAGGGAGATTTGTTGAATTTACCCATCCCTTACTCAAAACATGTAGGAGCAATTAGGTTTTATTGTTTTCTTTAGTAACCTAAACCTTTTTTAGAAGATATGTGCATTCTCTAGTGTGAAAACTTGTGAGAGTTATATTATGTTGCATTGACCATGTCTTCTCAAGGTTTTCTTTCCAAATCATATAAGGAAATTCAAATATTGGGTATCCATTACAAATAAATGTTACAAAATGGGTCCTCTCACCCTGGTTGAAGGCACAACCTAAAGTAGGAGGGTAGGTCATACCCTCAGCATAGTTCTATCCAATTTCTCCAAGTTCGAGTGATAAAGAGTCAGTTAAATATGTCCTCGGCTACAAAACGACTAAAATACTGATCTATATGTCTCTAAGCATCCTTCTCTGCCTATTGATGTTGCTCAACTTTTCAAATGGAGAACCATTTTGAGTACCAACACTGATATGGTATCACTGGCGGGGACTGTTTGTGCAAATACATATACATGTTGACCTTTGGTAATGATTCTTACATGTTTAGATGAAAATACATTGTTTAAATGTTATCCTTTGTTAAGATTTGTAAAGATGGTGTGAGATCAAAAGTTTATTGTGCAATATTTCCTGGTTTAAGGGAATGTTACACTAGATTTGTATTGCTAGAGATAAATATTGACAAAGGATGATCAAATCTGTCAAGCTTTCTATAATTTTCATATTGATAGACACTTGACAAGTTACTTACAGTGCTTTAGCACATCTGAGGTGAAATTCCTTGGTGGCGACTTTGTGTTTGTTTGAATTTTTTGAGAAATACCGGTGTCTTAATATTTTTCAAGTGATATTTTTGTTAATATTGCAAAGCAGGATGGAAGAAGCTTTTTATTTCATAAGGATCCTACTAAAAGATTGTTTCCAGAGCTTGGGAAAACAAATCCAAAAAGGAGAAAAATATAGAAAGCATTGGGGGATTAAGAGTCGATAGAAAAGGTAATACCAGTCATGGAAAGTGATCAACCTATAGTTGAGGATTATATTATATCTTCAAATAATTCAGAATCAAATAGTCCTCGTATTAATTTAAATACTCCAACTAGTGAGGGGTAATAATTTGTATATGGAATAAGTTTCCCTCATTTATTTCCTTCATCACTCAAGACTGATATGGGTTTTTTTGAAAATGATTCACTCGAGCTTATTTAATTTTAAAATCATACACATATGTCCCAAATACCCTAGGTCCCACACTGTCTTAGTCCTCTTGTAGTATCACCTCCTTAAAATAACATGGCTCATCCGCCACCTAGACTTATTTTTTTTGTCAACACATTTAGACCAATAAATTTTTGAGACATGGTTGGATATCCTAATGGTGTGCCACAAGATGTAAGAAATAGGCTACCTAAATTTTAGGGAAACAATTCCATCTCTGGTGACCATTATTTGACGCTTTATGTAAATATGATGGAGGATTTTGAAATAGAACATGAATACGTATATATAAATTTGTTCATTCATACTCTTGAAGAAGATGCGCATGATTGGTACAAATATTTTCCATATTACTCAATAGATTCATAGACTAAGATGAAGAATGCTTTCAGATTACAATATGGGGATAAGACAAACCCAAGGTTCTTCTTTTCTTAATTTGAGAATATAAGGAAGAATCCCAATGATTCTGTCTAGGATTTCAATACTAGGTTCAATAAGACTAAAAATAAACTACCTATAATTTTGAGGCTTATTAATGAAACCTGCTTAATAAAGTACTCTTATGCTTTTGAAGAAAAAGTTTCTTACTATTTGAGATATCAGAACCTTGGAACTTTAAAGTAGGATTTTACAACAGCTTTGCAGATCAAAAAATATATATTAAGGCAACTGGAAAACCACCTAAGAGGGAGGGTGTCAAATTGATTAATCCTTATATATCTTAGTCAAACAAGGTAATGGATCTGGAGGAGGTTGTGAAAACTTTAGCTGGAGTAGTTAAAGAAATATCTTACAAGCTTGCCAGAGCAGAAAAAGGAATAGTACAAAGCCCTCAAGGTCAACACAAACCATAAGGCCAAGATAGATTTGGAAATCATCTTATGAGTGATCACATAATATATGAAAAAGGAAAAGGACCCATGGGGTTAGGAAATAAACAACAACAACCTAGATAAATATACACATTCCTGATCCTTTGACTGCTAGAGTTTCTGTGGTGGAGGAAGATCATGCTATTGAATGGTGTGATAGGTGTTTTCTACCACATTCGCCATATGATCCTATTGATAAAATTGAAGAGACAAATGATGATGAGACCTATGGCGATGTACATATGATGGAAAACCCTAAAAATCCACAGTAAGGAGCCACTTCAACTGAGCTGATAAGTGCCACAACCATAGAAATTTTCTGGGATTACATTGTTCAGATATTACCTTTTACCCCTAATGATGATGTTGAAGTTGATATGGTGCAAGCATTTGATTTACTTAATCATGATTTTGAATATCTAAGGGATTTAATGATCAACAAGTATGATGGGGGAATTCCTTTTGAGGGAGACAATAAATTACTCATGAATGTAGTTGTTGATCAAGAAAAGGAATACAATCTTAGAAGTATAATTGTTAAAGGAGGAGGAATACAACCAAAACCAAAGATACCATTTCTTACCAATATCCCAAATGAGAATTCTAGAAAGGATACGCAAACTAAAGGTTCAATTATCCCAAATAGAAATTGTACCGCAGATCATGCTCAAACCTTGAAAGGTCTTGTACTACCAGAAGGAGTTGTTACCCTTCCTCATAACACTATCTTACCCAAATATTTCCCATGTGATGTTGCCCATATTTTGAGTCAAATCAAATTCACAATTCCTATTGGTGAATTATTTCAAATCCCTGAACATAGAAAAAGAGCATTTGAGTACCTAGGATTCAAAGAGGATACATTTCCCCCATGTAAAAATATGAACCATATGGATACTCCCCTTGTTATTGCAGAATTGGAAGTACCTCAAGTATTAGAGGATTTGTGAGAACCGCCTAAGGTATATTTGGGCACTTCTATTGTTGAATCCCAGTTTTATGTTTACCCTTTTTATATTACTTTGATCATAAAGGATAGGTTAGTGCACAACTGCAAGTTTGACTCAGGGGCCTCTTATAATGTGGTGACCCTTCACGTTATTTATGAATTAAATATCAAAGTAACAAATACTTTTGGAAATTGCACTGCTATGGATTCATGATAAGTTCCAGTGATTGGGTATGTCAAAGGTTTGGTTGTACAATTGACAACTTATCTGTGAAATTTTCTAACCCTAGATGTGGTCATTTTGGATTGTCATGCTAAATGGGGAATTTTGTTGTCAAGGAAATGGGTTGCTAGTGTCGGAAGAAGTGTGCAGATGCATTTTTCATATGTAACCATACCAATAGATAGAATCCTTGTTAAACTATGTGGAGAAAAAATAATGTTGCATCTCATTGAGGATCTTAAGAACGCATCCTATGAGGTATTGTACACTGACGTAGATGCTGATAATTTTGTGGGTTATGCAAGTTTTAAAGAGCATAACATGGATGAATGTAATTATCATGGGAAACTACGTGACCCTTGGAATTTAATGTTTGATGTAGCTTGTTTAAATTTGGGGAATTGTGTTAGGGTTTTCCTTATATTGCCAAATCATGAGACTTTCAAGTATTCCTTTAAACTTAAATTTTAATGTACTAACAATATTGTAGAGTATGAAGTGCTACTTTTGAGATTAAGGATTACTTGGAGGTTAGGTATCAAATATGTGATTATCAAAGGAGATTCAAAGTTGGTGGTTAAACAAGTCAGGAAGCTCTATGCAACTAAGAATCAAAGGATGAAACAATATAAGCACGCAATATGGGTCTTTATTGAGTTGTTTTATTCCTTCAACATATTATATCAAAATAGAGATAAAAATGTTGTTTTAGACAAGTTGGCGGTATTAGCATCTAGATTCAACTATTGTATAATGTCCCCTTACTATGAGTATGATATAGAAGTGTTGGAAAGACCATATGTCCCTGACAATGTCAAAAATTGGCAAGTTTTTTAAGATAATGCCAAAATTTGGAGGTTTCTACAAAATAAAGGAGAATTTACAAATCAAAATATTGACTGGGAACAAATGGTTTTTGTATGTGATGGTAAGTAAACTCTTTTTGTCTAGTAGTTTATTCAAATAAAAACAAATACAATTCCAAGAGGGTTAGTGGCCTTGGAGCCAAATTTTGACAATGTTCACAGGGTTGTTCACAGGCATGTCCATGTTTCGAGAGATGTAGAAGAACAAAAATTTGGAACTAATGATAAACCAAGAAAAATATGGTTGGGAAGTGACCTGATTAAAGAATAAAATTAGTCATATTTCCAATTGTTAAAGAGGTACTAGGATTTCTTGGTGTGGTCATATTCAAGATTAAAGGAATATAGGTAGGAAATTTTCCAACATGAAATACCTTTGGAACCCAATGCCAAGCCGTTCAGACAAAAAAATACCAATTAATCCCCTCTTATCCCTGAAGATGCAAGAAGAACTCAAGAAACTTAGGGATGGAAGAATTATACAACCTACAAGGTATTATTCTTGGGTGGAAAATTTAGTACAAGTCAGAAAGAAGAATGGGGATATAAGAATTTGTGTATATTTTAAAATTATGATTAAGGCCTCAATGAAAGATAATTATCCGTTTCCTAACATGGTTAATATGGTGCATTTAATCACTGGGTCAAAGTTTTTGTCCATGTTATATGGATTTTCAGGATATAACCAAGTGGTTTTGAAGAAATTGGAATGAATCAAAACTTCTTTCACTACTCCTTGGGGTACTTATGTGTACGTGAGAATGCCATTTGGTTTCATGAATGTTGGTGCCACATTTCAAAGAGTTATGGATGTGGCATTGGCTAGATATATAAGTGATTTTATAGTTGTATACCAAGATTATGTGACAGTATTTTCAAGAAAAAGGGGTGATCATTTGCAACATTTGGAAAAGATGTTACAGAGGTGCAAGGAATATGGTATCTTGTTGAATCCTAGAAAATATCATTTTTGGGTGCAAAAAGCCAAGTTTTTGGGATATATCTTATCAAAACAAGGGGTCATGATTGATCCTAAGAGAGTGGAAGCTATTGGGAAAGTTTCTATCCCCAAAAACAAAAAGGGTATCCAGTCTTTTTTTGGCCAAATCAATTTCATAAGAAGATTCATTTCTAGTTTCACGGAGATGACTATCCCCATCACAATGATGTTGAAGAAGGATAAAATTATCAAATGGGAAGGTGAAGCTATCCAATATTTCACTAGGATCAAAGAGGCATTAAAAAATGTTCCTGTCCTAGCCACCCCTGATTATAAAAATAATTTTCAAATATTATATTTTGCATCTGAAAACACTATCACGTTTATATTATTGTAAAATAATGAGGAAAGAAATTAAAGACCAAATGCCTTTTTCAGTAAAGCATTGCATGGAGCTGAGTTGAAGTACACCATTATGGAAAAAAGGATTTTTCCTTGGTAAAAGAAATAAAATATTTTAGATCATATATCCTAAGCTCAAATTTCATAGCTTATGTTCCTCATATAATGGTCAAAGAAATTTTATCATAAATGGAGGTTTCCAGCAAGAGATGCCAATGGGTAAATAAATTGCAAGAATATGATATGGATGTTTAGACCACTAAATTGGTAAGGGGTTTGGGCTTATCAAAGATGATGGTGGAAAGAAACTTACATGTGATGGAATTAAATGAGGTAGAAGGAAGAGATATGGAGGTTCATGAGATGTTAATCAATTCTATATGGTACAAAAATATCATATTCTACCTCAGAAATTTCAAATGTCCAAGGAATCTAGATAAAATAAAAAGAAGGAAACTTAAGTTGGATTCCCAGAAATATGTTATCATTGATTATAGGTTGGCCTGGAAAAATCCTGAAGTGGTCCTTCTCAGATGTGTAATGGAGGATGAATCCCCCAAGTTAATTTCAGAATTTCATGAGGGTGTGTGTGGGGGGCATTTTTCCGGAAGGGTAATTGCCCATAAAATACTAAGGGTGGGCTATTGGTGGCCCACGCTTTTCTAGGATATAGCCTTGTTGGTAAGAAAATGTGATAGTTGTTAGAGATTTTCAGGAACAATGAAGGCTTCTAGTTCTCTCCCTCTGCAACCAGTATCAATTAAGGATCCTTTCAAGTAGTGGGGCATGGATTTTATAGGAGAACTGTCGGAACCTTCGAGTGCAGGCCACGGATGGATATTGGTGGCTACTGATTATTTCACCAAATGGGTTGAGGCTATCATCACTAAGAAGGAGACTCATTAGATTGTTATTTATTTCATCTTAAATCACATAATTTGTAGGTTTAGTGTACTTGAGAAGATAATTGCTGACAACTCCATGCATTTTTTAGCCAAACCAATAGTTTTTTACGTATGAAGAATAGGGTATAAACGTAAGATATGAATTCAATTATAACCCATAGATAAATGGATAGGCTGAATCAAGAAACAAAAAATTACTAAAGATAATTAGAAGGACATTAGAAATCAACAAAATAAAGTGGGGAGAGCAGTTGAATTTTGTTATTTCGGCAAATAGGATTACTGCTAAGAGATCCACTAGGAAAAGTCCATTCGAACTAGTTTATGGATTCCAAGATCTCCTTATTTTACACTTGTAATTACCTTTTTATCAGTTCATCCAATAGCTTGAAGATGAGGACATTGGCCCTTATAGTGCGAGAATAAACAAAATCAATAAGTTGGATGAGGAAAGATGCGAGTCCCACCAAAGGCATTTCAAGTTTAGAGAAAAGTTTAAAAAATTATTTTACAAAAAGGTAACTCCAAGAATATTAAACATTGGATACCTTGTATTGTTATGGGACAATAGACATGAAGGTAAGGGAAAACATGGAAAGTTATATGCATTATGGATGGGCCCATATTCCATTGATATCAGGATTGGTGAACATACTTTCTTCTTAAAGGAACTAGATGAAGAGTTGCTCGAGTTTCGTATCTACGGTAGGAACCTAAAAAATTTTGTTGATTAGATTTCAAAGAAAGGTATAAACCATTGTATTGTATTGTCTACTTTTGTTTCCCTTTTTTCTGTTGGTCTTTTGTGCTTGGTTTCTTTGGTTTCTCGGTTTGGTTTTTAGAGGATGGTTTGTTATCACTTAACCTTGTACATATGATATTCGAATCCATATCCCAATGGAGTTTTGGCACATGGTTTGCATGGAATAGTTATTATGGAACCCACAAGGGGTACCCATCCCTGAATCAGAGCCAGTATTGGAGCTTGAATAATCTCGCCCCTTTTCTTTGATTAATGCCTCTAATGTTCTCATGTCTAATTATTCTTCTTTAAAATATGTTGATGGGAAAATTCATGACTCGAACCATGTGGGACCCTATATCTATTTTTGTAAAACCCTCTTTTTAAAGTTAAGGGTCATAAAGGTTATAGAAAAATTCTGTAAAATTGGTAGAGGTATTAAGGATAAAATTTGGGAACCATTAAATGGGCATCCCCCGCAGAAGATGATAAGAATGTCCAAATGTTTCCTCAGCACAATTTTGAAAAGGAATGGCAAGTCGAGACTCCACCAAGTTGCAAGCATTCACAACTTGGCTTATGCACGGTAAGGTAGTTCCAACAAGTTGAAAAGAAAGAGAAAGGGGTAGGATGCGGATGTTTCCACATGTTACCAAAGAACAATTTGAAGAAAGGAAAGGCCCATAGAGGGAAGAAAATCCCTGGAAGTGATGTTTGGAGCCACACAGTTCATAATTGTTGCAAACAAACAAGACAATTTGAGGAGAATTGCAAATCACCATAAGATAAATCATTGGTTCTAGATGAGTTGCAGCATGTTTAAGACGATGCAATTCATTAAAAGGTTGAGGTAAAATACATAATCGTGAACCATTGAAAACATAGTACTAGTTTCTTTTCATTACTGGTGTCAGTACTAAGCTAAGGAATATGTAATGTGGAAACATAAAATAATTGCATATCAGAAGGTGAAAATATGAATGTAACATCATTTGAAAGTTGTCTCACATATATTTCAAAATGGGGATTCTATCGAGGGCCCAACCCATGGTAAAATTGTTAGTTTACATAACTAAAAACAAAGGCATAAGAGACAGACATACTGCTTAGAGACCTCTCACTCCCTAACAAGCTTTCCCTCCCAAAAGAGGTAATTTTTTCAGAAGCTTATTCTTCCTCAGCCCAAATTCATCAGAGCCCTGTGTTGTCTGGATAAACATGATAGACCCTACTAAATCTTGTGACATCCCCATATCCATTAATGAATCAAGAGTCATTCGGGATTCATGTATGATCTTCTCCAGCTCAATCTTCGTTGTGTAGGAAGACACCCAGTCTAGAAGATCCAGGCCACCTATGAAGAATTTTATCTTCCCCTTCCCTTTGTGAAGGGTAGACATATTGAGAATAGACTGAGGAATGGTAGGAGTGGTTAGAAGACCAAGGAATATATCATGAGGGACAAACAGAAAAATATACTTTGAGCTAGATTCGGCTTTCCATTTCCTTGAAAAGGGCAGTTTCTCTCTTGGAGAAGGGATTGGATGAGGGCATGAGAGGTCATGCCCTGATGAATGAACATAGTTCTCTAACTGAGTGGACAACTGAACTAAAAACCTACCCTTATTATCCTGAGAAGAGAATATTGTTACTCTTTATCAATGAATAGATAAGAACATCTCCTCTTATCTATTTGAGATAATGATTGGGGTTGGGAGATTGATTTACCATTTCTCTTGCCTCAAGATGGTGTTAGAAATGAAATTTGTTGTGAGGGTTCAGGACTCATTTTGTCCTTCTCCAGAAATGAAATCCTCCATTCCAATTCATCCACCTTGTCAGAAATGGTAGGCACAGTGTCAATGGAATATTTTTTGTATATCACATAAGATTCCATAGCAATCTCCTTTAATAAAAATTCTACATCACATAGGAATGGAAACTTAAAGTCAGTTTTCCTAGACACTTGCGACCTCATCTCAATCTAGAATTTCTTCATGTTTTTAGGAGTCTTCATATGTTCCCATCGAAAGAGGTGAAAATACATGAATTAGAAGGATGTGAATATAAGAATTATCCTAATTAGCCTTATGAGAAGTGTGATTCGTACTTATTGATAAGTCAAGAGCCCTCTGGTGTGTTCTACACATTCTATGTCAAACAGGGGCCTAAAAAAATCTTCATCAAGACCACAAAAGTTGAAGATTTAATTAAAATCTTCTAATGAAATTTCCCTTAAACTATTTTCCACAGGTACTCTCACCATGTCACTGGTAGAAGGTAGTAAAACCTTTCCTTTCTTACAGGATAAGAAAATAAATGCATCCTGGTGATGGGATAAAGATGGGTTTTATAGTACAAGTAGCACAAATTGATTGGATTAAAGGAAATCATTTTCACTTGATGAGGAAAGATCCTGCTCAGTTGGTATGAGGATAATTCAGAGGTTGAAGTTAATATGAAATAATCATGGTTGATGAATTCACTTGATTTGACAAGAACCACGTGGGATAGTTGAATCAAGCAGATGTGAGAAGGAATGCACAGTACTAAAGGTGTATTTTCCAATTGTAGATGAAAAATCGTATGTCACCTTGGGTCACCTCAAAGTGCTCAAAGGATATCAAAAGCAACTATCCAATCACTAGATGGAGGGAATCGTGAAAACATTAATCAAAAGTAATGACATGGTATTCTAGTCATGTATTATAAGTGTAAAATGAAGGATTCCCATACTCTTCACACCTAGTAGAGCAAGAAAAAGTAATTTCATAAAAAGTGTCATCGATACACCTGGCATTTTGGGAAAGCAGAATATACCTTTGAAATATTTACATTTTTGGGGGGAAAATAAAAAGGAAAAATAGGAATGGAATTGTATAAATGTGTTGAGAACACTCTCACAAAAGGGGGGTTAAGATTTTTGTGAAATTGGGAGGAGAAAAGAGAGAAGAGATTGAAACAAGCCATTTTTCCAAAAGACGTTTTTGAGAAAATTTTTAATTTCTGGAGTCTTCAAAATAAATTATGTCAAGATGGTTTAAAGTGTATAACCATTGACAAGCATTGAGACTATAAATGAAACTTTCCCTTGCTGATGAATTTGACAAGCCTTGAGTTAATTGTGTTAATCATGAGCATTGTAGTGTTTTCTTTCAATTCGAAGATATTTCAAATAGTTATTCATGTTCCTATCACAATATTATGTTATAATTTCTTCTAAATCACAAAAGATATTATCCTTGTGGTATTATTGTGACATTTGCAATTTCACTATGAGAAGAGCTTTCATTTCACCACACAATAAACAATTTATATTCACTTTACTTCCATTTTTCTGATACAAATTGTTTGTTAGTCTATGATTCTATCTAAGGCGTGATGGATCAGGGATTTCTAATGCTTAGTTAAGTCTTTGACATGAGCTCTTATGTTAAATTCTAAAAGAATATTTGAAACCATACGTCTTTGGGCTTCCATGGGTGCACACATTCTAGTTGAAGGTTCATTGTTAATTGTTTGAAGTGTTGTTATCGTCTTTCTTGGAACATTTCCTAACATTTGTTAAAAGTTCCTAAGATTCTGGTATAATACACTTTATCCTACTTAATTCCCTAAAAAAATCCATCTTTAAATGATAAATCCTATAATACTTAGCCCTTCTTGTAATATTTTTCTATAAATGCTAGGGAGATTTGTTAAATTTACCTATCCCTTACTCAGAGCATGTAGGATCAATCAGGTTTTATTTTTTTCTTTAGTAACCTGAACCCTATTTAGGAGATATCTTAATTCTCTAGTGTGACAACTTGTGAGAGTTAGATTATATTGCATTGATCATGTCTTCTCAATGTTTTCTTTCAAAATCATAGAAGGAAAGTCAAATATAGTTGATCAGTAACAAATATAGGTTACAAAACGGGTCCTCTCATCCTAGTTGAAGGCACAACCTAAAGTAGGAGGATAGGTAATGCCCTTAGCACATTGTTATCCAATTTCTGTAACCTCAAGTGACAAAGAATCAGTCAAATCCATACCCAGCTACAAAACAACTCAAATCCTAATCTATCTATCTCTAAACATCATGCTCTTCCTATTTATGTTGCTCGAATTTTCAAATGGAGAGCTATTTTGGGTACCAATAGTATGAACAAAATAATTACACTCCCATTAGGTATCAGTATTCTTCTGTATTGCAAAATTTCTTGAAGGCTAGAGCCATCACTCTTCCTCCCATTGAACCACATACTATTTTTGACCCTTCTCACCCCACACTTGGTATAAAGAAAATGAATGTTTTAATTACCACTGCGTAAAAGGACATAGTGGCACAAATTGAAAAATCTTTAAAAACATTGTGCAAGGAATGTTAGACAATGGTGATCTCTTCCTTGACAACCCTAATGCACCTACTAATGCAAACTTGGACATTTTAAGAAAACCTTTTCCTAACCATGCCCCTTCGTCAACTCATGTTGGAAAGACATCTAAAAAAGAAACCAATGTACATGTGGTTCAGGTAATCTTCAATATAGTGTTGTATCCTTATATCTACTATGCTTCTGTAGCATTTTTTGAGTAAATATTCACATTAACTCCTCTATCGATAGAGGATCACACCTCACTTGTTCCTATACCCATAAAGGAACCCACCTTACCTATTCCTTTACCCAGAGAGGATCCTGCCTCACCTATTCCTTTACCCATAGATGAACCCACCTTACCTACTCCTTTACCCACAAAGGATCCCACCTCATATGTTCCTTTACCCATAGAGGAACCCACCTTACATGTTCCTTTACCCATGGATAAACCCACCTTACCTATTCTTCTATCCATAGAGGAACCCACCTTATCATCCTCTCTACCCATAGAGGAGTCTACATTACCAAATTTTCCTTGTCCTCAACCCATAAAAGATCTAATTTTATCTACTCTTCCTATTGGTGACACCTCTCCAATGGTCTTCAAAGATCCCATCACTCTTCTTACCTCACTCTTACCCATTGAGTTAAAGCATAAGACCTTCCATGTCTCATTGGCCTCAAAGCTCTTCACAAGAATTAAAACAAAGTCGTCACCATCTTCATCTACTCCAAAACCCTTCCCTATTTTAGTTGACCACTTGAACTACGTAGATTACACTACCCTATGGGGACACCTTAGAATCCTCATTTCCACACAAATGTAGATTTCCTCACCTGATACCTCTACCATATATCCAAATATCTTCAAAATGACTAAGGCTATTATACCTGTACTGGTGGTATTATCCCCTTCTTTATCAGCACCCCTTCCATTATGGCCTCCATCTTCTCAAAAAACTACTACCACCTTAGGTGTTTTACCCGTACCAAGTCTGTTACACCCCCCTGTGAAGCTAGACTTGTCAAATTCTTCAACACCAATCACAAAATTTACTGTGGCACCTAAACAGAAGACCCAACCTCTTAGGGGTTGCACCTCGGTATCCCCCACACCTTCTCACTCACCTTCACCTCTATCATCTATATTAGGCCCACATCCTTCAACCTTGGTTAACCTACCCCTTTACCAAGGAAAACCTAAAGTACAACAACCTACACCCTTTGTTTTACTTCTTGTTATTCCAACACTTTCTTCACTATCTTTACCATCACTCTTGCCAACACCCACACTTTTTCCTTAGCTTACTAAGATACATACACCTTCTAAGTCTCCTTCACCCTCGAGCACTATTCCTATGCCTTTACCCAAGAAGGCATAGCCTAAACCAAAACCTTTAGTACCTACAAAAAAATTAGTTACACCAACATGATCTCTCACCTTGCCGCACTCATGAAGGTCACCTACCCCTTTCCTGAAGACAACCTTGACCTCTCATTGTGATCCTTTGTCAGGATCCTACTCTAACATCCTCACTTAGCTGTTAGATACATCTATTATATCACTTCCACCTATCAAGCCTTATGACCCTATCAAACCTAAACCAGTAGGGTTTGACGACACAAAAATTTGTTCTTATCATTACTCACTAGGGTGTGATGTCAAGATTTGTAAGGCTCTTAAAACCATTCTCCTTCATATTTTCAATTCTGATGGTCTCTTCAAAGAAGATGATATGTTGGAGGAGGATTCCATTCTTTCTTTCCCCATCACCACACAACTTAACCCCAAATCCATTCTATAACCTTTACCTTCACATCCACCTAGGGACAAAGGTAATACTAAATAACCCTCTTTTCCTCCTCCTAAATTTTAAAATAGACATGGTGCGTGTAGCTTGTTGGTGCTCGAAATGATCTCACCCTATTTTTCTTGAACATGCCTTCAAAAAATTTACGTTCTTTGGTTTACCCATGATAAAATGTGAGTTAAAACATTATATTCATGTTAAATCCATTTGAAAACCCCATGTTTAAGTTTTTTTTCCTCTTTTTCAGTCAAGGATAATGTTAGGCATGTTGTTCCCAAAGATCCCTGCAATAAATTTATCTTGAATTTGTTTTAAATCATGAAAAATCCCTTTGTATACCATTCCCTGGTTGTGTTGTAAATTTCATGTTTGACTCCTTCGCCGGAAGATATGTGGAATTCTACATTTTTTTGCGATATAGAAGATATAAGTTGTAAAATTACAACAATCATATAACATTAATAATTTACTAACTTAGCCCTAAGGCCCAATTCATATTCCTTCGAATGTTCATAGTGAAAAAATTCAAAAACAGAAATTGACTCTGCCTCTAAGAAGTACATGTGTCACAAGTTGGTTGAATGTGGGGGATCGGGGCTTGATTGTATCTCTTGACAATAAGGTGATGAAATATAAAATTTTAAAGAAGCTCCCTAGACCCACCAAGGAAATGTAATTATTTCTTGTGTAAAGAGTAATGAAGCGAGTCATCGGAGGAAATATGTAACTTTGAGTTCAATTGGAATGAGAAAAAATATGCAAGAATAATATGTAGTTCCACCACCATTGGGATGAAACCATGTGTCAAACTCAAGATGGAAGTCAAGGGTGGGCAACCGAATCAAATAACTAAACCTATCTAAATTAGAAAAACAATGCAAAGGTGTAAAATTTTACCCCTAGCCCTCATTGCATAAGGCTATTCCTCGTGCACGAATCATATTTAAAATTGGGAAAGGCAAAATAGACTGCCATGATGCAACACATTAATGAATGCCACCATTAATGCATTTTTCACACAAATAAAAGAGGAATTTTGAAGTCTTTGAATGTATTGATCTTTTTTCTATCATTTTTTGAGATCTGGATGCCATTGTTAGCATACTTCCTTGAGGAATAACATGAAATAGATCATGGACCACAAATAGAGGACCATATATTGAAGAGCCTTTGAATAAGAGCCGAATTACACAGATATTCACCTAAATTTTGGTAAGTACTAAGATAATCTTGTACTCTTATTCATTTACAAGGAAATTCAAAGTAAAACTAGGGCATTAAATATGAGAACCATGTCGTCAGGTTTTCCTGTTACTTCTAGGATCACTAGTAATCTAGACAAAATAATGGATATAGATTTAATGAATGTTGATCTAGATGAATTCCTATAAAGATGAAATAGCCTAAACAAGATTTAATTAATTGAAGTTATTCAAGCTAGTAATATTGCTTTAGTTGGTGTTATTCCACCCTCACTACACTGCACAGAACTAGTAAGAATTTGTGTAATGATTTGCAACCTAGAGAAGAGGGAAGTACTGGATGGAAGTGGAGAAGTAGTATTAACTTTAACACCCACAGCTATAAGGATAATGCTAAAATTACCTGTGATTAGAAGTCTAATAGCCATAGGTATTGACTTAGCCCTACAAGATTATGAAACTAAGAAAAAGGAATATTCCCAGCTTATAAATACCAAATTGCTTTTAACAGAGAAGAAAGCAACCACTCAAATCCCTAAAAGAATTTTTAGGGCACAATTCATTGAGGAAAATAGAAGATGTGATTGTATTCTTAAGTCAAATGGCTAGATTATAAACAATGAATGAATTCAAGGGGTGGATGTGCACCTATATTTGGATAGTTTTGGAGAAAAGAGGAACATTTTCTTGGTAACATTCATTGGAGAAGCACTTCATGACCACATGATAACACTAGCAGGAAAAATGCAAATGGATGACACTAGAGAATTGGAATTTTACATGATAACCTACTTGATTTATAATACTGCAGGCCACAAGCAGTTCCCTAGCCTTATGCCACGTACTGACTGTAAGAAGTACCAAATGCATAATATTTTCCCTTAAATATACTTGAGGAATTAGAGAGATAATGTGAGATTAGTTAATGATGCCTTATTTTTACCAATCATCTACTTATTCAGGCCAGAATGAGAATAATACATGATTTATGAAGAGGCTAGATAAGTAATCGTGGAATATGGATGTTATATTATTTAGTACATAAATTTTACATACATCAGGGCTAGTGGATTTGAAGGCCAACCATGTAAGATGCCCATATATTTGACTGAAAAATTGGCCTTGTGTGAATTGGAAAGATAGTTGACACCAGTTCACAAATTAATATTTGGAAAACACAAGACAAACATCAAGTTCCCCATCAAGAGTGGAAGATACTCCTACCCTTAAATTATAAAATTCATATTGATGGAAGATGAGATGGAAATATTTGAGATGGAAAGGTTTAAGGAAAGGGATAACTATGACATCAGGTGGTTATTCAATAATCTTGCAAACATGTTTGAATATGAGCATCAATATGAGGATTATTGGATGAACTACATAGATGAGGAGGAGGTCAGGCTAAGATACTTCTCAATAATGACCCTCACTCAAATTATAGACTTCAAGATTGCTATTATCCCTGAGGGAGTTGTGGATGATCCACATACTGTGACTCAATACTATCTTGATCAAAAGGTGGAGGGACAACCAATGGTCCCCTTGAATTAGAATGAAGAGGAGTCAAATGACTCATATGTTCGAATACATAATGTAATGAGAAGAGCATTTAATTGGTTAGCCTAGAAAAACATTGATTTATCAATTCAAAGCACAAAAGTTCTTATTAAGTTCGTGGATTTGGGAAAATTGAAAGATGACCTTCCTCTCCTGAAATAATGAGCTGATAGAACGGATCCCTTAGGAGGAAAGACCCCCCAATTTCCTTCAAAAATGCCTTCTCTAGGAATGGTGGATGAATGGACTTCTGCTACCAGTGGTATTGGTACTTTTATGTGTACTCTGAAGCAAAAGACTGAAGAGATGTTATTGAATTCAATGCAGAATGCCCCTATCACATTTGTAGTTCCACTACAATCAAAAGGAAATGTTATGGCTACCCATAAAACTTCTCCATATGTTTTTCCAAGACACCAAAGTGTTGATAAGTTAATGAGAGGGGCCATAAAAAGTGGCCATGCACAACCTAAGCAACATGGTGAAAAAGAGAGAGCAACACCAGACCTTAAGAAGTTTGAAAGGGCACATAAGAGACAAAAAGTTATATACGAGCCAACTCTGGTTAGAGAAGGTGCTCATACATACAAGAAACATAAGAAAGGGGATGTAGTGATTAATCCCCTAGAATATGAAATAATTTATGTTTCCCAATTACAACATTTAGCATCAGTTCCACCTCAAGAATCTTTCCAAACCAATTCAAGTTAGGCAACCAGTTCCTTTATTTTCATTTTTATCTTGAGAAGGAGTGACAATTGGGAGCACTCAAGAGAAAAAAATTCAAGGTAATGTCTTATCATATCTAGTATATAGTGATGTCTTGAATGAAGATGTGAAATTTTTTGAAACCATGTCAGTTGAAAATTTCAATGTCACTTTATTTGAATAATTGCAAGAATCAGCAAAGACTTAGGTAAAAATAATGGATGTTGATATTGGTGAGGCATTTTTCACATTGAATGTTTTTAACATATCTATTGAATAAAAATCAGTAAAGGGTGTGAGTGATCCTTAATTGAGTAAAGGAATATAAAAAACTACTCATGGGCCAACCAATTAAATTAGAATTCAAACATTAGTGGTACCCTCAACAGATCAATAAGATCTAGCGTTGAACAAGCCAAAAGTACTTAGTAGAAAAAGTGTAAGTACAGAGGTTTTGGATGAGAAATATCCCTCCTATGAATTCAAGGTCACTAAGGATAGTGAACCATCTCAAACAAGAAAATATGAAAATTAAAAGATAGCAGAGGTTGCACAAGATGCAACTTTTGAGGATAAGATTGTTGATATTAGTGATGTACAATACTTGGGTAAGGATAAAGAACCAACAATGGAAAAACAACCCACCACGCTACAACATGAGGTATCAATAGGGAAACAGGATGATAATGTTTCAACTCAGTAGCCTCCAAAATATTGGAATCATGAAAGGTAAAGGAATGCCTCTAAGAGAAATACGAGTTCAAGAAACTCCAAAGGAAAATGTTGAAGTAAAGATTACATCAACTAAGGAAATAAAGAAAGAAAAAAATTTAATAACTAATGTAACTTAGGAGGAGATTGACCAAACCCAAATTCAAGATCAAGAAGGAAGACAGTTAGGGGAAATGCCAACACAAGATGAGAATAAAGAGATAATATTAGAAGTTGAAAAATAAAAGTGTGAGGAACCATCAGTCCAAACTATACAGGAGGGGTCCAATCAATTGGTGGTTATCCCTAAAAAAACCCAACAAGAGCTGCAGGAAAAAAAAATTGGCACAACTCTTACAAAAGGAAGGATAATAGAGATGATATCAAAAGAAGAAGAGGAAATTGTCCCTGTGAAGGATATAGATCTCACAGCTCTATCTTTTCCAAAACCAGTGAGAACCTCTAAAAGGGCTATATTTCTCACTAAAACTTATACGTATCCATTGAGATCTAAAACTTTAGAAGTGGAAATCCCTCATGAGGGAAAGACAAGAGAGAACATAATAGCCAGTGATTATAGTGTCCAACTTATTCCCTTAGGAAATCCTTCAAGAGACCAAATAAAATAGGGAGTATCAGAGGCAGTAAGTGACTTGTTATAGAAGGTTGATCATGATATAGTAACTAAGAAATAATTGAAAGAACAAGTCAAAGATTTGATTTCTAGTCTGCAACAATTAATTGGGTAATCTAGTCAAGCTCAAGAAAGTACTTCTGCTACCACTCTTGAAGTGAGGGAAAATATTGAGAAGGTTGTCAAGAAAGTTCAAGCTATAAACAGATGGGTTGAGAGGTTGACAAAAAAGGGAAAAGAAGAAATTCAAGAAGCTAAGATAAAGTATGAATAGCTCAAGAAAAGGCTTAGTGAAATTGATGAAATAATTGAGAAGTGTGATAGTAAAATCTTCTACTTTGAAGGAAATTTTCCGAAGTTGAACCATATAACTCAACTCAATGATGAAATAGTTGAAAAAGAAGGGATTGTACCAAAGGAATTCAAAGGATTTCTACATGCTATGGATGAATTATAAAGGATCAAGGTGGAAGTTTTGAATGGGATCAAAGAAAAAATAGAATCTAAAAGGAAATGGGTTAATGATACCTTATATGTTATTGATTTAAAACTTGAAGATATGGTTTTTGACAAATTCAATAAAAGCTAGGGTGATCTAAAGACTGAATTTTTGTTTAGGTATTTTGAGAAAATCATTCAAAAAGATGAATTTTCTTATGAAGTTATTAAATCAATGAGGAGAATTGAGACCAGAATTATAGAGCTGAGAATTAAACCATGGGAGTTTTAGCAGAAAATGGGTCACTATGTGGATGCAATAAATAGGTAGATATTGATTTTTCAGAATCATATATGGCCAGATGAAGATGAAATCAATGTCCTTTTTCTAAGGTATGATGCATATTTGGCAAGGTTACCAGAAGAAGTAGGAGAAGAAGCTAAAGAAGAAAAGGGTGAAGACATGAAATATGATGGACAAGCTTAGGCTTGTGATTCTTAAAACTTTATCTTCTTTTCATATTTCTTTTGTCACTAATGTTTCATTTGATCCTATTGCTTCATGAAGAATTTACATTACTTTAAAACTTGTTATTCTCTGATATACATTGTAATTTGATACAATGCATTATAATTTTTATATTGTTTGGATGAAATTTCATGTCCATTGGGAGAACATATAAACTAATGAGATGTTTGTATGTTATTTATTTTTATAAAGGTAATGGGGATCTATAGGGGCACCATCCCATGAAAAGAAAGATTACATATATCCTTAAGAATTGTATAGCAAAAAATGGGACAATAAAAAGAAACTTTAGGCATCCAATACCAAAAACTCCTTTACAAAATCATCTCTAAAAATAGGAAGTTTCTTCATTGATTTGTTTATCCTAAGCCCATGTTCATCTTTCCCTAGTGCCATTTGAACAACAATAATGTCTCCTGCCAGTGTACGAGACATACCCATGGAGAAAAGATCATTGATACTAGGCAAGGGACCATCTAACAGACTAAGTAATTCTCACCACCTCTTGTAAGAAGAGACTCATTCACTCATATCCAAACCACCTTTAGAGAATGCCCTTTTCCTTCTATTTTTGGCAGAAGAAGTTGGTTGAGAAGCTTAAACTAGAATGCAACCACAACTGACCCTAGAAAAACTAGAGCAAAAGGCATGGAGGTATTAATTAGAGCAGAAGGTCTGGAGCTAGACTCACCCTTATGTTTTTTCACAAAAGTAACTAATGGTTCAAGAGCTGAAGGGGGTGTACTCACTAGTTTTTTTTCCTCCTAGACTAAAACACGCTTCTCCAATGCATTCAATTAGGAATAGAGTGAAGGCATAGTGTCCAATGAAATATCTCCATCAAGCACATATGACTCCAGAGGTATTTCTTTCACAACAAATGCCTCATTAGAAATATATGGGCATACACGATTGGAAACACAGTGCCTATGGGGCTTCCTCATAAGAAAAAATTTCCTCAGTGAATCGGGAGTTATCTAAAGTTTAATCCTAAACATGTGAAATTACATCATCTGAAAAGTAGAAAACATGGGAATTATCTTCACAAGTCTCCTAACTACTGAAAATCAAACAACTAAAGGTGTCAAGGGCCTGGCGTAATCATTAGGGTCAGCAATTTCAAAAAGCATCCTCACAAATGCTTCATCTAGACCTGATAAATCAAAAATGGAATGCAAGTCTTCATGTGATATTTCCTTCATAATAGGTGCTACTAGTTGCCCCGCCATGATACAAATGAATTTATTCAAAGTTCCTATATGAAAAAGAAGAAAGTATGAATAGATTAAGTAAATGGTGTGTTTTTATAGGAGTTTTGAAGCATATGAGCTGAATTGAATGAAATCAAGGTGAAAATCACTCTTGAAATCCTGATAAGATATTCGCACGACTAAATTAAAAGTTGAAATGAATTAGAATTGAGAAAAAATGGTAAAACAATCTGATTTGACAAGAATAATGCATGATAACTCACCCAAAAGGCATGAAAATAAATGTAGAAAATTCAAAATAGATTCTGGAAAAGAAAATAAGAGCAGATGTCAAATCAAATCACCTGGAGGCACTTGAAATTTATCAAAATCAGATGTCCAGTTGCCAAGAGAAAAGAATGATTAAATAAGTGGCCAAAATTAATGGCATAGCATCCTAGTCATACATAAACATAACAAAAATGTGAAAGGATCATATTTCTCACACCTAGTAGTATTTGATGAGTCATCTCCATGTGGATAACATAGAATGAATTTTATATTGTAAAGAAGGATATTCTCTTGAAGATCCACATTTTTTTTGGAGGGGGGGAATTGGAAAGTGAGTGATAAAATAAAATTTTATAAATGTGATGAGAAGAATCTCGTAGGGGGGTTAAATTTTCTGAGATACTTTTGAAGAGAAAGGAAAATTAAGAGAAAATGAATTTCCCAAGAACTAATCTGAGAAACATGTTATTTCTTAGAGCCTTCAAATTAAATCATGTCAAGATGGTTGCAAGCGTACAACCATTGACAAACACTGAGACTATATATTGACTTTCCCTTGCTAATAAATTTGATGACTCGAATTAACTATGTTAATCGTGATAATTGTTGTATCTGCTATTAAGATGAAATACTTTAAAATATTTATTCATGTTCCCATTGCAATCTTATTTTAGATATCCTATAAGTCACATAGAAATTTATCATTTTGGTAGCATTCTGGAAATTGCAATTGCACTTTTGAGAAGAGATTTCATTTCATTTGTGTAATAAACAATTTTAAATTCATTATATATCCCTTGAGTGCATCTTAGGTGTGATAAATTACAAATCTCTGATGTTTTATTAAGTCTTTATCATGAGATTTTATTTTTGAATCCTTAAATATAGTGTGAAACCATGCATTCTTCAGCTTCCATGGGTGTACATCTTCTAGTTGAAGGTGAATTGTGAGCTATTTGAGTTGTATTTGTCTTGCACTTGGTAGATCTTCCAACATTTGTTAAAATTTCCTTTAAATATGGTATAATCAACTTTATCGTGCTTAATTCCCCAATAAAATACAACCAAAACTAACTAGTCCTACCATAACTACCCATGTTTTCCTCATTGAATCCAAGATATGTTAAAGCAAGTTAGTTCCATATTGTCTTTAGTACTCTAAGATTTGTTTACAATACATCTGCATTGTCTAGAAGTGACAACTCATGCGAGTTAGCCTTTGCTGAATTGACCATGTCTTCTTAGAGCTATTTTTCAATTACTTTATAAAGGAGTGCCAAATATTTCTGATACATCCACCCCACTCACAAATACAGACTACAGAAAGGGTCCTCTCACCTTGGCTAAAGGTAGATCTTAAAGTAGGAGGGTAGGTCATAGCCTTAGCATGGTGCTAGCTAAATCCTCTGAGTTTTTGAGATAAAGAGATGATAAGACCCATCCCTAGCTATAAAAATGACACAAATCTAGATCCATAATCCTCTAAGCATCCATCTCATTTTGTTGATGTTGCTCGGCCACAAAGGGAGAACTGATTTGGGGACCAAAAGTTGGTAACCATTCTAGTTCACCTTCACCTACCATTACACTTGCACCTCCCCCCAAGATAACCATCCTTAGGCCGGCATCACCTACTTCTTCTGGGGTTACACATCATTCAATGATAAAACAACATCACTAGTCCCCGTTGAAGATGTATTTATATGACTTGATTCAAACCTTTGATTCTCATTTTCAAGCTCTCATTGACGTCCTACAATCCATCGAGGTTCCACCTAACAAAACTTCACCTATCGCCACCCTTATTATGCCTCATCATATTGCTTCCATTAATTTCTCCAAATCATAGATTTCCCCTTCACAACCTGATGATCTTGATCCCACTCTTTTCATATTTTCTTACATTAATGATATTCACGTTAAACATGTTATGATTGATGGGGGTATTAGCATCAACATCGTCTCTTCTCATGCCTATGAATAAATAGGCATATCAGGTAATTTTATGTTTAGCAACCCCATCATTCTTTGATATTTTAATGATGTTATGACCACTACCCTTAGCACTGTTGTCCTCCACATGTGTGTGGGTCCCAACAATATTCCTAAATTGTTCTACGCTATCAATGGATATTTCTAGTATAACATGTTTCTAGGTCATCCCCGGGTTCACACCATGGCTTGTGAACCTTCAACCCTTCACCGTTTCCTAAAATTTGAATATGAAGGGGAACCTTACACCATTCAAGCTTATCCTTCCCCCTTAAAAACCTGTGATATGAATTACCATCCAAATTATGTCCTAATCCCAATTATGGAATCTACTACTTCTTCCGCTTCACCTTCCTCATCTAGCCCACCTATTGACCCTTCTATTTCACCCTCTACAGATGCCCCATATTCTCAAGATTCAGTTAGCTCATCTATGCCTACTACCCAAGTACCAACTATAGACCCCTTGGTGGGTTTTTTTCAATGCCATTCACTCGGATAATACCACCTCTTGAGCATTGACACATTCCATACTCCTCAGGAGTATGGAAAACTACACCATCATCAGAGTAATGATCATCAAATAGGAGAGGTCATACCATATGGCACTCCCCACCTTTGCACCAACTTAACTTATATGGGGGCTCAACTCTTCCTCTAATTCTATTGAACCTCCCTTCCAAACCATACCTTTTTAATCTGACTTCTCCTACCTCACCAAATGCAACTTTGCACTTACTTTTCTTCATTGTTTTATCTAGAAAGGCTTTGGATTTAGTTGTTATGAACCATTTCATCACATCATCATACCGTGCACCACTAGGAAACCCACCATGGTCTTGTATTTTCTAAGTAGCCTCCTCTTAAGAAGGAATGAATCACCCTCGTAAAAATTAAAAAGCCTTCCCCACCTTCCTCACCTAACACACTGCCTTCCCCCACAAATTCTATGGATTCAAAATCCATTCCACCTAAAAAAAATTCATGAACACCATCTCCTTGGGACCTCTTACCTATCAATGTGATGCTAAGGTTCCCTCTTCCCTTCCTCTTCTTTATCCTGACATGTTGGGTGATGATACACCTTCTTCAAACATCGTTCAATGGCAAGATGATGATTCTATTATGACCTATCTAGGTGGGGAGGATTCTTATATTCAAAGGTCATTACCCTCTGACATGTAAACCATGATGAATGAATCTACCATAGAAATAAACATTCACACTCAGGATGACCCATGCGATCTAAATATAGGCCAATATTTAGACTCCACAGAACAAGAATCTTTCACCTCTTTTCTTCGTGATCATAGCAACACATTTTATTTTTCTCATAGTGATATGTCACGTATTGACCCTAATATCATTCTTCAAAATATCATAACTAACCTTCATGCCAAACCCGTGAAACATAAGTTGCGTAAAATGCTTCCTCGTATTTATCTTCTTATGAAAGAATAACTTTAGCGCCTTCTCTCTGTTTCCTTCATCCCACCTATCAACTATCCACAATGGGTCTCTAACATTGTTCCTATCATGAAAGAAACTAGGGGAATATTTATCTACACTAAATTTCATGACTTTAACCTTACCTATCCAAAAGACAACTTTACTCTAATAAGTATTGACCAACTAGTTGATCTTATAGCCAGCTGTGAGATGTTATCTCTTATGGATGGGTTTTTGGGTTATAATAAAATACTACTCACTCCAAAATATGAACACAAAACTACATTCATCACCCCTTGGGGGACCTTTTACTATCATTTCATGCCCTTCGGATTGAAAACAATGGTGTTACCTATCAACACACTATGTCTTACATCTTCCATGACATCATGCATGACATATTGAAAGACTATGTCGACGACCTTCTTGGTAAGTCTAAGCATCACGCTAAACACCTGGTCATTCTTAAATTTATCTTTGACCACCTTATCCAATATTATGTTTTCCTTCAACCAAAGAAGTGCATTTTCACAATTATCTCAGGTAATCTCCTTGGTTTCATCATCTCTTTGTGGGGTATCAAAGTTGATACCACTAAGATCAAGGTAATTCTTTACATGCCTCCACCTAATAACCTTCATCAACTTCTTATCTTGTAAGGAAAATTTCAATCCATCTAACACTTCATCTTTGAACTTTCAAATCGATTCCAACCATTTTACCACCTCCTTAAAAAGAATGTTTCCTTCCATTGGAATGATGAATATCACAAAGCATTTGAAGTGTTAAAGGAATACATTCTTAAGCCACTTGCACTCATTCCACCTAAAGATGATCAACCTTTTACCTTTACATTTCTGCTACTCACCATTCCATGGGTGTCACTCATTGTGATGAGAAACACAGGGAACAAGCAATTTATTACATAAGTTGTACTCTTCTAGACTATGAAACTCGGGTACACTCATGCTGAAATTTTTTTCTTAGCCCTAGTCTTCGTGGCCACCAAACTTCACCACTACCTTCTTAATCATAAGGCATTTGTCATTACCAATACCAACTATCTACATTACATGTACGCTAAATGTTACAAACACCAACACACCTCTCGTTGGATCATGCTTCTTTTAGACTTGGAGTTGGAGTTCATTCATCAAAAATTTTTCAAAGGACAAACCATTGTGGATCAAATTGTAGATGCTCCTCTTACACATAATCAATCCTCAAACTTTAATTTTCCCGTATAATTTATCACCACCATATCCACTAATGATATTTTATAAAATGACATTATTCTTTGATTGATCCAAATGTCACCACGGGGGAGGTGTGGTGTCATCCTTATTCCTCTTGATGGTGAGCCTATGTCACTATCCTTTAAACTAGACTTCAACTGCACTAATAACATATCCAAGTATGAAGCTCTTATGTTAGGTCTTCAAACTATCATTTCCCTAGATGTTAAATCCATTAGCATATTTGATGACTCTCAGCTAGTTGTGAACCAAATCAATGGTTTGTACTAGTGTCATAACAATTAGCTTCAAAAGTATAAACAATATGTCAAATTACTTTTGAGAAAATTTGATCACTACCTCATTCAAGCCAATCCACAATCCACTAAAAAATTCATAGATACCATGGCTTGTCTTTATTCTCAAATACCTTCCTCAACATTGGACTCAAAAATATTTGTCACAATACAACGCTTGTAGTCACCCTCTTATATTATCCCTGATGTTAAGTTTTTTGGTAGCATCAATACTAACCCATGCGACATTTGGTATAATCAGTTTGTTGACTACCTCTCAGTTCACTTTCAATATTTCCTCTAGGTATCACTCACAATGGATGAAGAGCCTTCCTAAAAAGTGTCTCTTATTAGGTCATCATGATAGGTCTTCTCTACAAATGTGACTTTGATGGTATCCTCCTCCGGTGCCTTACCAGTTCTAAAATCCTATAAACCATCAAAGAAATTCATGATGGGATTTGTGGGGGGCATTTTAGTGGCCTCATTTTTGCAAATCATATCCTTCGACTACTCTACTACTGAAAAACCATTAGCCAATAATATTGTGACTATGTTAAATTTTGTGTGAAGTTTCAGTAGCATACTAACCTTCATCATACTTCTATTCATTCCTTACAAGTCGCCAGAGACTTTTGGCCCTTTTCTCAATGGGGTGTGGATCTAATTGGGAAGATTAACCCTTATTTCTCACAATTTTATCATTGGATCATCACATTGACTAAATACTACACTAAATGGGTGGAATCCATCCCTCTTATTGCTACCAAAGCTAAGAAAATACTCAAATTTATGAACCACCATATCATTTTTTGCTTCAGTGTTCCTCATCGCCTCATCACTAACAATGGAAAAAACTTCAAAAACAAAACCTTACATTGACTGTGTGATAACTTTGGTATTCAACTTAGTTTCTCTTCACCATATTACCCACAATAAAATGGTAAAGCTTAATCTTCTAACAAAACTCTCAACAAAATTCTTATGAAAGTGGTTGACGACTTTGGTAAGGATTTTCACACGCACATTCCTTTCGCCTTATAGCCTTATCTTACCATAATTCACACCTATACCACTGCCACAAATTTCTCTTTGGTCTACGGAATAGAGGCTGCCCTACCTCTCGAAGCCCAAATTCCATATATCTATATATCTCTTAAAGATTTCCTCTCTGATGATGATTTTCATGAAGATAATTTGACACAACTTGAGCTACTAGAAAATTTTCATTTAAACACTCTAAACCACATCCAAATCTAAAAAAAGTGCATTAAGCATTCCTATGACAAACGCATTCAAGAACAAACCTTCAAGATCAAAGATCTTGTCCTGAAGGAAAATCGACATGTAACCAAAATGGAAAAAGTAAACGTGGAAAGTTTTCTCCTAATTGGCTTAGACCTTATACTGTCATCCATACCTATGGATCAAGAAATTATCATTTATCTTCTCTTTAGGGTAAACAAAAACTTGAGCCCCTTAATTCCTTACATATTTGACCCTTCTATTGTTAAATAAGTTCCTACATCACTTTATGTCTCATATATTCTCGTACCTTGAGTGAACCTCTCCTTCCATCTACCTCTTTTAAGGACCAAAAACTCAAATAGAATTGTGTGATTATCCATCACCATTCAATTTTATCTTGAATATGATTACCATGACTCTACTCATGGCATGATTCTCATGGATACTTTTCTTTCTTTTCAGGAGGGAATTCGATGCTTATTTTTCACTTGAATCCCATCTTTCATAGATAACCTTTTTCAAGCTATGGTTTTGCCTTCATAAAACAAGTCTACTCCTTGGGTCAAATGAACATCTATCTCTCTCTATTGTTGTTATAAGTAGAATCCTTCCTCAAATGGAAGTTATAAAAATCTAGCCACATGTTGTAATTAGTCTACCCAAAAGATGACTAATCTATATTTGTTAAAAAAAAATATCTCGGAGCTTCCCGCATCGATCATATTCATGAAGATCTCAAGGAGAGACTACTACTCATCCCAATATAGACTTCCCACATCAATTATTCTATGAATGTGAAACTCAAAACGTAAAAAAAAAATCAAGAAAAATACAAACTTTTGGTCATGGAATTACCTATGTTGATTGTGGGTATCTTGCAAAAGGGGCATGTTGTCCCACAACAAGGTTATGCTAAATAAACCACTCCACCCTACCCTCTTTTATTTTTTATATCTACTCAAGGGATGTATTTCTCATACAAAACTTTTTGATCATGAAACTTATTTCAAACCATAGACCTATCAATCATGCAACATCTCAAGGGGTTTATGTTCATAACCCTATTTGGTGTGGTCATTATGGTCCTTGCCAACTATGAAGCATTTCACTTCTTTTTGGATTTCCACTATCTACTTTCTACCTCCTCAACAGGAGGAGACTGTCAACATTAGATATCTTGGTTATATTCTCGTCTCACCCATACCGATACCCATCACATATCTCCCATAATACCATCATACATTGGAAATTCAATCAAATAAAATCATACACTTACCTTACCACAATCTATCTTACAAAATCTTCCCCAATCTATCTTACACAATCTTACCCAATCTATCTTACCTACTCTACCTTACCCAATCTTACCCAACTTACCTACCACCATTTTACTCTTCTCTATCTAATGGGAGAACTACATCGGCTTGAGGCCCCTTTTGCAAGGGCTATGTAGGTAGTACTCCAAAGGCATGGGGTCTTCAAAGATTAGCTCGGCCATTATTTCCCCCTCCTATGTAGTTTTTTATGACTAATTTTTTCTTGTCTATCTACTCTCCCACCCCATAACTAGTTTCTATAAGTCAGTACATTAGAAATCAAACCAAATCAAAACATCATCAACCATGCCTACAAATAGTTTCCATATTATCAATACATTGGAACTTTAAACCAAACCAAACCATAAATCAACCATAACTACATCTAGTTTCCATAAAATCAATACATTGGAAATTAAACCCAAACAAAAAAATACATCATCAACCATGTCTACACATCTAATTTTCATGATATTAATACATTGTAAATTAAATGCAAAACAAACCAAAACATCATCAACCAATGCCTACATCTAGTTTCCATAACATCATTACATTGGAAATTTAAACCCAAACCAAACCATACATCATCAACCATGTCTCACATCTAATTTACATAATATCAATACATTGGAAATTAAAACCAAACTAAACAAAAATCTCATCAACCATGTCTACTTCTAATTTACATAATATCAATACATTGGAAAATAGACCCAAACCAAACCATACATCATCACAATGTCTACACATCTAATTTCCATAATATCAATACATTGGAAATAAAACTGAAACACAACATTATCAATCATACCTACATATAATTTTCATGATAAAAACACAATGGAAATGAAACACAATAGATATAAATACCATCTTCTATATACTAGAAAGTCCATGTGTAAATACATTGTATACACAGATATAAATAAATCTCTCAAAAACTCTCATGTAAAACTTGCCTCTTCGACACATAGGTCAGTATATATAAGTTATAAATCAAAAATAAAAAACAATCTCCATCATCTCATCATCTCTGGGAGGGCTTGGCACCTTTGCCACTCTCTAATGTCCCCTTACCTAGCCTTTGTATCTTTGCACTAGTCACCTCCTACTGGCCCTTCCCATGAGTAAGGTGGTTCCCTAAACTACTGACACTATGGGTCCATGAGTTGGACCTCTAACTGGATGCCTATTGTGCTTTGTAGGTCACATAGCTGACAATATGGAGATCAAGATCTACAATCTAATCCTTGTAATATCCAACCTCACCACCTTACCAGCACACTAAAAATACTTAGGGGCATTCTTGCCTTCACCTAGGTATTACCCATGACCCTACCTATATACCTTGGCCAACCGGACCTCGCCTATATGAAAATAAAACTCACTTACTCACTCTACCATGCAATAATGCTACCTATGTTTTTTAGCCTATCAACCTTACCTCACCTTATTTCGTGACGTTTATCTCAAACAGACCAAACCTTTTGGTTTTTTGAATTACACCTATACCAATTCCTGCACCTAGCATTTTTTTTCCAATATCACAACCTATACCTTGGATACGTGGACCACATCACCCTTGTTTGGATAAACTATCGATGGTTGACAAATTAGTATTTTTTTACTCTTAAACCTTGTTCCTTGTTGCATTTTAAGTGTGTGCGTGTATTTGACTACTTCCCTCTTCGAATCACCCTATCATCAATGTTGCTTATACATTCACATAACCCCATTTTTTCATCACCTACCACCTTATCAAATCCATCACCGATTCTACCTTCCACTACATCTATTCTTGGTTTGAGGGGGATAACCTCCATCCATATCTGGGGCATCCACTTCTTGTTTTTTTCATCCTTTCTTATTATTACAAGCTACGAGATAAAAAGGGGAAAATGTAGACACCCAAAATTGGGATGACACCTTCTATGTCACCGTTTATTACATACCCCATTTCCATGACCCCTTTCACATATTTTTTATAATCTAATTACCATATTAGATTAATTATCACCTCACCTTGGACCCATTCCAATTGCATTTAATACCCAAGACTAAGTCATCACTCCCCCTAACCAACTGAGAATTCTTCTAAACCTTACATTAAATTCCAAATACCTCTCCCACCAATTTCCTATGTGATTTAATGAGAATCAAGACTCCTAATTGAGAACCATTCTTAACTCACACCAAACAACGAGAGAAAAGGTCTTTTTTTTTTTAAAAGACTATTTCTCCCTAACCGACATCTATTATTCCTCGGTTGGTGTCGGTCAAGGAACTACCATTGGTTCTTTTAAAAAATTATTTTCAAACCTTTTCCTGGGTTCTTTTTTTGTTGGCATTCCTGGATCTTGCATGTTTGGCAAACAATCGACACCTTGACGATCAAATGAGCACGAGAGCATCAAACTCTCCACTAAAAACTAATCTATGGCTTCATCAAATTTAACCATTCATATGAAGAAGCATACAACATTCACTTCTGTGGCACTGGATCTCAGCTCATCTCTCCTACACACACCCACCAACCACAACCTTCTACGAATCTTTAGATCTCTGATAAGTAATCTTAACCAGGTTATTGATTTCATTAGCTTTGTTTTTAGATCATTTATCTTTTTCTAATCACCTCCTTCCTCTCCCAGATATATTTCATAGCCCATTCACCTGACATACTACAAATCAGAACCACTCTTCCCTTTCAACCACCCATTTTACCCCTGTAGAGTCTTCACCTGAATTCCTATACCCTACCTAAGACCTCTCAATACTTTGTGCAATAAAAGAGAGCCCAAATCAACCTCCTTTCTACCTTTGAAACTCAATTTCCCCTACCTTGATCAGTTACCCAACTGATCCCAGCTATAACTGGTGACTGGTATCGTTTCCCCAACCAACATCGGTCTCTTTGTCTATAATTTTCCCCTCAGACTAGCAAGCTCATTCCAACACCTAGAACTCTCCAAAACCTCCCAAGACTTCACTTAGACATTCTTTCTACCCTATTTCATACCTATAGACCCTTGGAACTAACCATTCTGCTATATTTAGACTATTGTGTTGTGTAAAATACCTAAATCATATAACTACAGTAGGACTTTCCATTTCATGATATTTATCATCATTAATTTACATTAAGACATGGATTGACAACCTTCAAGGAAGCACCTCGCTTCCCGGATCTAGCTCAATCTTGCCAATCCACTAATCTATATTATTAACTCTATTTTATGGTCTTCCTTTTCTTCTCAGGTAGTCCTTCCAAGACAAAAATGAGTTCTCTACAATCGAATTAGTCTGCAACAATAGTCGGCAACCTCTTCATGGCCTCCAGGTATTCCTCACATACCTTAACTTTACCTTTTAAATCGTTTATTCATTTAGTAATATAATGTGGTGAAAATATTCATGAATACTTTTCTTACTCAAGATCCATATACAAAACAACATCTTTAGTGGTATAGTAAATAGTAGTAAGTGTTTGATTTTGTTTCTACATTTTCCCCCATTTATGCTATTTGAATTAAATTCAAGTAGTGTAAAGGAATTAAGGAACATACCTGAGAACATTGTGAAGAAGCCATGTTGCAGAAGTACATGCAGGTGTTGTAGAAGTACCCGTATAATAAGAACATATAGTGTGGCAAACCATGGATTGATGTGTTAACCCATGTGGTGTAAAGAGAGATGGTGAACTGTTATGAGGAGCACTAGGCAAGATTGATGATTTAGATTTTGAGTGATTAGAGATTTTAAAATTGTCGCTAATGGATATTTTTTTGGGCAGGGAGTAATCAGTTCCCAACCTAATTTTGTGTGTCTAAAAAATGAGGATTTTGGCGTATTTTTTCTAGAGGAAGAGTGTAAGGAGAGTGGTCTAGTTTTACCCTCCAACTTTAACTACATCCCCAAAAGGTCAAGTGGCTACAAACAAACAAAGACCAATTTTTTTTCATTTTGATAAATTTTCATCAAGTGAGAATAATCCATATAGAATAAGTATAAAAAGGCAAAAACAACTCCTTTCTCACACTCCAATAGTATGGCAGTATGTATGAGATGGATTCTACATTAGGTTATCTTAAAGTGGTAGAAAATGTAAAGATAACTTCCCATGTTAGGTCATCTTGGAGGAAAAATACATTGTGTTATGTAGATTGATTTATGTGATTCGAATAGTAGAATATTTTTTTTGAGATTAGAATGTGTTTGATTGATTACTCATGGAGATATTTTACGCTTGTTACCCCTAAATTAGTTTGTTAGCGGGAATTGGTAGAAATTGGTGTGAAATATTACATGATATACGAGAATATTTTCAATAATGACGAATTAGAAAGGTATAATGATCGTGTAACGGTGTGAGGGGAATTATAGGATGACCCCGATTGTATGAAGCTCCTTTCAGAGAGAGGGATAAATGATGAGAATGAATATTGAGCTAAAAGTAAATGTGTGATGATGTAATTGTGATCAATGAACAATATATTAGATGTTGTAAAATTGTATGTATAATGAGTTGGAGATGTGTCAAGTAGGAATATAGTGTTTTTGGAATGTGTATGATGTGGTAGTAAGCATAATTCAAAAGAGAACGACATAAACGAGACAATAATCTGAGTAACGAAACTAAAGATATGAGAAAAACTATGTAATGTGTATTAGTTAGAAGGATGAATGCAAATTGTAACCATAGCGAGGTAAGCAATTGAAATTTACTATAAATAGTAATAGGAAATAGTGAATAAGTATTTCATTTGATCATTGTATGAGTATAAATTTGAGCTATGAGTGTGTGAAGACACCGTAAGTGAGAACACAAAAATATAGTCAATTTGAGATGGCAATGGTAGTTGTGGCATCATGTACTAGAACTAAGTTAGTAATGGTGATTTTTATCGAAGATTGTGCTGAATTTTGTTGTTTTTCATGAATTTTTGCTAAATACTGTTTTTGAGTTTTTAGGAATTTCTGACCTAGGAAATAATGGTGAAGGCACTAATAAACTTTGGGATGTCAACACCCAAATATAGGTGTTGGTGACCTGCTCCTTGGTGCCCACATCCGGCTCTTAGGCATTGGTGACCCAGAAGGCCTTATTTTATCCCATAATGATGTGAATGTAAAAATCGATGGTTGTTAATGTTTTGTGAGGCGTTTTTGCATGTATGCAAGGTACTGATTTCATGTTTTTTGTCATTTTGTGTTATACAGAGGGATATGCATTTGAGAGAGTTTCATGGTAGTCTTCATTTTTTGCACATTATTAGGATTGGGTTTATCATATGGTTAGTGGGATGGACTTGACTGTGCCGTGTTGTGGCACATAGCGAGGATGGGAGATGTGCCCCATAATATGCCGATGATAACCACATTATATGACAGATGGTGTGCAGATACTGTTGACCAAGTTTCTTTATTCATTTTTAGATTAGTGACTAAAAGAAACAAGTAACTCCAAATATGAAGGGTTAATGGTACCTTGAGATGAGATGAATGGATGTGGGTGCAAAGATGATCTTCTCCTCGTTGTGAGCTAAGTTTCCTACATGAAAAATAATACTAATAAGAAAAATGAATTAATAGATAGGATGGAGGGTTTCCTGACATAAGCTGGTCGTAAGAAGTGTGAGCTTCCTAGGATGGATGTCAACCCTCTTGTAGATAAAGATAGGATAAAATTAATAATAATGGATCTGGATAATATGTAGAATCTAAGATAAATAGAAATTGAAATGCAAAAATGTAAGATAAAAAATGTATATCTGACCTAAATGGATACAAATTAAACCAGAAATGGGTGGGTCAATGGGGAACTGAGGCTACAGAGGTCTAGTTGATATAAAATGGGGTTGGATGAAAAGAAAATACACCAAATAATTCATGTAAGATTGTTTTTGGTTGGATATGATATGGAGATGGATCTTGACTAAACACATAAACCTGTAAAACAAACTCTTTCTAGATCTTGATGAAAGGATACAAGAAAATTAGGAAATGTTATGATAAATGGTATGAAAATAGGGCTGGTCGATGGAGACCAGGGGGATCGATGGCAACATAGGTCTGACAAAACAAATCTAAGGTGGAAGAGAGAAAAAATGATGGGATTTGGAAACTAGGTGGGTATAGAAGTAGAGATATCAAAAAAGAGGGTCTGAACAAAAAATAAATTAATGTGGATGAGGCTAGGTCAATGGTGATCAGATAGGGTCTATGGTGACTGGAACTAGTTAGGGATTGAATGGAAATGGATGGGCTAAAATGAATTATGATGAAATAAATTGGATGAGGATGGATGGAATATGATGAGGTGAGCTAAAAGATGGTAGATTGGATTAGATAAAAAATTGGTAAAATGAGATAAAATAAATGGGATGAGTGAGCATAATATATCATATGAGATATATGGATAAGATGATGTAAGATGGAAAGGATGACAAAGGATGACAGATTGGATGAGATATATGATTGATAAGTTGAGATAAAATTGGATTATATGTTAGAGATAAAATGTAACTTCGATAAGGTGCCCCAAAATGTGAAAGCATACACTTCATCGTAGTAAGGGTCAGATGAGGAAACAATTATTTGAACTGGATTGGAGGTAAACATGAAAGGGAAGAACACGGAGCAATGCACTTGTGACCAATGAAAAATGTTAACACATAACTAACAATAGATTTTCACACTTAATATCATGAGGAAAAAGATGGAGGGTGGACTTATAAACCTAAGGTTGACACAACAAAGGGGTTTAGGTGTAAATTATATGCAAGAATATAGGTTCTCCATAGGTGGTTTCCCAAGTCTATGCCCCCACTCTGGGTGAGGGAAACACAAACTGATAACTACGGGAAGTTTGTGATAAATGAGAAAGTTGATCAATGCGGGAAGATTTCTTAGGATTCTTGCTTTTGAATTTTACATTTTGCTAAATGAGATAGAAGGATGATCAATGTGGGAAGCATTCACTTCCATGATAAGGGGGTAGCCATCCTTTGAGGGAGTGGTATACTTTTTGCTTTTTGCTTTTTGACTTTTAATTTTGTTTATAAAAATGGTAGGGATAGTATATACATGATAGTTTTCCTTTGAGGGATGATTCTATAGTTTTGAACTTTCTTATGAACAATTTTACTTCGAGGGAGAAGTCTATTTGTTTTTGACATTTTAATATGAGCATCCATGTAATTTTGAATTTTTTATGGGGAAGAGTTGTAGATAATTAGGTAGACCACTTAGGAGGTGATAATGAATGTACAAGTAACACCTGTGGACCCTTAGCATGGTTCTAGTACGTAAATAAGTGGGTAATGAATGTAATGATCACTGAGTTATCATCAAGAAGGAAGAACCTATCCATAAGGAATATGATATGAGTAGAACCCTCATCCCCATATTTAAGGTCACAACTAGGAAAGTGATGGTAGACCACGTAATTCCAAATCATTATGATGAAATATGGAGATGGCTTATGATGGACAAATTACCAATGAGATGACTAAGTGCACATTGGTAAGTATGTTAACAATAGAAATGTCATGAGTACAACATGTTAACAGGTCCAATATTCAGTTTTCCATCAAGGGGAGGAAAACGATAGGCCCCAGACCCATATTTATGTGAGTTAATGTAAGGTCCAATCTAGTTGTGAGAAAAATTTCGGCGTTGGCTCCCTTTTAGAGTAGTGATGCTTTGATTTTCTTTAAGAACAAGGTCACCGATCTTAAAGTCATGTTTCTTGAGATTGCGAGAGTGGATGAGATCAGACGATAACTTTGTATAATATTATATAGATAACAGTAGGTAAGATATTATACGCTATTTTTTGAATAGAGAAAATATGTGTCAATGGTGAGATGAAGATGGCCACAAAATTGGTCTTAGGATGAGGTATGGTGTCGCAAGAAAGGCACAAATATAATCATATTGGTGGACTTAGAATGAGATGTGATAATAGATACGTGGATTGGATAAGATGGGATAATATATCGGATAAGATGAGGTATAAGTAGACTTAGATGAGATTAGGTGTGTTTGAATGAGATGATGTTAGGATAAAAAAGAAGAGACCTAGTCTGATAACAGATCGGTCCTAGAGTTATTCTAGAGAAAAGAAGTCATGGAAGAGAGATATAGTGTCATCAATGTTCATAGGGTGGTTTGATGGAGGAGGAGACGTCAGAGGACCAAGAGAGAGGGTTGGATTCTCCATGAGTGAGATATTTTTTCTCACTTTAGGTCACTTGGATGTTGATATGGATAAGTTAGCAGATGCAAAGGGGGATTAGGTAGGATCACTATAAGGAGAAGTGATGATACCTCTAGATTTTGATTGGATAAATGAATTAGTAATGTGGATGGTGTCAACAAAGAGAGGGGAAATCCCTATAGGAGAAATAGAGTTTGGGGAGGTATTATAATAAATGATTTGGATGGAGAACCTAATTTAGATTCCGTAGAAGTTGAGGATTCGATTGGCGGATTGGATTTGGATGTGGATAAGATTGGAGGAAGAGTACAGTATTCATGTAAAAGAAAGTTATCCTCCACCATTAAATTATGGATGAGAGTTTGGAGGGGCCTATAATGTTTAGTTTCATATCCCAAAGTGTGATGATAAGTACATACAGAGTTAGGATCGAACCATGATGGATTTTTTCCACACGGGTAAAAATATTTAATGGGGGGAAGAGTGATTGCTCATATTTGAAGTAGGTGTTGGAAGATTTTAGTGTAGGACCCAATGGGGATAGTTCAATAATATTTTATAGACAAAGTGGTTATAGGAATGATAGATGAAGGTAATAAGGATTATTCACTTCAGCGATGCTTCATTTGAGCCTTTGGTTCAAATTTAAAGTTTGAAGGAGAAGTGGGTATATTTGATTTAGTTTTGATGTCTTGGGATTTAGATGATGTTAAAGAAGGATTATATCTAGAAGGAGGATTAGATTGTTTGGGCTTGGTTTGATCGATGATGGTTATCTTAGACAAAGGGCTTGGCCCTATGATGGATGATGATGCTCCTAAGAGTGATGATGTAACATGGGTTTTCTTAGGCTTGGGAGGAGGGAACTCTATTTTTGTGTAAGGATGTATAAGGGATTTTTGGATGGGTATGCCAAGGCTCATATATCTTGGTTAGGATGTTGTAATATTGGGAGGAATTATTTTGATTTCAACTCAGAGTTTTGGATTAGATGATTTCGGTTGTGTTGTAGAGGCGTATATGGAGGATGGAGGGGAATTTTGGATGAAACACTTGATAAGATCAAAAGGAGGTGAAAATGGTATAGGTATTGGACTGATTAGTGTGGGGTGATCAGTTTAGTTGATGGGACATGAATATCCTTTTCGGTTTTCTTATGTGGGGGTGTTTGTGTAAGAAATGGTTTAGGGGGTATAATAGATATACCTGTAAATTGAGATGTAAATGTAGGTTAGGATAGTATATGTGATTGATGTGGAAGTGGGTATAGATGTAGGAATGGTAGATATCAATAAAGAATGGAATAAGATAGGTTGGGATGTTGTCATAGTGGGTATGGATGAGATGGTTGTAGATATATGTGGTGTAGATGTAGTAGTAGGTATGTTTGATATAGATATGATTGAAGAACTAGATGTGATAGGTTGGGATGTAATAGGTGTAGAGGTAAATGTGTATATCAATGTACTACGGTTATTGATGTAAAAAAAGTGTCTAAAGTAAAGGTAGATGTGGTAGATAATGGGGTAGTGGATGTAGGAAATAATGTAGGCTCTTGATTTAGGGTATTAATTTTGTGACCAGTAGTTTCACAAGATGTGGGGGTTGGAAATTGATTTGTTTTAGAGAAATCAAGGGGTTGATTAGGTGATGTGATAGGATTGTCCACTTGGAGATCCCCCTAAATTATGTATCTTTGAACAATATATTTCAAAATAATGACACTTCTAAATGTCATGACCATGGACTTAGTGATATTTACAATAATTCCCCTCGCAATACTATATGGGTTTTGGTCGTGAGTCATAAAAAGATCGGATGGGAGGAATTTGAATGAGATGGATTTTCATTAACTTGTCAAATATAGAACTATATGATCCCCCAAGGGGACTATAGTTAGGAAGTGGTCTAAAAGATATTTGTAGAGGCTCTAGGTGGGAAGTGAATGTAGAACAATATTGAACCACGATGGTAGTGACAGAAGCTTTTGACTTTTAACCATGTGTTGAAGATTTAGGGAAATAGGTTTTGGGATTGTTTGATTAAAGCATAAGGTGGACTTGTTCAAGGGTGTGAAGTTATAGTTTGTGAGCCATAGTGAATGCCTCTTCAAAGGTCTAAAAATATTGTATTTGAATATTTGGACATATGTGCTTCACACATGACCATGAGAAGAGTTCAATCAGCTATTTTATGGGAGGGAAAATGATAATTGGTTAATTATGTTATGCCATCATTTGATGAAATATGCCATAGATTCATCATCTAACTTTTGAATGACAAAGAGGTCAATGATGGTAATCTTGTGCATGATATTAATCAAGAAATTTTCAAGGAATAGTTGGGCAATTTGAGTGAATGGTAATAGTGAATGTTTTGGAATACTATTATACCTATCAAACGTAGGACTGGCCAATGACACAGGAAATGTGTGAAACATGAGATCTCGATTATGGGTGATACAATAGTATGCATGTATAAAAGCTCATAAATGTTGGTGTGGATCCTGATTACTATTGAACTTAGATAACTTTGGAAATTCCTAGTGAGGAGGATATGGTTTCACGGGGACAGATGGGTTGATGGGTTCATTATAGATTTGTTCATATAAAAATGTGGTCTTAGATCCCAAAGTTAAGGCTTCAAGGTTATCCATCCTACTTAACAGTTCTTGTAAGGGATCATTAGATGATTGAGATGTTGAAGGATGAGTTTGAGGTGCATATGATGTGGATGGGTTAGGTTGTTGATATGTTTGAAAAGTTTGGAGATGTGTTGGTGTTGGTGGAAGTGGTTGATAAGGGGGAATATAATTAAGGGGTTGTGATTAGATTGGTTGACATAAATCTTGATGTTGAGATATAGGGATATGGTAAGATTGGTAAGATTTATTTGGTTGTCATGCAATAGGGGCATTTTATTGATTTGTTATGGGGTTGGTTGGTATGTAAGTGATAGGTTGTTAGGATGCCTAAGTTGGTTTAGTGGGAAGTATATAATGATAAGAACCTTGACGATGAGGTCAATGAGTTTGCATTGATTCAGATGGATGAGGTTGTGGGTTGATTAAATTGGCATGGATATGTGAAGTAAAGATAAGGGTTAGAGTTGTGTTATCTTATAAGTGCAATTATTGAGATGGTTGGATAGGCATACAAGTGCTAGTAGTGCATGAAGTAAGGATAGTGTTGATATGAGGTAAGATGGGTGGAATGGGATCCACCAATTGAGTGGATTGAAGGGATTGAGGAATTTTGGAGGACTTACGAAATAGGTAGTCATAATGGGAGATAGGATTAACATCAAGGAGTTCCTTAAAATATGAGCATCCACGAGGGATGGTATGAGGTCCAAGAGTCTCTAAAGGAGCATGAGATGGAGGAAAAGATGGTATAGAGGAAATGGAATGAGGATAAGTTGGTCTAGAAGGATTGGTTTCAATATGAGGATCACCTTGGATGACATGGTCTTCATGAAGTGAGAACATAGAAACATAAGGTTGGGAGATCAAAGATGTGATATCGAGTTCAGAAGCTTGTTGGGAAAGATCATTGGAAAAAATGATTTCATTGGATGAGGTGGGTTGTTGTGTTTTCTTGGCCTAAGAAGGAGTAATCACAGGCATAAAGTAGATAAACATTTTTTTATCTAGTTTATTAATAAACAAATCAAGCAATAATTTTTTTTATCATCATGAGTATTCAAAATAATGTGATAAAAGAAAAGAAAATGGCTCAAAGAGGAACCTAGGAAAATGGCCGATCTAAGGATGGTTTCATAATGTTTTGGCTACGGAGTCCTCAATATACCTAAAGGTATGTGAGGCCCAAATCTGTATAGATTTTATAATGTGGATAGAACACCGCGACAACTTCCTAATTGGGTGATGAAATCCCAATAGTTCCACATGGTAAGGGATGTTTAAATGTGTGAATTGGTTTGTGTGTTTAGATTTGGGTGATGAAGTTTTTATGCAACGTGTTAAACCTCCTTTTAAACTAGATTTGCAAGCAAGAATGAAATGGTTCTTTTTAGATCCACAAAAATATATCGAGATTTGATTAGGAAAACAAACAAGTGATACAATGTGATAAAGAAAAAGAGATGGGGAGTAAAAACAAGGAGTACCTATAATAATCTTTTCCTTTTTAGTTTATATTTAAAGCAAGCAAGCGAGGAAAATAAAATTCAAGCAATTTGCGATCCAATGCAAGCAAGAAAGCAAGCACGATCAAATGAACATTATTCCCTGCGAGGTTAGTAGAAAATGGAAGAAAGAATATGAAAATGAAAATCACAACAAGACTCACCTAGAAAGGGTGGTTGCCATCAGGCATGCCAAAATGTTGACCAAGTTTCTTCATTCTTATTTAGATTAGTGAACTAGTAATAAATGAAACAAATAACTCTAAATATGAAGGGTTTATGGTACCTTGAGATGAGATTAATGGATGTGGGTGCAAATATGAACTCCTTGTTGCAAGATGAGTGACCTGCACAACAAATAATACTAAGAAGAAAAATGGATTAGTAGATAGGATGGAGGGTTTCCTGAAATAAGTTGGTCCTGAGAAGTGTGAGCCTCCTAGGATGGATGTCAACCCTCTTATAGATAAAGATAGGATAAAATTGATGATAATGGATATGGGTAATATGCAGAATCTGAGATAAATAGAAACTTAAATGCAGAAATGTAAGATAGAAAATGTCGATCTAACCTAAACAAATACAAAGTAAACGAAACCTGGGTGGTTCGATGGCAACCCAAGGCTACAGAGGTCCAATCGATGGTGACTAGGGCTGGATGAGAAGAAACTACACCAAAACCAGCATACAAGCTTTTTTTGGCTAGATTTTGATGGACCTAACCTGGATATGGATCTGGATTGAAGACAGAAACCTACAAAATAGACTAGATCTAGATGTGGATGAAAGGATGTAAGAAAATTAGGAAAGGTGGTGAGAAATGGTTTTAAAATAGGGTTGGTCAATGGTGACTAGGGGGATCGATGGAGAATGGGGTTTGATAAAACAGATCTAAGGTGAAAGAGAGACAAAATAATGGGATATGAAAACTAGATGGGTATAGAAGGAGAGATCTAGAAATGAAGGGTTTGAACAACAAATAAACTAATGTGGATGAGGCTAGGTTGACGATGATCAGATATGGTTGACGGTGACCGGGACTAGTTAGGGCTTCAATTGAAATGGATGGGCTAAAATGAAGACCTATAGATGAAATAGAAGGACAAGATGGTCGAAGTAGAGTTCTTGATGCTAGCTCAACCTACACAAAATTTTAGTGAAAAATATATATGATAATATTACAATAAAAAAACACGATATGCCAAGGTGAAATAAGTATCTCCAAATTTGATGCACATAAAACCTCTAAGAAGACTCCAAGATTCCAAAATTACATCCCTTTGATCTCCTACAGAAGGAGGGGGTATGGGTGTATTTATAGGGTGAGTGGATGGATATGGTTGATAGGAAATCATTTAATAAAGGTAGGTGGGAGGTAAAACTATTAAATAAATGCCATGGAGAGGTGAAATTATTAAATGAAGGTGGGTGAGAACCTAGGGATGGATAAAAGGTGGTTGAGAGGAAGGAAAATATTAAATAAAGGCCAAGGGAAGATGAAATTATTAAATGAGGGACTAGGGAGGATAAAAATGTAGCATATATGGAGGATAAATGATAGGAAAATATTTAATGAGGGTATAGGGATAATAAATTTGATGATTAGGGATTAATTAAATGCGATTAAGGGTGAATTAAAATAAATTATGGGGAAATAAAAATAAATGATGGGATAAAATAAGAAAGTGGGAAATTCGAATAAATGGCATTTATGGAGGGAAAGGGAAATTCGAATAGGAAGAGAGATATAGATGTGAATAAAGATAATAAAAGGGAGTGAATGCATGGTGAGGGGTAATAATGCTAAAAATTGGTGACTACAGATGCGTCCACATTTTGATTTCCTACCAGAGAGATGACCATGACTTTGGAGGATATATATAGCATATTGTGATTGTTTGTTATTTTTGAGAGGGTTTAGATGATGGCTATGGATGATGCATATAGACAGATGAGGTCTATTAGGTAGTAGTTTACAACGATGTGTGTCCACAATGAGGTCCATATCAGTCTGGATGTTATACTAAGGTCAAGGGTTCCATGATAGTAGAAATTAATTGTTGTTGTGATCACTTCCTCAATTGCAGTAGAGGGCGGTGGTGTAGGAATCTTATATAAGATCCATTATATTTACTATCATATAGAGGAGGATGGGATGAGATATAATTGGGAACGATGTGTACTAGATCATTTTTAGGGGGACCTATACATGTTCGCACACGAGGAGCATGGGGTGGACTAACAGCTACCACTTTTTCATGTGTGTGGGCTTATTAGTATATTGTGATATTGAGGTTGCTTGGTGTGCCAAGTGCAAAGTGGTCGAGACCAAGTATTTTTTTCAAGAGGTGGGTAGGTGTGAAAATAAGAGAATGGATATTGATACATAGATAGCGATGTTGAATTGTATAGGGCTAGGGGGCATTATCTTGATGCCATATCGAGACTATGAAGGATGACCAAAGGATGTAGTGGAGCTACAATGTATACAACGTACTATGTGGCTGGAGGACAAGTTTCCTAGGGTAGTTGAGCTATTTTAGGTAGAAGGTATATCACGCCAGTTTTGCATGGCTCAAGATGTGCCCCCAAATCCATGTATGGGTGAGAACCACGAGGGCACTGAGGAGGGCTATAGTGAGACTGGGGCCCATAGGGGCGTAGTTAGTACCTCCTAGTTGAAATGAGTCTGATGCGGCCATAGGGACAATACAGATTGATGACGTGGGGTGTATAAAGGTGTATAGTGCATGGTGGGCAGTGCACCAATGGGTTATATTATATCCATAGATTTTTGATGCAATTGGAGCACCACCAGTTGAAGAGTAGAGGGACATGAACCTACCCCTGTTGGTGATAATGTGGTAGTGGTGAGAGTAGAGCGTGAGTTTATGTGTATTAATAGTTTTGGATGTTTATGTATTTATCCAATTTTGTCATATCATGTGGGTGAACTAATGTGATGTTTTGGATTTTTTCAAGGCTAATTTTAGATACTTCGATCCGCAATTTCACATGGAATGTGCCCACTAACATGCTCATTGGAAGTGGGATGTTAGACTAGGTGGATGCCATTGTGCATGAGCATTCTAATTTATTTGATCCAATGTTGATAACAGCATCTACTTGTACCATGTTATTGAGCGAGCGAGACGAGGAATGAGAGGAGATGCAATAGACTAGAGAGGTTATGGGTGGAGGTTCCCTAGCATAGAATGTATTTTCTAGATTTTTCAAGCTATAGGGTCATTTTATAGAGCAGTCAATTGAGGTGACTTTACTACACAGACAAGTAGAGAGGTATAGGGGAAGTGACCAACGACGTAGATTGAGTGATGAAGCCTCTGGTTTGAGAGCTCCTGCAATTGTAGATAGTGATAAAGATGATAAGATATGATGTATATGTATGTAGGGGCATGCCCCCAGTGATTGTACCATGTAACTATGATATTTTAATGATATATAGAAATGAATAATTGTTGTTATATCCTTTTGTTATATTGATGCATGATGTGTTGAGCATTTTTCGTATATGTTGATTTACATTTTGTAGTTATCGATGTTGAATAATGGAGAATAATGTGTAATTTGGTTATAAATAGATAAGTGATGAGATAGTGTATGAAATATATATAACTTGTTATTGAGCCATGTGATGATGTAAGAGTATAGTGTATGTATGAATAAAGATGTGATGAATAGTAAAGTATGTATTAAAAAAATTGATGTAAGAGAGTATGTGAATGAGATGATCAGAAAATTTTACTTGAGCAAGTGCTAGTATGATGAAGAGAGAGGGGGGAGAATAATGATGTCCCCTAGTGTTTGAATGATGAGGTTTGTTTATATAAGACCTCTTAGTAGTAGAGAATGAACCATAATGTAAGAGTTCGTCATTGGGAAGTTTCTAAATAGATAAATCGATGAAGTGCATAGCATAAAAGTAGAGTGAAGTTCTTATTGTAATTGATCCCTCAATAGTCATTTAAGAACCATGATACCATGAGTGTGCCATTGGGGGATGAGGTGATAAAAGTAAACTACCAAAGATCAAGAAGGTGTGGAGTGGTGGAAACATGTGGAATTGGAGCATCATGAATGTATGAACAAATATGAATTCCTAACAAAATGGTGCCAATGATGGGAGATGCAGTAGTTGGAAGCCAATGGATTAGGTAGCCAATGTGTAGTAGGAGCAATGTGCGGAAAATGAGATAGTGCAATGATGGATGAATGAGATAGAGAGCATGCATGAATAATGATTTGGTGCAATGGATGAGTAGTGACCTTAGGAGTGGGTATAGGAGATAGGTGAATTGGAGAAATAACACGCATGCATGGAATTGGAGACATAGACTGCTTGTAAGAGTGAGACCTAAAGGTAATGACACTGTTGTCTTCTAATTTTTGTAATCTATCATGAAGGGTGCAAAAATAATTTTCTCGATGGCCATTTATGTGATGATAGTTGTAATAAGTTCGATCATGTTGGTGTTAGAAGTGATGACGTGGATGATGTTTATTACAAGGTAAGAGAATCAAGCACTTGTCAAGTAAATCACACAACAAATCATGGGGTCTATCATTATATGAAGAGTGTAATGGCTCTCATTGGGGAGATGTAGAAGTCTTAGGTGGAGACTAACATGATGGAGGATATCGAGAAGACTTAACTTGCTTGCATGGTGGAGGAGATGGAGACCTTGGGGAATGCTCAACAGATGGAAGAGGAGAATAAATTGATGATGCAACAATAGAAAAAATAGTAGGAGGATCTATGACATGTGTAGGAATGTGATCTTGTTATAAATTAATTACTTTATAGCAAAATAGTGTGAATTATTCACATGTATCATATTGCAAGTGTTTCTTTAAAGGTGGAATCAAGCCTTGATAAAAGATGAATTTCATTTCTAGATCAATGGGCTGAAAGAATGATTGATGCACGCAAGCATTGAAGCATAGAATGTAATCAATAATAGGTTATGTCTTTTCTTGATGTAAGCCAAGTAAGCGATCATATGTGACTCTAGGGCCATTGCTAAATATAAAAATGGCGAAGGAAGGCCTCTTCTATCTCACAATAGGTACTAACAAATCCAAAAGGTAGATGCGTGTACCATTGGAAAACATCATTGGTAGAATATGACGAAAATATTTAAGTAACAATCGATCATTGGAGCAAAAAGCCATAGCTAGACGATAATTCTTAAGATGAAAATATGGATTGCAAGTACCATCAAAGCATGCAAATTTAGGCATACTAAAATCATTAGGGAATGTTGAATTGTGAATATTTTTTGGTATAGGATTTCCATGTAAAGAATTATTATCAATAGAATAATAATATGCCTTGCTTTCAAAAGTGAGAGATTGGACCTCATATTGTAATTGACCAACAACATACATGAGTGATTAAATATCATGTGAAGGAATGGTAGGAGATGTGAATGGTGTATTGAGTGGTTGAAGCTTTCCATTATGAGTGATCATAGGGATGTCTAAAGAATAATTGGATGATGTTGATGCTATAGGCACAATAGGTGTAGGTGCAGAAGAAATAACTTGTGGTGAAGAACATGGAATATCAATAGAATTATAAGGAATAGCAATAAAATATTTATTAGGAGATGAAGCAATATATGGAGATGAATCAACATGCATGTTACTATACTCAACCTCAAAAGAAGATGAAAGTGGAGCAGAGATTCACATTTAACAATATGCAGAGAAGTAGAATCATGACTAGTATGTGTATCATCAATATTGAATAAAGACTTGGATGCAAGGATTTCATCAAGCATATCAACAATATACAATGAAGTAGGAGAAACACTAGTATGAGATGTATCTATAGAATCACTAGAAATATTTTAATAAATGCAAGGAATGAGATGCAAATATACAATAATCTTGAATATTATTAGAGACAACATCATGCACATCTATATTTTCATCATGTTTTTTATTTGTAGTATTGCAATCAAGATTATGCATAAACTTGATAATATCATCTAGAGTTTTAACAGAAATAGAAGAGGATTGAGTACGGCTGAATGAATAACAAGGTCTACAACAAGAAAATATTGTTGGATCATAAATAATGCTAATGGTAGAATGATCAAAGCTAGTAGGAACATTACATTCATGAACCAACAATTGTCTTTTAGTATCATCTAAAAGAATAATATTGAGATTGGGAGTGTTAAGTTTAGCTATAGTTGTTTCATCATAAATAGGATTAACACTGACATCGAGGATGGATTTCCTAAGAGGAGAAGAGATATTCTTAGGAGTTAGGGTTTTATTTGGTCCTAGGGTAAGGAGTTATGAGCTACAGGTTCACAAAAATTATTCAATAAAATCTATATATTTTATTAAAATTATGAAAGCAATGATTGTTATAATGATATGCAATGAAATACATATGCTGGGAAATTTATTTAATATAATTATGTAAGAAAATGAGAGAGATAAGAAACTTACCTTGATTTCACTTATCCCAAAGTGTGTCTCAACTAGACAACCAATGAAACAAGAACTCAAATTATCACGATTCCGCTAAGAAACATGCAAAAGTTCTAGAAATGGCTAGATTATGGCACCTAGAAAGGGGCAGGGGCACATACGGTTGCCCTTGACCTAATTTGGGATCCCATGACTACTTAAACCCTCGGTAAACCTCTTTCACAGGGTTTCAAGATGTTTTTTTCCTTCGCCTTTGTTGGCTAGTATGTCGCATAATTATCATCGATGTCGTTGATAGCCTACAATGGAATATTGACCTGTAAAACCATCAAGATTGCATCAAATCCTAAAAAGAAAAGAAAAGAATGAGAGGTTGGATTGTCCTCCGCTATCAACTAGTGAGCATCACAGAACATCTTTGACCCAATGTAGTTCTATGTGACTGTGTGTGCAATAGCACTCCTAGGTTTCCCTCGCGTCGATGACACTAAGATAACAGGAGGTAGATAGATAGAATGAAAATGTGTGGGATGGAAATATGAACTTCCCCTTCCTTTGATATGTAGATAGATAGCCCTTGATAGAAATTTTTTTCCCTTATAATGGTATGTATAATGTGTTTATATAGGGATATCTTGCTTGAATTTCGACACTAATGACCTAACATGATGACTAGTACCTCAGGATATGAGTGGGAAAATTGAAAATATTGACCTCAAATGTCAAAAATAAGATCAAAAATAAAGAGGACACGGGGACCTAGGATGAAGAGGAGTGCCTGGGTGCTAGTCTCCAATCATTGGTGCTAGTGTCTAGAGATAGATGACAACAAATGTGCAAAGACTAGAGACAGGGATTCTTGTGACCTGACTAGAATTGGGTGTATGAGTGACATGTGTGAAAGATAAATGGAATAGAAATGAAAAACACAAACGGATGGACTAGGAAGTGTGTCATTGGTGAATACGTTTCTTACTCAAGATCCATAGATAAAACAACATAGTTGGCGGTATAGTAAATAGTAGTAAGTGTGTGATTTTGTATCTACAAGTTGTAGTAACAACTCAAGTATCTATTTTAGGTGTGTGCAAAAGAATAATTTGAGTGGGAGATATTTAGAGATAGATTTGATAGAATATTGGGATTGGGTGAGAAATATGTTAGCCTCGACTCCTTGATTGAATGAGCTCATTGAGCTATATGTATGTATGCATGGATGTATGTATGTACATATGTATTTTATATGTATGTATGCATGCATGCACGCATATATGTATGTATGCATGCATGTATGTATGTATGTATGCATAAATGTATGTATGTATGTATGTATGTATGCATGCATGCACGCATATATGTATGTATGCATGCATGTATGTATGTATGTATGTATGTATGTGTTTGTCTCTATTGTATGAATCTCAATTGAAATTGAATAATAATTTATCGGTGTGTTGTTTACGCTCTGAATTTTTTGATTGTATTATTATCTTGTTCAAATATTTACAAAACTTTTCGTCTCATATATTCTTAAGACCGCATTTATTTTTTACTAGTCTTGTGTGTGTGCAAACTATATTTCATCTTTGAAATTAAAAATGTAGTATTTGTTCCATTCTTCTTTACTATGTTTGGTTGATTGATAATTTATTTAGTATTTGTTCTTTTGAGGCATGGTCGAAGGTCATCATTGATTAGATATCCTAACCACAATGATGCATCATTAGGAACCAGAGCAAGGTTTTCTATGCAAACTAAAAACAAATAGTCTAATTTCCACATCCATAGGTGCAAATAGAATTCAATGAAGACATACTCCAACAATTACTATTTTGGAAAAAACTTGTGAGGGTCGTAAGGATCAAAATATTTTGATATCGAGGAAAATAAATGGTACACAAATGGGGATTTGATGTAATAGCAAACAAGGTGTCCAAAATAATTGTTTGATGAAGATTATATATAAGTCACTGCACACTTTAAAAATTTAGCCAATAGAAAAATAAGTTAAAAAGTCAGAAGTCAAAAAATATTAAATTATAGTCACCATTTCTCCTCCTACTCACAAATGCTTCTAATACTTATGATAATTATATACTAAGTAGATCTAATACTTTAAAAAAAAAAAATTATCATTAAAAGAATAATCGTCCATATAAAAACCGTTAGAATAATGATTCATTGTCTCAAAATTATTAAAAACAAAATAATAAAACATTATCATGTAAATAATGATACTCATTAAAGCCATTTGAATAATGATCCCCTTGTCTCATAATTACATAAAAACTATCTCACACAAATCAATAATGGGCACCCCCACCCCACACAGTCTTTTGCAGCTAAAGAACTCTTTGAGTGCCTAAATATTGTTTTAATTATCCCTCACAATGTTTCCACATACCGTACACTTATGTTAAGTAATATAATTTTCAGTATTTATTTAATCAGTTCTTTGTGAACCTACTAGACTACTACCCCTATGAATAGGGGCAACTTCAAGATTACCCTTTTAAAAATGGTTTACAAAATTAATCCTCGAAGTAGACAACACATTCACCCCGCATGGATTTTTTAAGTTTCTTTTCCCTCAATCCAAATGTAATGCATCCATCTTGACACATGGTATTGCTTTTTTATTTTCTTTTTTCCATGAGTAGTCTAATTCATACACGTAGATAAAGTTGCATGCCTACACAAAACCACATTATCCAAAGAATATTATGTTTGTTGCTTTCTTCTCCCCTCATATTTAATATTTTTTTACCGAAGCTCAATTATTAACTGACTTGTGAATGTGTGCCCCCCTCTCTCTCTCTATATATATATATATATTGCAATGGTATTTTTTCATATGTGTAAGTAACATTGAAGTGAAGCTACGAATAGATTTTGAAGCCTAGAAATTTAGCTATGAGAAATATTGGAGGCACTTAGAGTGTGAGTTGCACTCCATCAGTGTGGCATTTGTCACTTCCATATCTTTTTGGGGGAGTGGGATCCATGATTGCTTTCATAATCTTTATATTGACAGTTCTATCCTTTTCCCGCTAGAGAAATCGAATTGTTTATGTTCAAAATAATTGTGATACAAGTTTTGATGAGAAGAATGAGATGGCACAAAAAGTATCATATGGTTTAGAGGATGACGAGGGTGATAAAGTGATTGTCATTATGGTCGGAGAAGACATGCTGAACTTCATTGCAAAGCCCACCTCCATATCAGGTGCAAGATTGGGAAAACAAAAAAATATATCATGTTTGAGGAGATTATGCTATGAGGAAAATGAGATGAGTGTTTTTCTATGTAATTTTCTTATATCCTGAAAATTCAAATTTTGATTTTTGGCCTTTATTTTGTATTTCATAGCTTGCAATTTTGGATATGAAGTTGCTTTTACTATATATGACTAGAATGATAGTAGGGCACAAGAAAGGTAGTCTATCAAACCTAGAGTTACATAGTCACAGAAAACTAGTCTAACATAAAACTTTTTGGCCCTTATTTTTTGTCCATTAAAGTTTTTGTCCATTTTTCTTATGTGTTCACATAGGTGCCAATAGGGTCCATTTTTATTTTTAAAAATCAATAAATATATTAAGGCATTAGTGCACTAGTAAAAAAAATATAATTAATCAAAAGTTTCTTTGTGTCAAAAAACATATCTTAAGTATTTAGAAGAGATAATGTAACATTGAATTGTCTCATTGATTAATTCATTTACTGTGATAAGATTTGCATTACACTGTAGTATTTACTAAATTTGATGTAGGAGCATCCAAGTTCAGAAGTGATCTTTCATCAACTATAGAAAATTAGCGTAGATTAAATATTGTTCAAGTTTTGTACTTGCTTTGCTACAAAATTGGAAGAATAATTTGTTGTAACTTCTTGATTCGATAACTATAATTTGAAGCTTGTGTTAACTTGTATTTCATATAACAATATAAAAAGTATGATATGGAAGATTGATCTCCATGCACCACTAACGTACATTTAGAACACATCATGTCACCCTCATGTTAGACATGATCTAAAAGGAAGTCACAACACTTGAATAACATGATGTGACAATTGTGTATTTTACTTAGAAAATTTTTAAAAACTTGTGTAGACTATTGAAAATCAGCACAAGTCTAGAAATCTTATGATGCATGTACAAAAAAGTATGGCTTGCATCATTAGGCTCAATTATGTTAAGGTGCTAGTCTTGATGGCGCAAAACTATGAGCATAAATTTGTGTGATAATCAGATATTGTTTAAATGTTTTTATAAGTAAAATCTCAATAACGTGCATGAATTCGGTAAAAAATCCAAATTGAAGGTTAGGAACTCCCCAAGTAATAATTGGAATGGATACCATTCTAACAATTTCAGTTAAAAAAAATCCCATCAAGTAAAAGAATAAAAGTTTCTTTCATTCTCATATGCTAAAATTACATCAAGATCATAATAAATCATAAATTTATAGAAATTATACAAAAATCATTTAAAATATCTTATAAAATTATCATAGAAGGAAAAAAAATATATCAAGATGGAGAGAATTGATCGCATGAGGTTCTCAAAGTTCAAGTGCAAACTTTTATAGGTTACTTGCAAGTCTGATTTACCAATATCAAGTTGGTGATATGAATCAAGCTTGAACAAAACACCATAATATGCACAACAATAAAAATTCTTATGTAGCTTTCATGGTTTTGTGAAGAGTGATATTTGGAATAGAATTAGTCCTCCATAAAAATAATACACATTTCCTCCCAACAATATAGGAATACAGAATTATATACTTATTTCCTTCAACTATACCCACCTCTACTAGCTACAACAATCACATTTTTAAAAAGTACATGAACCTCTTCACAAAGAAATTTACACATCTACATAATCTAGAGTTACAATGTACATCACATAATGGCTAACAATACCAACAAAATCATATGATCTTAGAAATATACCATATATTTTTAACTTTCAAAATAATATAGTACATTTTTATCTATATGCGTGAAATTTATGCTACTATATCATAATATCATTAATTGAGTCAATTAATATTAAATATTTAAGTAAATTATTTAAATGCTAAGTTCTTAAAACAACTGAGAATAAGAGAAATTTTTGGGGTTAGGGGCCCCATATTTGTTAACACCCAAGGCAATTCTCTAGTTTTCCTAGGGCTTAATCCCCCTTGGTCAGTAAGCATCATTGCTTGCAATATGTCTTTGTGATGATCATGCACAAGCTTATGCATAAACTTCTTTTGTAGAAATGTGTGTTGTACACATATGATCTTAAGGAGCACATATGTTTTTAATCACTTGTTTTGTTGCATAGGGAATACAACCAAAGGATATTAATAAAATATTTTCCACCAAACTCATTATTGTGATTCATGATCTAAATAACTTTTATCGAGTTGTGTTATGCTCATAAGATGTTATGAAGCATTTGTGACTTATCATATCAATATTTGTATATGGGTAATATATATGTACCTAAAATTGATATGTAGAAAAATGGATGTGATATCTATATAAATTCCCAACCCCTCTCGCACCTCATCCCGACCTCCACCTTGCCCCTCCCCCTACCCCGACATTAATAAGAAAGGTTGGGATTCTAGAAAAAATCAATAATTACATAGTGGACTAATGTTGTCAGATAGACTAGAGAAGTTGTAATGCATCTCATATATTTTGTTTAGGATATATCTATTTTTTATCATGCTTTTGTCTTTGCAAGCTATATTTTCTCATTGAAATCAAAAAATTATTAGTTGTCTCATTTTGTGCATCCTTTTCAACCAGTAGAAGATTTGTGCATTCGATAATTGTGATAAACAATTATTTGACCATATGACATGTTTGTCATATATGATGTTTATGCTAATTAAATTGCCATATAAGATCTCAAATTCCTTCTCAACTTTGTACAAAATATGTTGAATGTGTGAGATCATCACTAATATAGAAATTATACTCTTAAGAAATAATTTTATCTTCCTCTGTGTTGTCGAGAGCATGAGTGAATACTATATGCACAAATATGGAAACCTGAATAGAGTTGTATTATTGTCATTGCACTTAATTTTTTGTCTTTAGAGTATAGTTTTCTACAAAATAAACAACTGACACAATGGTACCAAGAGGAAATGTTTCCTTGCATAACTTGAATTGCTCATCTAACCATCAACCTATGTGTGTATGCCTTGTATACTCATACACTATCTTCTTTTGAAATATAGTCATAAATATGATACACTTATTTATTTTCTCTTAATTCACACCTCTTAGCATCTTTTCCATCTTAAGATGTCTATGCCATTTACTTATATTTTCAAAAAATAACTAGTTTGTTTCCAATTACATGTGTATTCTCTGTCTGTATAAAATTTTGACAATGTTGCAAACTACAACTATCAAAAATTCCTTCCAGCCATGATTTCTTATTTAAAAAATTGTCCTTATTCTCTTGTACAAAAAAAATGCTTGAGATGAAATATATTGCTTATTTAGGTGGAACATTTATCATACACTTCTGCAAAAGTTTCTTAGTATGCAAATTCACACATATATGTCAAAAAATATCATTATGCATGGAAAATTCAATATGGATCCCACAACAAATAGTCCGCAAGTAATTTATTTTAACGGAGAAAGGTTTTTCCATTTCAAAATTATTTTAACTAATTTCTATTTCAAAATGAGTATCTTTCAACATATTATAAAATTGGTTTTATTTGATATCCAAAAAATGTTTCGGATACAATTCATAGTTTCAAGAACCAATTACTTTTTTAAACCCTTAAATTTTTCATTAGGTGAAACCCTTGTATTAGTTTTCCAAAATTCTTCAATTTAATATTTTAACTCTTCAACTATGTCTTTGTCTTTCAATGGCTGTCTACCAGATAATTCCCATTCTCCATTGTTATTTTTATCATCAATTCTTTCATGTTTTCCAATAAATTTCAATAGTGTTTTCCTATTTGTTTATAGTGCACTACTTGTTTTCCTAATTAAACAATGTTTTTTTTTGCTTTACTTACTACATTTGATGTAATAACATGTTGGGTAGTATTACTATCTTAGGTACATGAGGTTAGACCTATTTATTAGTATGCATTTGTTATATTTTTTACAATATATTATTTACTATTCGTCGTAGATGTTCTTAGACCAAGGGTCTTCATATTAGGTCTAAAATTAATTTATTTTTCATTGTTTCAACAAACAATTGACATCTTCATGTTTCATTCAAGTCATTAAATAATGTTTTCCATATCTGATTAGCTTTTGGTCTATAAGTGTATTCACTAATATTATTAGTCATTGGGTTTAAAATATTTCCATCAATCTCAAGTAAAATTTTGGGTGTTTAACACAAAAATTTAATCGACAATTTTAATGGTAAGGATTATTGAACATCATATAAAAATTGTTCATTTCCCAGTTGTTGTTCATCTTTATAATTAGGTAAAGAGAGTGTTTTTTGAATAGGTTGGTCATTTGGTGTAACATCTACATTTATAGTTGGAATTGCATCATAATTCATTGAGACTTCATTATTTATTGATTCAATTTGTGTTTGAGGATATGTTGCACTATCAATTTCATCGGAAGAGAAGACATACCTTTATTTGCATACGTTGATTTATTTTTCTCATGGATTTTTTTCACTTGCTCCATTGTTTTCTTTTTTCTTCTTTCTTAGCTTTTTTGGATGATAGATGGTCTTAATTAACATCTCTAATCTCTAGAAAATATGTGTTCAATTTCTTATGTTCACGCGTTTTTTTCTTCTGTTGCATTTTTTTCCAACTCCTCAAGTGTTATCCTTGCGGTCTCCTTCCCATAATTCTAAAATACATTTATCACCATAAGACAGTTGAAAAAAAATGTTCATGAGTGTTAGGGATATAAGAAACAATACAAACACACTCATATAAAATAATTCTTAAAATTTTCATAAAACAATCATCTATATAAGACAGAATATAGAAAATTACCAAAATGAATGTCTTAAAGGAATAAAATGTTGAAGGAATATGCATACAACAATAATCAGTGGGACCAAAATCATGGGATTTTTTGTTTTTTTGAAGCTTGGATCTCATTCTTGATAGTTTTATGATGTTCTCACATTATAGCGTGCTCATGTTATAATGCAAGTGTGTTATAACTTATTTGGATTGGAAATTGCCAATCCATGGGCTTGGATTTGCGTAGGATATAAAAACCTATGGTTTGGACTGTGTAATATGTGAATAAATCAATATTTTACAAAAACACATAACAATATCAAGTATATGCCCCAATTTATCATGTGTTATAAGACAATATTAAAAATAACAAGACTAAAACATCAAGCTCTGTTTTATGTTTGTGATGATATATTTCTTGCTAAAATCCTATTAGTTTTAGAATTTCATCCTTAATTTCGTTTACTAGTGCCTTCTTTTCTTTCCAAAACACATGTATACTTTTTTATACATAATGTATAATTTGTTCATCCAATTTTTTTTAAAAAAAACTACTAGATATAAAATCCATTCTACACACATTTCAAAAATATTTGAATATTTTTTTTTATAATTTGGAGGATGTACACACAAAAATCTCCTTTTTGGGATGTGTTCCCTCTTAAAATTAGTAGAAAATTATATATTCATCCAAAAAATATGAAACATTTAAGATAACCTAATACATGGTCTTAGCTAACTTTCTACTTAAGGGATTTGTTAAATATTTGCAGAACTCAAAAAATGGAGGGGGGGAGGAGGGGGCACACGTAATACTATGTTATGTTATTGACACAAAAATAGGCACACTTTGTGTGTGCACCACATTTGACTTTCTTAATCTCCACCATTTTAAAAAATAAATAGTATTTTAGAAACTAGATTTCGAGTACCAAGATTCCTGTTCTTATCATATTTTCAAATATTGAGCATATGCAAGAAAAATTATTAGTTGAAGTTCAATTTTCGCTAATTTCATGAAAAAAGTGGTCATTTTTTAGCCTCTTTTGGTCCCCGATTTCCATGCACTTACCCTAATGGAGATCAATTCCAATTATTTGGGTTCTTCATATCAATCAAAAAAGGTTTCCCTTTAGATAGCTCTCTTTATGTACTTTGCTTTGAAGGTTTTAATTACATTATCTCTAATTTTTACTATACAATCTTAGTTAAAGGTATCTCTCTACCTCACTCTAACAAACAACTAACTAATGACCACTTTACAAATGAATCTTTTCATATTGTTTTTGAAGAAAAGAAAAACTGGATATTTTTATAGAAGGCCTTGACCATTTCTTTTTAGCTTCTCATCCTTCTATTCAATGAAAAAATATTAGTCCTATAGAAAAAAGTTTCCCATGTGCCAAACTAACCTGGGAAATACCAATGGTAGTGGATTCAACTTTGAGCACTCTACAAATTCCTTAGTATTCGTTTTTCCTTTCAAGCTTCCCCTTTTCAAGTTATTTTCCTTTTTGGTGTAGTGGAGAAAAAAATATCCTTCTAGATAACTAAACCACACTCTAGTAGGTAAGTTCCATATATACTCTAAATTCCTTTCTTCTACTCATGTGTATTTCTCCTCTTACTTGGCACCTTCAAAATTAGGCTATGTAAAAAAGGTTTGAGGGATTTCCTATGGACTAGATCTTAAGGTGAAAAATGATTCCAAAGATTTGGTTATGATATTTGTTGCATACCTAAAGAGGCTAGAATTCTTCAACTTATTGATATAAAAATCCATGGCCAAGATCTCAATGTTAACTACGTTATAAGAGGTTTGAGAGGCATAGAATCCTAAAAAATGCATCTAAGGAACTTAATTCTTCAAGTAATCCTCCTTAGGATGAAGGTTTGGAGAGGATTATACATTCAAACTCTCTTTCTCATTGCAGTATCTGTAAAACTCTAGGGCACCTTTATTGCGAAAAGAATATGGAAATTTTAGGAGATGCTCAAACCCCATCTTATTTGGGTTCATGATGAATTCAAAAATGCATTTTGCATCAGCTCCCACTCATTTTGGTAGTCTTAATTTATCCAATTATAGAATTTCTCTCTTTGCATGATCCCTAAATTTAAAGGTCTTCGGTTCTTTAAAAAAATTATTCACATGCTTAATGAAATTTTCTACTAGGAAACTAGAGAGGAGATGCCTTGGGATCATTCTAAGAAAAATTCTACCTAAACACTCAAGATTCTACTTATATTTTTTAGATTCAAAAATTTATTATGAATGAACACCTCTACAAAATTGGAGTTTATTCTCGGGTGTCTTGGTGGAGAGATTAGAATTGGCTAGTGACCATCTGTTTTTTGCTATTGAAATTATTTTCAATTCCTTAAATCATCAATGAAACTTCACCTCTTTCACCAAGTTTAGGCAAGGAGGTTTGAAAATATCTAGAAAATACACATTAAACCTAAAAAGGTTCACTTCTTCTGGTTTATTCTTTACCATGCTCTCTTGATTGCGGAAAGGCGTATGTAAATGGGAATTATAAGCCACATTTTCCCTTCATGTAGCTTATCAAAAACCTTTGATTTTATCCTTTTTCCCAATCCACTTGGAGATGGAATCACTCCCTAATTCATCCCTTTCTTCCATATTTATTTACCTGGAAAATGGTCTTACTTATGGAATTGAATATGTTGCGTGTAGAATACAGCTAGATTTGTAAATTATTTTGAGATGAAATTATTTTCATGTATGGAAAGATAAAAAGTATGCTTTTTAATCACTTGAAAATGCATAGATTTTTCTATTACTAATAATGTTTTTTCTATCACAAATATGTTACTCCAAATTAAATTCTAGGAAGAAAAACTCTTCTTAGAGGTGGAGCATCTACAAAATCTCATCAACCATTAAGATAACATGCCATGCACAATCACTTATGAGCCACTAGATCAACCGTAATTGTGCTTCCCTTAATAGGTTTATAGTCATAGTCTTCATATCACCACTTGCGGAATAGATATAGAAGTTTCATTTCTTTCTCAACCACCTTCTCCCTTTTATCAAGGAATTTGAAGGATGGGTATAAACTAGGGTGGTGTTGGTATCAGTGGAACCAGTGGCATCCATTTGAACATTACCCTTTCTAGTTGTGATGGTCGTGGTGGTGGTTCTTGCCGCCCCACACCTCCCCTCGCAAATTCCCTAGCCTCATTTCATCCATTTCCCCCAACCAAGAAGATACAAATGATACTCAAATAGATATAGAAGTTTCATTTCTTTCTCAACCACCTTCTCCCTTTTATCAAGGAATTTGAAGGATGGGTATAAACTAGGGTGGTGTTGGTATCAGTGGAACTAGTGGCATCCATTTGAACATTCCCCCTTCTAGTTGTGATGGTCGTGGTGGTGGTTATTGGGGTTATACTTGTATTACCGCCCCACACCTCCCCTCACAAATTCCCTAGCCTCATTTCATCCATTTCCCCCAACCAAGAAGATAAAAATGATACTCAAGATGGATGGGGAGGTGTCACTGAGAAACATTCTTTTGGTATTGGTGGGTGGTGTAGCAATCCTGATACTTGTCCTCCACCACTGCCACTAAATACCATGTTTGTCGTTGTAGCATAATGTTCATGTGCTCTTTCTTTTTTGTCCCTTTTTTGGTTGATCGATTGTCTACTAATATGTTGTAAATGCGAAACACACGTGTCAGTAAAATTCTATTGACTTTTGCTTGATTTGGTAGATTAGGATGTGCTTCCATACCACCTATTTTTGTATGATTAGAAATGTTATGTGTGTGTGTGTGTGTGTGTGTGTGTGTGTGTGTGTGTGTGTGTGTGTGTGTGGGTAAGTGTAGGAAGTTAATGGACAAAAATGGGGTCATCCATGGACGTCATATTGCAAAAAATAGCAAAATCTCAACTTGTAGGGATTATTAGCAATACGTGCATTCAAAATTAGAATATATATATATATATATATATATATATATATATATATATATATATATGAATCGTATAATCTGAAATCTAGTTTCTAAAATACTAATATATATATATATATATATATATATATATATATATATATATATATATATATATATATATATATATATATATATATATATATATATGAATCGTATAATCTGAAATCTAGTTTCTAAAATACTAATTTTTTTAAAAAAATGGACAAGCTTAGCTATATTAAACACTTAAAATTATCATGACTTGGTTTTTTTTTTGAAAAAAACTTATAAGATTGTAGTCTGCGTGCCCACGATTTGGATGAAAAAATCTTGTTATTTTTTTTTATTTGGTAAAAAGTTAGATGTAGTTGTCTATCTTGGGATGGATTTTATTTTGTATTTTTTCGAACAATTTTTTTTTAATGATTTTTTCCATGAAAGTGGTCTGAAAATATTTAGAAAATGGAGCGCTTTTCATTTGCCCGCCATAACTATATCAAAAAATATCTAAATAAACTTTTTTTTTAACGTGTATAGAATTTGTCCACGCTTGGGACGGTATAAGTTTTATCACATTTTGATAAGTGAAACAAAAGTTACAGTCTTAAACATAGACATGAACATTGACAGGAAAATATGTCTTAAAAACCTATTGTTAATAAAAAATTATAAAATAATATTTATCTTATTTTATTCACTTTAAAATCAATATTTCTACGAAGCTAATAGTCTCTCCTACGTGATGGAGCCATTTTGTGAAAAAAAAAAAAAAAATTAGCATGGTTCAAGTCTTTAGAAGAGAAATTTTGAGGTTTTTTGACCTTTTACATTTCATAATGACCTTCCATAGCTTTGGTTGGGGAAAAACAAAGATTTCCTGAGGCTTAGGGTCAGTAGATAGATCCGTGATCACAGTTTCTACAGCATGATCCCATTTTTTTAACACAAATCGTGAGCGCACTTTAGAAACTATAATCACGGTTTATAAAGAGCACTCGCAGTTCATAAATCATATTTACACCTATCTCAATGTCTGAATTACCATGTGATTTTTAATCTCTGAGCTTACCATACAAATTACTATGAAATTATGTCTTTTTCTACACATTTTTTAATCACTGGAAGCAAAACATCATGAGAGACAAGAAACGAAGTCAAAAAAGGAAGTTATTAAGTAAAAAAACCAAACAAATTAGAGGAAAACAGATTTCAAAATGTTGAGTGAATGTGGAATCTTCGTGAATCAAGAAGAGGTTCATCTTCAACCCCAACTATTGTAAGCAATGAAGAACCAAGTAATGTTTTTACTATTAATGTTGAAGTTGAATTAAATACTCGTGATGAAGATGTTTTTACTGTCAATGTTGAAGAAGAATTAAATACTCATGATGTAGCAAATGTTGAAATTGAAGGAGACAATGAAAATGTGAATAAGGAAATTCATGTTGAAATTTTAGATAGGAAAATTTTGACAAAAACACCTCCTAGGATTTTACGCAAGAAACCTAATTTTTTTATTGAAATTGATTAAAAACATTTTGAAACCAATTTCTGACAAAATTTCTGAACGACATTTGAAATTTGAAAATCTTTTATCAAAAGAAAAGCCACTGAAATTTGGGATAATCATTTTTAAAATTTTAAATGATTCCCAAAGATGTCAATTGTTGATTAGTTTGATGAAATTTATTAAAATGAAACCTACATTAAACACCTTATGATTGACAACATCTAATATATGTGGTCAAACCTCTATAATTGTTGAAAACCTTCATGATGCACATCACACTATTGGTGTCAAGAGACGCACTAGGGATAGTAATATTGTGCGTCGTATACTTACTACTTGTGTTGTAAGTGAATCAATAAAAAAACAACGTTTGATTATGTGAACAAGTCGAATGTTACAAGTTAATCGAATTACTCTAATGAAAGCAATTGAAAGACGTAATATCCTTCAATCACTCAATAACGCCGATTTTTGGGCATTTTATGCTAGAGTACTGCGTAAGGAAAAAAAATAATTCTGATGCTATAAGATAATTTTTTATTCATTTTTGGCATGATAACACTAGAGTTTCACCTAATACAAGAGATGTTATAAAATGGGGAGTTAGTTCTACTAATTGTGAACCACATCTAAAGCACTTCTTAGATATGACTCAAGCTCAATTTTTTCATAAGTTTGAACAAGAGGATCTGGAAATTAAAATTAGTCAATGTTTTTTTGAAATGTTGAAACCATTCTATGTGAAAATCAACCACACTCACACCACTTGTTGTTGTAGGCAACATGTTGAATGTGCGATGCATTATGCTAAATTTTTACGTATTTGTTCTATTTTTCATTCTAAAACTATGTTATCGGAATGTGGTGTTCAAGTTCCACCAATATCTTCTAGGGATTTCATTCCTACTATATTTTGTGAAAAAGAAGTTGGACAATCTTTGGATAGTCAGGATTGTTTATATGGAAGTTATAGTACATGCAGAGGATTACCTAAATTGGAAAGTTGCATCCATGAGAAAATTGAAGGTACAATAGAACATAATTTAGTTGATTTTGATAAATATAAATTAGTTGCATAGTAGTTAAAAGATGGAATTTAAGAGTCTAAACAATGTGAGCTAGTTACAGAACAAATTCCTATTTTCTAATTTTTGAGAAAATTTAAGGATGAAATTGTTTATGAGTATGCTAGGCATACACATAGAGCTCGATGGTTGGATGAACAGTTCAAGATATGTAAGGACACATTTCCTATTGGTACTATTTTTTTAGTGGTCGATTTTGCAGAGAATTACACATTGCAACCACAAATGGAGGTTCAATCGTAATATTACAACTCAATATGGGTTGCCATTTTTGTGCATATAACATTTATACATTCTCCTGACAATACAGAGAGTGATCAAAAATATTTAAGAGAGTACCACTTTTATATCAGTGATGATTGTACTCATTCTACTGAATTTTTGCAAGGGTGTTTCCAGTTATTTTATGGAAACTTGTTTGATAGGGACATCCACTTCAAACAACATTATATATGGTCAGATAATTGCACGTCTCAGTTTAAGAATGCACGAATGTTTTATTGGATGAGCAAAATGCACGTCAAGATGGGTGTGCAACATATTTAGAGTTTCATTAAGGCTAGACATGGAAAAGGAGAGCATGATGGTGCAGGGGCATGTGTGAAAAGAGATCTTGCATTGAAGTACAAAGATGGTGCTAAATTAAAAGATGTAAAGAGCATAATGGAATGTTGTATTGACAACATGGCCTAAGGTTCTCTAGAAAATTCTACAATTCGTAGATATTTTTAGTTGATAGAGGAAACAACAAATTGCTAACTATGAGGATTGTATGACACACACTGGGTCCAGTGATATGCACTCGTTTTGTAGCTCAGACGCTACTTCGTGGGCCATATGGACAAGAAAGTTGACATGTTTTTGTGCATCTTGTATCGAATTTGTCACTGCTGAGTGTGATTCACAAGAATGGGTGGATGGATGGATTTATAGGCCTCTAACTCTGCTTCCTAGTTATCAACCTCCACAAGCATTATGACTTGTTTCTGTGAATGAAGTTGCAACATCCAAGGATTTTGACAAAATTTCAATTTTGGTGCAACAAGATATTTATGGTTATTTATTTAATTTGTGTATTGAGTTATGTCCATTGAAATTTTTAATATGTAATTTAAATTTGAGTTGTTCAACCTTTATTTTTTTGTAGGACATGTGTTTGCAGTTATTATGACAGAAGACAATGAAGAAGGAACAGACTATTTCTTATGTCGTTGCATCGAGGAAAGAAAGAAGTTGACTTCTCTTATTATAGATGGTGAAGATATTGAGTATCCTACAGGGTCAGTGGTAGTTACTGGAACTTGGCTTTGACAGTATCCATTAAAAAACTCCTTTGTTTGGGTGTTTGAAGACTTTGAGACACACAGGAAAATACTCTTATATTCACATCTAGTTCTAGCAAAAAATATTCAGCTGTATAGATATCGAGGAAGGCCTAATAACAAGATTCTTTGGAAGGTTCAAGAGTCAAATCATGAAGCAATCTTGTCCACTATTCAGAGTAGATCCAATCATGAAGGTTCATTGGAATGAATTTACAATGCTCATGTCTGGTATATATAATTTCTTTGATATATATAAATTTTTTAGTTAGATAGATTTAAGTTCATATATTTTATTTTAAATTTGTGTATTTTGTATATATCTAGTATGGTTTTGATTTGAAACTTAAATTTCTTTGACTAACACTTTTATGTTCAGGTTAGTGGTGCCAGAAAAGACTCCACCTTCACGTGGTTAGCAGTGTTAGTAGAGAATTTTAAATTCTCAAAGCTAAGAGAAGATTTCATTGTTTTACAAGAAAAGAGAAGTAATTAACAACGATTTATGTACCCATGGAGGGGGTTCTTAGCTCTGGAGGAGGTATCCCAAAAGCACCTGGTGCTTACAGAACCAAAATGAATCCTCCCCAAATGTTTACAAGACCATACCTATGTATGTGCATAGTTGGTTTGGTGCCATGACCCACCATTTGCAAAATATAGCATTTGACAGCCTTACACTGGCTCAAACTACACTATTTCGTGTGTTTGCAAAACAATAGGACAGAGAGAGCACCGAATCTAGAGAAGGAAAAAAATGATAGAGGCTATTGTAGAGGGTCCGTTCGCTGAGGTGCTGGATCAGATGAGGCCTCTCTAGGTGCCACGGAGTCTGAGTAGTCACCCGTCAAAGTTGAACGATATTTTGGTCTTAGGGCCCTTAAGGGACTACGCATGAACAAAGTAGCCCGGAAGCAACGACCTTGTCACGCACCAAAAAAACTGCCTCCTCTAGCATTCACCTAGCCACCCAGATGTTTTGGCATAGTTGGTTCAGTGCCACGACCCACCATTTGCAAAATATAGCATTTGACAACCTTACACTGGCTCAAACTGCACTATTTTGCGCGTTTGCAAACAATAGGGCAGCGAGAGCACCGATCTGAGAAGGAAAAAACCAATAGAGGCTATTATATAGGGTCCCTATGCCGAGGTTTTGGATTAGATGAGATGTCTCTAGGTGTGATGGAGTCTAAGTAGTCACCTGTCAAAGTTGCACAATATTTTGGTCTCAGGGCTCTTAAGGGACTACGCCTAAACGAAGTAGCCTGAAAGCAACGACCTTGTCACGCACTGAAACACCACTTCTTCTAGTGTTCACCTAGTCACTTGGATGTGTTGACACAGTCAGTTTGATGCCACGACCTATCCGTTTGACAAAAATTGCATTTGACAGCCTTACACTGTCTCAAACTGCAATATTTTGTGAGTTTACCAACAATAGGGCAATGAGAGCACCGATCTAGGAAGAAAAAAGTGAGATAGGCTATTGTAGAGGGTCCCTACGCTGAGGTGTCAGATTAGACGAGACAACTCTAAGTGCCACAGAGTCCGAGTAGTCACCCGTCGAAGTTGAATGATATTTTGGTCTCAGGGCTCTTAAGGGACTACGCCCGAACGAAGTAGCTCAAAAGCAACGACCTTGTCGCACACCAAAAAAATGCCTCCTCTAGCATTCACCTAGCCACTCAGACATTTCAGCACATTTGGTTCGGTGCCACGACCCACCGTTTGTAAAATATAGCGTTTGACAACCTTACATTGGCTCAAACTGCACTATTTCGTGCGTTTGCAAACAATAGGGCAGTGAGAGCACCGATCTGATAAGGAAAAAACCGAGAGAGGCTATTGTAGAGGGTCCCTATCCCGAGGATTTGGATTAGATGAGCTGTCTCTAGGTGCCACGGAGTCCGAGTAATCACCAATCAAAGTTGAACGATATTTTGGTCTCAGGGCTCTTAAGGGACTACGCCTGAACGAAGTAGCCTGGAAGCAATGACGTTTTCGCACACTAAAAAAATGCCTCCTCTAGCATTCACCATTTGCAAAATATAGCATCTTGACAACCTTACAAAATATAGCAAAATATAGCATTTGACAGCCTTACACTGGCTCAAACTACATTATTTCTTGTGTTTGCAAACAATAGGGCAGTGAGAGCACCGATCTGAGAAGGAAAAAACCAAGAGAGGATATTTTAGAGGGTCCCTATGATGAGGTTTTGGATCAGAAAAGACATCTCTAGGTGCCATGGAGTTTGAGTAGGCACCCGTCGAAGTTGAATGATATTTTGGTCTAAGGGCTCTTAACGGACTACGCCCGAACGAAGTAGCCCATAAGCAACGACCTTTCCATGCACTAAAACAACACCTCCTCTCTCTTTTTTACTTTCCATATCTCTTGTTCTCTTTCGAATTTCCTCTATCCTCTTAGGTGCTTCATCACTGTCCTTGATTTACCTCTCTTGAGACTATGTTGTTAATGGTGATCTCTCTCCATCCTCTGTTTCCCCAGCTATGATGCTATACATGCTCATTATGTTTGCATTGTAATATTGGTCATGCTCTTGGCTACCTTGTAAACTTTTTACATACTTTTCAACCCTTGGTGAATGGGTATTTAATACCCTAATTATCATGCTTTGAAGATTCACAAGAATAAAGCATTCCCTTGTTATTCTAATAGTGGATTAAGTATTTGAATATAGGTCAAGAATACTAAATGGAGTTGAAATTAAATGAGCCATAATTGCTAGTGAAGAAAGAACTAGTGAAAAGTGGTGAGTAAAGGTAATTCATGTTAAAGGAATGAAATGCATTTATTCATTGTTTCTAATAGTATGGTGAGAATGTGAACATATGAATAAGATTATCAATAAAATACTAAGGCAAGTAGCTTCAAGTTTGCATATTTGGATGGAATTTTAGAAGGAGAGTGAAGTGGCCAATCAAGTCACTTATCAAGCATGCTAAAAGAAGTGAAGGAAACAAATAAGTGAGAGCCTATGAAGGAATAAAAGGAAAATAGTTTCCATTCACAAGAAACATGAAGTAGAGAAAATAATTCTCATAATGGAGAACATAGCATGAAAGAAGAATAATGGAGGAAAAAGGAAGTGAAAAATGAAATGCTTAGATAATAAATAGGTACTCATTCAATATGAAATCGGAAACAAGAGGAAAGTGGTGAGAAAAGGTCAAATTTCAGTTTGAGGCAAGCATGTAATGGCTATTATCAATAAATGAAGAAAGTGAAGGAGAGAGTGAATACTTGTTGTACATGAGGAAATACAAAGGCTTGAGGAGATATTTATGACAGGATATTCAAAGCAACAAGAGCCAAGTCGAGAGAAAAAAGAGTGAACAATGGCAGAATAAGAAGGAGAAAGAAAGAAGTCTTGAATACATACAAGTTTTAAATAAAAAGAAAGAGAGGATGGTAAGTCCAAGAAGAAAGAGACAAACAATGAAATGAAAGAGAGAACTAAATCTACTTTAAACGATAATCAAATTGAATGTTCAACTTCTTAGTTGATTAGCATATAGCACCAAATTATAAAGAGATAAGGTGTCTACATCTATTGATTCCCTTAATTTCTCTAAAACAATGTAAATGCTTCCCTTGATTTCTTAACAATTATACCATGCAATGTTGCACCATAAGTAACATTATATTAATATAGTTGAAGATGAACTCTACCTCGCTTATTTCTATTAATGTTCGCATTAGTTGATATGCAATAGATGAGTGTTAGCTTTAAAAGAAAAAAAGTAATTATGTATTGCCCTTTTGTAGTTCACCTAGCATGGTTTTGTTTAATGGAATAGGTTTACTTAACAATTGTACCATGTAGTGCTCCGGGACATGGTTTTTTAATTTTAAATCAAACATACATATCTAGAACTAATAAATGGTTTAAAACATGCATAGAAGGATATCATACATGAAATGAAATTGAATCAAACATATAGAAGTAATATCATTATGAAAATCAACACACATGGATATATAAGAATCAAACAAAGTGTGCTTCAAATGCACGTCTCTGAAAATATGTAAGTTCATAACATGTGTACATCTCGAACTAAGTGTGTCATACATATAGGACCACATGCGGTCGGAAAAGGCTATATATATACAATGGACTATATGAAGAAACATGTTCACTAGGACCAGATGGCCCACCTGGAAGTGTACCTGTGTGTGTGTGTGTATATATATATATATATATATATACACACACACACACACACACTTCCAGGTGGACTATGAATATAATCATGAAACATTTACCCTCTCTTCACCCTGCTATAAGTAACATGTCCACGGCCTGGGGGTGTAGTGGAGGGAGATGCCACTACGGATTTCATCTGTGTGGTCCTAGGCATCTCTAAGCAGGTCTGTAACCTAACCTGCACATTCATAAACAACAAGTTTTTAACACCCAAAATTTTAAAATACATTCAAAATTTAGAAACTTGTACAATTTAGTTAAAATGCATGTGAAATCTTACCACAATGTCATGATCCCTATCAATTTTTTGTTCACGCATCGCAGGGACAACAGTAGACTCATGAGGGTTAAGCTACATACAAATAATTAATTTTCAAATTAAATATTTCACATACATACAAAATTTGATATTGTAGATTTAAGTAATAAGAAATAATGAACCTCAAAAATTTAACAAATTTGAAAAATTGTACCTCAGTTAGTGGATCTGCAGATGTTATGCTAGTATCTACAGCAACCTTCATAGTCTTCATATATGGAGGAGTCTCTGGCAATCATAAGCTATACAAAAAACATGTACAAATCAATATTAAAATCTACATGACTGCACCACATAACAGAGGTCCAAAGCATGTAATCCACGTGAACTTCCACAATTAGAAACAAAGTGTAAAGAGAAAATAACCTACGTAAAACTCATGTGAGGCATGCCAGTAGCCTTAGTTCCCAGAGCAGATGATGACCCGCTAGGCTCCTGTGTATAAAAGACAAACATATTAATATGTACAACATACACGTGAAACATTATAATAATAATCTAGTGCAATCAAATAAAATTAAAAATGTAAGTTTGTACAACTTGAAACTTATGTTTGAAACACACCCAGCTGTAGTAGCTAGCATGTCGATGTCGTATGTTTCCTTCACCGGCTCTTGTTATTTAAAATAAAATAAAAAATTAGTTTTTTACATGTATGTACATGACGTACAATCACATACATATATATTAAAATCTCAAACATGATTTAAACTATTGTATGTATGTGTGTATATATATATATATATATATATATATATATATATATATATAATTTATATTTATTTGAAATTTACCTATGAAAGACCAATATCAGTGGCACCAATTCCAAAAACATCCCCCAGCATCTCATCTATAGAAAAGAAATCATGTGAACCAGAAAATGATGTCTCGCCCGCAGTGCATATGGCACCACAGGATCCAGAGTGGTGTGGTCCGCTAGAACTAGCACCTCCACCAACATCACCAGATGCAATCTGGTCACTATGTTGGGTCAGAGTGTCAGTGAACTCCCTTAATGCATGCAGTGTGTCAATCTCCACAACCTCCTTCACTGTAGGAGGGATAACTGAAGGCAGTGGGGGTTTTGGGGCAGTGGGGATCCTTGGTTGACCTACGCGTGCACCAGTTCTACTCTATGCAGAGCCACCTCCTCGCCCAAAAAAGTCAGAAAAGTCAAAATAATTCAGGACCTCATTAAGCATGAACTCGCAATATAATTTCTTCAAAAAATAGAGAGGAACCTCATTGTTGTTGCATGGTGGATAATCAAAAACCATCCACCATCGGTCCCACAAAAAAAAATTATTCAGTCATCGTGGCACCAATGGATTGGGAACCATTTGCAAGTAACTGCGGGGCGGGCATTGGTTCTCGGGTCAATAAATAATGCCCAAATGACGTCTTTTCCAATTTTTTTGTCTTTTACGGCTGCATGGGATAATTTATCCACATACCACCACCTACAATCACCTCTAAAGTTATTCCATCTATGTATTTGGTTGGTTGCGGAGTCGACTTTGCCAATCAATGTTTGTAATGTGTTGGCTAAAGTCATGCAGGACGGATATGTGGCATGATTTTGTCTTATAGTCTGAATAAGGTTCTCAATGACAATTTTATTTTCTCATATTATTCCAATGATATTATCTTGTGTTCCTTCTAGTTCAATGGGGATAGAAGGAGCCATAGGAGGCATATCTATGTTTGGAGGAGGGTTTTGAGGAATATTTAGAGGGTTTTGAGGAATGTTTTGACAGTTTACATGATTTTGAGCTTACCAACCAACTGACAAAACAAGAAAATTGTATACATAAACAAACATTTCAAAAAACCCATGAAAATGCAAAAAAATAACCTAAAATGCAAAATTAAAAATTAAAATTGGGGGCTTACCTCCTCGTCTTAGTTGCATGGTTGAATTTATCACGATCTAGAAGTCCAATGAGAAATTTTGAGGTGGTATTCAAAGCTCCAGTGAAAAATGTCTAGGAGAAATCATGGTTTGAAATGAAAAATGGGGAAAATGAGGACTCACGGGACTTTTTTTTTGTCTCAGAGTTCCGTCGAACCTACTAAATTCAGGAATTTCAGGTTTTTATGTCCACATAATTATCCACCAACTTCGTGCACTTCCCATATATATATTATTAATAAAGAATTACTTTTCAATGAAAAAAAATGTTAAAAATAAGAAATATTTATATTTTACAAATATAATTAAGTGAGTGTATGACACCAATATATTTGATTTAAGATTTATTAAATTTTTTGTAAAGTTTATTGTAAATAAAAAAGAATAAATTTAATAAACATATATATTCATCCACAACCACTCAAAAATTATAAATTTGTAAAAGAGTTCTGAAAGATACAAAATAAATATATGAACTTAAAAAACTAGCAATCACATGTGTACAATGCAATGTGAATGCCGAATGGTATATGTTATTAGATTTAGAAATACAGTTATTACTTTTTTAGTTGATGTTGATAAGGGGTGTGATTGGCAATACTGATTTTCTATTAAAGCCAGAACAAATGTTGCGAAATACATTAGAAGGGATGTTAGATAACACTTAGTTGTGTAATATTTGAATACAAATTCAAGTGAGACATTTAAGTTTGCTAATACTCACTCTCAAGAATGTAGTGGATGTGAAGTGTTGTTGTCAAAGTAGATTGAAAGAATGACTAAGTGCTTTAACATATTATCTCTCCATGAAACTAAAATGAGACAGAATATGCAATTATATATAAAAAATCTGAAATGGTTACGGTACATTCCAATTTTCTTTATTATGTCAACGAGTTTGAGTGCATCATTGTTAGAGCTATTTTGTGCATATCTTACAATCATAACATTCCATGAGACCACATTTATTTGAGGCATTTTGCAAACAAAAAGGTATATGTTATGTGTTATAGGGATAGTTTTTACTTTTGTAGTTGTGTTTGTTTAAACTATGGGTGATTGATTTTGTATGTGTAGAAATATAGATGAGTCACTTCATTTAAAAAGTGCAAACATGAGGTCCAACCCTTTAAACTATTCAAAATGCAAAAAAGTGATATAATGTACAAAGCTTTGGATGGAAACAACTATAATTTGCATTGTCCTTTCTCGGCATTTTAAATTTTTAGGTATTTGTGTGCAGATGAAGACATTAAAAATGTGTTGTTGTTGGTTAACATAAAGAAACGGGAAACAATAAAAAGGAAAAATTGAACATGTATGTTGAAACGTGTAATTTTGTAATTGTTTGAACTCTTTTTTCATCTAAACCAGTCTACGAGCATAGTCACAGATTGTTGTAGCTGCTGGGCATATGGGCTCTCACAACAGTTGCACCACTCCTTGTACTTGTTGTTCGAAACCTTTTCCCTAATAATTGTGATAGTGTCACTCTTTGCCTATACAAATTTCCCTGGTGAAGAATGCATACAAGGAGACCCCTAGCGTGTGACAAAGAAAGTGATTCCAAGGCCTGTGAAGCAAAAACAGCTAAAAACTTGTAAAATTAATCACATTGAAAAACGTCAAATGGACGTTGAAAAATATATCCTCTTCACACACATATCTGGCATAATTTCATTGTTTCAAGGTAAATCTCAGCGAAAAGAAAGTTCATTAATCCAAGAAATCTACAAATAATCAAATGTTATAAAGTAATTACCTTCTCTGCGCCTCATGCAGCTTTAAATACTCAGATTTAACGAAGACTTTGTAAATATTTGCAATGTATTCAACAAGCTGACAGTCAAAATAGTTTGTATCTTTGAGTGAGTGAAGAAGAAACTCATCGGCAAACCTTTAAGTCATTATCTCGTACAGCAAAATGAAACCCTAATGAAAAATCTTTAGCAGCTTAAAACTCAAAACTAATGCAACCGAAAAGGATACAATAAATTTCGTTCTTTAAAGCTTTAGAAGGCGGTTCATGTTGGAGGTCTTTCAGCCTATAATACCTGCAAGAAAACAAAGAAAGCCATTATTCACTATTTCTATGCAAAAGCTTAATATTGCAAGTTAGATTATATTATTTTGCATTGTTATCACTCCTATATAAAATGAAAAAAGATTAAAATTTTATCAGCCTGTAAGGCCCTGAAAGGATGTTTCCAAGGCTATAAGGCTATCTTGTTGCAAAAGGTGCTCCCTGACTGCCTACAAGAAAAGTTGAGACTAGAGGTTTAACTTTCTTCATGGGTGAATTTTTGTTGTTAAGTTCTCCTTATGCAATATGCATAAGATGTGTGCCACATAATTATTTGGAAGCAAATGATTGAGGAACAGTCCAATTAGGTGAGAGTTCCAGATGGAGGCGAGCAGATCAATAGTCATTGATAAAGCTATTGCTCGAGAAGACACATTTTACTTTTAGTTTCTTCCTTGGGGTGATCTTTGATGATGAAATGCATGGGGAATTTATTACCATGAAGGCCAATGTTGGATGGACTCATTGCTTCCCTAAACACCCTTCCCTCTCTAGCCCAGGCAGGACTCTTGATCTCCTGTCTGTCCATATGCACATAGTGAGGACTACATGTAAAAGCATTGGTTCTTAACAACTTGAAAACATTATAAATTTGGAGGCAATACTTCAAGTAGTCTTTTACTCTTCTGTGAAAGATTACATGGGATATGACTCATATGAGACACCTAGAAATTTGAGGATTTATTATATGGCCACTCGAACATGTAGAGCCGTCATCTAGCTAGCTTGAGTTGAAATCTTATTCTAACCAAATAAGAAGTTAAGTTCGTTCATCCTCTCAATCATGCTCAAAGATCATCAAGTTGAAAACTTGGAGGATGAATCACTTTATAGTCCCATTTCTAAATTATATACATATTTACTTTCCAATAGTATAGACAATTACAGCCTAAACCGTATCATGTTGGTTTATAGGTGAAGAAGGAACTTAATAGAAAAAATTATTGTTTAAGCTTTGAATGTGGATGGCTATCTGACTATCTCAAATAAATAGACTCATATTTCGGTTTTTAGTTTGGAAGCTGATTCGGTGATGTGTTCCCCACAAGCAGTATATGGCAAGATGGAGCACAAAACAGTGTGCCTAATCAAGCTAAACAAGAATAAACTCTGAGTGCCTGCAAATAAGCTTAGCACGAAATATCCTGGGTACATTAGATTGCATTCAATATTATTCTTCAAAGAAAAAGAGTCTTAAAAGACATCCACCCACCACATAGAAGCAAATTGTGGGTTTGGGACGCAGGTTCAAATCTCTCGACCGCAATAAGACAACCCATATCACCAAAAAAGATGAGGCACAATTTTCCGTATAATAACATAGGTATATTCAAGTGTGGCAGTGTTCACAAATCTTAATGATGTGGTCCAAGAATATCCCAACCTATGATACAAGCAGGCACACTCTGTTCAAAAATATGCCAGGTGCTTTGGTAATATTCTTTAGAAAAAGGGTTCAAAAAACATCCACCATATACAGGGGTTATGGTGTAATGGTAACAGGGGACTCTTTTAAGAGGGTGATCCAAGTTCAAATTCCTCTTACTAATAACCCGTTGTTAACCTCACCCAAGATTTACCAAACAAAAAAAAAAACATCCACCAAAAAATTGAAGCATATCTGCACTATTGTTAACCTCACCAGATTTACCACTACCAAAAAACAAACATCCACCTTGAAGCATACCCACAATATTATTTACCTCACCCAAGATTTTCCAAGAAAAAACATCCACACCCAGATTTTTCCAAAAACATAAACATCCACACCCAAGATTTACCCAGCCAAAAATCAAAGCAAATCCTCGTCGCATCGTACTTACATTATATTTGTGAATAGAGTTGAGAGCCACAAAGGGAGAGCTTTAAAAAATTACAAAAAGGATGCATACAATTACTTCAAAGGTTTTAGATGTACAAGTTGTAATCAGAGATGAATACAAATAGATTGAGCATACCCATATGATGAAGTGTTATTTAAAGGGACAGACCTGATTCCTCATCTTCATCAAGAGTTGTAGTGTAAATAAAGTAGAGACTCCAGATAAGAGTGAAGACACCTACTAAAATCCATCCAAGAGTGGGGTTTCTCAATCCCAAACTAAGTCATGTTCCTTCTGTGGACAATCTCTCGTCCACCAGTGCAAGTGCGGGGCTTGAAATACCCATAATCGTAGCTACAATGCTTAGACCGAGGCACTCATTGCTTACAGAATTTGTCTTCTCCTCTTTGACTACTTTTTTAGCAGAGCAGGTGATTTTAGGCACTCTTAGGGCCGGCAGACCTGTTAACATATACATGTGCATCAAAAACCGAAAACAGTTGAACCCATTAATTTTTAGGTGGGATTAAATGAACCCAACAGGCAAAAAATTCGCAGAAAAGTGGATTGTGAACTCACCCAAGGATACAATAAATTTCGTTCTTTAAAGCTTCAGAAGGCGGCTCATGTTGGAGCTCTTTCGGGCTATTTAGAAAACAAAGAAAGCGATTCCAGGGCTCGTGAAGCAAAAAAATAACTAAAAACCTGTAAAACAGCCTATAATCCCTGCAAGAAAACAAAGAAAGTGATTCTAGGGCTCGTGAAGCAAAGAAAAACAACTAAAAACCTGTAAAATTAATCGCATTGAAAAACGTCAAACAGACGTCAAAATTAAATACGTTGAAAAAACATCTGGGAGGCCGTCAAATTTAACATCGCTGCAGAAACTTCCAGAGGTCCTTTACCATAGGGGGAATGCCTTCGGTGTAATAACATATTTTTTTAAACATACGTTATTTAAGGTTATTTATTTATTTATTTATAAGAATGACGTGAAGAAGCCAAACAAATAATTATTCTATAACATCACTCCGTCAAAATAAAATAATTTTTATATAATTAATATACCCGCTTCCTTTATTGTCAGCATGGAAACACCATGGTGGGAAACGTATATCTTGTTTTTTTAATGCTATTTTATCCTTGGAGCTTACACACTCAAAGAATCGAATAAAACAGGATATAGAATAATGCTAACCGAAAGATCTTTTCTATCCATCACAACCTTAAGGGTGATTTCTTGAACTTTACTTTTGTGAAATGATCTGTGAAAATTTGGAAGGGAAACCAAAACAAGATTACAAATAAATTGACAAAGAACCATGTTTCCTATATACTCTTCTCCTCTCAGTTTTGTTTTCCATATTGCACAGCAGCAGAACTGCGATTAGCGACGGAGGTTGGCTTGCTTTTACCAGCCATAATCCCAATTACATTATGATACATTTAAAATTGGTTTCTAAATAAATTGTGTAAAGACTTTATGATCTCGAATCGTTTGGAATTATCACCCCTAATTCATTATTAGGAAAGACTATGACTTTTAGATAAAAAAATCCTTATTCATTTTATTCAGACACCATTTATCACTCTTATGGACTGTGAAAACACAAAAACATGAATATAATTCATTCTTCCAATTAAAATCTATAACCTACTGGTCATGCATGCACATTACTGGAGCCACCACACCAGTAACTTATTTTTGGTCTTATGACATCACCCATTAACATAAAGTTTTTTTTCTGTTAAATTAATATAACCACCTCATTTGTTCTAAGCATGAAGACACCATGGTGGGAACAATCTTTATGAATATTTTAATCCTATATTATGTGTTATTTTATCCGTGCAGCTTAGACACTCAAAGCATCGAATAAAAATCAAGATGTAGAATAATTAATAACCGGAAAGATCTTTTCGATTTAGTTTGGATCTTTTCTTTACTATACACCGAGAAATGATCTGTGAAAAACTGGAAGAAAAAACAAAAACAACATGATAAAAGAAACATGTTCTCTGTTGTCTGCCCCAAATAACTTCTTTTCATGTTGCAGCTGTAGCAGATGTGGGTTTAGCAATGAAGGTTGGGATTTCTTCACCAGCCATAATCACTATTACTTTCTCATCCTTATCATCCGCCGAACAATATGAAACATTCTTCACCATATCCTTCTTCTCATCAAAATTACTATTATCTTCATCAGGAGTATTGGGATTTCTCCAGTGGGAACATGCTAGAATTATCAACGCAAAAGCTAAGAGAGCAATCATGCATATCACTCCCCCAAACAATAATGGAGCAGGCCAGCGCCATATTGAAGGATGGCTGAAACCATGAGCTGTTGTAATATTTCTCATACCTATGCAATCTTTTTCCTCCAATTCAATGTTTCTTGGTCAGTTATTACTCATTATACCGAATTCCATGTGATATATATATATATATATATAATGTATTCACCTTCACATTTCATTGTGCCTAGAGTATAAAAGGAGGAAAATAATAAAATATGTGGTAAAGCAAGGCACACAATATTCTTTGGAGTGGGTGGTTAAGATATGCAACTCTATGTTGATGCTAACTATAAGACGAATCTATCTCCTCATTTCAGCTTTTACAAATTAAACAATTACTTAATCCATTAAAGTGGATACTTTAGTAAGTTAAATAAATTTCATGTGGGGTAGATGGTGGAACCATGCCAATTCACTCAATAGGTGTTGTCTATTTCGGGGTATCATAAGTGTATCCTTTTGATATCTTGGAAAGCTTTGCAATAATGCTTTGTGTTTCCATTGTCCGGTCATTCAATACAACAGTTTCTTTAAATGGACGTTCCATGTTTGTTCCCACTCATATTCATATGGATAAGGAGCTACATAGGCTATCATGACAATTCTAACTAAAAATTATGTATCCCCATTGTGGGAACAATTCATGGCCACACACATTCATATATTCCAATGAGTCATATCACGTTGCCATTATTAATAATAGAGAAGGATTTCGAGCACTTTTTATATGAAGATAATCTCATTTATTTAACATCATTGTTGTTTATTTGTTAAATAGTGTTTTTAATAACACCAAGGAAGTGTCCAGTAATACAACTAAAGAGTGACTTCAATCATTACACATAGAGGTATTATTACACTTGTCCTGGATAAAGAACATTATTGGAAAAAAGCAGAGCACTAAATCTTATATAGTGGCGGCCACCAAAAAGTATAAAAGCAAAGCATTGTCCCCTCAATGGCGGTGGCCACAATGAAAAGTAGGAGACAAGCCAATCAATCAAGTGTTCGAAATGTGAGGCAAAGTCAATCAAACAATTTAACGAGGCATATGTTCTACTTAGGCCGGTAATAAAACCTGTTAACTCATAAACATACGATATCACCAATTATTTGTTATGAATTTTACATTCCTAGTGGGTAAGACCACCTCCTGAGTGGATACTATTCGTTTTGTTAATTTCATTAAAAGAAAAAAAAATGATGCTCATTTTCTTGTTAATAAAGTAGTTTCACTGCATGCAAAGATACTAGGCATGACAATTCTTGTAATGTTTCACATGGAATTAATGGATGATGAGACCATTATAGTCGTGGAATTATATAGACATCCATATTTGGTATAAGATTTGATTTAACAATAACTTATTCTTCTTAATTAATTCACAAATAACTTCACATTCTTAGGTGTATATGATCATCCTTATTTCTAAATGGTACATGCATCACTTGTTTGATTTATTATAAGTTCTTCTAAGTTAAGGATAGGTTTAAATGCCTTTAAAAAGTTCATTTCAAAACTGATTGAAGACCCAAAAAATTGTCAATGCATTGGGTTTTATTTATATTTTAGGGGTGAGCTCCCATTCTATTGCTCTATCAATCTATATCAATTTTTATTGAGCTGGTTTGTATTCTAAAAGGTTATAGTTAAAATTTAATGGCTATATAAAAAAAATCCTTAGAAGCCAATTTTAAGGACAAGAGAGATTCCTAGCTAAATTCATTTACATGTTTATTTTCAAGAATATATTTACAAATGGTTCAAAGTAAAAATCTAATGTCATTCAAAGATACATAATTATACCAAGTTGGTCATACACGAAATCATACATAGATTTGCATATCTTGTTCACATGATCTTTCACATAGTCACATATGTGGGAGAACTACATGTGGCTTGATCACTTAATTCAAAGTCATGTCACTATGGATAATGTAAGGAAGTCAAAGCAAAAACATTGACATGTATTTATTAAATTCAGAGCATCATTATGGTTTCAAGAAATAGAACAAATTGTAGTTTTCTTTTTTCAATATAAAAAGTGTCTATTGAAGAAATTCAATTAAATAAGCACAAATGTTTTTGCATCAAAAGTTTAAGATCCCATGGGTAGGAATAAGATAGGTTTTTCTTCCTTAGAAAAGATCGGACTTGAAACTATCTATCGCAAACACATTTTGACCTTAAGATATGTATTTGTTAATGAATTTCTCTAGAATATTACATAACCACTTAAGATTTCTATAAGCCTTTTTAGTATCTTCCAAATAATGTTATTTCCCTCCTATAGTCACCTTACAAAAATTCAATGCACAACAACAATATTATTTATCCTTCTATTACATATCTAGTAAAATATAATTGAATATCTATATTAAAAAATATTATAATTGAGAACTGTTTTGAATTCTTTATATTCATATTTTAAATATTGCTCATGTTTTGCATGTTCTTATACAATTGGCATAATTTAGACATAACATTTTGTTGAACCATTTTTTTGTGTAAAATACCTATTATGGTTTCATACATTTCACTATTAAATTTTATTGCAGTATTATCTTTAGGGTCTCATAATATCTTCTATACTAGGGTTATAATTTATATTTATTTTATAAATTGTGTCTCTACTATAATGGTCCATCCCCTATAAGGTGTTACCTAAATCTTACAAACACAATTACACCTAAAAAATTAATATGTGATAATAATTTTGGATTATTTGTTAAAGGAATAATTAAAAAATGAGATCATATATAGTTTTTATATTTTTTTAGAAACTAGGGTTTACAAGTACAAGCATATGATAAACAATAAGAGTGAAATTAGGGTTAAAATGGATAGATGGATTATTTAAGATGATATGGGTACTATAAAGTGATCAACAGTCTGGAAATGTTATTCAAATGCATTATCTCTAAACCTGTGAGTGTAAACTGTAGGTATGAAACGATTTAGGATGTATGTAAGAGTCATATGTTTCCGTACATATTAGATAGTTACTTACAATAATGTGCTACAATTATACAAGTTTATGTCCCTTGGTGAGTTTCTATGAAGTGGATTTTTGTGAAACCTTAGGTATCACATGTATGTGTAAAACCCTCTATAAAATGCAAAATAGTTTCAAACCATAACCACCAGTAAGAGACTCTACAAAAGTGTTGGTAGTTGGGTTAAATTGAAATCCATACATTTCCTATATTGGCAATAATCAAAAGAGGTCTTAATCCAAAAGTAGTTATCTTCCTATTCTATGATATCTATATTTTTTTATAAATGCTAAAAGAAAATTGAGGGGACCCTTCCCCATAACAACATGTTCCAATGGAGAAAAATATTTTACATTGAGGATAGAATAAAGATGACACTACCGGTGGCATGCAAAGACAACAAAACCACAACGAAACTAACAAAAACAAAAAACAAAAAAAAAAACAAACTACTACATATCCTTGAGACTCCTTCCCATGGGATCTTAAATTCATCTTAAGGGTAACATTAATAATTTTTTCTTTCTTATATTTACCCACTGTAATCCATCCAGCACCAGTGTTCGGATTAACATTTTTATTAGTATGAAAAGGAATGATGATTTTAAAATGCTCTTTATCCATAAGATTTTGAAGCTCTATTGATACAAGAGGAAGGGAATCAAAGTCCTCTACATCAGAACAAGAGTTTGAAGCTATATGATATCTATATGGATGCAACTATATTTGATAATTTAATCACTTGATGATAAAAAACAATGGATAGGAATTCTAATATTGACTTTCCTTAGTCTCTTGTTTTGAAAGTGCAACTCTATAACCTAGTTAAGTGTGTGATTATGCTAAAATGTAAGATAATGGCCTAATCTAATGCAAGTTTGTAGTAAATAATATGAAAAATAAAATACTAAAATAATACCCAAGCAACTAAGCAATGAAAATATAAAACCCTAATGCGTAAAGTGGGTTGGAAGAGCCTTAGTTGATTCAAAGATGCTACGGCACTCTATCACAGTGATGATTGGTTGAACAAAAATGGAGAACCATTGCACAAAAGCCTAAAAGGCTGCATATCTGACATATTTGGCTGGACTAGGGTACCTAGAGAAAGGATGGGGGCACTTGGGGCACTCTGGGCCTAATTTTGCACATCCTGGTCTGTGCAAGAGGTCTAGAAGCCAATTTCACAGGGTCTTCAGATGATGTGAAACCCTCGTTGTTTTTCACAATTGTATCTCTAAATTATGTTGAATGTCTCTATGGATTTAGAATGAATGAATCACCTGCAAAACCTCAAACAAAACATCAAACCCTAAGAAATAAAGATGTAAATGAAGAGGTTGCACTATCCTCAGCCACCATAATGGTGGCCTTACAACTTAGTATTGCACTACATCTCAAACCCAATGTAGTTCGCTGTGTGTATGCAGAATTGTTTCCTAGGTTTCTCTTTTCTTATAGCACTTGAAGTAGCGAGTAAGTAGCTAGATGTAGAATGTAAATAATGTGTGCATGGAATATAATAGACTCCCCTCCTATGAAGTTTGATGGAGAAGAACCAACCTTTATCCCTTGTGATGGAGCTATATGGATGCAAATGGAGATCTAGATGTCATGATGGATGTAACCTTGGGTGGTGATAAGTAATGCTCAGTGCTTGCTCCCTTATTATGATCACATAACTTTATAATTATATTATTTCTTTTCTTTAATTTCATAGTTAAACCCGAAAAGGTCAACTACCAAAAAGATAAGATTCTCAAACGGCTAGATATGACCCAATAAGTGTGACCAAAGTGTAAATAGGACAAGGGCACCCTACGAGGATGAAGGCACTTGGCACTAGCATCTTGGTTTGGCACTCTTGTCTAGAATGGAAAATGCCAAAAGGTGAAAAGAAAGACTGAGCCAGTAAGATTGCAATACTAAAAGCAGAAGCATAAACCAAATAAAGATGGCCAAAGACATTGATTAGTTATTACTTTCCATTGTTATGAACCATATGAATAGTAGTATGTGATCGAAACTAGATAATTACCCAAAGTGTGTGATTTTGTGTCTACATTTACCCCCATTTTATGTTGGTTAATAGAATACTCGATAACATAAATTAGATAGATATGCATACCTGGTATCCATATAGATTGATGTAGAAAGTGTGCCAAGAGACTAGAAAAAGTATGAACTGATAAGAAGAGAGATGGAGCATGGAGAGTAAAGATGTAAAAGTGTAAAAAGGTGATGAAAATGAATGTAGAGTGGAAACATGTATGTAAATGCCAATGTGTGTGATGGACCTGTTGTTTGTGTTGATATGTGTGATCTAGATTGGTGTTGATTTCTTGTTTCTCATACAGATGGAACTACAAAAGAGAATACATTTAAGTAGTCAAATACGTATGTATATGTGTAAAAATCATATAAGAAAATATGTAAAAGAAAATGCTGAAACTGTGAAAAAGGAACACGTGCACCTGATTCGTGATGAGGAAAGAGTGTAGAAAGGATCCTATAGATGATGTCAATGTGCACGATTTTTTCAGGAGATCTCACGCCAATGTAATATAAGAAGTTTAGGGAGAAATTTTTTGGTGTTGTCCTCCAGCCTTCAAATACTTCTCGTCGTATAAAACACCACTACAGATGGTGTGCATGTGTTAAAAAATATCTTCCATTTAAGATCCATTGTGTAAGTACCCAATGATAAAGGACTCTCTGCTCTATTAAAAGCCTTTGTGACATTCCAAAATTGTGTAATTTTCCCCTTGTTACTAGCACTCCAAGAAAGACTGTTGTATTTCCCCCCTGATTACTGACACTTCAGAAAAGACCATTTTGCTAAGGACCCAAGTCTAATATTGAGCCCCAAAATCAGAAAATTATATCGTACCGGTACTATGCTATTTTATCTATACTCTATATAGGATGATTGATTCACCCAAATGATGGCCCCCCTCATTTTTGGTGCATACGACATTGCTGAAAGATCATGTGGCCCAAAAGAGGACCAACAACTGAAAATGTGCCTTGCAGGGGGGAAGAGGATGTGTTTGGTAGAAACCAAGGAACATGTAAATGGGTGGCTAGTAGACAAGTGTTAGTACAAGAAAAAATGATCATGCATGTATAAGACAAAGTGTAAGCTAGAACACATAAGAAGACAATGTGAACCATGAAAAGTGGGCTACAACCATGGGACATCACTCACAATGTCGCAAGACAATCAAAGCCGATGAATCCACAAGTATACAAGTGTGAACACAAGACAAAGGGAAAATCCTGCATACAATGAAAAACAATGATAAACAATTACAAGCAATGTAACAGATAACCATGGAAGAAAATAATCCTCCATAACAAATTCTTCACCTGAATCATCCATTAGAACTTTAGAAAGATACAAATTATGTAAAAGTGTGTATAATTTGATAAATTAGTGTGCTATGAAACAAAATGAAACAATATCACATGTAGTATACAAAAGTGGATGCCCTCAAGAGCCTCTATGGGACTAGTAATAGGTATTGCGCCACGCATATGTGCTATGTGAAATAGATCTGTAGTATATACGATCAAAACTATAAAGGAAATCGAATGCACATATGTATATAATAAAGATAATGGCATACAATATATTTATCCAGAAAGTGTAATAAAGTGACTATGTACAAGTATGTTTAAGCAAGAGTAAATTCAACTAAGATATACAATAATTTTTGGATGGATGGAATGGAATGCAGAGTGAATGATAGAAGCTGCGTGCCCCCTGAGTGAATGGATTTTTATGTTGTGAGGTTCATTTGTTTATGCCCCCTCAATAGTCAAGAATGAACCGGAAATGACAATGTGTCATCGAGAAATGGTTTGAGCAATGTGTTCTATGTATCATAGTGTGGTGAATATGTAGTTATGATATGCGACATAGAGATGAGTTGTGAGAATATGTAATGATTTAGCCTAAATATTATATCACTAGATGATGCTAGACGAAGTGATGATATATCCTATAACATATATCACTATATGATGTAAGCGGAAGTGATGATGTAGCCTATAGCATATATCTCTAAATGATGCAAGAAAAAGTGATGATGTAGCCTATAATTTATATCACTAATCTAGGAATGTCCTATGAGGAAAAGATTGAATGGTTGAATACGTGAGTGTGATGTTGTCCATTTGTGTTGTATACCCTCAACAGTCCAGTATGGACCATGAGAATAGAGTGTGTCATCGGGTAGTGAGTGTAGTGTGTATAATTAGATGAGGATAATGTGTAGTATTTGTATTAGATGTGGTGATGAGAAGTATTCATGTGATGTGTAACGTGTAGAGTAGAATATAGATTGTATAGTATGTAATTCAAAATATGTAGATGATATAATTATAGAATGTGTATGATGCATGAGGCACAAATATGTAATATGTAAAATGTAGGTTATAAGATGTAAGATGATGTGTATGTAAAAATATGTAGAATTGTGTGAGAATTTTAATGCGTAATGTGTAGTGTCTACAACGTAGTGTGTGAGGTTCATGTGTATACGATGCCCTCAACAATCAAGTGTGAACCGAGGAAAAAGAGTGTGTCACCAGGTAATGGTCAATGTTAGAGTATTCGAAGGTGTATATGTGAGAATTTAGGTGCGTAAGAGGGTGATTATTAGAGGTGTTTCAATGTTATGTGAAGTAATAAGTGTAGTTCACCATGAGTATGTGGTGGTACGTGTAATATGTGTTTCAATGCTAAGGAAAGTTATAAGTTAAATGCACCTCGAGTATGTGGTGATGCGTGTATTATTCTATAAATGATGTTTGATGCCGAATAGAGAAGTGATGTATAAAGGTGGGAATTATCATAGATATTGTAATATTGATTGAGTAATGCGATAAATAATGAGAGATGGTAGAGTATGCATTACAAGTGATAAATGGTTGTATATGTATGTATGTATGAGTGGTTATGTAATAAATAGATATGTTAATGTAAGCTAAAAAAGGGTTATTTATTGTAACAGACCGTTCAATAGTCATATAAGAACCATAATAATATGAGTGTGTTATGAGGAAGGTAAGGTGAAAGGAATCACCTACAAAAGACAAATTTTCCATGAATCGGTGGAAGCATGTGTGACAGAAGCAACAATAGGACCATGCAATGGTGGTAGAAATGTCTCTTGGCTATTAATAGGAGTAGTTTCTTTGACGAAATGAATTTGAAATAGAAGTGTAGAAGGATGGGTAGGAATGTTGAATGGTAGTAACTAAGGTGGGATTGACAACATTGTAAATAACTTGATAGGAGAATAAGATGGACTGATTTTGAGAGGCGGTTGCGTATTTGGAATTTGTAATTGTAGTCACAAAATCATGCACTTTAGGAATTATTTAGCCCAATCTCATACTACTATTTAGAAGGTTCTTAAGTGAAGAAATTACTAATTAATCCCACCTTTCAGCCATCTTGTTTTATCTATTCTTTCTTCATTCCCACACATTTTTATATACATGCCGAAATATTTCGTCACTTCCTCGTAATTTTAGCCTAAACCAAGGCACCCAGACCTATACTAGAGCACCCTAGTCCCACCCAGGGTGCCCCGATCCTTCTTTTACTTTCCCTCCTCTCTTTGGGTTCTTTCTAGCCATTTTTCATCCTTATATTTTTCCTAGTTAACCATGTCAGGATTAATTACAAAATTAGAGCAAGAGCATCCTATAAATATAAATTTATGAGACCATAATGAGATTCCTAGTGTCACTTACTACTATCACTCCATCTAGAGTTATATCCATTGCATGACTTGCATCCACATAGTTCCATGCGTCAAGACTAGGAGATTTGCATCAACACACACTTTGTAGGGGGGATTTTATTCTATTCCATGCACACATAATATTACATTTTCTACATTTAGTTATTGCTCACTACTTCACAAAGTGCAACTGGAACAAGAGAACATAGGACACGACATCCACACACATTTGAACTACATTTGGGTTTGAAATGTAGTGCAAGCTTCAGTTTAGTAAGCCCACTATTGTGGCAACTGAGGTCATTCCGACCCATTCATTTGGATCTTTTACTTTTTTAGCATTTTGATACTTCTCTTATCTTTTGCAGGTCTTCAAATTAATCTTGCTATATTTGGCACATTCGGCACAGTTCAGCGAATCTAGTGTGACAGGAAGCAAAGGTTACAGAGCATCTTCCACCCTAGAAAGAATCAATTTTTGAGCTTTTTCAGATATTATGGCACCTACTGCTGCATACCAGGGTGCATTGGGGTGCTCCAGTACCCTCCTGGGCACTCCTATTTTCTCATATATTCAAGATCCACTCTTTTTAGGACCTCTATGTAATCGTTCCAGCTTCTATATTTTCTTGTCGGACCTGCGACAATCTGCGACAATCATCCATAATCAATTGAGTTCATTCCTTACCTTCCTCTTACGTATTAGGGTTTTATTTGTACCGGTTCAATCTCTAATAATTTTAGTCACTTCATGTTACTTTAGTGCATTTATTTACAAAGTATATGTCCTCCTAGATTAGATTAACTATTATTACATTTCTCCCATTTTAGTTAATCATTTTGGTGAACCCCACTTCTTATCATAACTAAGCATAATCCTTTTAAATCTCAACTCGTTCTCCAATTTGATATCTTTTGTCATGCCTTAATTGATACTCCTATTTATCCTTCTAGGTATAGACCGTGTCTAATGTTTATTCATCTACCATATTATAATATGGACTCTAAAGCTATAGATGATGTTGTTGTTTCTTATCTATGTACTATTGACCATGTCATCTTAGCACAAATCATCGAAGAGGATCAAGCCCATCTCCCTGATCCAATCATTGTGGATTCTACCATAACTAAACTAGACAATGATTTTCCATCACATGTTTTCTCTCCTATATTTGATTCTCATAATGCAATAATTCTCCCTACCTCTCCATCTTTTGTTTTTGGACCACAATCTCTTGAAGCTCCTCATGATCCAGTCCCTACTATTTTTATGGTTGATGTGATCCCCCATGATTTTTCATTAACTCCTAATGTCACCAACACCATGATACTTTATACAGGGTCTACTCCAAAATATTATCTTGTTTTTACCTATTCATTCACCACCTCCAATTGTCAATGAGCAATAGATTAAAGATGACATCCACATTATAGACACAGTTCCTTCCCTGCCTCTTGTTACTACTACTATTATCATTCTATGTTAAGGGCCTCTCTAGTCCATGAACATCACTCTTTCATGCCCTTCAATATGCCCACCATTCACTTGTACTCTCTGTTGGTGCTTAATTTGGTCTCGCCCCGTTTATCCTTAAAGTTCTTCAGTTTGTGGGCTCTATTGTTTTCTTTATCTCCTCATATTGATGTATAAAAATGTTTTCCTCCATTTGGTTGCCATGATCAGTCCCTTCTTTAGTTGAGGATCACTTAAAAGTCCAGATTTTGTTTTTCATTCCTCTATTCATGTGAAAGAATCTGTAACTTGGGCAAAAACTTGAGTTTTTTCCTTTCCTTCCATTTTCCACAGACACATTTTGTTGTCCCTATAACTTTTGTCTAAAATATCTATGGAAACATGATTAGATACGGCTCAGAGGATCATATTTGGGCCTTATATCATTTCAAAATTATCTATCCTTGAAGAAGTATTCATTTCCGGGCACAAATGGTGATTTTTCTACATTTTACGGTTTGAAAGGTGTATTTATCCCGGTCAAATTTACATCCTAGCATCTGTGGAAACATGGCCCTTTCTGGTTGGATGTGGCTTGGTGAGGCACTTTGAAAATTCTAAGGCCCACTTCAACTCAAAATTTCTCCACGTCGAGGTCTGACGCTCATCTGAAAATTTTCCTTTTGGTTTGGCCTTAGAGTTATGCCGGGGAGACATGTGGAGGTTTCCGTTGCCTTGCCCAGAATTAGAAATTTTTTTCATGTGGCCAGTGTAGCTTTGGCGGACCATGGACATGTGGAGGGTAGGTGCTCATTTTAGGATCCACCTCAAGGTCCCACCTTAACAATTGTGATAGGGAGACATGTGGAGGCTTCTGCTAACTCCACCCTATACTTAAACTTTTCAAAGAAATTTTAAAATGCCTAGGACACATAGAGGGACCACGCCTATTTGGGCACTGGCCCCTAAATTTTATTTTGAAGAAGTTCCAAGAGGACACTTAGAGGCTTCCACTCACTTTTCCCTTGTTTGGACTTTTCAACGGCCAAGGAAAATGTCTCAGACCCTAGACACATGGCGCCTTCCGCTGATCCTTCAAATTTTTTTATCAACTCTACCGGACTAAGACACGTGGTGAGCCCGCACTTGTTTGGGGTCTCTACTTTTGGGGACTATCTCAAAATGCACCATTAAGACACGTGGAGGCTTCCACTAGCTCCTTTTTACACTGAGACTTTTCAAAGGCCAAAAGACATTTTTCTTGGGCCCTGGGCACGTGGAGGGCCCACACTTGTTTGGAAACTTGTCCCTGTACTTCTCCTTTATAGTTGCACCAAGGAAACACATGTACGGTTGTGATATAAAGTAGAAAAGGGGCAGAATCAACGGTTGGTGTGTATAGCATCTGTTTCTCTACCATTTTTACTCCAAGATTCCTGGAGATGCGACTACGCACTATTTTCCATCATTTTTTATTAAATTGCTTGCCATATTTGTCTATAAAGTGTTATTGAATGGATTCGGAACTTAATTTTTGAGTCTAAGATTTTTTAAGATCAATATTTTGAAGTTAGAATTGCTCAGGGACTTGTACAAATGAGAATTACCAGAGAAGTTGGATGCGGGACAAAGTTACAAGGGAAATAAAGGGAAAAGAATGAAATGATGAAAGTTTTAGGCACCAAAGATGAAAAAGGTGTTGCCTTGAGAGCGAAAAGGATTACCTATCATAGCCAGTTGTGTAGAACCTCCAGAAAATGATTATAAAGGTGATTTCTCGCATGAAAAAATCAGAATGATTATAAATATTGCCAAAAAATTATGGCATGGCATCCTAGTCATTAGTCGAGGGCCCAAGAAATGTGATCAGTTCACAATTGGTCCACTTGGAAACTTTTGGATCTAAATTTGTTAAACATCAATGTCTGAAACAAATTGGTAACAAGCAAAGGTCCCTCAAATATTATTCTCTTCTGGGGGGAAATTTGAGTGAGTGAAATGTATAAATGTAATGAGAATACTCTTGCAAAGGGTAGGGGATTAAATTTCATAAAAAAAAATTGAGAAAAGTCATATTCTGAGAAACCCGTATGAGATACCTAGTTAATTTCCTTTGTGTTATATTTTCTATCATGTCAAGTTGGTTACAAATGTATAGCCATTGACGAGCTCTAAAATTTCTCTGGAAGCTTTCCCCTACTAATGAATTTAAGCAATTTTGAAATTAATTTGTGTCAATCTTGGAGCAATTAGTGTCTTCTTTGTTTCAGAATGTTTGCAAGTAGTTTTTCTTATTCCTATTACAATCTTACATTGAAATCTTGTGAAATCACACAGGATCTCATCCCTATGACAGTTTAGTGGAATTTATAATTTTGTTTTAGGAATATCCTTCATCCTGTGATGAGATAAACAAATTTAAAATCATTCCACTATCATTTGTTAATAAAGAATTATCTGTAAGTCTTTGGGTGTACCTTATGGCATGATTGATCAGAGATTTTGGTGTTTAATTGAGTCTTTTAGCTCGAGCCTTCATTCTATATTCTCAAAGAATGTGTGAAAACGTGTTGATCTGGGCCTCCATTAAAGCACACCTTCTGGTTGAAGGAACGTCTTAACTATTCTAAAGTTTTATGTTGTTGAGTTGTCCATTATTGTGAAGTGTCTCAAAGATCTAGTATAATCAACTTTATCCTACTTAATCTCCCACCAAAATTATTCAAAAACCATGAATCCATCTTGAATTACTGTTGTTTGCCCTGTATATCAACAAAGGAACAAAATCCATTCACTAAAATATGTAGAACAATCAGGATCCCATAGTTCCTTCAGTAACCTTAGCGTTGTTTTGAAAGTATCTCCATCTTTTAGAAGTGACAACTCTTGAGAGTTAAATTATGGAGTATTGACTGTACTTTCCCAAGGTTTTCTTCATAAAATTTGTGCAAAAGAAGGATATCTCCATCTCCTTCATCAAACAGAGGTTACACTAAGGGTCCTCTCACCCTGGTCGAAGAGGCACGGCCTAAAGCAGTGAGGAAAGGTCAAATCCTCTTTAAGGTGTTATCCATCTCTCCACAAATCTGAGTGACAAAGGTCTAGTTATATCTCATCCAAGGCTACAAAATGACATACATCATGATCATTGAGATCACTCTAGAAGCTTTTCATTCTGATGAATTTAAGTAATTTTGAACTTAATTTGTATCAATCTTGGAGCAATTAGTGTCTTCTTTGTTTTAGAATGTATGAAAGTAGTTTTTCTTTCATTCCTATTACAATCAAGATTACATTGAAATATTTGTGAAATCATAGAGGATCTCATCCCTATGATAGTTTAGTAGCATTTGCAATTTAATTTCAAGAAGAGCCTTCATCCTGTGATGAGATAAACGATTTAAAATCACTCCACTGTCATTTGTTGATAAATATTGTTTGTAAGTCTTTGGGTGTATCTTAGACATGATTGATCTAAGATTTTGGTGTTTAATTGAGTCTTTAACTCAATTAATTGATAAATATTGTCTGTAAGTCTTTAGGTGTATCTTAGGCATGATTGATATGAGATTTTGGTGTTTGATTAATCATGTTGGATTCTCAAAGATTGTGTGAAAACGTGTTGATCTAGACCTCCATTTAATATATTACCTTTAGGGCTTCATCCTTATCAATGCATCTTAAGAGAACTGCCTCCGCGTTCTTCCATGCTAACCCAAAATCAGTAATGACATATTTCTGAGAGGCTAACTTAAGAGATATTTTCTGATTTTTACTCAAATATTCAAGGAAACATTGATGTCTGAGATAAAATATTATATCCTTTTACCATTCGGAGCTTACCAACTTTTCAAGGACATCCACCCTTTCTCCTTCTACTTCATTTACCTCAATAGTCTGCAAGTTGCTCTCAGCCATAAGCTTAGCTAGTCCTAAACCTATTACCAATTTCATGGTTTGGATATCCATGTCGTATTCCTACAACTTGTTCACCCATCTGCATCTTTTTCTTAAGACCTCCATCTCTGATAAGATATCTTTCACCATGGTGTGGGGAACATAAGAAACAACTTTAGAGCTCAAGATTTAGGGTCTAAAAACCTTTTTTTATTTCACCAAGGAAAATAATTTCTTCTCCATGATGGTGTACTTTAACTCAACTCCTTGCAATGCCTTACTGAAAAAGGCAATTGGTCTCTCAGCCCCTTCATCATCCTTCTATAAAAAAACAAATGTAATGGTATTTTTTCGAAGCAAAAGAGAACATTTGAAAAGGCTTCTTGTAATTTGGAGTTTCCAAAACAGGGGCATGCCTTAGTGCTTCCTTGATCCCATTGAAATCTTGAATGGAAGCTTCTTCCCATTTGATAACTTGGTCCTTTTTCAGCATACTAGTATTGGGGATGGTCAGCTCAGCAAAGTTAGACACAAATCTTCTGATAAAGTTTATTTTTCCAAAGAAGGATTGAACTTCCTTCTTAGTTCTTGGAATTAGAACCTTGTTGATGGCTTCCACCCTCTCAGGATCAATCATGACCCCTTCTTTTGATACAATGTAACCAAGCAGCTTTTCCTTTTATACTCTAAAATGGCACATCTTGGGATTCAATGATATGTCATACTCTCTACACCTTAAGAGAATTCTCTCTAAGTGTTACAAGTGATCATTTATTTTTTTGGAAAACATGGCTACATCATCAAGTGGTAAACAACAATGAAGTCATTAATATAACCATCAAATGTTGCATCCATTTCTTTTTGGAAAGTTTCTCTAGAATTCATTAAGCCAAAAGGCATCCTTACATAGACATAAACTCCCTAAGGAGTGGTAAAGGTAGTCTTTATCCTCTTTGAATTTTTCACAACAATTTTATTATAGCCAGAGAAACCATCCAAAGTAGATAATAATTCAGAACCAGTTACCAATTGTAGCATATTCTCCATGTTTGGTAAAGGGTAATTATCTTTCAACGCTGATTTATTCAAGTTCCTAAAGTCTACGCACAACCTTAGATCACCATTCTTTTTTCTGACAGGTACTAAATTTGCAACCCAAGATGAGTACCTTATGGGCTTAATGATCCCTCCATCCCTCAACTTCTTCAATTCTTCTTTCATCTTCAAAGAAAAGAGTGGATTGATCGGCCTTTGTTTTTGCCTAAAAAGCTTGCATTAGATTTAACAGGAATTTCATGTTGGAACAAATCTTCCCTGTATGCCTTCAACTCAGAGTAAGACCAAGCTAGGTAGTCTTGATATTTCTTCAACAATTAAACATAAGATTGTTTCTCTTCCTTGCTCAGATTGCTTCCTAACCATATTTTATGTGGTTTTTCCTTTGTGCCTAGGTCATGCTCTTCCACATCTCTGGAAACTAACATACTCCTTTTAATAATGCAATAAACATTATCAAAGTTCGACGCAAGTGCCATAAAACCTTTGGGAATCGTGTTTGTCTTCAATTGGATGATGTATTTTCCAAATAAAGTTTCCTTTCCTTCAGCAACACACACCATTGGTTCCTAATATTTATTTTGGTTAGTAAACTCACCTTGGTTCTGTAGAAACCATTTCACCTGGGCATCATCATCAAACACTTTCCAATTTTTAACGTTATCAGGGACAGATGGCCTTGTTAGTATTTCACCATCATACTCATAAAATAGAGACATTATACAATTCCCAAATCTGAATCGTAGCACTGCTAACTTGTCTACAATATCATTACACTTTCTATCATGGTACACAATATTAAAAGAGTCAAACATTTCAATCAAATCCCAGACTGCATGTTTGTATTGTTTCATTCTCTGATTTTTATTAGCATACAATTTTCTAATTTACTTGACAATCAGTTCTGAATCCCCTTTGACAATGATATCCTTTATACCATATTTCCATGCAATTCTCAAGCCTAATAATAATGCTTCATATTCAACAATATTTTTAGTGCATTCAAAGTTGAGTTTGAAAGAAAAAACAAACTCTTCCTAGCCTGGAGAAATCAGAACAATGCCAGCACCATTTCCAAATTTGGAACAAGCTCCATCAAATAACAAGGTCCAAGGTAAACCTACTTGTTCAATACATTTACATTGATCAATCTTATGCTCTTTGCCATCAGCAAACCCAACAAAGTTATCAGCATCTACATCAACATACAACACTTCATTGGAAGCATTATTGGAATCTTCAATAAGGTGCAACATCTTCTTCTCTCCATATAGATTTACCAGGGTTCCTTCAATTGGAATGGTGGTAAATGATATATCCATCTGAACACTTCCACTAACACTTACAACCCACTTCCTTGATAACAACATGCCCCATTTGGCAGGGAAATCAACAATAACAACATCAAGTTTCAATTTCTTACCTGGATAAGATGTAAGTTGTACCACCAAACCTTTTACACTTCCTACAACTTGTATCTCTCTAGAATCCATTGTTGTACACTTTCCATAAGTTGGTGTCACTTTTATGTTCAATCCATTCATGACTTCCAGAGGCATAACATTGCATGATGCTTTAGAATCAAACATACAATTGTGTAGTAGTTTGTCCTTAATAATAAGGCTATCTTTTAAGGTTGACGATCACTTAAAAGTACACTTTTTTTTCATTCCTCATCCATGTGCAAGAATCTATAACTTGGGCGAAAACTTGAGTTTTTTCCTTTCCTTCTATTTTCTATAGTCACATTTTCTTGTCCCTGTCATTTTTGTCCCAAATATCTATGGAAACATGATTGGATACAACTCAGAGGATCATATTTGGGCCTTATATCATTTCCAAATTCTCTATCCTTAAAGAAGGATTCATTTCCAGGCGCAAATGGTGATTTTCCTGCATTTTACGGTTTGACGGATGTTTTCCCTGTCAAATTTACATCTCAACATTTGTGGAAATGTGGCCCTTTTTGGTTGGATGTGGCTTGGCGAGGCACTTTGAAAATTCTAAGGCCCACTTCAACTCAAAATTTGTCCACGTGGAGTGCCGGCGCTCATCTGAAAATTTTCCCTTTGGTTTGGCCTTAGAGTTGTGCCGAGGAGACATGTGGAGGTTTCATGCGGTCGGTGTAGCTTTGGCGGACCCTAGATATGTGGAGGGCCAGTGCTCATTTGAGGATCTGCCTCAGGGTCCCACCTTAATAATTACAATAGGGAAACATGTGGAGGCTTCCGCCAACTCTGCTCTATACTTCAACTTTTAAAAGAAATTTTCAAAGGCCTGGGACACGTGGAGAGACTGCGCCTATTTGAGGACCGGCCCCTAAATTTTATTTTGAAGAAGTTCCAAGAGGACACTTGGAGGCTTCCGCTTACTTTTCCCTTGCTTGGACTTTTCAACGGCCAAGGAAAATGTCTCAGACCCTAGACGCATGGAAACTTCCACTGATCCTTCAACTGTTTTATCAAATCTATCAGAGTAAGACACGTGGTTAGCCCACGCTTGTTTGGGGTCTCTACTTTTGGGGATTATCTCAAAATGCACCATTAAGACATGTGGAGGCTTCCGTTGGCTCTTTTTTAGACTTAGACTTTTTAAAGGCCAAAAGATGTTTTTCTTGGGCCCTGGGCACGTGGAAGGCATGCGCTTGTTTGGAAACTTGTCCTCATACTTCTCCTTTGTAGTTGTGCTAAGGAAACACATGGATGACTGTGATATAAAGTAAAAATGGGGTAGAATCAATGATTTTTGTGTATTACGTTTATTTTTCCATAATTTTTTCTCCAAGACTCCTAGAGATGTGAATACACACTATTTTTCATCATTTTTGATAAAATTCCTTGTCATCTCTGTTTATAAAGTGCCATTGAATGGATTCAGAACTTAATTTGTGAGTCCAAGGTTTTTTAGGATTGATATTTTGAATTTAGAATTACTCAGGCACTTGCAAAAATGGGAATTACTAGAGAAGTTTGATGCAATACAAAGTTGTAAAGGAAAGAAAGGGAAAAGGATGAAATGATGAAAGTTACAGGCACAAAAGATGAAAAAAATGCTACCTCAAGAATGAAAAGGATTACCTATTATATCTAGTTGTGCAAAGCCTCCGGAAAATAATTAAAAATGAGATTTCTCGCATGACAGAATCAAAATGATTAGAAGGATTGCCAAAACGTTGTGGCATGGCATCCTATTCATTAGTCGAGAGCCCAAGAAATGTGATCAGTTCACAATTGGTCCACTTGGTAGCTTTCGGATTTGAATTTGTTAAATGTCATTGTCTAAAACAAATTGGTAAAAAGAAAATTTCCCTCGAATGTTCTTCTCTTTTGGGGGGAAAATTTAAGTGATTGAAATGTATAAATGCAATGAGAATACTCTTGAAAAGGGTAGGGGATTAAATTTCATAAAATATTTTTTGAGAAAAGTTGTATTCTAAGAAACCCGTCTGAGATACCTGGTTAATTTCCTTTGTGTTATATTTTCTATCATGTCAATTTGGTTATAGATGTATAGCCATTGACGAGCACTGAGATTTCTCTTGAAGCTTTCCCCTGCTGATGAATTTAAGCAATTTTAAAATTAATTTGTGTCAATCTTGGAGCAATTAGTGTCTACTTTGTTTCAGAATGTTACAAGTAGTTTTTCTTCTTCCTATTACAATCTTACATTAAAATCTTTGTGAAATCACATAAGATCTCATCCCTATGACAATATAGTGGCATTTTCAATTTCATTTGAGGAAAAGCCTTCATCTTATGATGAGATAAAAAAAATTAAATCATTCCACTGTCATTTGTTGATAAAGAATTGTCTATAAGTCTTTGGGTGTACCTTATGGTGTGATTGATCAAAGATTTTGGTGTTTGATAGAGTCTTTTGGCTCGAGCCTTTGTGCTAGATTCTCAAAGATTGTGTGAAAATGTGTTGATTTGGGCCTCCATTGAAGCACACCTTCTGGTTGAAGGAACATCTTAACTATTCTAAATTTTTTTATTGTTGAGTTGTCCATTGTTGTGAAGTGTCTTAGAGATCTGGTATAATCAACTTTATCCTACTTAATCTCCCATCAAAATTATTCAAAAACCATGAATCCATCTTGAATTACCCATGTTTTCCCTATATATCAACAAAGGAACAAAATCCATTCACTAAAATATGTAGAACAGTCAAAATCCCATAGTGTGTTCAGTAACCTTAGCCTTGTATTGAAAGTATCTCCATCCTTTAAAAGTGACAGCTCTTAAGAGTTAAATTATGGAGTATTGACCATACTTTCCCAATGTTTTCTTCATAAAATGTGTGCAAAAGAAGGATATATCCATCTCCTTCATCGAATAGAGGTTACACTAAGGGTCCTCTCACCCTGGTCAAAGAGGCACATCCTAAAGCAGTGAGGACAAGTCAAATCCTCTTGAAAGTGTTATCCATCTCTCCACAAATCTGAGTGACAAAGGGCCAATTAGATCTCATCCCTAGCTAAAAAATGAAACAGACTATGATCCATGTGTCTCTAAGCTCCATGTCCAATCTGTTATGTTTCTCGGCTTGAAAATTAGAAAAATATTTGATACCAACACTCTCTTCATGAATAATTCTTATTTGGAGCATATACCACTTTATATCTCCTGCAAGGCCATTGTATGTTCACACGATGGTATTTTTCGACATGTTTTTGCATTTTAGGACCTTCATTCACCTTTATATGATCCACATTTATATCATGGATATTTTATTTTCACCACTTCATATGGGATTCATGTTTTTCATCTCATTTTCCACCTTGCACATTACCCTACTCTCTCTCCACTTACTCTCGACCAGTATTGCTTATATTATATTGAAGGCACACTCCATCTGGATCATATTAATATAACATTTTCCATGCCCTTTGGTACTTTGTGCATTTTTTATAGTTCCTTTCTTTTCTATTCACCCAACTTCACTATGTGGATGCTCTTAGATGTCAATTACCTCCCTTTACTGACGAACAATACACCATGACAATGTATGTATTAGGGATTCACAGTTATCTGGATGACCAACCTGACACCTTCGATTAGCAGGTCTCAAACACCATTCAATATGAATTTTAAAATGATACAGATGATCTTTTCAATAATTTATTTTATCCATTACCTTTCTTCATTGATAACACTGTGCCACCGCACCAAATAGGTCCAATATTCACCCATTTAGTTGAAAGCTCTGGACCTCATAATCACCCAACTAATGCCTCTCCATAGGACTCAATTATTTCTTTACATACCTTATTTCAAGAATACTTTCATGCTATGGAATCTACGATTTTCTTTCTTACCATTGAAATTCAAAAAATTAAGGTTGATTTTCAATTGCATGTTTGCGCTAGTTCTACATCTCATATGTGCTCTATTAATGATAGTTTCCACTTAACTAAAACTCAAGACATACCATCACCTGAGCCTCTCATACTTGAACATAATGCTCCATCCTAGGAAATTCTTATTCAACTTCTTAAGCATGAGTTAATCACTTTACCACCTACTCCTTCTTATCATCCTTCATGACTATCACAATACCGCAGTTGTCTATATTTCTACTATCATATAATATATGGACATCATGATAAGGCTTGCTGCACTTTTTCATGAATAATTAAATATCTTGAATGTCTATGTCTTCTTTTGTTTTCTACACAACCCTCTAATACTATCAATCACACGCATCAGGATCATATCTCTCGTGTGTATCCAGTTAGTGTATCTCAACCACCTCCTAAGAAATGCTCTTATACAAATAGCTTTTCATCTCTTCACCCCTCTTCGGCATCAAAATTATGATCCTTTTCCAAATCATCAAACATATCACCGCAACCACCCTCACCCACCTCATCACCAATGCATATCGCTACACCACATTCTTCATTTTACACTCATCCCTCACATACATATATAATACATTCACCAGCACAACATTTATCTCACATGCCACAACTTTTAGGTCATGACTCTGCACTTTCTTCATCGCAGCCGTTAGCTAAAGGACCTTCGGCCTTCACTCTAATTGGTTAGTTTTTCCATTCATATGTGTTTGGGGAGCAGAACACCCTACACCCCCCCACACTCACTCGCACATATATCTTCTTTACATAAGCATACCATATCAAGCGTCATAGCACCATAATTTCTTGATGACACACTCTTATGCTTCAGTTCAAACTTGATTGCTGAGGGATTACCATTAGACTGAACCCCACACACCACACTTAGGCATTACACATTGCATTTCATCAGACATTGTGCATAATGCATCATTTATTCTACACTTATTCTACATTATGCTAGTTCTCATCTATATAAAACACATTATTAGGCTATCCACGCATAACCTATACATAGTTACAACATCCACTGCACATTTCTACACATATTCTACATATTATGCCAGGTTACATTACATATGGATCTAGCTTTACATTTTATCACCACATATTCTATTTCTATCTACACATATCATCGTATCTTACATATCACATAGTATACAACCTACACACCCTACACATCCTATGTTACATTTCCCACACCACCTATTTACAAATCCTACTTATCACATGATTGTCTAATTTCATCATACAAGCTACATTATACTCTAGGCATTACACTCACTACCATATGATATGTTTTAGTTCCTCGGTCCATAATCTACTGTCAAGGGTTTACTAATCAAATGGACCTTACACTCAACATGCGACATTTCTAACCTAGTAACATACGCTTTAGGTTAAATCGTCACATATTCTATAGTCCTGTAGTGGTATACAACTTAGGTTACATCACCACTCATCCCTTCATCTTATAATGATATACACTTTGTGATAAATCATCACTCGTCTATTCATCATATAGTGATATATACACTTAAGGATAACTCATCACTCATCCATTCATCATATAGAGATATATGATTAGGGATAAATCATCACTCATACATTAATCATATAGTGATATATGATTAGGGATAAATCATCACTCATTTTTTCATCATATTGTGATGTACGCTTAGGGATAAATCACCACTCAAATTTTCAATTTTCTAGTGATATACACTAAATGTTAAATCATCACTCAACCATTCAACAAGTTGTGATATACACTTCTACTATAGGGTTCATGTACATCATTTCTAAATTTTGTATCTCATCACCACTACACATACACATTCATCGCAATCTACTAGATACAAAAAAAACACTACTAGACCATTTCCTAATGATGCACTCTCATTTAGGGTTCATTCTTGACTTCTGAGGAGGAAAAAAATGAACCTCATTGCATACACTTCCATACACTCAAGGAGCACGTTGCTCCTATCATGCCATCTTGCATTACATTCCATCCATTGACAACATTTTGCATTGTCTTGGGGACATTTACTCTCGTTTACTATGGTTTCACATGATCACTTTACTACACATGTTATATTTATTTCTTATATTTCATTATCTATATCATACACACATGTGCATTGATTCCTTTGTTTAGTGTGATCGTAAATACATGAATCTTACACGTGACATGGATGCTCTCCTTCTACCATTCCTTTACTGGTCATTGGGGGTATCCACATTCGTATCATCTAGGATCTAAAATTTTATTTTGTACTTAACATCTTATATTACTTGATCATAAATGCTTTGACATATTGGTTATTGCTCTAACATGCCAATGGGTGTTCCATTTATAACACTTGTTTTGCAAGATTATATGTCTCCTTGACTCCTGGTTTGTTTGTTTCTACTTATCTTCCATTGTATGTGGCCTTTGCCCTATGTTTGTGTGAAAAAAATTTCATGGTTTGCGGCCACGATGGCCTTGCATGTCTTGCAACATTGTCAGTAATGTCCCATGTTTGCAACTCGCTTTATACAACTTATTTTTTTCTTACGTGTTTACACTACTGTGTTAGGTAGTTTCTAGATTGTATGTGTCTTTTACACATGTCTTATTGCATGCATGTGTTTTCAAAATAACACTTTTTTTGGCTAGCTATCCTTGTTTTTGTGCGCCTTAGTTTCTACCTAGTGCGCCCCCTTTCCCCCTACATGTCAAAGTTACAGGGTTCAAAATGCAGTAGGTCCTCTTTTAGGGCTGCATTATCCTACCAGTGATGTCGCATGAACACCCAAAGAGGGGGGGCATCATTGATGGTTTCAATACTAACACAACATATTTACACAAGTTTAGTACAGTGCACTTTATGGCCTTGACATAGTGGGTTTACATACAGCAAGTGGGTTCAGACCAGTCTAAGAACCCCATACACAACGGTTTTTATAGGACATGGTGTCCTTAGCATTTTTGGGAAGCAGTTTTAGATACCTATTTTTGGATATAATGCACCTCAATCGTCTCACTTTCACGCTACTTCTACTCTCGCATCTCTTTCTCTTAAATTACATGAAATCCTATTCATTTTCTTAATTAATTATGAAATGGGCTCCATGTAGACCCATTTGATAATTCAACTTTTTGATATTATTTCATCTTCTATAAATTATTAATTCATGAGTATTGATATACACATCTGACACTCTTTTCCTAAATTCAAAAGGTAGAATCTATCATCCCACCTACCTGGTCCCACTTGTTCCCCACTTAAGTCAAAATCAAGTTCCCACCTAAAAATTGATTCCAACCTAAAAATGCAATCTCTTCAAATTATTAAAATATGAACCCCACCCATGAAATCAATAATTCAAAAAAATGTCCTCTCCGACAACAAATCCAAAAAATCAGTAGTGTAAAGTGAACAAATGGCTTCACTATTACACCTAATCATGTCCCCACTCCACATCACACATTTTCTTTTTTTCACATCATGAATCCTACCATCAAATCAACTCTTCATCATGTCCTCTTAATCAAAATTGCTTTTACAAATTATGGTTATTCGTTACTCTTCTATTTTAATCCAAATTCAAATTATAATTATGAGTCTTCTCCCCCTCAAAAGGGGAGTAAGAAATTTCGGTGAATGATGTGAGATTTTAGTCATTTTATAATATCATTATTATTCTATCTGGGTGATAACACATGGGATTTCTATGACATTCTGCTCATGATTTGGGTTCATGTAATGAGATTTGTGTTGCACGCATCAGATCGGTAATTTTGTCCGCATATCAGTACCATCCAAGTTTGTTTATTTATCAATTCATATGTAATTTGTTTTGGACATTATTTCATTATTATTCTTATCACATGGGGGTTGAAAGCCACTGAGGAAGTTAACGCTTCCCGGATCTACTTTGTTAGGCATCCCCCGCATTAAATTTCTAATCATTATTTTCCTAGTATATGTGAGTTACAGGTTTGTTGGGATCACACCGAGGACTCTGATATCAACTTTGCACCCGTAGCATCTATCGTCATCTCCAAGGTATTAAGCCCTTGTATATTCGACGTGGTTTTGTGTTTCTTGATTACTCGTACACTCATCTAGATAGGAAGCTGGAAACGAAGATCAACATTTAGCACGCCTAGTGGGACCAAACCTGATATTTGGTCATTTTTATTGCATTACTTGTTGTGTGTAGGTGTCATATAAAGGATGGTTATCTTATTTCATTTTAGTTTTCGTCATTTGACAATATTTTGTAGATATTTCGTTTGGAAACTCACTTGTTTGCAGGATTTAATCGTCTTCACTAGTATGACGGATATTGTCATTTTTGTCTTCGCCATGAGGTAAGTGTTTTTGTCATGTTGAATAAGGTTATTATTTAATTTGTTTATAATAATTTTAAAATTTTATTTTCATATTCATTATAGGAAATTATATAAAAAAAAATTAAAAACAATATATATATATATATATATATAAACAATCCTAAGCTACCCCATACAACCCGTCCCCCTAACTATCTCCTCACCTCTCCACTCAGTCAGCTCAGCCACCTCCCCATCTAACTACCCATCGAGCAATGCTCTCTACCAGCACCAAGCCATATAATCAACTCTTCCACCGAACCTTCTCCTCTGCCTCGTCTCCTTTCTCCCCTCCCAAGCTCCATCTCCACTTGTCCCATCTCCCTTCTCCCTTCCTAAGCTCCATCTCCACCTCTCATGTCTCCCTTCTCTCCTCCCAAGCCTACTCCATCCCCACCTATCCCATCTCCCGAAATAAATCCTCTCCACCTCGCCATCCTTTCCAACCTTCTCCTCCACCATGTCTCTTTTTACCCCTCCCGAGCTCTATCTCCAATTGTCCCATCTTTCTTCTCTCCTCTCGAGCCTACCACTCCTCCCACGTTCCATCTCCTTCTACCCATGTCCCTATCTGCGATGTACCCCATCTCACCTCTGTCTTTTCTCCCACGTAGACCCACATCCCTTCTCCCCATCTTCACCTACCCTCCTCACCTCTCCACTCCCCTTGGCTTCATCTTCCTTCCACCTTATTCCCATTACACCCTGCCTCCTATGTTGCTCCACATCTCCCTTCTCCTGTCTGTCATCCATGTCAGTTGCAAATCTAGAACTTAGTTGCAAACCCACGCCAATTTTACATTTTTATAGTAATTAATAAGATCATGTTTATAAACAGTGAATAATGATTTGTATATTAATAGTTATTGGATTACAATTCATTAAAACATGTCTATAAAGAATGCTTTGATAAGTAATACTACGTAGTAGGAGTAACTTCACAGTCTCCTTATAGTAATTGATTTACAATTCTTTAAACTGCATTTATCTTAGACACATAGTCCTAATACAATTTAATTACATAGTCTCTCCTAATAATTGATTTACATATAAACGTCCAATTATGTTTTATAGCCTTAATAAGTGTCTATTGGTGAAGTTTGTTTAGATTTGATAACTAAATGTATATTCACATTGGCTTTCATAACATTTTTTACCATCTGAGATTCATTATTATTTTTTTCATTTATCACTCATTTTTATAAGTTACAATAGGTTTGTCATTTATTTAGTGTATGTCGTCATTTATTACTTTTGATTTAATTATCACATTGTCGTGTCTATTGTTTAGTGTCTAATTTATTTTATTATTTAATAATAGTCATTGCATTGTTTAGTGTCTACTTTACTTTATATCTGAATAATCCAGATAATTTGTTTATTCTAATTTATTTATTTGTTTTATCTCTTTTGGATCACATCCACTAATTGTCGTATTTTCCTTTACAGGATTGTGCTGTCAGAGATAAGATCTTAAACTCAAACCACATCACCAATTATCGCTTGTCAATCTCATCTGCAGTCCTAAGATCCTTGGACATTCCCAATCATTTATTATTATTTTCAAACATCTTAGTTGAATACGATAAAATGTGCTTTCCACATCACCTAAAGCTTACACTTGGCTCAACTTGCTGTCAGATAAAAAGGAAAAGTGATTTACAAGTATTCTTCAGTTTTCTCTATTTTCTCTTTTCTGCATTGTACTTTCCCATTCCTAGTTGATTGTCAGCATCAAACTTCATATTTCGATTCTTGGGAGTAAAACGAACCTGTGAATTCTACTTGCTCACATAGTGTAACTAGAGGTTTAAGTATTTGCATCACACTTACCATCACACACTGCCTAAAAATTCACAAATTAATCAACACGTCGAAACATTCATTACACCTGGTTCATTGATTTGGATTTGATCACCTAACCAAACCATTTCAGACATTTCCCAACCATAAATTACCTGAAACCAAACATAGTTTACCTTCTTCTAGGTCCTCTTTCAGCGGTTTTATTTTACACACGTTATTGATTGCAAAAAGAAAAAAGAAAAAAGAAAAAAAATGGTTTGTCTGACTTGCTTGTTAATATAACAATGACTTCATTTTTATTCTCGTAATCACTCGATCCACTGCTAAAAAGATGGAACACAACCTCGCCACACACAATGCTTCATCCCAATCGATCACTACATCAACAATTTCAGCATCCGTGTTTCTTCCTATCTCACTCACAAGCACACATCCTCTCATTAATATTCCTCATTCAATACCTTTTGCCCACACTATGGCATTAGATCAACATTCCATCCCATCTAGGCCAGCCACTCTGCCCTCTGTTATATCAAAGCCTATTGGTACTTCAGTCTTGCCTCTTGGAGACCCAGAATTCAGACAGATTCTTAACGCCAATCCTATGGCTCTTCAAGACTATCTTTTGAGAAGATACATACACCTCCCTTTGGATGGGACACCACTTCAACAAGTCTATCCTTATAATTCTGGTTGTGACATTCCTTAATCTATGGCCTTATATGATTTTTCATCATCTTCCACCCACCCATCGACACACCAGACCACCCAAGTAGTTATGCCCATTCCTCCCAATCTTCCTCACATCAACACGACTATCATAACTACCATCCCTACCACTAAAATGGCTCATATAGTCACTGGTACCTTCATTCAACCATCCTAGGTGTCAAATCCCTTATCTGGATAGAAAATTCCTACTACGTCACAAGTCTATACCCTCACCTCCTAACTTCCTCCAACCATACCTTTGCAACACACAGTGTCATTTACAGGCTATCAACCCGCATATACTCACATCCCCACTCAACAGTTACTTCCACAACCTCAACAATCACACCATGCCCCTATTTCTCACCAACACACATTCTATCAGCAACCACCTCAACTATCACACATAACTTACACTCACCCATACCAAATTCCTCATATCCCCACACCTACTCAAATCCAACCACCACCTTTCATTACTCAATAGACACTTCCTAATGACCCCATGAAAATATTGATAGGTCAATTAGCCAACCTAGAGGCTACTACATTAGGGTCCAAGCTCACATTGTCTTATGAAAAAATATGTAATGAACCCATCCATCCATCCATGTCCATGAAACCATATCCTCCACACTAGGAGTTGCCAAAATTTTCCAAGTTTAACAGCAAGGAGGATCCCCAACAACATCTCATAGCATTCAAGCATAGATGTTATCTCATTGCACATGACCAAGACTTGATGCTTCGTACTTTCCCCATGTCTTTGGCTGGTCCTGCCTTGAAATGGTATAATAATATTCCCCAGTACTCCATATTTTATTTTTCCCAGCTCGCACAATTATTTCTTGAACATTTTTCCATTAATATCACCCGTAAAATAACCATCAACGACTTGTACACTATCCACCAATTCCAAGATGAATCCATCATGAATTTCATTACACGATGGCGTAATATGATAAACCAATTATCTTTTCCACTACCTCAAACTGATCTCATTGAGCTCTTCACACGCTCTTGTGCTAAGCATATTTCCTCCACCTTACAAATCCAATCATTTCACACTTTCGAAGAGGATTTTACTATACCCTGCAAGCTTGAGACACATGCCTTGGAACAAGGGCATTTAAAATTGAATACCAATAAGCCAAAAATAGAATTTTTCAAACTGTCCACATCGTATGATAAATCAAAGACAACTGCCAATGTCGTCATTATTAGATCATCTCCTACCCTGACATCTACAGTGACTCAACAACAATTCACAAGGCCAATTCCCAATTATACTCCCTTAGGAGAACCATATATTGTCATCTTTGACAAGTTGATAACAACACACTTGATCACACTACCACCTATCCAACCTGTTAATGAATCTAGGCCACAACTTGTGTGGTATCGAGAGGATCATTATTACAAGTATCATCAAGTCCAAGGACACGACATAGAAAAATGTTGAATGTTTAAGGATTATGTCCAAAGGCTTATCAATCAGGGGGAACTTCAAGTGGATAACCTGAATGCCTCATCCAATCAACCTTTAGATATTTTTAAACAACCATTTCCAAATCATACACCGACATCCATAAACCAAACTGATCCCACTTCTGTATCTCAAACCCTTACAACCCACACCATAAACACTATCTATTTCACCCACAAGTTTACCTTCTTCATCAACCATTACATCAGTTCCCTTTGATACATTATCTACATCTCTAAACCCATCAACATTCATCTCCACATCAGCCTTGGCTGCATCCATACCCATGTCAGTACCCTTTCCTATACTCACATTTTTCTCAACACCTACCATCCTCTCTTCAGATGTAAATATCAATTTTGTATCATGGCCCCTTACATCTACTCCATTAAACCCAATCACCTTGTTAGAAATTATCCCACCTCTACCTATTATCTCATCCTTAGCATCTCTTCCAATCCCTCTTTCTTCACTTCTACCAACACCTATAACATCTACTATTTTACAATAACCTATCTCATCTCCCTCTTCCATGGCCATGTCATTACTCGATGATTTTTGGAAAACATTCCAACATTCCTTAATTTCAAATTATTGTCCCATTTCTTATATACCATTAGACACTCACACATCGGTACAGTTCCTACAAAGATCCACTTCAATATCTATAGATCCTCCTGTAGATATTTTGGTCATTCCATCTAACAATCCACATTCATAGACAAGATCTAGACCCCCACTTACCAATCGTTCTCATTCACATCATCATCCAAAAGTATACCTCACTGTTCCCGATAGAAGTTATTCAGAAACCACATCGTCTCCTTCTATTTTAGGACCACACCCCTCATCCTCCTCTTCTGTTTCAAGAACCTTCCCTTCACCAACACCACATATTACCACTAGAACAATGCAACCACCCTTTTCCAACCGATATCTTGAAACAAATTCAAAGGCGTCTGTGTCTTCCACTACTATCCCACATCAAGCACATTCATCTACCTTTTCCAAATCCAAAAAAACGTCCAAAGACATTATTACATCACCACCTTCCCATGCATCCTCTCAAAGTTCTTTGTCGATAACACCAGGTTATTATACCACTATGTTTCACCAACTACTCCAAGCCTTAGCCAACACTTTACCGCCAATTAAATTTTTCGATCCAAACGCGCCAAGACCTTCCTGGTTTAATTCCAATCTTGTTTGTGCATTTCATCGTGCCCCTGGACATGACACTGAACATTGCAAATCTCTCCAATCCATCGTACACCATTTTGTCGATAAAAACATTAACAATAAAGGACCAATCCTACCATCTCCTCCATCAACTTACGCATCCCAACTTACGTCTATTTAACCATCTCGATCACCCTTTTCATAAAGAAATCTTATCAGTACTCCACTACCAAATAGAGATATAACTACTAATACCACCAACATATTACCAAAAGAGGATGATCCTCAGGATCATTCATCCTCTTGTAATCAATGTTGTTCGGCATAACCACCCATTCAAAGCCATATAACTATGACTCCACCTCACCATCCACCCCTAAGACTTATGTCACTATCCCTTCTCCTAAGGAGCTCGCTTGCCTCCGTACCTCTATCACAGCCAAATGTTGTCATCACTACTCCTACCAATCATCCCACAACAACGCCTTCATCTTATTCTAAAGCCAAGGTATCTGTTTTGGATGCCCTGAATCCTTCCTCCATTAAACATACCATTATTAAAAAAACTTCACTAGGCCCCTATCAAAATGTCACTCTACAAGCTCATTCAAAGTTCTCCAAATCATAAAAACAAGCTCTCATAGAGGTCTTGCAAAAAATCCCAGTATCCTCTGATGAGCCCCAACCTTTCACGGCTTTAGCTCATGCCTTCGCAACATCTGCTACCGTATCATTTGAAAGTTCATAAATCCCTAGGATACCACAAGAAGAACATGATCTACCATTATTCATCACAGTCTATATCGATGACACCTGCGTCTGTCAAACCATGATTGACAATGGTGCCAGTATTAATATCATTTCTTCTTATACCTTCAATCAACTTAAATTTCCTAATACCATTTTTGCCAAATCTCCTACCATTCTTTGTGGCTTTAACGATGTCGTCACTCCCCCCCCATCGGGAATGGTTGTTCTTCCTATCTGTGTCGGCCATAAACTCCTCCACAAACTTTTCTACATCATTGAAGGAGAATTCCAATATAATATTTTATTGAGACGTCCTTAGATCTGCACTATGCAATGCCTTACGTCTACTCTTCATCGTTGTTATCAAATATGAACATGAAGGGAATACTTATGCTCTTTCTAGTTGAGATCCCCCCCTTCCAAGACATGTCACATGATCTATAGACCTAAAGATGTCCTTGTTCCTAAAACCAAATTTTCCTCTTTATGCATCCACCAGTTCTTCTGTACCCTCCATGCTACCCTACCTCAGACAAATTCTTCTAATCCTATAACACAAAATCTTGCTTTAGGGGTAATATCAAATCCTCACTTTCAATACCCTTCTTTCTCCCTATCGCCTCGGACGCCCTGATAAAGCCCCTATGTTATCAATCAAATGTTGGGGAAATTGTCTCGTTTGGCCCTTCTTCCCTCAAAACCAATTTAGTATATGGCGGCCTTGATCAACCTTCTTCTCACACTGAAAATATTTTTCATGCCAAATGATATACAAACAATTTTGGATTTCTCAGTAAACCATATTTTGCTCACACATACCTCTATCGTTGTGCATGGAAGGGGTTTGGTTTTGGGACGCTATGAATAGGGCCCTCATGGTAATATCTTTTCTTGAGCCCAGGAATCATGTCAAAAAATTTGGTTTGGGATATGACGATCCCACCATCCACCCTCCTGGAACATATGCGTCTTCTCCCATTCATATTGATTCATCCATTTCTTCTCCATCCGAATATACTACCGATTCAGAACATATTTCTTCTCCTTCCAACTATCCTACAGATTCAAATAATATTTCATTCTCCTTCCAACTATTCTTCTAGCTCTAGATAATGATTTTTCTCCATCCCATTATCTCATAGATCCAGATCAAGGTGATACGCTTCCTATTCCTCCTAACTTTTTTTTTATTTCGACCATATTTCTTGGACCGGTGACTTATCAAGCCAAAAATGAAACCTATTATTTTCCGCTTAGATATCTAGAAATGGTAGAGAAAGATTCCCCTATCATTGATATTCTTCAATGCTATGATGAAACTTCCATTATCTCTTATATGGGAGCCAAAGGTTCTCAATATCATAAAATCCATCTTCGCAGAAAAATCCAATCTCTTGAATGAATCCACTATCGACATTACTATTGGAGCACCTTAGGAGCACCACATCCTCAAAATAGGCTAGTCTTTGACACCTCAAGAGCTTGAAGCCTTCACTTCATTTTTATCCAAGAATAGCCAAGCATTTTCATGGTCATATTTAGACATGCCAGGTCTTGATCCCTCCATCGTTATTCACAACATCGTTGTTATCCCCAATGCCAAACCAGTCAGACAGAAGCTTTGTCGAATGCATCCTCAAGTTACTCTTCTGGTGAAAGAAGAATTGCAACGTCTCCTATCCGCCAACTTCATTATCCCCATTGATTATCCCCAATGGGTTTCTAACATTGTACCCATCGCAAAAGCATCTAGAAAGCTTCGTATATGTACTGATTTTCGAGATCTTAACCTCGTATGTCCTAAAGATGATTTCCCTCTTCCAAGTATCGACCAACTTGTAGATCTTACAGTGGGGCATGAGATTGATCTCTTTAATGGATGGTTTTTCTAGTTATAATTAGATTCTGATTGCACCTGAAGATCAGCACAAGACATCTTTTATCACCCCATGGGGTACCTTTTGTTATCGTGTCATGCCCTTTGGTTTAAAGAATGCTGGGGCTATGTATCAATGAGCCATGACATATATCTTTCATGACCTCTTACATCAAACCGTAGAGGACTATGTTGATGACCTCTTAGAAAAATCTAAACATATATATAACCATCCTTTAGTTCTTGAGATAATTTTCAAGATTCTCATTTGTTTCTCCCTTTGTCTCAATCTAGCAAAGTGTGTTTTTCGAGTTCTTACTGAAAAACTCTTGGGTTTCATTGTCTCTATCAGAGGCATTGAAGTTGACCCCCAGAAAAATCAAAGTAATTCTTGAAATGCCTCCTCTTTCTAATCGCAAACAACTTCATAGTCTTCAAGGTCAACTTCAATCTATTTGTCGCTTCATATCGCAAATTTCTTATCATTGTTATCCCTTTCATCACCTTCTTCAAAAAGACATAACCTTTAATTGAGATCAAAACTACCAAAAGGCTTTTGAAGATCTTAAGCGATATTTATTATCTCCACCAGTACTCACACCTCCACGCGAAGGAGAACCCTTCTATTTTTATGTTTATGTAATTGATCATGCTCTAGGAGCTATGATAACACACTATGATAATCAGGTATGCGAGCAGGCCATTTATTATATCAGTCATAATCTACATGATTGTGAAACATGATAATCTACAGTGGAAAAAATGTGTTACACTATTTTCTTCATTGCATCAAAACTTTTACACTATCTTCTTAATCATAAGACCTGTATTATTACTAACTTTCAACACCTAAACTTGATTCATTCTAAGCCATATCACAACAACCGTATCACCCAATGGCTCCTTCTCATGGCTAAGCTTGGACCTGGAATTCATTCCTCAAAAAGCAATCAAGGGTCAAGCTATTGCGGATCAATTAGCGGAGGCCCCTCTTTCAAATACACATACTCCTTCTAATCATTTCCTAGATGAATCAATCAATCAATCAATTTTATCGTGATCCCCTTAAAATGATTCTTTTCTTTGATGGTTCTAAATGCTAGTAAGGCGGAGGGACAGGAGTTTTTCTCATTCCTCCCACGGATTGCCCAATCCCCTTATCTTTCAAATTAGATTTTGAATGTACAAACAATATGGTAGAATATGAAGCCCTTATACTAGGACTAGAAACTGCTATATTTCTGGGCGTTCATATCCTTAACATTTTTGGTGATTTTGAACTAATAATAAAGCAAGTCACTGGTGAATATGAGTGTTAAAATGATATTTTACAACAATATTGTGATGTTTCTCATCATCTTCTTAAATCCTTCAATTCTTACAATATTTAATCTATCCCACATTCGACTAATCATTTTGCTGATACAATGACCTCCCTTGTGGCCCTTATCCCATGGAAAACACAAGAATCCCAACTTTTGGTTATTATACATCATCGTAAACAACCATTCTATGACATATCTCAGATTCATCTGGTCGAATCTAATTCATCAGACCTCTGGTACTCACAAATTTTTGATTATTTATCCAAATCCATTACTCCCCTTGATCTTTCTAAAAATGCTAAGAGATCTTTTATCCAACGTGTTACTTGTTATGTAATCCTTGGTGGTATTCTTTACAAGCGTGGGTTTGATGGTATCCTTCTACGATGCCTTCAATCCCATGAAGCCTCTAGAGCTATCCAAGAAGTTCACGATGGTATTTGTGGTGGGCATTTCAGTGGATTATCTATTGCCAAACGTGTTCTTTGTCTTGGCTATTATTGGCCTTCTCTAAATCATGATTGTTGTGAATATGTCAAGAAATGTCTAAGATGTCAACAACACTCTAACCTTATCTGTATTCCTAGCCAGGCTTTACATCCTGCCCAAGATTTATGGCCCTTTTCATAGTGGGGCCTTGATCTTATTGGTCTAATAAATCCTTGTTCATCACAACAACATCATTCTATCATCACTGCTACTGAGTATTTCACTAAATGGGTGGAGGCAATCCCACTCACCTCTACTAAATCTGGCCCAATCATTAATTTTATATATCAACATATCATTTGTCACTTTGGCATTCCTCATAAATTTTTTATGGACAATGGAAAATCATTTAAAACCAAAGACCTTAAAAAGATTGGTGATGCATTCAAAATCCAACTTAGCTTTTCTTCCCCATATTATCCTCAAGCTAACAGTCAAGCTGAGTCTACTAATAAAACTCTTCGAAATATCTTGGCTAAAACTATTGATCAAGTAGGATGAAATTGGCATCTCCAACTTCCCTTTGCTTTTTGGGCCTATCGTGATAGCATTCGCACTTCCACAGGAGCTACTCCATTTTCTATGGTATACGGCTCTGAGGGCATCCTTCCCCTTGAAGTCCAAATTCCATCTTTACGTGTATCTCTTCGCAATTTCATTTCTGATGAAGATTGTCATCAGGAACGAATAATGCAACTTGAGTTATTAGACGAATGTCATCTGCTCGCTCTTGAGCACCATCATGTCTATCAGGATCATATCTAATGTGCTTATAATAAACACATCAATGAGCATGATTTTAAAATAGGTGACCTAGTTCTAAAAGAAAATCAAAATGTCACTACCTTAGAAAGAAGTCAACGGGGAAAATTTGCTCCTAACTGGATCAGACCATATATTATCACACATAAGTATGGGTCTGGGGCTTATCATTTAGCCTCTCCTGATGGTAAACCAAATATTGAACCTCTTAATGCATTGCACTTACAACCATTCTATTGTTAGTACACACACTTATGAGTATAGTCTTATCTTTAGACCATTCCTCCATCAGTATCCCCTTCCATCTATCATTGTAATGATTTTGAATCATGTGGTCTACCGTCACTACCAGCCATGACCTTGAATATGAGTACCACGGCTCTACTCGTAGCATATTCACTATGGATAAGTTCTCCCATTTTGTGAGAACCCCATGATCATTACATCCATCACCATCTCGTTTTCCTATTGTACTCATGTAGAGGGTCTAGGGGTGTCTCTTGTACATTCATTCTCCCCTCCTAGGTGGTCTACCTAGCTATCCCCAGCTCTCCCCATGTGAAGCTCAAATTCATGTATGTAAAAGGCAAGATCAAGGTTATCAAAAACAGACTGATCCCTCGAAGGAAAGTTGTGCATAAAAAAATTAAAAATCAAATAAAAAGCAAAAGCAAAATCAAGAGAAATAGACCGATCCCTTGAAGGACGGCTATCATATATATTATTCTTGCCATCTATATTATGTATAAAGTAGACCATACCATAGAAGGATGGCTATCATCTTTTATTATGTTTGGAATGTTTTACACATTGATCAACCTTCCTTTTATCAGCATTCCCAAAAAGCTTCCCACATTGATCAGCTTTATTTTATTCTATTCTTCCCCTTTCCCAGAGCTGGGGCATAGACTTTAGGAATACCATCTTTGGAGAACCTTTTTCCCACGTACAAGATACATCTCCAATTGTTTTGTCATGTCGACATTAGGATTATGAGAATATTTCATCCATATTTTCTTCTTGGTCTTGTGATATAATCAAATCTCATTGGTTATGTACTAATACTGCTATCAGCTGCAAGTGCAATGTTTGAGTAGTATCTTTCTTGTTTACTTCTTATCGGGTTAAAAGCATAACTTTCTTACTTGACCCTTGCTATGGCTATGCGACATTATTTCATAAAATTCATCTTTTATCACAATTATCTCCTTAGAAATAAAATTTCATATCATAAAATCTACATCGATATGTTTACTCTTAAAGATGTCCCCTATCAACATCATCCATAAATCCATGAAATCAATTATTATCTTCAAACAATATTTTTAATGCATTATTCGGTTTGGGAATTCTACTTGACCTCCATTACAGTTTGTGAATTCTACTTGAGGATAACTCTCAAGTAGCATTCATTATCTGGCAGATCCTCATCCCCCACCATTATTCATTATCCTCTTCTTCACCATCGCATACCTTTCACCCCCAGCTTGATACATCTACGTAATTCCCCGCACAATACATAAACCCTACTTGGAGTAGACCTATCATTCATGACAAGGTCTCATTCATGATTATTCCTGTTGACCATTCCTTCCTCCTAGTCCCCTTTATCAACCCAATTTTCTCCTAAAATTTGTCTCATCTCATTCTCCACTGCTCTTCTCACCCACTTCATTCTTCTCCATTGTTTGTTTGATACTTCACACGTCATCCACCCGAGCCATTATTTTTGTGCTTTTCTCTTAATATCCTTTTACTACCATCTATTTTATCACTCCATTTCCCTTTCATTCTTCTTTTGGCTTGACGATCCTACTTAATCATCCATTCCACATAGGTTTCTTGATCACAACATGTCTCTTTCTTAAGATCATGCCACTGTAGAAATCCTTCATTGTTTTTCGTTCCCTTCAACATATTTACTCGTAAAACTTATGCTTAACACTCTGACATCATCACTCGTACAACATAGGCATCCTAATTAAGAATTCCCCTTACACTCTTTATCCTACACTGCATATATTCCTCCATCCACTCATTTCACACTCCTTTGTTTCCTTGTTATTACCTCCTTTCACTTCCTATTCCGTCTGGCTATACATTACTCAGTCTTTTCCTCATTCTTCTTCTTCGGCTTGGCAATCCTACTTAACCATTCCTATGGCATGGTGATCTTACTTAAGAGTATCTCTTAAGAATGATCTGTCTCCTTAATTTTCCTCTTTCCTTCATATTCCCATCATCCGTATTTTATCTTCATTCCCCACAAACACATCCTCTTCCCTTCTCTTTTTTCCTTGCACAAAATATCTCAAACTTCATCAAATATCATTTCCATCATCCCTCATTTAAAATCCAGCTTGACTACTTCATACCCTCTCTTACTATGCCTTGTTCCTTCATCTTTACTTGTCATCTTCATCCACATCCTCATCCATTACATTCTCTCCTCACCTTTATCTTCTTACATATCGTTAGTCCTTCTTTCTTTACTCTTTTTGGTCCATTTTCTAGAATACTTCCCCATATCCATCACCATATTTACTCGTCATGGTTCATCTAACATTATGTCATCTTCCATTCTTGTGCTAAGAATTATTAGTGGACTTCTCCTAAAACTTGTTTCTTCCCATTCTACTAATACTGGTTCACTCTTTTTTACCTCCTCCATTTTCTCTTCCTCCCTTTTTTCTTTTGTATCCTCTAATCATTATCGGAGGATTTCTCCTAACATCCTTCCATTGCTATTGCCTTTTCATCTTCTACTCACCTTTTTCAATATCTCTACTATCTTCATCATATACTACCATTGCATCATTTTCTTTGTTGTCCTCTCCTCCTTTCTACCTCTGTTTTTCTTTCATATCATTTGTATCATCTTCATCTCCTCTTCTCCTCACACTTTTGTCTTACTCCTCCATTGATAACTTGACTCACCAGCGTTGTCCCATCTTTTCAACCATCTCACCATCCACTTGCATTTCCATACATTCAGTTTCATATTCAATTTCTTTCCTATTTTGGCTCTATCATCCCTTCTTTCCCTCTTATTTCCATTTCCTTGGTTACTAAGTTTCTTTCTCTACCACCCCTATCTTTTTAGCTTCATATGGTGTCATTCTTTCTCTTTTCCATTCTACCTCCTCCCCCATCTTTTTTAATTTCTTCATCTCCTTCATATTTCCATCCTACTATACATATTCATCTCTCCAATTGTCCTTCTCTCATATTCTTCATAACTTTTCTTTCTCAATTTTCTCTTCTATTTTTTGATCTATTCTTTCTCTCCCTCTGTTTTGATCTCCATCTCCCTTTCATCCCTTCTTCTATCATTTTCTTGTCTTCTTCTTTGTCCTTCATCATTTCTTTCTGCCACCATTTCTCCTCTTGATTATCCCTACTGCTTCTTTACTATGATATATCTCTATACACTCAACTTCCCTTCTAATCTCTTTTTCCTCCTCATCTCGTCTTCTTCTTGTTTAAAATTCCTCCCTCTCTTCTCCTCTAGCTCACTGTCTCTATTTTCTTTTTCTCCAGGTCCCTCATACCTTACCTATTTATTTCCCCCTTATCTTTTTCCATTACCCTCTTACTGAATATTATTCTCTCTCTTTTGTGCTTTTCATCTATCTTCTCACCTCTCTTATCGTCCTTCTCTACTTGACCTCTTTCCTCCACCATGTCCTTTCTACTTCAACCATGTCCAATTTCTCTTATCTCTATCATCTATCATCCACATATTTCATCCCATCTTCCTGGGACATTTTTGTCTTGGAGGATACCATAACAGCCAACACCTATCTGATCTTGTACTCTTCCATGCATATTTTCTCTGCTTTTGTTTTTTCACAAAAGTATCTTGACTTCCTGTCCTACTTATCGGACAAGTAGGACTACTTTTACATTATAATTTACTCACACTTATGCATGTTTCTCATGAAACATGATTATCATCATATTTATCACACCTTTAGGTCATTTTATCTCAGCCTTCTATCCTATCTTCTCATCATGTGCACATTTATGATTTTTCCCCCTGGGGCATTTTATTTACACATCCATCTCCCATCATGTCATCTTCGTGCCCTATCATGGTGCACCTTTTTCATCCTTGTACTTTTCGGCGTATATAACTCACTTTGTGTCTTGTGTTGGGGCATCATTGTTTTCATCCACATCCCTCTTGTGGATGCGTGATTTTTCACACTATTCCTTACAGACAAAGGATTGTGCACAATTTTTGCATTTAGTTACACATATTTCGATGTTTTCCCATGACCCATTAGTCATCATGATTTACATCCATACTGCAGTGGTCTTCACCCACTCATTGGTCTATAGAACATTGTCGTCTGTCTCCGTTGAGACTGCAATTGACCTCTACCAATGTGATATTGAAGTCACCACCATACATTTTGTTTTTTTTATTGTAATCCTTCTTCATTTGGGGCATCTTGCCTTTGGTCATGTCTTCATCCATCCTTAGACACATCTTTCATCTAACCCTTTTTGTTTTTGTCTCATGGCTTGCTATCACAAACCACTCAACAAAAAGGGGCAAATGTAGACACCTATTTTTGGATATAGCCCGCCTCAATTGTCTCGCATTCATGCTACTTCTACTCTCTAATCTCTTTCTCTTAAATTACATGAAATCCTATCCATTTTCTTAATTAATTATCAAATGGGCTCCATGTAGACCCATTTGATAATTCAACTTTTTGATATTATTTCATCTTCTATAAATTATTAATTCATGAGTATTGATATACACATCCGACACTCTTTTCCTAAATTCAAAAGGTAGAATCTATCATCCCACCTACCCTAGTACCACATGTCCCCAACTTAAGTCAAAATCAAGTTCCCACCTAAAAATAAATTCCCACCTAAAAATTCAATCTCTTCAAATTATTAAAATATGAACCCCACCCATGAAATCAATAATTCAAAAAAATATCCTCTCCGACAACAAATCCAAAAAATCAATAGTGTAAAGTGAACACATGGCTTCACTATTACACCTAATCATGTCCCCACTCCACATCACACCTTTTCTTTTTTTCACATCATGAACCCTACCATCAAATCAACTCTTCATCATGTCCTCTTAATCAAAATTGCTTTTACAAATTATGGTTATTTGTTAATCTTCTATTTTAATCCAAATTCAAATTATAAATATGAGTCTTCTCCCCCTTAGAAGGGGAGGAAGAAATTCAGGTGAATGCTATGAGATTTTATTCATTTTATAATATCATTATTATTCTATCTGGGTGATAACACGTGGGATTTCTATGAAATTCTGCTCATGATTTGGGTTCATGTATTGAGATTCATGTTGCACGCATCAGATCGGTAATTTTGTCTACATATCGGTACCATCCATGTTCGTTTATTTATCAATTTATATGTCATTTGTTTTGGATGTTATTGCACTATAATTCTTATCATACGGGGGTTGACAGCCACCGAGGAAGTTAACGCTTCCCAGATCTACGTTGTTAGGAAGCCCAAGCATTAAATTTCTACTAATTATTTTCCTAGTATATGTGAGCTATAGGTTTGTCAGAATCACACCGAGGAATTTGATATCAACTTTGCACTCGTAGCATCTATCATCATCTCCAAGGTATTAAGCCCTTGTATATTCAACGTGGTTTTGTGTTTCTTGTTTACTCGTACACTCATCTAGACAGGAAGCTAGAAATGAAAATCAACAATAGTTACAGGCTTGGAGGTTATAGTGGGTGTGCCTCTCTACACTACTTCGGCCAGTGACATTGGATCACCCAAAATCCCAAGACAATACAAATATATCTTCACACACATTTCAACAGAAGTGGCAAAGGTTGGACAACACAGAGCATTTCCTCCCTACACTTCTTCAGTCAGGGTGGCGTGAGATTGCCTAAAAAAATCACAGCAGTATAGGATATCTTTCTAAAGCCTTTCTCTCGACATGGATCAGGTGCGCATGTTTCATTTACACTTTCCTTTTCAGGTATTTTACATTTTCATATTTTACACATTTCTATACATATGTGTATTTTACATAGCATTTTTATACACATACATATTTGACTACTTGATCATTTTCTCCATGTAGGTCCAGCGGTATGAGAAATAAGCAGTCAAATTGGGGGCAAAAACAACATTCTATGAAGGCACACACCTTACTAACCATGCAAGTACATTACACATCACAGCAACTACACGTGCATTTCTCCCTAGGTTCACTCTCATCACTTTTTATATGTGCACTTTCCATCTATAGTTTCCATATTCCTCCATATTTATATCATTCCAAGCATTTTTATAGTCGTTCGGCACATTTTCTACTACACTCTACATGGACATCAGGTACACATCTTTATCTACTTTTTTTACTGAGATTTCCACTCACCAACATAAATTGGGGGAAAAATGTAGTCAAAAAATCATGCATTTTAGGCATTGTTTAGCCCGGTCTCATACTACTATTTAGAAGGTTCTTAAGTTAAGAAATTACTAATAAATCCCTTTTTCCCATTTTTTTTATCTTTTGTTTTATCATTAGTGCACATTTTTATATACATACCCATCTATTTCAGCACTTTCCCTTCATTTTAGCCTGAAGTGGGGCACCAATACCTATACTGAGGTGCCCCGGGGTCCCCTGGTCCCTTTTTTACTTTCCCACCTCTTTTGGGGATCTTTCTATCCTTTTTTCATCCTTATCTTTTTCCTAGCCGGCCATGTCGGGATTAATTATGAAATTAGAGAAAGAGAAACCTATAAATATAAAGTTATGAGACCATAATGAGGTTCCTAACTTCACTTAATACTATCACTCCATCTAGAGTAACATCCATTGCATGACTTGCATCCACATAATTCTATTCATCAAGGCTAAGAGATCTGCATCAACACACACTTCATAGGGATTTATTATATTTTATTCCATGCACACATATTATTACATTTTCTACAATTATTATCGCTCCCTACTTCACAAAGTGTAATAGGCAAAAGAACACCTAGGGCACAAAATGCGCGTGCGCGCGCGCACACACACACACACTAGAACTACATTTGGGTCTGAAATGTATTACAATGCTCATTTTAGTAATCCCACTGTTGTGGGACCTGAGGTCATTCCAACCCATTCAATTACATCTTTTATTTTTTATGGTTTTGATACTTCTCTTGTCTATTTCAGGTCTTCAACTTCATCTTGTTATATTCGGCACATTCGGCACAGTTCAATGAATCCAGTGCAATAAGCAATGAAGGTTACAGAGCATCTTACAAACTGTAAATAATCAACTTCTGAGATTTTTTCAGAGACTAGGGCATCTATTTCTACATACCATGGTGTCATGGGTGCCCTAGTACCCTCCTTGGCACTCCATTTTACTCAAATCTTCCATATCCACTCTTTTCGAGACCTCTGTGGAGTTGTTCTAACTTCTATATTTTCCTATCATACCTGTAACAACCTGTGACAATAATCCATAATCAACTAAGGTCATTCCTTACCTTCCTCTTTCATATTATGGTTTTATTTCTACTAGTTCAATCATTCTAATAATTTTAGTCACTTCATATTACTTTAGTGTATTTATTCACAGCGTTTATGTCCTCTTAGATTAGATTAAATATTATTTAATTTCCCCCATTTTAGTTAATCAATAATGTCATAGCTATCTGATGTTGTAGAATCACAACACCCCTAAAATTGGTAACTTGATGGGTTAATATTATCAGTGTGACTGCACAACATGGAGCATATCTCAAAGTGTTGGACATTACGGATCAAGAGAGCTCTTCGGATGAAGGTCAGCTTCTATTCCTCTTTTTAGGTGTACACATTCAAATTGCAGAGGGTATATACTAAATCCTATTCTATTTTTCCAAGGAGATAGAATTAATGGGATGCAATAATTAAAACCTAATCTAACAGAGGTGATGCATCAAAGGAATGTAAAACATTTACATTGCCTTTAAACACAAACCATTAGAAATTGAAACAATATCCATTCATAGATGACCAATATTATAATGAGGGATCATGAAGAAGCGATAAAACATAAGAGAGGGTTAAAATCATCAATAGAATTATTCTATTGCTCTAATAATTGATACAGTGCATTACAGTAGCCAAGAAGTAGAAATTGCATAACAATTTAGATTGAGGTCGAGAATCCATGAATTCACTTGCAGAGCAGAGAAAAGGGAAGGTGAAAAATAAGAATGTCTAACCCCTTTAAATTGTCCCTCTTGTACAATATATAGGAAGAATGAGAGAGAAAGGAGGGAAAATCCAACCCTATTCCAACCACCCCTGAAGGGGCATTGAAGTCCCCTACCACAATGATGGGTCTCGCTGCATCACCCATGCCCCCATTGTTGTTCCTTGCTAGAAAAGAAGGGAAACCCATTCTTCATCATCGTGGAAGGAAGGAGAATTGATGGCCTCAGTAATGGTGGGTAAAAATATTAATGGTGGCAGGTGGTTAGCAGGTGCCGAGAGCTCTCAAAAATGTCCCCTCTCGCTCAATTTGGAGCTTTTGATCTAAAGATATGGCCTCCTGCAGGCATTTCAAATATAGAGTCCTTTCACATGATACCCATGGTGGCCTTGCACGTCTCAAATTTTTTCCCCCTCTACAATTTTGAAGTTGTGCCGAAGAGACATGTGGCAGCTTCTGTGGGCTTTCTCTATTTTCTTTATATTCTACCTAAGCTCCCCACTTGGTTGAGACACTATACCTGTCCCGAGACATGTGGAGAACCAGCACATGAAGTTGCGGGGACATGACACATGGAAACCTCCACAATCCTATCCTGAGCTTGGACTTTTTCAATGGTGGTGTTCCCTTTTTCTGAATTGGGACATGTGGAGGGCCTGCGCTTGTTTGGGATTGGCCTTTGCACCGCACCTTTTTAATTTGTGCCATTGAGGCACATGGCACCTTCCGCTGGCCTATTCTATTTTATTTTGTTTTCTCTAAGTCACTTTTTCTTGGTGGGGCCATATGTCTTACCCAAGACATGTGGAAGCTTGGTGCACATTTACGAACCCGCTCTGGATTTTACTTTTGAAGTTGCACCGATGAGGCATGTGGAGAATTCCACTTTTACTAATCTTGTGGTAAAGGTCATCTTGTACTGATCTTCCTCTTTCACCATCATTTGATTATAGCCTGAGTATCCATCTTGCAATGAAAACCTTTCAGATCTAGCTACAACTTGCAAGATCTATTCCGTTGATGGAAGTTGATAATGATCCTTGATTGATGCTCTGTTTAGATCATGAAAGTCCACACACGGTCTGATTTCTCCATTTATTTTCCTCATAGGCACCAATTTTGCAATCCGATGTGAATTCTTGATAGGGAAGATGATGCTGGCCTTAATTAGCTTGTTCAAATCCTTTCTCATGAGAGGTTCAAAGTAATGGTTTACTGGCCTTTTCTTCTGTCTAAAAGGTTTAGATCTTGGATCCATCTCAATAGTGTGTTATTCCAACCTTGGGTGGAAACCTCTTAAATATTTATAATTTCAGGCAAAGACATCTGGGAATTCCTGACAAAGTTATATAAACTAAGATTTTTCTTGTTGAGTGCTTACCTTGCCAATCTACAATGTTTTTCCTTCATCTATGGAAATGGGCTTAGAATCTTCACCTTTTACTTGAATATTTTATTTCCCCTTTTGAAACTGATCATTTGGGTTGAAGATTGATTCCAAAGTGACAAGACCCTTTGGTAGTTTGTTGGTCCTCAGCTACACCACTTGATCTCCATACTACTGCTCTCTAATCTGCCTAGGTTCTTGAAGGAGAACTGAGATTATTCTTGTAGAAAGTTGACAATTTTTTGATCATTTTTGAAGACTTTCCAACTCATGTTGTTGTCAGGGACAACTGGCCTGACAACTAATTTGATATGGTGCTGAGATTTATCACTCTTGATACTCTCCACAACATCAAAGGCTTCCCCAATTGCTTCCAATCTATCTGTTGTTTCATTCTTCTTCCTTGGGTTGAAAATTCTTAAATCCTTATAATTCCAAGCAAAGACATCTAGGAATTATTGAAAAAGTTGAATGAATTCATATTTTTATTGTTGAGTACTCACCTTGCCAATTTGTAACGTTTTTCCTTCTTCTATGGAAATGGGCTCTGAATCTTCACCCTTTACCTGAATATTTTCTTTCTCCTTCCAGAATTGATCATTTGGGTTGAATATTGACTCCAAAGTTACAAGACGCTTTGGTAATTTTTTGGTTCTCAGCTACATGTTATGATCCTCATGTGTGGATTTCACTAATGCCTTAAGGTTTTGGTGTAATGGTTCGTTACATTTGGTATCAGAGTGACCACCCATGTTTGACTCCCACTCCGTTGGTTACGTCATGTAGACAGGGCCCATGGGGTGCCTAAACGTTAGTGAAGTAAGGCTCGTATGTATGGGAGTGCAGGAGCAAACCCAGCCCAAGTCGGGCTCTATGGAAGCGTGGTGGGACGTTATGATCCTCATGTGTGGATTTCACTAACGCCTCGAGGTTTTGGTGTAACGGTTCATTACACTACACCACTTGGTCACCATACCGCTGTTCCAACTTGTCTTGGTTTTTGGCAAAGAAATTGACTTCTTCTTGTAAAAAATTGACAATTTGCTGATCATTTTTGAAGACTTGCGAACTTGTATTGTTATCTTGAATAGTTGGTCTTACAACAACTTTAATATGAAGCTGAGATTTCTCACTCTTGATACTCTCTACTACATCAAATACCACCCCAATTGCTACAAATCAGTCCGCTGCTTCATTTTTCTTCCTTGGGATGGAATTGATGCTAAAAGCTTCAAAATATTCGATGAGATCCCATACTAGATTCGTGTAGTTTTTTAATAGATCATTCTTGGTAGCATTTTGTCCTCAGACCTGATTCACAACCAGCTCACTATTGGTAAACACTTGTAAGTTTTTAATCCCCTTCTTTCTTTCCCAATGCCATCCATGGATCAAATTTTCATACTCTACGGTGTTTTTCAAGCATGTAAATTGGAAACAGAAGGCTGAGTAATATTTCATACCTTGATGTGAAACAAGTATAGCTCCTCCTCCGGATCCTTGTCTACTTCTTGAGCTGTCAAAGAATAACTGCCATACCTCGTTATCATCTTTGTGTCCTGGCTTATTGATTCTATGAAGAAGATGATTCTCCACATGCAAACAATAAACGCGTAGTTGAGATTCCTCCGTTTCCTTGTAAGGGTCAAAATCATGCCTCTTGCTTTCCCATTCGTCAAGATTCAAGTCAGGACTACACCCAACCTTTGTATCTACCTCATAAGTGCTTGGGTGCTCTTCCAAATCAAAGGCTAAATAATTAGCATTGATTAGGCCTGGTACATGAGGCTCAATATTGAAATCCACAATGGGCTCAGATCTGATTGTAGCCTTAGCTTCATACCTTATTCTAAAAAGCATGTGCAACCAATCAACAGACAAATAGCCTCCAATTTAAGTTGTGAATTCTCTTGACAAACACAATGCAAAGTGTGGTGGGAAGTCTATGACTGATACATTTTGCAATACGGTCACATTGGGGCATGCGTGAAATGCAAGGCTCAAATCCTTGATGATTTCAACCATTTTTTACTGTTGTTCAATCCAACTGCACTACGCCCTTGGAGATGAATTTGTATTGAAGACCCAGCTGATCCATTATTTTCTTTAGCAAGACCAAGCTACTCGCTCCCGAATCAATCATGAAATTATGTACAAATTTGTCCCCAATGATCAATGAAACATAGAATGGAGGGGGCTTCATGTTCTTACCTTGTTGTCCTCCATGATTTCCTTCAGGCTGAGCTGCATTGGTAAGCACTTTCACTTGTTGGTTGGGGGGCTGATTTGAGGGTGACCAATTGGCCATAGTAGCTTGCAACAGATCTCTCTATCCTAGGATAGCCAATGACTCCCACATTGATATGCTTACATTTTCTTTTCGTCATTTGTTCAGTGGTATTAATTAGGTATGAGTTATCTTTTTTCCGCCCCTTTCCTTGCACATGGGTCGTTACAACCGGTACCTGAGTGGGTCTGGAAAGTGGCTTGGTCTGACTCTGCACATTAGGATTTTTACTTTGTGGGGAAACAGAGGGTTGTGGGCCGTTTGAATCAGGGTATTTCCCCTCTCCAATATTCCTCTTCTTCGAACGTGTATTTTCTGCCACACTATGAGGAGGAGCTCGATTCATACCATGGAAATCATCATCCTGCCAATTAACAAGCATGGTCTCATTTAGAGGTGCCTCTTTCTGGGTTTCTTGTTGTTGATTTTCCTCCTGATTGGGCTCTTGGGGCACACCAATGCTCTGTACCATCAATTTTTCATTTATTACACCATTGAAACATGTTGATTGGTTATGGGGTTAATTTCATGGGAAACACCAATCATATTCTTGAGCCATGTTGTTTTGTGTTAGAACCAAGGCCATCAATGTCGAAGCTACATTTGGATCATATGGTCAGAAAGGCCTAGTAGCTTAGGGTTGTCCTTGGTTTTGGTTTTTGTTTACAACATGAGTTGGTGGTCTATTTTGCTAATATGGGGGTCGAGCTTGATATTGGGTTTGAGGTTGATACGTCCTAGAACTCTGAGCTTACTATTTCTTGATATTCACTAGCTCATTCCCTAGGTTCTACAGTTGTTTCATAACCGCTTGTAGCTCTTTTGAAGTGCTAGAAGATGAGGTGGAGGCTTCAGTTGAACTCTGACTCCTTGGAGTGGGTATGGGAGCTACTGTGGGCATTTGACTAGTACTTGGAGCTCCTAGTTCTAGATATAGAGGCATATGTGGTCTAGATATAAGTTTACTAGCTTTAATTAAGTAATTTTCAGCTCTAATAGCAATGTTATATGAGACAGGTAAATTTCTACCTCATATTGACAGAATCATCATGGCAATATCAAAATTTAAAGATCTAAGGAAGTATAGAAAAGTGCCTTCATCCCTTGGTCTCATGGCCACTGGGAATCCTGTCCCACTACACTGGAATCTAAAGTTAAAATCAGTCAACTGCTCATTAGGGGCCCTCTTGATGGTTGTCAAATGTTCCAACAAGGATAGATTGTAACCCTTTTCTCCAAATTTGTTACGAAGGGTTGTGCATAGATGATCCCAATTCTAGATAGATCCTACTTTTAGACTCCTAAACCATTGCAAAGATTTACCTTTAAAGGAGGATGTCAATAACTTAATAGAAATGTCCATTTCAACAATCTCATGAATTGCACAAACATTTGTGATGTCTTGAATGTGATCACTAGGAGTAGTCTTGTTCTCTCCAGTGAAATATGGAATGCTCTTCCATGCTACAACTGGAACTGAATTTTGTGTGTTGAGAGCCAGCGGGCTGCTACCAGTGAAATCAACGTGGGGGTTAGGTTGTTCCATCCTTATTGGTAGAAGGAATATAGTTGATTGAATGAAAGGCCTACCAGGTGGAGGTGTTGACAATGTCCTATTTGGCAGAGATGGAGACCTTTGGGCTCTTCCTCCTCTCCTTAATCTTTTCAGGGATAAATGTAGATAGAAAAATAGTCCCTCCTCTCTAGTTCTTTCAATTGTTACAATATTATTCTCATGAACTTGGGAAGCTTGAACTTCTAAAATCAGTGGGTTCTATCCCTTTTGGAGTCTCTAGATCTATACTTTCAGAGATTCTTACAATTTGGGCACTTACAACAAGTGAACATCAATCTTGCTGTAGTAAAATGAAGACTTCTTGTCCCAACGAGTGTGCCAAAACTATTCTTATAGAATCACAGCACCCTTGAGATTTGCAACTTGATGGGTTGAGATCCTGAGTGTGATTACACAACATAGAGCATCTCTCAAAGTGTGGGAATTTATGAGTCAAGAGAGATCTCTCGATGAAGGATGGATCCTATTCCTCTGTTTAGGTGCACACATTTAGATTTCAAAGGGTCTTTCTAACTCATACTCTAACTTACCAAGGAGACAGGGTTAATGGAATATAAGAAATAAAACCTAATCTAATAGAGGTGATGAACCAAAGTATTGTTAAACATTTACATTGCTTTTAAACACAAACCATTAAATTGTAAAACAATATCCATGCACAGATGACCAAGATTACAATGAGGGATCAGGAAGAAACAATAAAAATAAGAGGTGGTTGAAATCATCCACAGACTTATTTTATTACTCCAAAAATTGATACAGTGCATTATAGCAACAAAGAGGAAGAAATTACCTTACAATTTGGATGGAGGGGTTTGATACTCCATGAATTAACCTACAAAATAGAGAAAAGGGAGGGTGTAAAGCAAGAATGTCTAACCCCTTGAAATTGTTCCTATTGTACAATATATAGGAAAAATGAGAGAGATAAAGGAGGCAAAATCCAACCCTATTCCAACCACCCCTGAAGAGGCATTGAATTCCCCTACTATAATGATGGGTCTTGCTACAACAACCATGCCCCTGTCGTTGTTCCTTTCTAGAAAATAAGGGAAACACATTCTTCATCATGGTGGTAGGTGGGAGACTTGATGGCCTCGAAAATGGCGGGTCAAAACATTAATGGTGGCAGGTGGGTAGCAAGTGTCGAGAGCTCTCTAAAACATCCTCTCCCACTTGACTCTGAGCTTCTGATCAAAATATATGGCCGCTTGAAGGTACTTTGAGTCTGGAGTCTTTTTACGCGTATCCACATGGTGGCCTTGCACATCTCAAGGTTTCACCCCTTCCTCTACACTCTTGAAGTTTCACCGAAGAGACACGTGGCAGCTTCCGCGGGCCCTTCTTTACCTTTCAATAGCTGAATCTACCTTTCAAACCTTGGGACACATGGAGGGGTGGTGCATGTTTTAGATTTTCCCCCAAATTCTTCTTTTGAAGGAGCACTGATTGGACATGTGGAGGCTTCTACAGACTCTATTCTATTTGGCCGATTCAATGCTTGGTCATGCCTGCTCTGTCTTGACTCCTAGCCACATGGCAATCTAGAGCTCATTGTGAATCCTATTTTAGACTCCACTCTTGGTGAAAATACCCCCGCGGGATCGCAGGCCCACACTTGAAAACTGCGCCATTTTGCGGAAAGTTGTAAAAGTTCCAGAATGCCCCGCAGACCCGTCTGCCTGCATTTATACTTGGGAAAAATTTCCTTTGCTGCCCCGTAGACCCACTTAGTAAAAGAAATCATCCCCAAGCCTGTTGGCCCACATTTTCCACTTGTGAATTTTTTGAAAAGTGTGAAAATGCAAAAGTATCTCCCACTACCTCGTCGGTCCGCATTTGGCAAAAAATCCTTCCCAGGCCCATCGGCCCGTAACTTGAAAAATATGAAGAGTTAGAAGGACTTCTTTACATTTTCAGAAAGGGGAAGAAATTTCCTATCTGATGAAGTAGTTTTCATAAAACCTTAAGTGCTTGAAATATATAAAAAATAATATTGAAGAAAAAAAGGGGGAAAAAGGGGGTTCGTTGACCAAAAATAAGAGTGAGCTTATTTTAGACAACACTATCTTGAGAGGAGGAGGATCTATTTTGATTTTGAGAGCCGGTTACTTAGGGGATGCTTGAATTTCCACAAAACAACCATTAAAAATGATGGCTTGATGTTCATTAGATAGATGAATCAAATTTAGGATCCCATTGAGATGTAGCTTTTTTAGATGTGCATGTAATAGAATGGTGCCCAGTGAAAGAGATAAATCCTTAATGCTCAAGATGCTTGATTCTTCTTCATAAAGAATAACAATCATTTTCATTATGTCCACTTATTCGATGATAATTATGATATGGATGACCTTGATATTTTGTTAGTTGATAAGGAGGATAGTAATCAGTAGATTATAAGTTGATTAACTGATGAGTTATGAGTTTCGACAAAATATCTTATTGCTTGGTATTGAGATTAAACTTGAGAGGTGCAGGGAGCAGTAAGACTTGAGGTTCACTAATATGAGCAAATGTAGAAGACATAGAATGAAAATGAGATGTAGAAGGAGAATAAACATTAGCCTAAGAAGTGTCTTTAAGATGTTAGATTTCATATTTTAGAGATGTAATCATGGATTCCATAGCCAGAAATTTTTCTTGGAATAAAGAATGCAAAGCTTGAATTAACGCACACATGACTTGATTAGATGGAGGATCACAAAGACTAGGGTTGTCAAATAAATGATCAAAAACAACACTCACTTGATGTGAAGGCATATCTCAAGGAAGATATATGATTTCTAGGGATTTTTAACAACTTTGAAATTAGATGCATTTGAATTAAAAAAGACAATGAAATTTGAGGAATTTAACAAGCCATGATAGAGGGAAAATGAGGATCCTAAGCATGAAAACGGTCAGGTTCACCAAAATTATTATGCTAAAATGTCAAATAATAATATCCTAATCTAATGCAAGTTTCCAATAAATAATATGAATAATAACATATTGAAATAATACCCAAGCAACTAAACAATGAAAATATAAAACCCTAATTTGTAAAGAGGGTTGGAAGAGCCTTAGCTGATTCAAAGATGTTGTGGGACTATGTCACAGTGATGACCGGCTAAACAAAAATGGAGAACTATCACCCAAATTCCTGGAAAGTTACAGATCTAACAGATTTGGCTGGACTGGGGCGCCTAGGGTGCTTTGGGCCTAATTTTGGGTGGCCTAGCATTTGTAGGAGGTTGGAAAGTTAATTTCATAGGATTGCTAGATGATGTGAAACCCTCACTATTTTTCGTAACTATGTTGTTGAATTCCATTAAATTTCGTTGTGGATTTAGAATGAATGAATCACCTGTAAAACCCAAAACAAAGCCTCAAACCCTAAAAAAGAAAGATGTAAATAAAGGGGTCGAATTGTACTCAGCTGCCACAATGGTTGACTTACAACTAAGTGGTGCACTACATCTCATAGCCCACGGATAGAGAAATATTGTTTCCACATCAAAAACAATGAAAACTAGAGAAAGCACTTTTTTTCTTGGCAAGAACAAGTTACGATAGGATACGTACTCTTTTCCTTGACGAAATGGGAGGAATCACTATACCAATACCTAAAATATTAGAATCCAATATTCCTTGCATATCTAAGAATTCTTGAGTAAAGAGGGTTAGGAAGAGATTATCTTATTCAAAGAAGGTGCTTGACTGTGTTGCAGTGTGAACCAGATAAACAGGAGGAGGAAAAAATTATACAAAATCCTAAAAAAACACAAATCCAAACTCTCTTGATGAATTGGGGTGCCTGGAGAGGGACAAGGGTGCTCATGGGTGCCCTGGTCTGGGATATGGGTGCCCTAGTATGTGGAAATAACTTGAAACCCTCCTATGAGGTGTCATTGGATGTTCTTCTCTTTTCTCTTCTTGTCACACTAACTTTGTTGAACTGCGTCAAATGTACCTGCAATACCTGCAATACCTGCAATAAGGAAACACCTGCAAAACCACAAGGCAAACATCAAATCCCTAAAAAATAAATATGGATATGAAAGGGTCAAATTGTCCTTAACGGCCATAATGGAAGACTTACTAACTGAGCATTGCACTACATCTCAAACCCAATGTAGTTTTGTGTGTGTGTGTGTGTGTGTGGAATCATGCCCTATGTGTTACTGTTGCAGTCACACTTTGTGAAAGTAGCAAGCAATAACTATGTGTAGAAATATAATAAATAGTGGATGGAATAGAATAAACTTTCATCCTATGTAGTGTGATGCAGATGAACCAACCTTGTGCCTTGTGATGGAGTTAAATGGATGCAAATGGATCCTTACATGGATGAAGCCTTAGGTGATGATAGTAGTTCTTAGTGTTTGGTCCCTCATTATTGTCTCATAAATTTATATTTATATAGTTCTATTTTTCTAATTTCATAATTAACCCTAAAAAGGTCGACCACTAAAAATATGGGAAGCTCAAATGGCTAAAAAGTGCCCAAAAAATGGTGGGAAAGTGTAAAAAGGAAACGAGCACCCCAAATGGGACCAGGATGCCTGAGGCGTCTCAGTATGGGGTTGAGTGCTCTAGTCAGAGGTAGAATGACACAAAACAACAAAAACAAACTAGGCAAGTATGTGTTGAAGGTCGGCAGTGTTGACAGAAAGTGAAGTAAAATGGCCAAAATACGGGGTTAATTAGTGTTTTCTTTACCCAAAAACCATATGAATAGTAGTATGAGACCGAGACTAAATAATTCCCAAATTGCATGATTTTTGTGTCTACAAATGTTAACACGAAAAAAATCATATTTCGAAGAAGTTGAAACACCTCATGAAAGCACTACTTAGACCAGGTACAAACTCCATAGATTATCTCTTTACCCTTGTAAAGGCGTAGTGACAAGCTGAATTATCTAGGAATACTCCCTACCTCTTTGGGTTCCTGTGGGAATTTCCCTTCCTCCTAAGGGGCCCGAATTCTGGATCTCCAAGATCCACAAGCTTGGTACTAGATGGATAACCATCCTCGAGCCTACCTCCTGATCTTCTCCTACTCCCCAAAAGAGAGTTTTCTAAAAATATAAATATTCCCCAAAATTATGGAAATGAATTTATTCAACACACAACACAATAGGAACACTAAAAATAGAAGCATATTGAAACACAATTGAAAAAGATGCCACAAACACATCTGTGTGGCCTCGTCGTTAACGACTAATAAGAGGTCTCTTATTGACCTCCAACCTCCATATCCTCCATCCTATGATAGAAAGTTGCTAACTCAACCGGATTTGATCATGGAGCTCAATTTTACATACCTCAATCGGATGTCGGACTCCACCGAAAATATATCCACAAGATAATTTTATTTTATTTTTCAAACTTTTAACAACGACACTTTTATGACATACATGAGACATTGATAAAACAAACCTAGTCATATCAAATAATCACTTTAATAACAACAATCTGGGATACATTTACCAAATAGTCAATAGTATATTGTATGGCCAACTTCTAAACTGACCCGAGAACCTCAAAATACTATGAATTTATAACATCACATTTATAATATGGAAAACGTGAACCCTTATCTATCTCCACTTTTCTTTATGTTTTTTAACACACACCTATAGAGTTGAAAAAAACGTAACCTAAACTTTATCAATTCATACACAATGATATTAGACTCTAATCATTTAAATGACCATTTTGAATAGACACAGAACCGAGAATTTTTCAAGTCGGAATACGTGGCAGATTTTAGGGAAAATATGTATATCTCACATACTACATGTGGTCACAAACGGATTGAGAATATTAGAGGAAACAACCACTGAATTGCAGAAACTACATAGACATATGGGGGCAATTCAATATAGAAATTGCTCCAAATGGCGTAAAAAGAGGTAAAATTATTTCATGGGAGCCACTAAATCCTTAAAGAAAACATTAATTACGTACCGGTGATTTACAGGTGGCTTGAATGATAATATGCAATACTTAAAATTATCCTTCTGATATCCTTGTTGGGTAAAACCCATAATTATGCCAATAAGGAACAAAATTCACCGGTTATGGTATTGGTGGTAGTTTGAAACTCTTGTTTCTTGGATAAGGAGCACCTAATGTTGAGACAAGGATATCGAGTTGAGTATATCTTCAACCATGCCAAGATTGATTTGGAAGATGCAGTAAAAAAACTTGCGATGAAGATCTGTGAAAAAATGGTGAGGAGTTGATGGCGAATTGCTGGCAAATCGCTAGTGAATTCCTGATGAGTCTCATCTCTAAACTCGATGTATTTCTAGTTGAAATGCACTCAGAATAATCAACAGAAAATGGAACGTCCAACAGCTCAAAGGAAATTTGAATGTTGAGATAGATCTGAGAGGAGATAAATTACATCTCAGGTTCAGGCATAAAATTAGTTGAGATTTGATTTGGATCAGGGCCACTGAGTTGCACTGCGAGATGGATCAGAAGGAGAGAAACCCACCACAAGGAGATCCGACCGAACTTGCATCAAAGGAGAATCTAAAGAGTTTGATGTTACGACAGAGATCAAACTAAGATCCAAATAATGAAAAATGCAAATTGAGCGGTGCAGTCTGAGAGCTATGTAAAAATACGTCCATGTAACATTGTTTCAATGCACTCAACTCTTAGCTATTAAAAATGTAGAGAAATTGAAATGGTAAAGTCACATTTAATTTCCACATTCGTATCCGTTGCAATTGGACAACATGGAAATCTAAGGCAACACACATAAATCTAATAACAATAAATAATTGTAAATAAAGTATCTCTCCATGAACCAGGACAACATAGAAACATAAGGCTGACCTACATTTTAAGTCACAACACCATAGTTGATTAAACCGGGCTCTGATAATTGCAGGATCTTTAACACATTTTAACTCAATTAATGGATTCAAACACAATATATTATTTCACTCTGTATTTTAATCACGCTAATACAATGGCTATTATATAGCCATGGAGGTAGGAAAATTACCTCCTACAAAATAAGAAACACATGACCGTTTATAACAATACGGGTGTAACAAAGTATATAACATATTTATTGTTTATTATAACAATATATACTATTAACCGTTAATGAATAATTATTGATGTAATTATTCATTTTACAGAAAATACAATAATAATGTGAACACTACATGATTTTCCTAACATCGATTTGCTTTATTAGAAGTGCTATGTCTTGGCCATATAATCCACATCACCCCTCCTCCGGAGGCCTAAATCAATCACATACACTTCGATGTCTATCCCTTGGAGCATCCTGAGAGATGTCAAATTTGTGTTTGATATAAGCAAGATGTCTACTGACGTTGAGTTAGAACGAAGAGGTGATCTTGCGTTATATCTACAAGTTTGGATTTATAACAATTATGTTAAGCGTGTAATGATAAACGATGGGGATTATGTTAATATAGTCCCTTTCTTATTTCTGTAAAAGTTAGGATATGGAGAAATGAATTGTTAATCGTCACAAAACACATTGAGAGGATATGATAGCCTTTAAGCAACTTCTATTGGAACCATAGTGCTTCCAGTCACTCTTGGACCCAAGACCGTGTTGACTTAATTTTATATTATATATAGGGAAATTAACTATAATATGATTCTTGGTTGACCCTAGATTCATAGAATGAAGGAAATCCCTTCTACATTATTCCAAGAAGTCATATTCGATATCCATTTTGCTAATTTAAAGAATAAACTGGGGGTACATACCGAATTCGAGCTCCCGGCATATCAGTTAAACAAGCCACATGGATCAATGCCTTCATCTCAAATTGTTACTTTTACTGAGTTGGAAGCCCCTAAGGCAATCGATGGGGTTGATGCTTGTGAAACTAGCGCTGATGTAGTAGAAATTGTGTCAATGAAAACGACAACTGAAATTGTTAAGCTCTTGGAGAATGATCTGCCTATCATTCTCCCATATAATTCTGTGGGCATTATTCATGCTCTTTGACTCGCCTCTCTTTTGACTGATGGATTTAAAGAGGTTTGTATGGTTGAGGTCTCAGAAGTCAAGGAAGAAGACTCCAAGAATAATCAAACTTCTATCTTCCTTGACAACTATTGGAATCTCAACTATGATGGTGTTAAGTGTCTCTTTTGGAGTAGGGCTGTGGTGAACCTCACTTTCCCTGAGGGGAGGTTCATGCCTTTTGCCTTCAAGTTGAGCTTGGAATGCACAAATAACAGGCCTGTGTATGAAGCCTTACTTCTTGGTCTTATCATAGCCAAGAGGATGGGTGTGAACAAATTTAGAGTCTTGGGTGACTCTCAACTCATTGCTAATAAAGTCTCGGAAGTCTATGAGACCAGGGTAGAACAACTACAAATCTACAAGTTCTTCATTTTTTAGATTTGCAAGGGTTTTGACTTTATCTCCATCTAAGATATTCCACAAGAACAAAACCTATTTGATGACTCTATGGCTACTTCCTCCTCTCATTTTTGTCCAAGTGAGGTCTTAAATGAAACCGATTTCACCATTTCAGTCTGAGTCGATCCTTTGGATTATGCCATACATTGAGGATGAAAATGAGCCCATGACGTTGGATTTCATGGAAAATGATGAGGTAATATTAGGATACCTAAATGCCTACACCGACCTCCATCCTACGAACCATAAGAGGGTATTTTCATTGATACCTCATCCTTGTTCCTACTTTAGGATCACACGATGAAATCCTCCTCATTAGAGGGTTTTGAGATCTATGAAGTCGAGGAAGAAGATATGGAATTACCTCTAGCCTCGCCCAAGTTTGGATATGGTAATTCCTCTTTGATAGAAGGAATGATAGGCATAAACATAGGGACAAAAGAGGAACCTAAAATCCTAAAACTTAGTTCTTTATTGTCCCTAGAGTAAATAGAAGTGCACACGAGGGTGATTAAAGAGCATTTAAAATCCTTCACCTTTATCGATAAGGAAATGATGAGTGTCATTCTTGACATCGTAGTGAAAAATCTAGTTATGAAGGTTGATGCCAAACCTATGAAGAAAACATCGAGACCCATGAAGCCAAAGGTGGATTCAATGGTTAAAGAGGAGGTAATGAAACTCATGCAAGTAGGGTTTATCAAACAAATTTATTATTCCATGTGGGTTTCAAACATCATCCTAGTTCTAAAAAAGAATGGGAATATATGAATCTCTATTGATTTCAGGGACATTAACAAGGATTTTCCCAAGGATGATTTTCCACTGCCTTCAATTGATGTCATCATTGACACAACGACTAGATATAAGTTTTTGTCTCTTATGGACGGTTTTTCTCGTTACAACCAGATAATGATTTCTGAGGAAGACCAAATGAAAAATACCTTCACAACTCCTTAGGGAACCTTCTTGTATGCAATCATGCTTTTTGGCTTGAGGAATGCAAGAGCCACTTACCAATGGGAAATGAAATACATTTTTCATGATCTTATTCATAAGATCATGGAGTCAAATTTTGATGACCTATTGGCAAAAGCAAAGGAATATAGTGATCACCCCAACGTGATTTATGTCATTCTATCATGTCTAATTGATTGTGGAGTAACACTAAATCCCAAGAAATGCATGTTTAAAGTAATAAGAGGAAAGTTTCTAGGATACATTATTTCATCTCGAGGCATTGATGTTGATCCAACGAAGATCTAGGCAATTTTGGAAATGTCCCTTCCCATAGAAGAGTCAAGCATCAGGTCTTTCCTAGGTAAATTTGGGGCAATTCGTAGGTTTATCCCTGACTTAACATATTTCATTCACTCTATCAATGGTTTTCTTAAGAAGGATTGTTACAAAATTTTGACATCTGAATGTCACAAAGTGTTTGAGTCAGTAAAGTGCTTCCTTATGTCACTGCCTACACTCATGCCACCAAAATCTTACCATCCTTTCATTTTATATTCTTAAGCCATTGGCATCTTGATTGCATGAATTTTTAGCACAAGAGGATGATGATGGTCATAAGCGGGGCATTTATTTCATTATTTTTACCCTTCTTGATTATGATATGTGATACACACAAGAAGAGGAGTGCTTGGCAATAGTTTTCACAACAAATAGGTTAAAGCATTACATGTTTAACCAAGAAATGTGAGTGATAGTTAAATCTGAGAAATTTCAAACATTCTTAACTTATTCTGCCTTATCCAAGAAGGCAGCCCATTTCATCACTCTGATGGGTGAGTTTGAACTCACCTTTGTTAACCAAAAGTCTGTGAAGGGAAAAATCATCGCAGATTGGTTTGTAAACAATCCTATAGACTATGGGGAACAAGTATATCTAGATTTTCCTAATTAATTTGTGTTCCTTTCAGAATTAAATCCCTCTATCACTTCAATTCTATGGTACATTGATATTTTTAATAACATTGATTACCGAATGTATCCCAAGTGAGAAACCTCAAAGAAAAGAATGTGGAAACATGTAATAGCCACCAAGTACAAGATTGTGGAAGAATATCTATATCGCATATCCTTCGATGGTATGTTGTTGAGGTGTTTTGATGGATAAGAGTAAGAGAAAATTCTCTTCCAAGCCCACAGTGGAGTCTATGGTGGTCACTTCAGGGATCATTTAACTACTTGTAAGATTCATCACATGGGATATTTTTCACCCACTTTAGAACATGACGTTGTAGAGTATGTATGTAGGTGTCAAAAATGTCAAGATTTTTCACATGAGATACATATTCTTACATAGGCTCTATAGCCCATAGTGACACCTTGTCACATGACAAATATCCCTCCCTCATCACCGGATGGACATAACTTCATTATCACAACCACTGAAAATTTTACAAACTGATTTGAGGCCATGCCTCTTACTACTATACCTGGATATGTAATTTCCAAGTTTATTCTAGATCATCTGTAGGTATGGATTCCCACAAATCATTATTTCAGATAATGACACGCCTTTCAAAAATGAAGATGTGCAAGAATTGTGTGTGTAATTAAAAATATCTCATCTCATAGCCTCTTTGTACTATCCTCAGGCTAATGGACATGATGAGGCTATGAATAAAACCCTCAAGTCCATTCTATTTAAAACGGTTAAGGAGAACAAAAGATATTGGCATATGAAGCTAAGGAGAACAAAAGATATTGGCATATGAAGCTATTTCTAGTCTTTTGGGCCTATAGGACATCGATAAGAATGCACATAGGGGAAACCCCTTATTTTTTATTCTTTGGATATGAAATAGTCTTACCATTACAAGTAGATTTACCTAGTTTTCGTATATCATTAAAAGGAATTTTGGGCAAAGATGGATATCGAGAAACATGACTTTTTGAACTAGAAACCCTTGATAAAGCTCGACTTAGAGATGAACAACACAACTATGTTTATGCTGGTAGGATGTGGCATCATTAGAATAAGGTTTATGAACAAGAAATACATGTAAGAGATATAGTCTTGAGACTTCATAGTTGGATTGAAAAAAAGACTGGCAAAGGAATAAAGTTTAGACCCAAATGGTTAGGCCTGTACCAAGTAATAGAGGACTTGAAGAATGGTGTGTATTTCCTGTCTACTCTAGAAGGTCAAGAATTCAACGAATCATTTAATTAACTTTGCCTCAAATGATTTTATGCATAGTTCATTTGCATCTTCAGTTGTACATTATTGCATCCATACTGTTTATCGTTTGCATTATCATGTTGTGAAATTGTAAATCAAGGAATTTACCTTTCAAGAAAATTTAAAAATTTCCACATGTTGGCAAAAACATTTGATCATACCTCATCAAGTATTCATCATATTATCATCAAACTATTCTAATCTCTTTATCATTTCATCAATTAAGACAAAATTTTGAAATTGGTCCCACCAAGACTTGTACACTTAGTTCTATTCATGGTTTCTTCTGGCTCAGGTATCTTTTCCCATAGTCTGGTCTAGAAGCTTCTTAATGTCACATATTTCCCTAAAAATATCTCTGTTAATAGAATCAATCTAAACATTTCACTTGGATCTCTTACTCACCTATCTCAACCTTCGGTGGTGAGCCCTTGAATCCTAATGGTTGCGCGGGGTTGAGTCTAGGGGCATGTTTTCCCTCCCAAAATCACATGTATAAAGTAAAACATAAAATATAAATAAAAAATAAATACAAAAATTATTTCTTGTACAAATAATACGACACTTATTTTCCCCACCAATCTTCGGTAATGATCACATGCTTCCTACTAGTGGCGTCATATTGGGAAAGGAGAGAAATTTACTCACCTATATCTTGATCTCGGTGGTGAGACCATGATTCTTACTAGTAACATGGGGTAAGATGTAGGGGGTCCTGTCAAACAAGTCAATAAGTTGTAAATAAGTAAATAAATAAAAAATATTTTGAAACCTTAAAAAATCCCAAGAAAGTGAGTTAGATGTGTATGTTACAAGAGAGTTAATTCTTCAAACTAGATTTTGTCAATCAAAAGGCCGTCTACATATCTAAGTATAGATAAACTTGCAAGAAAGTCAAATTCTGAACTGGTTGTTTGACCTTTCTTAGGATTATGTAGACATAAAATTAAGAACTTTAGACATTATTTAGTCTCGGTCTCATACTACTATTCAGAAGGTTTTTGAGTGAAGAAATTACTAATTAACACCCATCTATTGGTCATTTTTATTTGATTTATATCATTATTCCTGACCTCTACCACATACATGCCCAGTCAATTTTTTTCATTTCACGTTATTTTAGCTTTGATTGGGGCACCCAGGCTAGTACTAGGGCACCCGTGGGCACCCTAGTCCCACCAAGGGTGCCCTGATCCTTTTTGAACTTTCTCGCCACTTTCTGGGAACTTTCTATCCATTTTAACTTCTTATCATTTTAGTAGTCAACCATTTTGGGGTTAATTATGAAATTATATCAAGAGAACCCTATAAATATAAATTTATGAGACCATAATGAGGGACCAAGCACTAGTCACTACTATCATCCACCCAGGGTTACATTAATCTAAAGCATTTAGAGTTCATTTGCATTCACTTAGCTCCATCAAAAAGGACAAGGCTTGTTCATTTGCATCACATAAGCATAGGAGGGGATTCTATTCTATTCCATCCACCATTCTACTATAATTTTTACATCTAGTTATTGTTCACTACTTCATAAAGTGCAACTGGCATAAGATCACCTAGGGCACATGATACATACTTTCACCAGAACTACATTTGGGTTTGAAATGTAGTGCAATGCTTAGTTAGTAAGCCCATTGTTATGGCAGATGATGTCATTCTGACCCATTCATTTACATTCTTCTTTTTTTAGATTTTTTATATTTCTTGTGGTCCTTTTGTAGGTCTTCTATCCATCTTGGATTAATAGTGATACTTGGTGTAGTGCAAAAAATATGATGTGACATATAGCAAAGGTTTAAGATCACTTACATGACCTGTGAAACTTAGTTCTAGACCTTTTACACAAACTAGGGCACCTATTCAGCGGACCAGAGTGCCCATAGGTGCCCCACTACCTCTCTAAGTACTCTAGTCCAGCTAGATAGCTCAGATCCATCCTTATCGGGGCCTCTACAAAGTTGTTTCCGCTTCATGTTTCTCCATTCATTTCTTCAACACAATCGAGTGAGATCCTTCAATCAGTTGCATTCATTATAAATCTCTTAGCACTTTAGGGTTTTGCATTTTCATTTTCATAATTGCTTGGGTTACTTTCCATAGTTACTTGTTGCATTTATTTACTGTATTTACATTTTCTAGATTAAATTAAATACTATTATTCCACATTTTAGTTAATTTTAGTTAATCATTTTGGTGAACATGATCTTTGAATACACTTGTTCCTTAGGATTCTCATGTGTATGTCTGTCACTCGTAGTGTTGTTTTGGGACTTTTTGATATTGTGATTTTCCCTCATTCACCCTTATGGTTTCCAAAGAAATGGCTGATATCCCTACTTCTATAGCTCCCACTAATAATCCTTTGGATAATTCAAATAATTTCCCTCTTCCTGAAATAGAGGTTTCTGATAATGAGAAGTCCTTTGATGAAGACACTAATGTTTACCGAGATTAGATCAATGCTATTACTGACTTTCAAAAATCTTTGCATGAGAATCCTACTCATTTCCCTCATGTCTTACATGCTTTAATTATCGCTAAGAGAGCTCGTGATGCTTCAAATTTTGTAGTTGTTTCTTCTATTCCCATGGTTTATACTTCACCTACTTATGTATCTGCTCCCATTGCTACAACAACTGCTCCTGCCATTCACCTTGGTTCTCCTCATCAACACCTCAATTCTTCTTTGAATTCTCCATATTTGACATCTTTATATAAGGACTTACAAAACCAAATTCATCAACTTCAGCTAGATACCTCACACGCAACACCATCTTTAGACTCTACAAGGTTGTTACATACTCCTTTCATGCCCTCTATATCAGCCTATTCATTACCAACTAATTTTGTCTCTCCAAAGCTACCTATCTTTAAAGGCCATGATGACCCACAAGAGAATCTTCAAGCATTTCGTGTAGCATGGTTTGATTACATTCATCACATGTTTATCATTCAAGCTCTCATTATGCAAAATTTCTAAGATAACAACACATGCAATAGGCTAACTCATCTCTTCCTCTATGATCGTGTAGTAGTATACCCTTTAGAACACATCATTACTCCCTACTATTCATCTTATAGTGATACATGCTTTAGGATAGATCGTCACTCCTACATTCATTTTGTCATGATATACGCTTCGGATATAGGGTTCATACACAGAATCATTTATAGGTCACGTGTCATCAATACACATACACCAGCATCACAACAAGTTAAACACAATACACACTATTTGACCATTTCTTGATGACGTACTCTCATTTACGGTTCATTCTTGACTGTTGAGGGGGAAAAATAAATGAACCTTATTTAATACATTTCCATTCACTCAGGGGGAACATTGCTCCTACCATCCATTTTTCATTCCATTCCATCCATCCACACCATTCTACATATCATGGTTGTTTTTACTCTTTCTTACCTTTTTTTTCATGGTCACTTTATTACACATTCTAGTTAGATTACTTGTATTTCATTTATCTATACCATACACACATGCGCATTCACACCTTTTTCTATTTTTGATCACAGATACAAGTCTCTTAAATGCATCATAGATTCTCACCTTCTACCCTTCCTACACTAGTTGTTGGGGGCATTCACATTCATCTCTCACATGTACTATTGTTTTATTTTGTACTTAGAAATTTACACTACTTGTTTATACACACTTTTGACATAATAGTTATCTTTCTAACATGATAACGGGTTCTTCATGTGCATAATTTTTTATGTAGGATATTTACTTCCATATTTGTTTGTTATATTGTCTACTTTTTTTTCTTGTATACACGCCTTGCCCTATCTTTGGTGTGCACAATTGTTTGTCTTATTTAGCCATTAAAACCTTTTAGTGTCTTGTAACATCACGAGTGATGCCCCATGTTTGTAACCCACTTTGGAAGTCTATGTTGCTTTCTTGCATGTTTTCTAGCTTACTCATTATCTATGTAGCTTAAATTTTTCTTCTATATGCATGCTTATTCATACTAACAATTGTTTTATAGCCACTTGTTTACGTGCGCTTGGGTTTCTACCAAGCGCATTCCCTTCCCCCTATAGGGAATAGTTTATGCGGTTGGTCTTATTTTGGGGATGAATTATTCTATCAATGAAGTTACATACACCCCTAAAGAGGGGGGCATCATTTGGGGTCTGACATACTACACAACACTTCTACACTAGTTCATTTCAGTTCACTTTTTACCCTTGGCATTATGGGTTACATAAAATGAGTGGGTTCAGACTAGTCTACGAACCTTATTCATAGTGGAGTTTACATGACATGGTTGTCCTTAGCATTCTGGGGAGCAGTTACAGGTTAGAGGATATAGTGGAATTCCTATCTACACTACTTCTTCCAGTGGTGTCGGGTCACTAAAAAATCTAGGATTTATAGAGATCTCTTCACACACATTCAGGGAAATAGTTACAAGTTGGAGAATACAACAGAATTCCTCCCTACACTTCTTCGGCCTATGGCGTTGGATCACCCAGAAAACCCTGATAGTAAAGGATATCCTTCTACATTCTCTTTCTCAACATCGATCAATTTTACATTCACATGCTTTCTACATTCATATACATCCATATTTTACATTATGTTTTTACACATACATACATATATATTTGACTACTTGATCATTTTCTCCTTCCAGATCCAGACATATGAGAAACAATTAGTAAAATGGGGGAAGCAACAAAAAAACAACAACATTAACAATAACATCTTGTGGCAGCACACAACATACTAAAAATGAAGGTAAATCACATCAACTTCCACACACACGTTTCTACCCTTGGTTCATTGTCATCACTATTTACACTTTTTCATCTTTAGTTTCCGCGCTCCATCATCTTTGTTTCATTCCACGCTTTTTCTAGCCCTTCAACACATTTCTACATCACTCTACATCATCATCAGGTATGCATCTCTATCTACTTTCTGTTACCAAGATTTCTACTCACCAACAGAAATTTGGGGAAAATGTAAACACAAAATCATACACTTTAGACATTATTTAGTTCTAGTATCATAGTACTATTTAGAATGTTTTTGTGTGAATAAATTACTAATTAACCCACGTCTCTTGGTCATTTTAATTTGATTTCTGTCATCATTCCGGACCTCTATCACATACATGCCCAGCCATATTTTTTCATTTCATGTTATTTTAGCTTTGACTAGGGTACCCAAGCTAGTACTGGGGAGCCCATGGTCACCTGGTCCCACCAGGGGTGCCCTAATCCTTTTTTAAGTTTCTTGTCACTTTTTGGGAACTTTCTAACCATTTTAGCTTCTTATCTTTTTAGTGGTAAGCCATTTTGGTGTTAATTATGAAATTAGATCAAGATAACCCTATAAATATAAATTTATGAGACCATAATGAGGGACCAAGAAGTAACTTCACTACAATCATCCACATAGGTTTGCATTCACTTAGCTCCATCACAAAGGACAAATCTTGTTCATCTGCATCACACAAACATAGAAGGGGATTATATTCTATTCCATCTACCATTATACTACATTTTTACATCTAGTTATTTCTCGCTACTTCATAAAGTATGATTGGCATAAGAGCACATAGGGGACATGATGCATGTACACTCACCAAAAATACATTTGGGTCTGAAATGTAGTGAAACACACAATTAGTAAGCCCAATGTTGTGACAGATTAGGTTAGTCTGACCCATTCATTTTCATTATTGTTTTTTTAGAGTTTTGATACTTTTTATGGTCCTTTTGTAGGTCTTATAATCATCTTGGATTAATAGCAACACCTGACACAGTGTAGTGAATCTTATGTGACTGATAGTGAAGGTTTCAGATCACTTACAAGACATGTGAAACTTAGTTATAAACCTTTTACATAGACCATGGCACCCATTCTACAGACCAGAGTTCCCGCATGCACCCTAGTCCCTCTCCAGGCGCTCCAGTCTAGCTAGATAGCTCAGATCTGTCCTTTTTGGTGCCTCTACATAATTTTTCCTACTTCATGTTTCTCCAGTCACTTATGCAACATAGTCCAATGAGGTCCTCCAATCAGTTGAGTTCATTATAACTCTCTTAACACTCTATGGTTTTTCATTTTCATTTTTATTTTCATAGTTTCATGGGCTACTTTCCATAGTTACTTTTTTTATTTATTTACTATATTTACATGATGTTCTAGATTAGATTAACTACTATTATTCCACATTTTAGTTAATTTTAGTTAATCAGATTGAGTTGTAGGTTCCTAATTGGATCTTTGTCAAAGTCTTGTCTTATTTTCACCATCTTCATTCATCAAAATCATATGACTCACGTCCTTCTTGGCTCTTGGTGATGATCCCTTCCATCTTACTATTTTCATGGAGTTAGGAATGGAGTGTGTTCATCTTTTCTCATATTACATTCATCACATTTTTCCTATGAAACAAAAGTGTTAAATATTTCTTGAAAACTAAAGTATCGAATTACAATTTGTTCTCATGTGCATCATAAAAAAATGGAAATCATTCTAATTACGCATTTGCATTATCATCATCCAAAGCATGCATCAATAAAATAATATAAAAAGCATCAAAAAATTTAAACATCTAAGAGTACACAGATCAGATATATCATGAATGATTAAACTCTTACACAAAATATCCAAACCAAAAAGATATTGATATATGTATATATCAATAACATCAAGTTTCTTGTATAGTTCCATCACACTCTTATGAGTGTGGCCATCATCGATGAGATGGAAATTCAAAAAAAAATTGATATAGAATAAAAATGATCCAAATCAATAAAGTCCTATGACATATCCTTTTCTATGACATCCCTCTGAAGGTGTATGAGGAGGGCTCCTACTATAGATCCTATGATGAGAATGAGATCCTCTATGACCAAACCTTTGAGAGCCTCCATGACCAGACCTATAAGAGTTCCCATGAGACTGTGGATTGGGTGAACGACTAGTAGTAGTATCACCATTATGTGTGGTCTTGTCTCCATGCTCTATCGATTAACTCATATCCATAAATCTCAGCCCTCATCTATAGCATCATACCAGGTTCATGTCAGACCAATGTGAACACATAAGTATGACATCCAGCCATCATTGGGTGTCCAACATCCTCTAGGAGTTTCTCTTGGGTCATCCTCATAGGGAGTGATAATATTTTAAGGAGAATCCGATGAATAAGATCTTTCCAACCATTTACTATAGATCCAAGGCACAATTAAAAACAATGACAAATCATAAAACTTTCAAAAACAAAAAATATAGTATTTATTTACGTTAGATAGTTTGTTAACATGTATAGTTTAGAAAGAAAAGGTGAGATAAGATTATTTTACTTACTTTGGCGAAAATTCCAACTCATCCATGTTAAGTTTATAACCACCTTTGCTAAATTTGGTTGAAGAAAGAGATAAGGCTTAATAAATTGCCTTAAATTCCTTGAATTCGATGCCTCCCACTTGCCTCTTTCCCCATGTCATTTCATAGGCCCCTTTAGGTTAGACATTCCCTTAGTTAGGTTAAAAACTAATTTAGTTAATCAACATAGGTCCATAGGTAAGTCCATTGTTTTAGTCTAGGTCCCTCTTCATTCTTTTTCATCCCAATTTAACAAAAGAACATATCAACTTAGGTTAGGGGTAACCCTTAGTATAGAGTTACTAGTTTTAGAACATAGTTCTATTGGGTCCTAGGTCCCTAAAGAAAAATTCATCATCCCAGAATAGAAAATAAAAACCAAATTGTTACTTGATTAAATTTGAAGCAAAGATCCATGGAGAGGTTCGTTCATAACCTTTGCATACTCTAGGTCCAGAACTCTTATCTGTCCAAAGTGGACATCATGACAATAAGACATGAAAATTAGAAGCATAACTAGGATCAATGGAATTGATCCAAGGTAATGTTGTTTGAATCCACATAAATTATGAAAACTGAAACTCAAATTCATAATCCCTAGCAGTGAATTTATTTTGCATAAAAGATATAGATTTTTTCATTTTCTATTAAGCAAAAACATGACAAAATGTACCTATTCCCAACTGATAAATTCTTATCTTTTGCAAACATGATTTCCTAAGTCATAAGAGTACACCATCATAAGAAAAAATATCTTATCAACATTTGTACCTTCTATAGTAGAAGTCATCATAAGTACCAATCATGCTAGAGACATTACAAAGGGAAGAGTATATCCAAGTAACAAGACACTACATTGTAAAGATACGGGAAGAGGATTTGTGGTTGTCAGTGTTAATATAGTATTGGATGGAAGAGTAAAATTACCTTTCTCAATTGATGAATTTGAAACCTTAGAAAATGTCAGGAATAAAGGATACTACATTATTTGGGAAGATATTTAATTGTCAAATCATGTAGATTCATTCATTACCCCCAATTTAGGAACTGAAAACATTTACAGTGGTTCAGAGAATTACAATGCAAAGAGTGATGGAGATTCTAGTGATGACAATGAAAGCACCATCAATACAAGTCCTCAATATAGAAAAGATTTTGTCACAAATAATGTGATTCTCAAAAACAAATCTTATAGCAGAGACGATGACATAACCATGGGTTATATGAATTGTGTGCTATAATTTCATGAAATTGAAGGAGAGAGGTTAGGTCCTTTGAATTTTGGTGTATGCACAAAGATTGTGGAAAATATGTGTTCAGAATGCTCTAACTCAAAACTTTCAAAGCTAATAGGTATGCTACAAATTTGGTGCAGTGTGTCATGCCTATAGATGATAGTTCAGGTTTTGTACTAATAAATCCAATAGGTGTATGGAGAGTTAACATGACTTTCAAGATCACATAGACTTAGATTGAACATTCTAATCATGAAAAATATTAATGAATTTTGTGAGAGTGCATTTGAACATTTGGTACAACTCTGATTCCATCTTTGAAGGGATTACAATATGGTAAGAACATATAAGTACGGTAATTTCTTGAGCTTGAATTATCATCATGATGAAAGCTTTAAAAGACTAGAAGGAAGAATGAGACTTGATGGAATACTACAAGGTTAAGGAAATCATCAAAACTATGAGGTATACCTTTTGAGATCTCTCATGGTATTGTAACAGAGATATAAGGAAGTGTAGGTATTGTTATAATCTGAGAATAAGGATTCATGATGCTTTAATATGGTCTATAATATTAAAAATAGGATACAATGATCAATCATCCCTAGGAATTGAAAGCTCTCAGTTGTAGGGTTAACATTGAGTGAAAAATGCACCATATCAAGGAATTATAGACTAAAGAGACTTTGATACTATAAGCTACATGTCATAGAAATCCACTTGAGGTAGGGGAGCAAGGAATAATCCTTAAACAGATGGTTTGATGATAAATAAATCCTTATAGGGTAGTATGATGAATGTTTGCAAATGTATTGACAAGGGAAGCAAGTAAGTCACTATACCATGTAAAGGAATTTTTTATAGCTCCAAAACATGGACCTACAGTTCTGAGAAGACCTCATGAAGAAGAGAGAGAGATGAGTTTGAGTCTTATTCAAGTATCTAGGTGTCAATAAGGGTAGATAAGTTGGGTGTATGATTTTTTCAAGCACATAGAAAGTGTATTAATACTTATGACAAAGTAAGGTATCATGTACCAAAATGAGACAATAAACACTAAAAATTTGATTTAGAGAAAAGGTAGAAAGGTTGATCCATATATAGGACATGAGATCAACAGTTGTGAACTATTTTTTATATGATCAATCAGATATAATTGGTACAATACCATGGGGTGGAATTAGACAGAATCTCATGTGATTAATGAGATCTTACAACATGAAAAATTTGACAAAAATGCACTAAAAATATGTTTTAGGGACCTAAGTGCCAAAGTTACAAATTGTTCACATATGGAAAAGATCAGTTCTGTGATATTGCTAGTAAGATGAGATAGATGAAGAAGTATTAGGAATGATGTTTTGTGATGATTTAGGCTCATGGTAATTGTTTTCATGTGAATAAGCATCTTTCCAGGGGGTTCATAGTACTAAAGTACAATAATGAAGATAAATCCATATTCAAAGAAGGTATGTACCTCATTTTGATTGATTAAAGCTTTGATTAAAGGAAAAAATTGTCAAGAATAAGTTAATATACATGCCCTTTGTCATTAATGTCAAAGGGGAGAGATAAAGTACATGACTTTCCATCAATGAAAAAGGGGGAGATTATTGGCATGTGTTGTGATTGATGTCAAATGAGTCATTGATAGAGATCCATTAATGACATAGTGCAATTGATCATATCATTAGGTGATGGCAAGGTTTCTTTAAGTGTATAAGAGGATATGGACATGATGTAAAGACAATCTTGGAGGTCTCGTGAGGCAAGTTCAACGTTTGAGCATGATTAATAAGTCTCTCTTAGACCTTTTTCTTGGTCCTTGGTAACCAAAAAAATCATGATGGAGCCAAGAGGAGTATTCAAGGAAATGAGGATGTTTTTTCAATTATTGAAGATTTTTCATATAGTGTGGATACACTCACATTGGTCTCAGTATGGATACATATGGTTTGGTCATGTGTTATCGGAATATACTTAGACCTAGTCTTGGTAAGTAATGACCAAATAGTGCATGAAGATCAATCAAGTGAGATCATGGAGGCTTCTAGAAGGTAATTCATGTTGTTTACATGTTTTAGAGGCTTAAAGAAGGTAATTCAGAATGCTAGTTCAGGAATGAAGCATGGTTGAGGGTTTAAACCTAGACCTAACTCTTAGGTCTTAAAGGCATAATTTTCATTTGCTGAGTAAGTGAGCTCTTGTAAGCATAATGATAGGTAATACACATTATTCTCAGCATTTAGATATGGTTTTTAGTGATTTAATGAGTTTTTATAGTGTTAGTTTGCTTGATCATGACCTAAATAAGATAAAATTCCAATGTTTAGTCACCCAAATGATTTATTTTAAAGATTTTTAGAATGTTCCAGGGTATGAAGATGATTGGAAATTATTTATGAGGTTGATATAGTTATGAGGACAAATTTTCAGAACAAAACTCAAAAGGAGAAGTAAGAAATGTGAGTTTGAGTCCTATCGAGTTCTTAGAATGACCGTTTCCAACTTGATGGTTGACTTTGATGTACTTATTAACATGTTAAACATATTCATGATGGTCTAATCATTTCAAAAAAATTGGGGCATTGATTCTAGATAAATTTGCAAGTGGAATGATTTAAAATTATGGTATATGTTTTATGAATGAATGTTAAGAACCGAAGTAGGTTCCAAACCCTCCTTTTAAAGCGATTGGGAAGAATTGAACAATTTGGGACTAAATGGATTTTATGAGCTGAGTTATTTTTTTGGGATTTTATAGGACTCATCCTACTTCAATTTAGTGGTGGTATAATCCTCTAGGACAGCTAGGAAGGTACATCAATGTGCTTGTTTGGAAGATATTTTATGTGTACAGTCATGATATTAAGGCTTCGTGGTGAAAGGATTGGTTTAGGATAAATATTTTGATGTGCCCTAAATTCTCAGGAAAATTTTTAGGTAGGTTATTTGTAAACTTTGGGTGAAAATGTCATCCAAGATGACCTATCGCTAATGGCTAGAAGAGAAAAAATCAGCCTTCTTATCTTAAAGAAATTTAGGAGTGAAAACATAATTTTGAAGTGCAATATGAATATGGATGGTTTATAGAGGTCCAACATGACTTGTTAAAGCTCATTAACTGATCAGGTGAAGTGGTTTTTTCATCCAATTTCAAATGGTATAAAATTTTCTCATTAGTCCTATTAAGAAGGTTTGAGAAACAAGAGTACACGTGTGATTTTCTCCACATAACCTATACAATTGAGTACTCAAAGTTGATTTAGAGAACCCTGCGGAAATGGTCCAAGAATTGGTTTGACATGAAAGTATGTTTTGGAGTATTGTAAGAGATCTAGAACAAGACTTGTTTTTGTGGTCTAAAACTAGTGTAAACAGTCTCTGAAATGCATACATATCTAAGCCATATACTTTGAAATGATGAAACATTTTTATTTGATGAGATGAGTAAGGATCTTCTATTTCTATAAAGGTGACTTTGGAGCCATGAATGGGTTATTTAGTACATGTGCCAACTGAATTTTTCAAGACTGGTTTTCTATGTATGCAAACCCCTTTAGAGACCTTGATGTAATCTGCATCACATGGATAAATGAAGATGCTAGTGCTACTCCAAGTTCATGGTGTTTTTTTAGACCTCTTGAAGATTCATTCTTTGTAATTTTGGTGCATGAATTGAACCTGATAATGTGTTTCTTCACTTGAGTTGAAGACTACAATTTAAAGGCACATACACCTAGCTAATCATATGAGGTCAAATGAATGTTTGATATCAAAATCTTGAGATTTATTTTGAAACATTTGTCATTTTTGTCATTGATTGTAAAGAAGCTTGAGTAGGTGTGAGCTTTTTTTCTATGTCTCATCTTGTAGTCATGTTGTTCAGTCATAGTGTCTTGTGTGTGCAAGGGCCTACATTGTAATGTTTTTTGTCTATATCAGCTTGTACATACATGTCTCAGTCTGAAACACATGTCTCAAATGCAAGTGAGCTCAGGTGTGTCTCAAGGTGTAAAACTGCATTGAATAGGTGTGTCTTAAAGTAAGTTTGTGATTTTTATTATTAGTGCAAAATGTTTTAAAAAGGTCCATAAAGGTGTTTCAAAGGTGTGAGGATTGTCTTTTAGTTCTCTCTAATTCATTATTCTCTACTCAAAGTGAAAATAAGTCAATATAGGTCAAGTAAAAAGGTCTATTTCTAAGATGGCCATATTGAATGATGTTTTACAGATATGAGAGGGACATTTCAAGCTTCTAAAGGAAGGAGAAGCATTGTACAAGGCATTGATAGCAAAGGAGGATTGAAATGTTATATAGATAGGTTCTATCAATGGTGTGTAGTGGTCTAAGGTTGTTTCTTTGAGCTTTCAAGATGGTTTCAGGGTCATCTCAGAGTGCTACAGACAAGAAAAGTGTAGTTGATGTCCACTGAAGCTATGGATAAGGTTGATGCGCTTGGATCAAATTATCTACAGGTCTCAAATTCTTGCTCCTACATGCTAAAGAGATTTCAGAAATGGTGGCAGAATGTGTTTTTGAATTTCATGCATAATTTTAGAACTCAAAAATATCTTTCCAAAGAGACCAATTTTTTGCAATTTAGAGCTCTCTAGAGGAAGTTATGGCCATTTGAAGTTTTGGAGGTTGGAATGATGACACATGTCTAGAAAATAAGACCAAAGAACTAATAAATTTCCATGGATTTCATACCTCATTGACTTTAATAAGGGATAATGTACTTAAAAATTTATCAAATGTATTTCATTCTGCGGGCTAGAGTTTGCTTAAGCCCAACACCTTGAGATTGTATGGAATGTCAACATGTGTTTTGTAAATAATACCATAGGACTAAGAAACTTCCATGGATTTTAAACTCCATTCACTACAAGAAGGGCTGGTGGACCCAAAATTCTATCAAATGTAGTGTATTCCATAGGCTGAAGTCCACTCAGATAAAGGTTGCAATGCAAAGGCCCGACCCCGCAACCAATGAAAGGAAAACACAAAATCAAGGGATCCTGAAAAATATGAAATCCAAAATAAGCGTGGATATTTCTTATTTGTTTATGCTTTGCACTCTGACAAGGCTGAAATTGCACAGGTGCGTGGAGCTATCTCATTGGTTTATGATTTGCACTCTAACAAGGATGACACCACAAAGATGCATGGATTTGTCTTGTTAGTTTATGATTCACAATCTTACAAGGATGGCACCACAAAGATGCATGGATCTATCTCATTGGTTTATGCTTCTCACTCTGACAAGGCTGACACCACAAAGGTCTATAGAGTTGTCTCATTGGTTTATGCTTTGAACTATGACAAGGCTGAAACCATAAAGGCACATGGAGTTGTCTCATTAGTTTATGCTTCATAAGGTTGACACCAAAAAGGTGCATTTAACTTTATAATTATTTTATGCTTCACACTCTAACAAGGTCCTTATAAATGAAAGTGAATTACAAAGTATGGAGATTTCTCATTCGCTCACATTTCATGGCAATCAGTCAAGTTTATAAAATAGTCCGACATTGCGAAGAGCATGGAGCAATATCATTGTCTCATGTTTCACGTTAGCCATTATAATGTTATCAATGCTCTGATATTGTGAGAAGCATGGAATTTTTTCATTATCTCATGTTTCGTGGTGGCTAGTACAAGTACAAAAACAGTCTGACACTATGAAGGTGCATGGATATTTCCCATTAGTTCATGTTTCATGGTGCGTAGTCAAGTAAGAGAACAGTCTGCGAGGGTGAAGGTGATCGAGAACCCATGTTCCTCTGTAAATGTGTCATTACTAAAAGACAACAAATGTGCTCAGTAAAGAAACAAGTTAGATTGAGAAAACATTACAAAGGAAAAATCTTTGGTCAATTTGGAATGGATGTTCACAAGTGGGTCTTCAAAAGCTGAAAGACAAATAGATAAGTCAGATAATTGTTAGTACTTGAAGAGAGAGTATAGAATACAAACCATCTTCTTTTTGTACATAGTAAGTGAATGTGAAAGGCTAAATTTTGGAAATTCAAAAGGAAAAAGGTGACAAAGGAACATGAAATAAGTATGGCTTCTCCATTTTAAAGTAGAGAGCTACAAAGAAAAGAATGGGATGGTGTTGACTTGTTTGAGAGGAGAGTGAAAATGAAGTGAAAATTTGAAACAAAGATCACATATGTTGATGTAAGAAAATAAAGTGAAGGTGATCAAAACTTGATGATTAAAGTTTGAGTTGCTACTCAGCAATTCTGGAGTGGGTGCTTCAGATTTGGGAATGGGTGCTTCCTAGCAAGTGGGTGCTTGTTAAATCTATAAAGTGGATGTTTAGCCTTATAATTAAGTGGGTGTTTGATATTTTATTGGATTGGGTGCTTCAAAACTGGAGTTAGAGCTTCGAGGTGAGTGGGTGCTCACCACTTATTGAGATTATTGTAATTCTTACTGGACCATTGTCCTTAATATTGGTTGATTTCTCCTTTCTGTGGGTTTTCTCCCTTATTGGTTTTCCCACCTTAAATCTTATCTCCTCATGTGTACTTGTGTGTTTGTGCTCTTTCTTTTTCATGGTTGAATACTCATGCTCTTCATGGTTAACATAATTAAGATTGGTTGATTGAATCATTGGAAATTACATAAAATTGTAACAAGCATTGATTCACCCCCCTCTTAGTGCCTAGAATTTATAGCAATTTGTATCATAGTAGGTACCTTAGGATAAATTCTAACCACTTTAAGGGGATCCTTCTTGAAAAAACATGGATAGCATTCAAGGCCTCTCCATGTCTAAGTCACTTTTTTTCAATGGAACAAATTAGACTTTTTGGAGGATCAGGATGACTATGTGTTGGGCACCTAAAAAGTAACTAAGTACCTAAGGTGCAAAACCTTTTGGAACATAAAAACATGGCACAAAGGAATGTGTAGAAGTATTCCTTGGAGAGGAACAAAGGATTACACCGGGGTAGGATGGAGCATGGACTTAGTGAGTTTTGGACAACAAGAAAAACATGTGCATAGGGAGCAAACAGAAAAGGAACCAGATATAGATGTGGATAAGCTATGGAGACTTGTGATTTAAGAAAAGGATATTCTAGGGCATCATTATAGTTATCATGAGAGGATAAGGATTCTAGGTTGTTAAGAATTAGCTGGCACATGAATGCTAAAGACACTCGATTGAGGGAAATGCATGGTGACATCTAACATATTTCTTAGTGGTAGATCAATCATAAGAAGATTCCTGCGGATTTCACAAATGATGATGGATGCTTAGGAGAAGATTCCTTCTGATGTTTGTTATAGAGGGTATTTCTAGATAACGAGAGAGGGAGAGAGAAATAAAAAGTGAGGGTATGTGTGGAAGGAGATATGTAATTGCGAGCTCTGTGATGTAAAGAAAGCTATGCTAGTATGAAAAAATAGGAACTCTCTTGATATAATTTCTGGGACCTATTTTCAAAGCAATTATGAGAATAGTGCATGATGACATAGTGCTTGACCTTGGAAAGTTTTGAAGCATGAGGATGAGTTTTCTTAGATATTTAGAGTTCGACTTGAGTTTGATGTACGTAAATTTACAAAATAAAATATGTATCATGAGTTGTATGAGACCTTATTTTGTTGCTTTCCAGTGGATTTGTATGAATGGATTTCAGCATATGCATCTAGATCAAGCTTGTACTATAGATCTTGTGTGTGGACCTAAGATGAGTACCAGAGGCTGTAGGATGTTGATCTAGCTTGGAAACTTGTTGTTTACCATTTATGGAGTAGAGTGTTGACAATTTACACCTTGTAGTATGGGATATCTACATATTCATGTCTAGATATTGCCGAGTTCGAGTTTTTGAGAGTGACAAGAGGATTTTTCTTGCATGTTATACCCTTAGTTGTAAATATCCTAATCATTACACTAAGTTTGGAAGCATTTGCTATGGTCAACTAAGCTTCTTCTGAGCACTAGGCAAGGAAGCTATGGTGGAGGAAGATGGGGGAACTTGCGGCTAAAAAGGAGAGGTAAGAGAGATGACTCAATTATAATGAATCTCTTGAGAGGGATTTAGATAGATAACATGGAGTTGTAGGAGTAATGTATTTATGGAGACAGACGTTGCGGGAAGGAATTAAGGTTCACACAAAGGACATGGAGCCTGAGTAGTATGTTCTACCCCATCTTGGAAAGCATGGAAGAGAAACCCCCTCGACTTCTAGAGAATTCTTGTCATATGAAGAAAGGATCGGAGTCATTGGTGCACATCTGAATCCACCTAGTGACCAACCCCTGGCGCTTAGCTTTCAAAATCTAGAGATAAGTATTACTGGTGTTATACCTATCTTTCAAAATACATAGTTGGTACCAGAAGTATGACCCCCACCAGACAATGGTAGATTACACCATGCTACGGAATGCCTTCTTAGCTTAATTTAATATCCTTGAGTTTGCACATAAGATAATTAACACACTGAAGGAGATTAAAAAAGATATGGCAGAGAGTGTGTGTGAATATGGTGCACATTTTAAGAATCTCTTATCAGTATTGTCTTATGATATTCATCCTTCTCAACATGCTCAATAGTTTTTCAGAGGGTTGATAACACCTTTTAGGAGTGTGCTTTCACACAAGACTTTCACAGACCTACATGAGGCCTTGGAGGCTACCCTGTGCACTGAGGCTATTGGAAGCATGGATAATTGTTGTTAGCCCTTTTCTTGAAGCTCATAATGCTGCAATGTCCAAGCAACTGGATAATATATCTGTGAACTTGGTGCTTGAGACTCGCAGTTTCCTATGGTGCATGGATTATGAGGTAGAGGGGCATACAAAAGAAAATTTTCCTCAAAGATCGTTACACACCATGATAATAGACTGATATTTTCCACATAGATCATGATGTAAGTATGTGTCCCTTACTGTAGCACACGATCCATAAGAATGTTTCCTTTTATTACAAGATTTACACCTCCACTACTCATGAAACCAAGGATTATAGATTAATTGACTAGATACATGATGCCATTAATATTTGTGTGTGCCAGACCAACATTGAAAAAAATTCCAAGGATGATGGTCATCACTATGAAGGGTGTGCAGATGGAGGATCCCACAGAAGAATATTTTGTGGAGTATTTCAAGGTCAAGGCAACCACAGAGGTAGGAGAAGTGACTTCCCACATTGAATGTGTTACAACTGTGGGTCTATGGAGAACTATAAGTGTGAATTCCTTGATCTATTAAAATGATCTTGGTGTGGAAAAAAGCACAAGGATAAGGAGTGCCCAAATTTATTTGAAAACATGATCCAATAATGGTGGAAGGATAAATGCATAGGAATGGTGAGCGTGAAAAATATCGACTCATAATGGATGCCAAGGGTGGCGCGTGAGTCAAAGTTAGAACCTGTACTGGTGACAACACGAGATGAGGTTGTACACGTTAGGGAAATACCAAAGAAAAAGGTCACTAGTTACTAGAGAAGAGGTTATACACAGGAAGTATCTAGAATCTACTCATCAAAAAGAGGTTTATCAAGAGACCATGGATGTAATTAAAACCTACAAGGAGAGATCCAGTTACAAAAGGACTAGTCATGGTAGTTAGAGAAAAGGAAGAACATTGAGGCTCCATAAAAGGCTCTGGATGAGGTTAGGGAAGTATGTAAAATGATGAGGTAGTAAAATATCATTCCTTTTCTAGGGGAATGGTTATGGGAGAAAGTACCGTGTGCCGGAGGAGATCACAAGTGACAAGCCCTACACACTAACCTTCCCCCTAACACCATTGGTTATGATAAGGAGATTACCCTGAACGCAGTAGTTGACGGATGGCTCCTAAGAAATATTCTGATAGATATGGGTGCAGAAGTTAAAGTTATTACCTTGGATGCCTGGAATCAAATGGGAAATCCCTTATTACAACCATCTTTAAATGTGTTGTATATGGCTAACAAGACAAAATTTATGCCTATTGGTGTCTTGAAGGACGTTGTTATCACTATACAAGGGGAGAAATTAATTGGAGACTTCAAAGTATTGGCACTAGCTGAGGTGGAAAACTTTCCAGTGTTACTTGGGCACCCCTGGTGTTATAAGAACAATGTTTACCTATGGTTTAATAAGGGGTACATAAGTTTTGAAAACAAGGAAGAATGAGTTATTATCCCTCTAACTGATGGGAAGTTATCACCCTATACTGAGCCCTTCGAAGAAGAATCCCTTGATAGAATCTATGTGTGCACTATTAGGGACCCTGAGGTGATTAATCCTACGGAAGGAATTATTCAATTTGAAGACTCTCAATCTATGAGTGATACAACTAGTGTAGCATGTGACAATCGGGCACATGGGACTTATGAGTTAATTGGGTGGTAATTGAGAGGATTTTTTACAAGAGTGATAAGGACGGACCCATTTAGGCACCTGAGAGGGAAAAATTTACTAAGCTACACCAAGGATGGTGACCTTGATGTTTTCCTATGATCCATGAAAGCTCAAAAGAGATGTGAGATCAAACGAAGGAGCATGTTGTTGGGAATTTGGGATTTTTGAATAGTTCTATGATTCAATAACAACCCCAATCATGCACACATGATCTAAAAAACTCCCCAAAATATACAACATTGGAAGTATAAACTATAATAATCCAAATCAAAACAAAAGTACACACACATAACATAACATGTACCATGGTTCGCACAATACGAGCTACGTTCACCAAAGATAAGGATATCATATATATAATAGAACAAGAGTACAGACCAACTCTTCAATACAAGAGTACAATGCATCTCTCTAAGATTATCTCCTCTCCTCTAGATCTCTAAATGGATCTCCATGATTGCACTACAATCATGTCTCCAAACACCACCATTAGATATCACATAACCAAGAACTATTGCAGCTCTGAACTACTACCAAATTCTATGTGGATCTGCAACAAAACCTCTCACATGGGTCTATCATATGTGCAACTATAACTATGCACCAAGAAGTAATTTTGTCTCTCCATCACTGCATCAACCCATGAAAACAATAATACAGCCTCCTCTACAATATCTATATCTACATGGATCAACAATACAACATGATCTCGTGGATATATGAATATAAGATCTCACAATAACCTATAGATGTAACAATATAAGACTAGATCTACATGGATCAACAATACATCATTATCACATGGATCTAAAATAGAAGATCTCACTTGCATGTGGATCTATAAGAATAAACTCTATGTGCTTGTATACTATGCAAGCCATTATAATGAGATAAGACAATACAAAGGAAATACAAAAGAAGACATAACCACCTTTTCACCATTCAGATGTACCCATTATTTCCTTTTGTCTAGATTTTCTCCATTGAAGCTCTGTCTTCATGTAACATGTTCTTTCTTTCTCTTCTTCTTCATCCTCTAAATCTAGCAGAATCAAGGATCTAACTCAATCCTTGTCCAATTAACCTTCTAACCCTAGCTTCTATGCTTATATAGGCATATACAAACTTAGGACACTTAGTCATGCAATTACAATCAATAGATCTATTTTATTACCAAATTTAGATATAATTCCTGTGAGTTAAATAAAACACTCTTGCATAGGTAACTGATGTCAGTTAGCCCTAACCGATGACGGTTCCTACTTTTCTGATCGATGTCATTCCCTTCATAATTGATATCGGTTACAATGTTTTCCTGTAAGTTGTGTTGGGAAGACATGCTATTGTGCTAAAGAGAAGACACACATTTGATTCACAAGTGGGAACAAGGCGTACTTGAAGGCGTTGAAGGATAGGAAAGGAAATGCACACCAGAACTAGTTTTATTTGGGACTTAGCCATTTTTCATGGATACAGGATATTTTTTGGAAAATAGTGTGTGGGGCACACATTAGGACGAAGACTTACACAACACGTAAATGTTATTTTGGTAATGAGCATCTGATAAGTGTCATTCATGAGTTTAAGATAATAATATAAATACTTTTATCAGTTAATTAAAGGATGTCTATTATTAGCGCACTTGCATGTGTGCATGTTAATGTAAAGGCACATGGTTAGTATCAGCATGTGACCTATTTTGGTAAGTGCATAGGTGGTGAAGGGAAATTCCCCACCCCTATAAATATGTAGTGAAATATGTAGTTTAGTATGTGTGGATTATTGTGAAGTTATGATGTTGGATCTGATGCGTGCATGACTTAAGGTGATACTATTTATTGTAAGAAGATTTTATGTTTTATTGTGCTTAATATGATGGAGTATATTGGCTGGATAATGGTGTTAAACATGACTATTATTGGTTACTGTATGGATAATTCATTATGGTTATTGTTTAATTTATGATTCTCTAAGATCTAGATCTGGAATATGCTATGTGGAATGTTTATGGTTAGTTTTGGTTATGAATGTATGCTTTATCTTCATCACACTAACATCCTACACAAGAAAATCTAAATAGGGGCCTGGTACCTTTTCACGATTTGGGTGAGTGATCATCTTAGGAAGGTGATGTGTCAACGTGCCTAGGTTTTTTTAGGTTTCATATAGTAGATTCTAGGCTGCATCATTGGTTCTGTTGCTGGGACCTCTTTTTACGTCGTTTTTAGGATGTGCCGCTATGAAGATGTACCGGTTGACCTTAGTAATTTTTGAAGATTGGATAAAGGATCTGGAAGGAGAGTACTCTTGGAGGTTCAACACTAGATTTGATTATAACACACGCATGTGGGTGGAGTAGAATTTATATGATTCTCTGTATAAGATCTTATTTTCTATCTTTTTGGTAGAGTTGTATGAGTGAATGGTTACTTATGCATCTAAAATGAATTGGAGGTATCGCACACTTTTTTGGCCGCATGAGGAATTTTAGGCCCTATATGATTCTGATTTGATTTGGACACGGGTTGTGGATACTTGGTTCTGTGGTGTTTTGAATAGTTATATTTTGGAGTACTCAATTTCCACTTATTCTTTCCTAGAGATAGGTGAGTTCTAGTTTTTATGTTATCCGAGGGGGAATTATTTGTAAATCATTCCATTAAGGATCAAAACCTTGATGGTAACCCCAAAATTGGAAGAAAAACTAATGGCTAGCTAAACCCCACCACGCATAGGGGTGGGAATAGGTTTGGTGAATGATGGCAGACCTAGCAGCAAAGGAGAATAGAGAAGAAAGGTGGCATAATTATAATAAGGTGTGTGAGAGGGAGATAGTGAAGCAACATGATATTACATAGTAGATGACACTGAGGAGAGAGATGGATCCTAAAGGATTTGGATATCATGCAGAATGTGTAGATCCAGAGCATCTAGAACTCCCCCATTTTGGCAATCATGATAGCGAACCCTCCTCGGCCTCACAAGGGAGCACACCAAAAGAGATGACATGGGTTGCAGGCATGCATCTGAATCTACCCGGTAACCTAGCCCTTACACTTGGATTTCTAGTATCTTGTACAACCAATAGTTAGCAAGATAGTTTGGGTAGTAGAAGAACAAGATTAAGTCATGTAGCAAGTACACCTATGGCAGGGAAAACATCTTCTTTATTTTTTGGAGGTATATTTTTAGGCACATCATCAGCACAGAACTGAAGCGCGTAAAAATTTGGACTCACTTCTTGGAGTAGTGCCACTTCACACACTATAGGAGTTTAGTTCAGTACCACTATTAGGACACAGGGCAGTACACCCACTGGCCCACTTCTAGATACAAGTGGAGGATCAAGGGGCATAGGTGGCTCTAGTTCTGGTGGATTTGGTTGTTCTGGAGGTATAGGTAACATAGGAGGTTTTGGATCATGTGGGTAGGTCTCGTACCAACCCGATAATATTTACATGGAGATGTCTCTTTCTCATCTAGAGTATAGGGGCATAGAAGATGTTGTTGAACACATGCATGTGTGTGTTATACTTTGGCACGCAAGAGGAGTTATGGATTCTGAGTGCAAGGCAAGTCAGTTTGCAACTACATTACAAGGACGTGGACATAGTTGGTACATGAAGTTTGACCCTAATCAAACTTACATAGATTATGCAGCATTAAAGGATTTTTTCCTTAAGGAGTTTCATATTCTTGAGTTTGAGTAGAAGAGTATAAGCACAATCAAGGATATTAAGCAGGGAACTACTGAGAGTGTTTGGGAATATGATGCCCATTTAAAGACATTATTGTCTAAACTTCTTATGATATTCATGCAATTCACCAGGCATAGTGGTTCATTTGGGGGTTGATTACAACTTTTGGAAGGGAATTGTCACATAAGACTTATACGGACCCGTGCAAAGAACTTGAAGTAGCTTTACATGGTGAGGAAGTTGGAAGTATAGACACTGGAGTAAGCCCATTCTTGGAGGCACAAATTGTAGCTAAGGAAAAGCAGTTGGAGAAACTATTGGTAGTTTTAGCACATTAGATGTGTACTATAATTTAGTGTATAGATTGTGAAGTGGAAGGGCACACCAAAGATAGTTGTCCTTGCAAATCAATATGTTCATTATTGTTGAATTGTGAGATATGTCATTTCGACCATGATGCAAGTCATTTCCCATTATTACAATGTGTGATAATGAAGAATGTATCTTGTTATTATAAAACTTTTCGGACCATGACTCATGATATAGAAGACTATCAGTTAATTGTTCCGATCCAATAGGTCATAGATATTTGTGTGTGATAGACAGGAGTAGCAGATAACTCTAAGGGTAAAAGTGAGCACCATGATCATGATCACACTCAAGCGCGCTATGATTGGAATGAAGGGTTATTTGAAGGAGGTCATGGCAGAGGTTGAGGATACCATGGTGGATTCAGGGGCTGAGGTTGTGGTGGTGAACGAGGTGAGTTCCCTCATAGAACATGCTTTACATACGGATCTTCTAACCACTACAGGTGTGGATTTCCTCATAATATTACTTATTATTTTTGTGGGAAGAATCACAACTATGAGGAATGCCCAGACTTATATGAGCATCTTAGCAATCATCATAAACAAGAGAAAAAAGGTGCAGTGATGGTTAGAATACATCGCACTATGGAGAATCAGTGGATGCCAAAGTTAGCACCAGAACCTGAAGTATTACATGTGAATATTAATACACTGCGCTGAAGCTGTGCATGCGCTAGAGAGGCATTATAGTGAGAAGCCTACCATCATCAAGGAGGAAGTTTTACATGAAAGGTTCCCATATCCTACACATCAAAAGGAGGTTTATCAGGAGATAATGGAGGTACTTATGAAATCTTTAGGGTGAAATACAATGTTTTAAAGGAACAGTCACAAAAGTTGGAAGAAAAGAAGGTAGCAGAGATAGTTCAATTGGATATTGATGACTTAAAAGAGGTATGAAAGATGTTGTGCCAAGAGAACATCATTACATTACTAGGGAGTTGGCTAAAGGCAAACACTCGATGTGCATAAGTATTGAGAATGGACGACATATCCTACATGCTAATCTTCCACCTCATAGCTTGGATTATGATAAGGAGATCACTCTAAATGTTGTTTTGGATGGGTGGATCTTGAGTAATACATTGATTGATACAAGTGTAAAAAATTTAATGTTCTCACTTTAGATGCATGGGTACAGATGGTTAGAACTCCATTACAGCCATCCTCTAATGTACTATTCATGGCCAATCGAACTAAGGCCACTGTCTATAGGAGTTTTAAAGAGTGCATCCATAACTATAAAAGGGGTAACCAAGTTCACCTGGGACTTTGAGGTCTTAACACTTATAGAATCAGATAGCTTCCCCAACTCTACTTGGGTTCCCTTGGTGTTATGTAAATAGCGATGATTTATGGTTCAACAAGGGGTATATAAGATTCGAGAACAAGGAAGAAAGATTAATTATCCCTTTTGACAGATGGGAAATATGCACCTTATGTTGAACCTTTAAGAAAGGAAGACCTGAACAAAATTTATGTACGCACCATTCGAGACCCATAATTACTTAAGCCATTAATAGGAAGGAATCCTCTAGTGGGAATATGCATAGTATATAAGTGATACTACAAGTATTTATTGTGAAAATTGGGCACTTGACAACTATGAGATGGTTGATTGTGAAGTAAGAAGCACATTTGCATGAAGAGAAGCAAACCTTGATTTATTCGGTAGGATAGGTAACAACCTTGTAACCTCGGTACACTAGAGAAGGAGATCCTACATGGTATTCTTGCACGTTCCATGGAGGATCAGTGAGAAAATCAAGTAGAAAGAAGGAATATATTAGTAGTATACCTTACGTAGGACAATAATGCACTGGTGGATGGTTCACAGGGATAATCTTATGTAATGGAATGAAGTCAGAATTTCTTCTAACCACTCGGTTCTTCAAGAAGTAATGCACCTAGTAAAATATGCATATATCATGGTAATCAACCTGTTCAGCACCACGATTCAATACTATGAGAGACTCTAGACAGAAGGGTAGAAAGATTTACCACCTTCACTTTTGGTGCACAATACTTTATTCCACTTTACAAGGCTGCGTATGAGCCTGGTATGTTTATGCAGAGTTATATAGGGAGACTGGAAATCAATAGGACTTGATTACAGGAATGAACCCAAACTTTTGAATGCTTTTCTACTAAACCTCTAGTGGAAGAGGCATTGAGGGATGTACAATGCATTGAACTATGGGTGATAATGTAAAGGATGAAGAACTAATTTAGGAGTTATTTAGTGAGGTAGACTCAAGAGCACATTTTGATGAAGTAGAAGAAACAGATGCCACACTACTTAAGCCCACTTGTCTATGAGAAAGAAAAAGGAAAGATGGTATACATAATGGATGATGAAGAAGTAGAAAATTTGGATATATATCATTAAACAGGTACGTGTAAAGTGTTAGAAAGTTTGGATAATAACACGCATGGTGGAGCGCCTATCATGAACCTATAAAGACCAAGAAAGTGAACATTGGCACATATGCTAAACTTGAAGGAAGTAATAATTAGGGAATTATTGGTCTAATTCTAAAGTGGAAAAGATAATTGAGTTACTACAGGGATTTTCAATACTTATTCCCTAGAGGTCTACCATGAATTAAAAGGAGTGCATGAGTCATTAGAAGAAATGAAGATTAAGCTGAAGGAAGGAGTGTGCCCATTCAGGAAGAGACCTTATAGGATGAATTCTAAACCTGCGTAATCAAAAGTCAAGGAAGAAATTCACAAAATTCTGAACTCTAGAATCATTAAGCCCCTAGACAAATCACATTGGGTTAGCCCAATGGTAACCAATATAAAGAAAGATGCTCAGATTAATAATTGTGTGCACTACAGAGAGTTGAATTTTGCCTGTGTGATTGATTCTTTTCCTATGCACCATTCACTGAGGAAATATTAGAAGGCATGTTGCATGGTGAAAAGTTTACTCTTTTACAGATGGATTCTCTAGGTATCATCAAGTCATAATAGCATAGGAAGATTAACACAAAATGACTTTCACCACTGAATGGGGAATTTTTGCATATACGGAAATGCCCTTTGGTTTGAAAAACACATCTGCTGTATTTTTGTGCATAGTTGTTCAAGAATTCTAGATTTTATTCACTCTTGTAGGTTTACATAGATGATTGGATGGTGTATGGGCTTGTTAAGGATCATTGTTATAACTTGTAATTAATTTTTGAGAGATGTATGTAGTTAAGCATATCCTTAAACATCAAGAAGTGCATGTTTGCTACAACTTTTGGGACTCTATTAGGGAACATCATTTGTCAAGTAAGGTTTGTTAATAGATCCAGCTAAGGTTACAATTATTGTAGGCTCTAGAAGAGCCTACTAGTCAGAGTGAGGTGTGCAGGGATTCTTGGGGTACATAAGGTATTATAGAAAATTTATCAAAGGGTATGCAAAGATTTTCATGTTCACTTGGAAGAATTATTAAAAATAAAAGTGACATTATATTAGGGAGAACCACAATAGCACGCATTTGAGGCATTGAAGGAGAGACTTACAACAACGCCTATTCTACGTTTTCCTTCATGGAACCAACCGTTTCATGTACATGTGGATGCCTCTGGCACATCCATTGGTGTGGTGTTAGCTCATCATGGAGAAGGTGTTATAGATCATCCTATCTATTTTACTAGTAGAAAGTTGACTCCTCCATAAGTAGAATTATACAACAATAGAGCGGGAGGCCTTGTCAATGATCTATGCACATTGTCATAAATTTAGACAATACTTGCTAGCAACACCTTTTGTATTTTTTACTGGATCACATGGACATTAAAATACTTGGTAAATAAGCCCTTTTTGCATAGGGTGCACATATGTCGATGGGTACTATTATTTTAGGAATTTGATTTCATAGTTGTGGTAAAACCAGGTAAAAGTAATTATGGCCCAGACCACTTATCACGGATTTAGTTAAGGGAGGACACCTAGATAATTAAAGATACAATGTCCAGATGTGCAGTTGTACAGGTTACATCACGTGTACCTTTATAATTGGAGGATAATTGTCGTCTTTTCTACGCACGGGTATGACACCAGAAGGAATGAAATCCTTGGAGAAGAAATAACTTACAATTCACGTGGCAAATTTTATGTTGATCAAGTGGATGACTTATACAAACTATGACTGAGATGAAGTATTTATGCCAGTGTGTACTAGAGCACGAGAACATAGATATTATAGAATAGACTCATGGTGGTATTACAGGTGGAAACTATGTAGGTGATGCCACCATGCGCAAGATTCTACTTACTGGATAATGGTGGGAGGCCCTGTACAAGGATTTTAAGGATTATTGTGAGGTCAGTGATCACTATCACTGCCTTGGAAAACCTAGGAAAAGAGATGAAATTCCTTTGAGGCCTATTGCTAGTGCAAAGCCATTTGAGAAATGGGATATAGACTTTATAGGTCCTATTTCACTAATCGCCACGCGTAGAACTAGATCACGCTATATCCTCACTTGCATATAGATTATCTTACAAGGTAGGAAGAAGCAGCAACTACAAAGGATTATACAATAGCTACAACAACCAAGTTCTTATGGGAAAATATTTTTACTAGGTATAGATGTCCGCTGAGCTTGAAAAGTGATAGGAGCACACACTATTTAAATGAGACAATCAAGATATTACTGGATAAATTTATGGTTGCACACCACAAGACTACACCTTATCATCCTTAGGAAAATGGTACTACTGAGGCCTTTAACAAGATATTCAACCAAACATTGACAAAAAACTGTGATGTTGGAAAGAAATACTGGGATGATAAAGTTTTGTTGTACTTTGGGCGTATAAAACAACCTACAAGAGGTTGAATAAGGCCACACCCTTTCAGTTGGTTTTTGGCATAGAATCAGTCCTTCCTATGGAATTCATGTTACCTTTTTTACGTATTGCATGCCCTGGAGGTCTAGATGATGAGAAACCATTAGAATAAATAATTAACATGTTAACAGAGTTGGATGAGAGGAGCACCATAGCACATTGGAGTCAGAAGCAGATAAAGGTTAGGCATAAGGCATGACATGACAAAGACATCAGGAATAAGAAGCTTGAGGTTAGACAGATGGCGCTACTATATGATTCTAAGTTCTTGCACCATCCAGGAAATCTTAAGGTGCATTGGTTAGGACCATATATTATCAATCATATACTTGAATTAGGTACTTGCTATTTAGAAGTCACTTGATGGAATATGGTTTCCCGGTTACTTTAACGGGAGTAGGATGAAGCCCTACTATAAATAAGTCTTCTTGGTATTTGTAATAAGGCAAGTATTTCCATTTAGTCATAGGTTTCCCTTTCTATATTTCATTTAATGTATTTCCTTCTTCACCGCTATGCTTTGCCAATTTAGTTTGGTGTTTTATGTAATAAGTGTGTTTGTGTGTTGGAAGCATAATTACAATCTGAAGTAGTTTTTTATGTGCATAGAGGACTGCACATACCATTGGTATGGGGGTGGTTGTTATTTTTTATTCACAACTAGGTACACATGAGAATAAACTATTACAGGTGTCTATTTAAGTATGGAAAGTGAGTTGTTTGAAAGGGTGAATACTTATAAAGAAGACCATAGATGGAAATGAATGAAGGGACAATATAACACGAGGTAAGCAACGTAGCCATGGAAACTACTATGATAGGGTATAGTGGTGAGGTACTCAACACATGGAAGCGTGTGGAAGAGAAGTTTGTAGTCAAAGGGTAGGGAAGGCGGGCTAGAAGGTTATAGTTAGTGGGTGTGAAATTGTACTACATATAGAAATTGTTTGGAAATTTTGAAAATGGTCAATTAATGAGAGGATTTTTTGGTAGGTGGAAGACTAATAAATGTACTGAACCTTTTGAAAATTTATATAAGGACATGATGTGGGTTCATTTTTACCTTTACAATCACAAGTATTTGAGCGAGCTAAGTGCAGACTGAGCCAGAGTGAATCGTATTGAGGTACAAAGAGTTACAAAACTAGACAGTGGAGAGAAGAATTTGTGCGTGGAAAAGGCTTGCATACCAAATTGGTGAAAGGTTTTAGCGAAGAAGAAGCATTGAGAAGGAGATAGGGCTACGTGGTTTCAAGCTAGGGCACGTGATTTCAAGCTAGGGTTTGAGTTTACTTGACACATGAAGATGGAAAGGTGGGATTTTTATGATGGCACTGAAGAAAGCACCTGCAGCAGGCACAAAAGTAAAGAAAAAGGAGGAAGTTGAGATTGAAATTTCTCACAAGATAAATTTCAAAGATGCAGTACCTAGAAGGAGTAATAGTCAATCAATATTGGGATTCCCACATTTGCATATGTAAAGTAAATGATTACAACTACTGCGCCACTGATAACAAGGGAGATTTGGATGCTTTATTGAATAAGAAGACCAACAAGTGCATGGTGGAAGATATGTCAGTGTATGATGACACTGGGGAAACATTTACTTAAGATAGGTAGGAGTTTATCAACTATATGAGCTCCCATATTTTGGAAAATATGAACCTTTATACCAATGGCTTATGAGAATATTCCATGAGGAATTATTCTATTTTTTCGGATGGAGGGTTAGGCTCACAACAACCCTAATTACAATATTAACAATACTGAAGGGCGCAGGGATAGACATTTGTAGTGATCTGACTAATAAAGAAGTGGTTAAAGTAAGGAGTTGGGGTATACCAAGGGTCCACATGGAATGGAAATTTATAGATTGAGGAAGTACCTTGTGGTGTAGGTAGCCGTGCATCTACTCACCAAGCTGAATGATCAAGGGAGATGGTCACAGGTAAATACAATGTGGCTATACATTGCAAAGAAGATGACAGAGGGAGAAATTTACAACTTAGTAGGCTATATTGTAGAAACCATTGTTAAGGAAGCGTGTGTAGGTGAAAAGATAAGTTTTGCTGCCATCCTCTTATCTCTTGTTTTTGTAGAAATTGGAGTACCTGATGGGCCAAAGAATAAAATTTGGGAATACCTCCGCTAATAAGAAGTCCATTGCAGAAAGGTTCGAGAAATATTTATGCGAAGGATAAATGAGTGGCCCGCTCAAGAAAAGGGTAGAAATGTGGTATGAACTGACTTCACGTGGTGTTTGAGGAGGAATGGTGCATTCCATGAAGGAACTACCTTCGGTAGTAGGCAAGGAAGTATAGTTCACGATGTATCAACACTTTTACATCATGTGATTTTCCATGAAGGATGGGACATGGAGTCCATGGTGCAAACTTCCCTATGCCTTCACAGTGCACTACTTTTAGGCCTCGATTCACATATTTTCTAATGCATGTAGGATGAACTTCAACACAGATAAGGTAAATTGTGACTACCAAACCCTCAGAAAAACATATGGATATTTGGGTCGATCTACCTACATTGAAAGGATCATCTTAGATGTCATAAGTATGAAGTCAGTAATTTTGGCTATTGAGGATAGTGGAGCCATACTCATATATCTTCAGCTCAAGCCTAGGTTAGAGAACAATAAGTATGTAGAAGAATGAGTTCATGCTCTTAAGGTTCGCCTAAGGGCAAGCAATACAATGGAGAATGTGCCAGCTCTACAAATCCTTGTTACGACCATACAAATAGACGAGGAGGAAGAGGAACAAGAAGATAGTTGAGGCTTGGATCATAAAGGATGAAGGCAGCCCACAGAAAAAGTGGAGAGTGATCACGCAGATTCTTCACCATAGGAACAAGAAGGAGAAGAGGATGTAGAAGTGTCTAAAGTCCCTAAACAATGTTGGTTTAAGAATTTATTTAGAATAACCAAGACCTAAGGCATGGGAACACCAAAACACGTGAGAAGATCACCTAGAATATCCCCTCAGAAAGAGGCACTTGAAAAGAAGAGGAGGAGAAAGCTGAAGCTAGATAAGGAGGTGGAAGAGTCTAAAGAGAGCGTGCCTGGAACCCCCAGTGCCACCAGAAGATATGGACGAACCCAGAGATGAAGAAATGAAAGATGAAGATATGAACAATGAGGAAGGGGTGAAAGAAGTAGAGGAAACTGAGCGTGAGAAATCTAGCACTCATTTTTCTGCTATGGAAGAAGAAGGGCCAACTCTAAACCTTGGGGCTCAGGTTCCTAAGGGGCCAAGAAAAAAAGAACAAGTGAAGAATATGTTGTACCAAGTATGGGCTCTACTGAGGACACAAGAAAAATCATCTGCACCCAGTTGCAGAGCACAGTAGGCCTTAAGGAATTGTATAGATGGGAGTTGATGGATCTAGACATGGCTACCACACACACAAAGAAACAATTATCCTAGTCCATGCACACCCATATGGACAAGCCATATTTTGACTTCTGCGAGGAATCTTACGTATCCAGAAGAGTGAAGAAGGTACCTCAAAATAGGCACATGAAAGTCAAGCCTACTTTAATGTCTGATGAGTAGGTGAGAAATTCTTTGGTTAAAGTATCTACAGAGGTGGTGTGGAGGAACATTGATATGGATGCCACCATTGAAGCACTACTTGCATATAACAAGGCAAAAACTACAGAAATAACATGTTTAAAAGTGAAAAAGGACCTAGCACAAAAGAAGAATGAGGCCTTCATTAGCATGGGAGAGGAAATTGGTCACTATGTTCTGAAAGCAAGGCCTCATCTTGAGTCTATGGTACCTGAGAAGTTTCCTTCGACTATGCATTATGTGCGCACATTGGTTGATTTGGTGTTAGAAGATGGACCAATTCAAATGCCAACGCCAAAGGATCCTGAACAAGAAGTAGAGAGAACAAGGACTTTCATGGTTAGGAAATTTTCAAATTATCCAAACTCTGAAGGATGAACTGAAGAAAGCTCACCAAGCTCTAAATATTTGTGCGGTACCAAAGGCAATAATTAGGACTAGAACTCTGGTGGAGGATAATGTAGTCATTTCAGCATTGAAAGATGATATTTTAGGATGACCAGAAATATTGGCACTTGTAAAACAGAAGTATGAATCCCTTGCAGCAGTGCAAGACCCCCATTAGGAGAGAATATATGAGATTAGGAAGTTAATAGTGTAGAAGATGGATCTTCTAGAGGGGATGATGACTATTATGGATAAAGTTGTCCAAGTACTATAGAATGAAAAGGAAAATATTACACAAGATGAATTAGAAGCCATTACCACAGACATTCCAGAGAAGACAAGGAATGCACTAGATGACTGGAAAACATTAGAGGCTGAGATTAAAATAGAATATCCATGATTGATCCTTCCAATTGAGGAAAAAGGTGCTGCAGAGTAGAGGTCTATTATTTTGTATAGTGGTTCATTATATTCTTTCCATTTCTTATTCTTTATTCCTTGAGAGCATCAGAAAGAATCCCCATTGTCGAGATGACAATGTAATTTAGTGTGGGGTAATGTTGAGAAGACATACTATTGTGTTAAGGAGAAGACCCACATTTGATTCATGCATGGGAACAAGGCCTACTTGAAGGCATTGAAGGATAGGAAAGGAAATGCACGCCAGAACTAGTTTGATTCGGGACTTAGCCATTTTTCATGGATACGAGTTATTTTTTGGAACATAGCGTGTGGGGCACATATTGGGACAGATACTTTTGTTACACGCAAATGATATTTTTTGAATGAGCATCTGATAAGCATCATGCATGAGTTAAAGATAATAATAGTACTACTTATCCCAGTTAACTATAAGATGTCTATTATTAGTGCACTTGCATGTGTGCATGTTAATGTAAAGGCGCATGGTTATTATCAGCATGCGACCTATTTTGGGAAGTGTGTAGGAAATGAAGGGAAAATCCCCACCCCTATAAATATTTAGTGAACTATTTATTTTATTATGTGTGTATTATTGTAAAGTTATGTTGTTGGATCTGGTGCACGCATGACTTATGGTGATACTATTTATTGTAAGAAGCTTATATGTTTTACTGTGCTTAATATAATCGAGTATATTGGCTAGATAATGGTGTTAAACATGAATGTAACTATTTCTTGTATGGTTTATTTTATTATGGCTATTATTTGATTCATGATTCTCTAAGATCCATCTTGAATATGCTTTTTGGAATGTTTATGATTAGTTTTGGTTTTGAATGTATGCTTTATCTTCATCACACTAACATCTTGCACAAGAAACTCTAAAGAGGGGCCTGGTAACTTTTTGCACTTCAAGTGAGCACTCAAATCAGGCTGGGTGATGTGCCGACACACTTGGGTTTTGTTGGGTTTCATATAGAAGATTCTAGGTTGCATCAAGTTGATAAAGCATGTTAACTGTGAAGAAATTCAGCTCCACAATCCTAACAATCTCCCACTTGGAGGTAACTTTTTGAACCTCTATAACTATAGCTGTACATCACTGTCCTCTACATACCATGAATACCATCTATTCTTTCCTACAAAAATTCTCTCAAACAAAATCAGGAATATTAAACCATCTTCTAAAACCAATAAGATAACAAACCTGTGACTTACCATATACCTGTACAAAGCTACTCCTGATTCAAGATACACGAGCTATCCATATATCAAGCTCCCACTGAATCATAAATTTAACCCTTTCATGTAACTAATCCAAAATGACTAATCATACCTGCAAGAGCTCCAACTCAAACTAAAGTATCGAGCCTCTAATGCATCCATAGCCATACCTATAAAACTAACCATGTTTTCCATCCATCTATCCATGTCTCCATACAACCAATAATGCAATTGTCTAAAGACGTTTCAATAATGGAATATACAAAATAAAAACAAGATCCTGGGTAAAAACAACCCTGAATGAGTTCTACATGCAACAGTGGGTGATCAATCCACAAACACCTGCATAACTCAAAGAAATCCAAACACTGCAATTTGTAAATCCTACCTTACATAAACAATTAGCATGTCCCAGATAATCATCTATAGATAACATCTCCCATAGAGTAACATAGTAATCAAGAGGATATACAAAACATCCCCTAAACATGCTCAAGGCATCCATGTGAAAATCAAACATCTACATCATCATAGACTCACAAAACTAAATCTATTCACATGTAGAAACTCACCATGTACATCCATTCATATCTTCAGGCTCTCCAAAATCTCCAATTCTACCACCAACTAACTTCAAAGCTGAATATGAATCTTATTCTCATCAATTTCAATAACAAACATCCATGTTAAACCATGCCACTAATACCAAGTGTAAATACCAGCAAACATTTCATCAACATACTCTGCACAACCATCCAAGATTAAATAAAAACAAGGGAACCGTCCCAAAAATGGTAAATAAACACTGTTGTCAAACCTATAGCCTAACCGACCATAGATTCCCAGCCGACACTGGTCAACTCCTGACCAACCACAATTCCCAAATGACCAACCACAATTAACCCTAACTGAAACTAGTCTCTGTAACTAGAATATTTTCTCCTTTTTCACCCTTCAAAATCTAAAAATTGCTTTATCATCTAAAACCAGTTGAATCAACCATTAACTTCCTCCCTAAGGAATATCCAGGCACCATAGAATAAACTATAAGTGACATCACAAAGTAGTAAACTCAAAATACCTGCAAAACTTGTGCCTCATGCCACACAAAAAATGTAGCATACTCCTCTCACTCTGCATGTGCATAAATGTCCAACCTGCAATGCCAATAACCATGGATTTCTCCCACTTAACCTAAACTCACATGTACTTCTTCTAATCACCAAGATCAAAAGCTATTTATTTCAGTGAGAAATAAAATAGATCAAAGAAAATATAAATTTATTCCCTTCTTATCAAAGACTACTTCTACATCACAGAAGTTTGGACTTCTTATGAAGTAGGTGAATCAAATTATTTTCATCTTATGTACTTAACATATTTCACTACCTGTAACTATGTCTAAAAATAAATTTTCATTGAGGATCCCATCCTTAGACTAGATATCCTTGTCCATGAGATTCCAACATATTCCAGAAATAAAATTCAAGCTCACCAAATATTTGTGGTGTAAATTTTATTTGTGTACACAATCCAAACATAATATCAGTTGCTCCAAATGAAATAAATAAAACATGAATCATATAGAGATACCTAACTCAAAGTATCACTGACTAACCAAGCCAACTCTAACCTCTTTCTGATCTAAACATTGAAGTGATATGGACTACTTCTACCTATACACACTGTGCAAGAAACACGATCCTCAAAAACAGGACACTGAATCATTCATGCCTTCTTCTATTGTAAGAAACCCTATGTAAACTCATTTTCATAGAGACAGACTACGGTTTGCTGACTGGTACCGGTTACCCTCTATGATCAATGTTGGTTCCTTGACTAATGTCAGTGCTACTGGAATGAACATAATGCCAAAAATTAGCATCTGGTCACTAAACCAGGTGCCTACTCTAACCAAAGTTGATAGTTGTGTTGAGCCAGTCATTTCAAGAAGCACCCAAATATTACACAAAAACTTAACAACAATAATACATGTAATAAAAATGCACCAAGATTAAATACATCACCTTACCAGCACCAAGATACTCAACTACATCTTCAACTGAAGAACATGATTCTCTTATGGAAACCCCATCTTCATTATGTGCTACTATATTATGCTTCTCTAACAAAGCCCATGCATCTAACTATACCAAAGGCTGCATAACTGCTCCTCTATATCATACTTAGATTTGCAATCCCAAACATACATGTGTAACAAAAATAATACAAGCACTACAATACTAAGGTAAAAAAACCATACCTCTATAAACTGGATCTGTAATATGACAATCATGCATGTTCCTCTAACAACAAAGGACACCTCAGGAAACAAGATACATTCACTGCATCTTATAAAAAACTTCAGATCTATGATTTTTTGTTTAAAACCAAGTTTCCCAATAACCAACCATGGTCACCTTGTACCTGACCATGGTTACCCTGTAACCGGCCATGGTCACCCCTCCAACACCAATTTCCACCTAACCAACACCGATTTCTATAATTTCCAGCAACCTTACTCTCACCACTCTCAATTGAGATTTAAATATCTTCCTGTGATTTACACATCAATAAACATAAACCCTTCTCTCATACACCTATCAGTAAAACACTAACAAAACCATGAAGCAAACCCTTTCTCTAAAATAACCAAGCTCTGATGCTATTTTTTGGGAATTTGGGACTGCATAATAGTGTTATGATTCAATAACAAACCCAATCATGTAAACAGGATCTAAACAATTCCCCAAAATCTATAGCAGTGGAATTATAAACTATAATACATTAAATCAAAACAAAGTACACACACATAACACAACTTGTACCATGCTTCTCCCAATGCGGGCTATGTCCACCAAAGATAGAGATCTCATATATATAATATAACAAGAGTACAAACCAACTCTTCAATACAAGATTACAATGTATGTCTCCAAGAGTTTCTGCTCTCCTCCAGATCTCTAAATAGATCTCCATGAGTGCATTATAACTATGCCTCCGAACACCACCAATATATCTCACATAATAACTAGGAATTACTGCATCTCTGAACTGTTACCAAGTTATCTATGGATCTGCAACAAGACCTCTCACATGGGTTTATCATATGTGTAACTATAACTGTGCACCAAGAAGTAAGTATGTCTATCCATCACTTAATCAACCTGTGAAAACATGAATAAAACCTCTTCTAAAATATCTATATCTACATGGATCAATAATACAACATGATATCATGGATCTATGAATACAAGATCTCACAACCTGTAGATCTAATAATATAAGACTATATCTACATGGATCAATAATACATCATTATTTCATGAATATACAATATAATATCTCACCAACATGTGGATCTATAAGAATAAACTCTATGTGATTTATATACTATGCAAGCCATTACAATAAGATAAGACAATACAAAGGAAATACAGAAGAATCCATAACCACCTTCTCACCATTCAGATGTACCTGTTATTTCCTTTTGTCCATCTTTTCTCCATTGAAGCTTTGTCTTCATGTAATATGTTCTTTATTTCTCTTCTTCTTCATCCTCTCAATCTAGGAGAATCAAGGATCTAACTCAATCCTTGTTTAATTAACCTTCTAACCCTACCTGTCATTCTTATATAGGCATATACAAACTTAGGGAACTTAGCCATGCAATTACAATCAATAGATCTACTTTATTACTAAATTTAGATCTAATTCCCATGAGTTAAATAAAGCACTCCCGCATAGGTGACTGATGTCAGTTATCCCTAATCAATAACAGTTCCTACTTTCCTGACCTATTTTGGTCCCTTCATAACTGATGTCGATTACTATGTTTTCCTGCAAGTTGATAAAGCATGCTAACTATGAAGTAATTCATCTCCATAATCCAAAAACATGCTTGTCTACACATTGCATGGAACCACAACACGTAGGTGGATGGTCCATCAAGAAAATATTCTAGGGTGGTGTGAGGTGAGGCTTGATCTCTCTATTATATTTTTTAAGAGAAATGTGCCAACTAAAATTTGTGTCTATGATGCGAAAGAATCTACCTCAGAACATGTCCAGGAGTGCAAGAGGATCTGTATGGAAGGCGTAGAGACTTTACCTCCTTCCCTCTGGGTGCACAAGTTTTATTCCACACTACAAGGTTGTGCACATGCATCTTACTTTCATTCAGTGTTACATCATCAAATAGGGAACTAGCGGGAGTTAACAAATGACTTGATTCAAAATTTTGAATATAAAAGTGCTAAGATTTTAGTGAACGAGGTGTTGTAGGTTATTAAGCACATAACTATGGGAGACAGTTCCATGAAAGAGGATAGAATACTATAATTATTGATTGATCCTAGCTTAGAAGCACACTCTAATGAGGGAGAATCAAATGATATATAGCATGAGTGTGATTTCATGAAGAAAGAGAAGGGAAATATTTTCTATCAGATAGATAGCGAGGAAGTGAAGAACTTATATGTTAACCATACTATAAGTACGTGCAAAGTAATAGATAGTGTTGATGAGAAAGTGTGTGCCTACCATGAACCCCTCAAAACAATGAAGGTTAACATTGGCTTAGAAATGGAACATAAGGAGGCTAATATTGGTGACTATTGGTCAGAAAAGGAGGTTTTAAAGATCATTGATCTATTGCGTGAGTTTCAGGATTTATTTCCACACGGGTACCATGAGCTTAAGGGAGTTCACCACTCTTTGGAAAAGATGTGGATCAAACTAAATGAGGGAGCACGTCTGATTTAGATGTGACCTTGCCAAATGAACCTGAATCTACACGTCTGGGTCAAGGAAGAGATAGGCAAGATGATTGCTTTAGGTATCATTGAAGTTGTTGAGGAATCAAAATGGATAATCCCAATAGTTATGAGGATTAAAAATTATGGGAGGATAAGGATTTGTGTTGATTACAGAGATTTGAATGTAGTATGTTTCATTTATCCCTTCCCAAATCCTTTCACTGAGGAGATCCTGGAAGGAGTAGCCAAGCACGAGATCTATTCTTTCAAAGATGAATTATTGGGGTATCATCAAGTTAGAATTGAAAAGGAAGACCAAGAAAAGATAACTTTCACTACTAAGTGGGGAAGTGTTTCCTACACAGTCATGCCTTTTGGACTAAAGAATGTGCTTGTTATGTTTTTGCACATAGTGGTCCAGGCATTTTAGGATTTTATCCATAAGTTACTTTAGGTCTACCTTGATGACTGGATAGTGTATAGACTAGTGCAAGACCATTGTGACAATTTTTGGTTGATGTTTGAGAGATGCCAGCAGCTACGCATATCCCTCAATATCAATAAATGTCTCTTCGCTACTCCATTTATAACCTTATTGGGGCATATCATATGTAACGAATGTTTGTTGGTGGATCCTGCCAAAGTTGTCATTATTGTGGGATTAGGGGAACCTACCAACCATAGCACAGTGTGTGGATTCCTTGGGCATACGAGGTATTACCAAAAATTTATTAAGGGGTATGCCAAGATCTCTGCACCACTGGAGGAATTTTTGAAGTACGGATGTACATTCCATTGGGGAGAGGTGCATCATATGGCATTTGACACATTAAAGAATAAGCTTATCATTGCGCCCATATTACACTTTCCCTCTTGAGATAAGCCATTCCGTGTACATGTAGATGCTTCGGGAAAGGCGATTGGGGAAATTTTAGCACAAGTTAGAGAAGGAATTATTGACCACCCCTTGTGTTTTTCTAGTAGAAAATTAACACCAGCAGAGTAAAAATATACTACTACTGAGGTCGTAGCATTATCAATGATCTACACGCTACACAAATTTAGGAAATATCTGTTGGCAACACCCTTCATATTCTACATGGACCACATGGTATTGAATTACTTTCTAAACAAGCCCATTTTACAAGGGCACATATGTGGGCAGGTCCTGTTGTTTCAAGAGTTTGAGTTTACAGCTATTGTGAAACAAGGAAAGAGTAACTCAGGGCTTGACCATTTATCAAGGATTGACTCAGGGAAAGACATAAATAGTATTGAGGATACAATTTCAAATGCGTAACTATTTAGATTGTAGAACCTACCCTCTAACTTTGAAGACATTGATGTGTTTCTCAAAATGAGTGTGGTACCAGAGGGAATGAAGACCTTGGAAAGGATGTAGTTAACCATATACGCCTCACCCTACATGTTAGTTAGTGGAGACTTATACAAGCTAGGTCACAATGAGGTTTTGTGTCGATGTTTGTTAGAACATGAGAATTTTCCAATCATGGAGGAAGTGCACAGTGGGATTGTAGGAGGAAACTATGCAGGGAATGCCATCACATGGAAGATTCTAGTGTCAGGGCTTTGGTGGGAAAGTATCTACCAAGATTGTATTGAGTTTTGCAAGTCCTGTGACCATCACTAGAGCCTTGGAAAACCAAGAATAAGGGATGAGATGACCTTAAGAGTGATAGCTAGCACAAAACCATTTGAGAAATGGGCCATTGATTTTGTAGGACTGGTTTCACTTGCAGTGCAAAGGACTAGTTCGTGCTATATCATTACTTTTATTGATTACTTAACAAGATGGGTAGAGGTAGCGCCTACAAAGGATTACACAATAACCATAACAGCAAGTTTCATGTGGGAATACATATTCAGCATGTATGGGTGCCCTTTAAGTTTGACTAGTGACATACGAACACGCTTTTTGAATGAGATGGTCAGGATTTTGTTAGTAGAGTTCATGGTGGCCCATCACAAGACCACCCTGTATCACCCCCAAGCTAATGGAACCATTAAAGAATTTAACAAGATACTGAGTCACACACTGACCAAAATTTTTGATGTGGGAAAATAGGATTGGGATGAAAAATTCTCAACCGTACTATGGTTTTATAGGACAACCTACAAGAGATTAAACAAGGCCACACCATTTTAATTAGTGTTTGGCGTAGAAGTTGTTTTACCACTAGAGTTTATGCTACCATCCATATGTATTGCTTGTGCAGGAGGATTAGCTGATGAGCAAGCATTATAGGAGAGCATGGAAGTTAATATAGTTGAATGAAATGAGATCACTTGCTAGGTGGAGTTAGAAGACTGAAAAAAGGCACGACAAAAAGAATTGCATGCTCGCCATATTAAAAACAAACAATTCGAGGTTGGGCATGTAGTCTTTCTTTATGCCTTTAAATTTTTGCACCATCTTGGGAAACTGAAATTCCATTGGTTAGGACCATACATCATCTCGTACATCCTCGATTTAGGAACACGCCAATTACAATAATTATATGGGATGATGTTACCAGGTTACTTCAATGGGAGTAGGCTAAAACCCTACTATAAATAAGGCTTTTGTGTAGTCAAAAATTAAACAGTTTTGCCAATTAGTTTAGATTTATTTGTCTTTTTGTTTTTTTTCCTTTGTCATCATTTTTAGCTTTGTGTTACGCATTGGTGCGCCAGGAGATAATTGCATTCTAATAGGTTCTATGTGCATGGGACCATTCATAAAGTTTTGTGTGGGGTGAGGTAGCAGAGATTTTGAACATGGAGGCTAACAACTTCAATATTGGACTGTTGGGGGAATTAACGTGAAGACAGAAGAATGAGCAACGTAATGGATAAAATGTGTAAATTCATGCAGTTATGAAGGTGGGTTGAGTTAATACGAAGACCACAAGAAGGGAAGGATCACATGGTATGACATAAGATAGGCATCATTATAGGGAACAACTCAGTAGACAGCGCAGAGGTTATAAACTTCAGCGCGAAGATGCACGCAAAGGAGGTCTATGGTAGCCTAAGTGGTATTGGAGCACCAAAAGGTTATGGCTACGAAGTGAGAGAGGAAGTTTCCAAAGTTACTTTAAGTGAAGTAAAGCATTTTATTAAAAAGTGACATTAGGACACATGGTCAGAGGAAGTATAAGGCATCGATAAAGTATAAATAAGAGATAAGGATATTCATTTTGACTACCTTTCCTTAAATAATTTATTTTGTGCTCCTAAGCTCGAAGTGCGATGAGGGTTTTTCAAAGAAGAGTGACACAAAGTACTATCATGAACTAGTGGAATTGTGCAAAGCTATAGTAAAATCTATGACATAGCACAGAGGGAAGAATACAATAGAGAAGTAAGGAGGTGATGTGAAAGAGAAGTGGAGAAGTTATCGAGTAAGGGCAGTTAAAAGATAGGAACATAACAACTAGAGCACAACAAAAAAGGAGAGGGAGATGACACCAAAGAAGGCTCAAAAAAATAAACCAGTGGTTGAAAAGGAGGACCTCGTGGAGATCTAATCAGAGATGTAGTGCCCTCCTAGAGTTATGAAGGCCAAAAAATGGAGCTCGAAGCTATATAAATGTAAGATCAGATAGTATAACCATAAAATGACTGAAAACAAAAAAATTATGTGGGCATACCTAGTGTCAGACACCTCAACGGTAGACGAGATTGGAAACCCTAATGTTTAAAACTCGGTGAAACAAGAATTGTAAAAGACTGGGGTTTCTATAGCTATGTGAGCTTCCATTATTTTCCAAACCCACCCCGCTTTTCAAGTGGTTAATATCACGGGTGCACGAATATTTCTTCTACCTTGCAGGAAGAATAATGAGGATCATATGCTAATTGATTCATATAGTTACAGGCCTGTGGAACACTGGAGAAGATATGACACTTGATTTATGTGTCATGGCCAATATTGAAGAGATGGAGAAATATTTGAACTACAAGAAGGGGTGGAGGGCATAGGTAATTGTAGATCTCCTAGACCCAATGTTGAGATTTTCCTCCTAAATTGTTAGCTACAAATTGGGTGCATCCAAAAGGTTGACAGACACTAACTAAGGTTCTTGTACATGGCCTATAGGGTATCTAAGAGGGCACACTACCACTTTTCCCAAGTCATTGTGATTTACATCATCGAAGAGGCATGGGTATAGAACGAGGTAAGAGAAAATATCACTTGGGGATCCATCCTATTATTGATCATGTTCTAGGATATTTTTGTCCTGGACAGATCAGATGAGAACATGTGGGTTCACCCACCCACGCACACTTCCCTTGCAGTACAATTCACAAAGTTCACCTGCAATGGTACCATCTGGAGCACTTACAAGGCTTGGATGAATAAATGGTTTAAGTGGTTATGTGGGGCTTTTGAGAATGAGTGGTGCATCCCCCATGAGTTACCACAAGTTATTGGGGACAAGGTAAAATTTTATATTATCCAACATTTCTATCTAGCAAACTTTATGATGGCCAAAGAAGAGATGGGGCCATAATGCAAACTCCCCTTCACATTCACATCCAGATATATGAAATGTGCCATCAACCAGATCAAGGATGCACATAAGTTAATTTTTGATGTAGACAAGGTGGATGTAGATTTCCACACGTTTCATGCCACATACAAGTAATGAACCCAACCTACTTACGTTGATGTTTTGGATCCATATTTGTTGGACTTACACCCACAAGTCAGTGTTACCATCCAGAGGTATGTCCATTGGGTGTTCATGCAGTTTCACCCCAAAACTCAGGGAGGGATATAAGTGGAGGTTACAAACTCTCCCTTTCCAAATCCACGAGAGACACCAATTGCACCCATGAAGGCATTACAAGAAGAAGAAGAAAAAAAAACTAGAAGGGAAGTTAGACACTTCAAGGAAGAGTAAGTACTACATGCACTGGAATAGTAGCAAGGGTGTCAGTACTTCATATATGTAAAGAGTGAATGAAGTTACAAACAAGATAAGAGAGCTAGGAGAAAACCAAGAGGAATATGTAATTTTCTAGAAAGTACTAAGGTCCCTGACCTCCAAATACGATGCAAAAGTCTCAAATGTGGAGGAAGCCAAGGACATAACCAAGCTACAATTAGATGAGCTTAATGTCATCCTAAGTGCATATGAATTGAGTACCTTGGGAAAAAAATCAAGTAAGAAAGAAGTTTCTTTCAAAGATGACAGAAAACCAAATCCAAACAAGAGTAAAGAAAAAGAGAAATATAATATGGAAATTGTCAGGGATTTTTTTAATGTCGAATATTCATTATTTGGTGAATATTCCAATTTAGGAAATATTGAAAAGGCAAATTTTTTAGAGCAAGTCAGTATATTGTTCGCCTAAAATTTTCAGTATAATTTTTTTAAGGTGCCGGCTTCACCTACCATTAAAAACTACTCCTATATAAACCTAGGTAATTAGTTGGGAAGTATACTATCATTTTACTAATAGCTTACTGAGGTATCAACATATCAAGCACCGTGAAGTTGTAGGACAGGTTTTTGACGCATGATAAGAGATTTTTGACACACAATAGGAGATTTTTGACGCACTGCAGGAAGTTGTTGATGCACGACAAGAGGTTGTTAACACATGAAAACCTTGTGTTGTTGACGCATAACAAAACTTTACAGAAATGTGACAATAAAGAGTCACTCATGTGCATCAATCAAAGTTACTAACATGTGACAATTACAGCTATTGAAGCGTGACATGGGGTATTGATGATGCATGATAATAAGTGTTACTGACGCATGACAAGAGGGGATTATTGATGCACAAAAATAGTGAATTTCTCACGCATGAGAGGAGAGATTTAGAGATAGGAGACAAAACTAGTTGCAGATGAGTATCAAGAGGCGTTGTTGCAATACAAGGGTTGAGTGATGTGTGACAAGGGTTCAACTTCATCGTTTAGAGAAATGGAAGCTACTGGTGCTCAAAACACCCAAAAGGTAACAAAAAAATCATAATTCCTTGTTCAAGTATTTTGGAAACTTTGTTACTATAGATACCGCTACCAATAATACCCATACATCTGCCACTAGAATCAATCAGAGTAAAAATTGTGTGAAAGGTTTTATTGAAGTGGACATGGCGTTAGCACAGTATCAACCAAATGATACCTACGCTAATATCATGCTAGAGCTTGAAGATATTCCTATTGAGATGTCAGAGCTTGAATATATTCTTGTTGAGGTGTAACCAGGAGTGCATCAAGATATCTCAAATACAAATACTCAGCAAAATATAACACAAAAATCAAATGAAAATTTTGGTTCACAAAAGAGGAAACCAAATGATCGTGATATTCCTCAAAATTCTTCTTGTAAAAGTAAAACTTTGAAAACAAAAATGAATATATGGATGCTTGGAAGGACAAACAAGATTGAGTGGGTTCCCAAATTTCCTTTTATCAAACCTTTACAACCATCTAATTCAAAAGATATCGTATCTAAATGTACATGTACAATATGTACGTGGAAATCAGGAAAGCAACAAAAAATGAAACTGGAGCTGGACACAACTGAAAAACATTGTGGAAAATAACATCTAATTGTAACGTGGAAGGATGGCCAGAAAATAAAAACATAGATGGAAAACTAAAAAATAATTCATGTATGTTAAATACATAGTAGAGTATGAAGTAGAGCAGAAAATTTGCAAATACCTCGTGGAAAAGGGCGGAACGATCACATCGTAAATTGGTAAGATGAATCAATCGAATTTACATTCTAAAATCATACAATTTTCCACTTTATTCCACATCCTTAAAAAAGGAGGATTGATTTCAGATTTCCTTGATTTCAAAGTTTTGTATCAATATAATGAAATGCTCAACGTTCCTCAATCTGATTGGTCAGACAACAGTGCATGGGAAATGGCTAAATGTCTTACAATGATAGAGAAGGAAGATTTGAAAGAGAGTGTAAAAAATGAAAAATTAATATCTTTATCAATTGATTAAGTGACAACAGTTGACAACAATGCATGGGTATGTATCCACGTTTATACTTTAGAAAATCATATAAGGACACCGCATCTACTGGGTGTACAGAAAACGATTGAAAATTGCAATGTCGAAAACCTATACAAAATAGTTGTTTCTCATTTGAAATATATTTTTGGCATGATTGATTATGAAATTTCTACAAAGTTAGTATATGTTGGTTCAGATTTCGCATTAATCATGTAGGTTCAATGAACTAGGTTGTGTGTTCAATTACAAACAACAGTGGCCCCATATATTCTAGTAATTCATTGTATGGCTCACAGAATGAATCTAGTATATTAAATAGTTAGCAACTATGAAAATGTTGCAAAAGAAGAAGACCTTATTAGAGAAATGCATATATGGAAAACAGCCCAAAATGATTTCTTGAGTTTCAAAATGTTCAATTAGAATTACAGATGGAAAAAAACTTTTGAAGGATGTTGAGACAAGGTGGATTTATTTCTATGAGACTGCATGCAGAATTCGTGAGGATTATCCATCATTAGTTAGTTTCATGCACAAATATTATCATGATGTTGACAAGGCTAAGGAATTATTATTCCATTCAACAGAATTGGAAAAATTACTCACTTTGGTTTGCATTCTTCTAATCTTGAAGGAGATCAATACATTGATGAAGCATGCACAAGGTAGATTAATCTATAATGTTGCTTTTATATGGATGAGAAATTTGGCATGTCAAAATCTTGATGTCTTGTACAATTCCCAAGATAGTTTTGACACACCTATTTTCGATAACTAGAAAGTTTTATTGGATCTTAAGAATCCCACTAATTATTTAAGATTTAATATCCATGATCACCTATGTATCAATGTCAATGGGAGAGAGATACCACTACACATTTTGCATAAATGTCAAGATATTATAAGATTGAAATGAGAAGAAGTTCATGTGACACATTTCTATTTGATTATTTTATAGTTGATACAAGAATAAAAATTTAAAAAATTGCAAAATCCTTGGCCTCAAAAATAATAGAACGTTTCAATAGAGATAAAATTCTTGAAGTTATGGGTGTCATGAATCCAAATTTTTGGAATACTGAAGGTGGTCGTGCAGATTTTGTAAGGTTTTCCATAAATCCATGGGTACAATAATGGATCATTTCACCAAGACGTCAGAGGTCAAGGGTATCAAAATCAAAGGTATATTGAATATTGACTTAATAAAGTCTCAATCGACTGATTTTTCAATGACAATGAGGTGTCAGTATAAATTTTTAGATGAACCTTTCGAGAGTGGTATTATTACAAGGCTCTGGTGAAAAATCTACCAAGGTAGTTTGTTACATGAAAACATAAGTGAATATTTTAAATTATATGAGTTGTCCCAAACAATGATTTTGGGATCTGTGGAGGACGAAAGGGTTTTCAGTGCTTTATCTTTTATAAAATCAAAACTGAGAAATGGGTTGGATAAAAATCTCGAAAGTTGCATGAGGTGTTATGTTTTACGCTACTCCTTGGGAACCTTTCCTTTCGACAGAGAAATTTCACATTGGAATTACCTTGCTGAAATAATAGGTCTAAAAAATATAGCTACAATAAAAATGTTCTCAACAATGAGACTGGAAATGGTGTGTCATCAAACTCTGTAGATTTGAATATCTTCTATGAAGAAGTTATTGAAAATGGATTGTTTTAGCTTTAAATATGATTTCAAAACTTCTAGATAATAGGTATCACTTTGACCTTACTTTTATTTCTTTCCACTTGACATTTTAATTGTTGTTATTTATTCTATTTCATAGTAATAGATTCAAATATAATTGTTTATAGTTAAGTTAGATGTAATACAATTGAAATTTTATAGGTGCAAATATTGACTATGAGGAGGATTTTGAACATTTTTTGTTTCAGATCTAGTTATCATTGAAGATGTTTTTTTTTATTATGGGTAAATAGTTTTGAAGGGACTATACCCTGTATATAGAAAGCTCAAAAGCCAAATAACAAAAGAGGTAAAAATAGACCAAAAAAGAGCAAAATGTCCAACATCATAGGGCTCAATAGCCAGATAAAACAAAATAGTAATAAAACAAGATCAAGACGTACAATGATCCGAATCAAAATCAAAAGAGACAAAAAATGAACAAGAGATAACCATCACTGGACATCTCAGCCAAAAGACAGCACCAAAACTGCCAGTCAACAGAAACTTCGCAACCAGTAAACAGCAACAGAACTCCGCATCACTTAATAGCCCAGTCAATCTTGGCTTTGATCGTTTGAAGCAAGACAAAGAATGCAATGGTGGTGGCCTGGGAAGCGTCTTTCAAATCCACCTGAGAAATTACAATATCTCTTTTCTCCTTGGAGCCCCTAATGTCCTCAATAATACTGCTGAGACTGCAAATACTACGAACATGTTGTTCAATGAAATTGTAGATACTTTTAAGGGCAGAGAGGATACAGTCGTTACGTCCTTTTGTATTTCCAATTCTGCCATCCAGAGATTGGAGCTTCTTTAAAATTTTAGCAATGATATCCTCCTCATCATCATTTTGTAGTTTCGTTTGCCCTTAGATTTATCCATATCTCTAATAACACTCTTAAGTTCTTGAATTTTGTTTTCCATCTTACCAACTCTAACCAACAAGTCCTCATCCTTAGGCTCCTCCACCGGATTACTAATGTGCAACAAATTCGTGGCAATATCTAGGTCTTTATGACTTCTAAGAACCCTTTGAGAAGTAGGGACCTTTGTTTTCATCTCCTTCCTTTTCTTGCTAGTTGAAGCAGTGTCAAGCTTCCTTTAGGGTAGGGGCAGAATGGAGGAAGGGGGGGCAGGGGGAGGAATGAAGGTAGAGGGAGGAGTAGAATCCAAGTAAGGACAGGCTAAACAATTGCTTTGAATAAGCAGTATTAACCCTTGATGAAGGGGAACCACCCTAGTGTGATTTTGAACTTCCAGAACTGATTTCTCCAAAGAGTTCAACAAGTAATGAGGGAAGTTGATGAAGATGTCTCTACGAAAGTGATTAAGAAAGATCAAATGCTTTTGGGGAATAGTGAAAAATCACCCCTCTAAAGTAACATACCTTACTACCATCCTTGCGATCTCAGCAAACAGCTCAGGAACAGAGGCAAACTTGATGCCAGTCACAAATTCAAGATTTTCCCCCTCATCAAGAAACTTCTTAGCTTCTACCTCTCTATCCACCCACTTGTTAAAGAATTTGGTTCTGTCTAGACTGAGCCCGGTGATTTGGGCAATAAGCTCCTCTAATATCTCAGCCTCAATGTTGCTATACTTAACCATGTGATTCCTCCATCCCTGAGCAAATTTAATTGAGAGATCTTGATCGAAACCTTGAATTTTTTCAATGAAGTTCGTGAGACCCCCTTTTTGAAGGTAGTTACAAAGAACTGTATCATCTTTCCAAGCTGGATTATGGGTGGGCTTGGTTTTGCAAGGCGGTCCCCCCATTTTTCCTAGGTCTCTTCCCGCAACGGTAAAAAATTGAAATCTATGCGGATCAGCCTCGGCTCTCTTTTTGAATCCCTCCCAATTGTGTGAATAGATGTAATTATTAAACTTTACTTTGTAATTATTTAACCGCTCCTTAACATCCACCCTATGCCTGTTAATGATGACGCTCCAGGTCGCGCAAATCTTTGATATATTTGCGTGACCTATCATTGAAGATGTTACAGGTATATATATTTACATTTATTTAAATACAATTATTAATAAAAAAATTGTTTTCTTTTATTGGTATTTTGGAATTTTCAAACTGCTTTGATGTTGTGTTTGTGACATGCATTTTTAGAATACTAATTTGCAAGGCCTTCAAAGTTCATATTTGCATATTCTACCACTTTTAGTATCTTCTAGACTTCCAGTTGACCTGCTCTTGTCTTCAACTAGGAACTACATTATTGGCACTTGTATCACCGTTGACATGCACAGGTTTCTCTTTGCTTTAATTTTCCTAGATCAGATGTGCATTTTAATTTCTCTTCATTGCATTGATGTTTATGTTTCTTCTTTCATCCACTCAATCAATATTTCATCTTTTCTTTATTAAAAACATGGGTTGACATCCATCCGAGGAATATCTCACTTATCGAGACTGACATTATCAGGAAACTCACCCATCTATATACTAATCCATTTTTCATGTTTAGTTCGCTGGATTTGAATTTCATCTAGCTTACTGCAAAGGAAGATTTATCATTTTGCTTCCATATACATTGTCACCCATCTAGAATACTAGAGTTAATTTAAACCCTATCGTACTTGGAGTTTTAATAATCATGTTTATAATTATTTTAGTATTTGCAAAATTCTTTGATGTAGTGTTTGTGGCATGCATTTTTGGAATACTATTTTTTAAATATCATAATTAGACGTCAATAACTAAACTTTCAACATTAAAGAAAATGCATTCCATGAGAATAAACATGTAATTAGAGGTAATGTGAATAAACATGTTACAGAGTTTGAAGTTTACAAGTATAGAGATGAAGATTTTTCTGTATTAAGTGGAAGAGAATCATTACATGAAATATTGAATGTACTCAGGTCATGTGAAATTATTTAATCAATTAAATTACATGTAAAATTTATATTCCAAAAAACATCACATCATAAATAACTAAACTTTCTTCATTAAAGAAAATCCATTCAAGACATCTTTTGATACTATCACATAACAAAAAACTGTAATGTAATTCTTCCTAAGGAGTTTATCATATTTAGAAGGTTTACAGAGGTAATGTGAAGAAATATGTTATAGAGTTCGAATTTTACAAGTAGAGAGAAGAATTTTTTTTTTGTATTAAGTGGAAGTAAAAGCAAAGGCATTCCATGAGAATAAACATGTAATTAGAGGTAATCTAAAGAAACATGTTACAAAGTTAAAATTTTACAAGTAGAGAGATGAATATTTTGTTGTATTAAATTACTCAGGTAGTCAATTAAATTACATGTAAGAATTAATATTCCCAAAAAACATCGCATTGTAAATAACTAAACTTTCTTCATTAAAGCAAATCCATTCCAGAAATATTTTGATACCAGCACATAACAAAAAACTATAATGTGATTCTTCCTAGGGATTTTCAGAAGGTTTATAGAGGTAATGTGAAGAAACCTGTTACAAAGTTCAAATTTTACAAGTAGAGAGAAGAAGATTTTTTTGTATTAAGTGGAAGAGAATCAATAATAGCTAAAGAAATATATCATATCTCATCACATTCATACCACATTCTATGTCAAAAATAATTCATCATCATCATCCATGATCGTGCTACATCTCTTTCCAAAAAACATCATCATCCACATCTAAATATATCATCATTACAAGTAGAGAGAAGAAGATTTTGTTTTCTAAATCTATCATAATAATGTCTAATGTTTAAATCCATTATCATCATTCATGAATCATGATCATGTTGTATCTATGTCCAAAAACAATTCATCATCATCCATATCTACTCTAATGTCATTATCCACATCTAAATCTATCACTATTATATTTATAACCATCACATCCATATAAACATAAACACCATCAAAATCATAAATCAAAACATGTGACACATAGCAAATCAAAATCAAAATCATCATATATACAATCTATAGTTTCATGATTCATATAATATCAACATATAAATTCATTGTTAATACAAAAAAAATGAGATTTCATGAAAAGTAAAACCATTGAAACGTATATTCAACTTCAAACATTCTTTCAAATTTAAACAAATATTCAAGTTTCATGATTTGAACTATTTTTCAAGTTTCAAGTTCTATAAAATCCTTTCAATTTTTCAACATTCATTAATAGGTTCCCCACACCCATCTGGCACTTTCCTTTTCAATTTTTGTAATGAATTTTGTGCCACTTTTCCCAATGGTTGACACTCCTCTATTCTCTACTTCAATAATTCTAGAACTAACAAGATCCTCTGCATAGCAATGTCTAGATTCTTTATGATTGATTCATCTTCCTTTAAATCATCTCCATGGGATACCATCAAAGGATCTACAGCTGCCTTCGCCTTGGACAAAATCTCCACGTCCAAGCCATTCTCTTTAATAATCCAATTAAGTGTATTATTTTGTTTGTTAACCAAAACAATAGTTTGCTTAAGTTGTATTGATGCAGATAACTTTTCTTAGTGGTTTCCAAGTGAGCTTGGAACACTTTTGCTTCACTCTTTAAGTTTTCATATTTCAGCTACAACAAAAACATTGAAATCAATTAAACTTATTACTAAAATAAGAAATTAATAAAAAAATATTGTTTCAAATTGATAATACTTACAACAGATCTATCTCTTTCTGCATTTGACAATTGCCACCAAATCTTTGTCCTTTGACCATTTGTTGAAATAGGCCTAGGCTTCAGCATTAATATTTTCTAATTTATCAAAATTTTATCTAATGCATTGTCGTGATAACTATTTTTATATGTGACAGTCCCACCTTGTGCTTGGTTGAGTAAGACATCCATCTTGGCAGGTTGATTTTGGACTGCATCATATAAACTGTACCTTTGGAAATGGTTATCATAATGAATTTTTATCTCTTTGATTAATACTTTAGCCCTTCACTCCCATTCTATGAGCTGACTTATATGAGGCATAATAAACTCTTTGACATGGGCTTCACAATCATAACCAATCAAGCTATCCAAACCAAATGATGTCAACTGGTCATTATTTGTATCTGAAGAGGATGTTGCCGATGGAGAGGTATGGGGGATTTCAATTTCTAGTTGAGGAACGTGTGCTGCCTCTTTTTTCCTCTATGTGTCCCTGATCCTATTTGTGATAAAATAAATTCATATTAAAATTGTATGTGATAAAAATTAAAAAGAGACAAAAAAATTATATGTATCAATGTTAAATAAAGTACATCAAAATGGAAATATACCTGCAAGCCTTGAATCATATCATGTGGTAAAAAAACTATTGGGTCATTGCTATCAATGCCCAAAAAATATTCATCTAAATTTATTTGATTTAAAACTGATTTTCCCGTTGTGCTGGGAACACCACTGAAAGAGAGGTTCAGAAATTCAGAGGGAATGTTCAATGTCCCGCTAGGGGTCGAAGGCGGAAGTCGCATCATGCATTTACCAATGTTCTTTTTACCTAAACCTCTTATGGTCATTTTGAATTTTAATGATGTTGTTAGTGGAGGATGTGGTGGTGGCATTGTTTGAATAGATGATGAAGGACAGCAATACACTGTAAATTCCAAGAACAAAATCATTACTAACTTGTATAAAAAATTGTTAAAAATTACACAAAAGCAACAAGTTATACCTTGTTGAGGGACAACCTATGGTTGTACCAGGTGGTGGTCACGTCGGATTTTGAATTGATTTGTTGGAGTTGTGGGTGATATGGTATGGTGGAGCAGGTGTTGCATTTTTTGTGGTTGAGCATCGACAAATACATGTGACTGGACTAAGTGAGTGGGTGATGCTTGTTGAAAACCATGCTGATAGTCCAAAGTCCCCACAGCATCTGCATGTTAAATGAAAAGGTAAATGGTAAATACTAAATACTAAATGGTAAGTGTAAAAAACCTATATTGAATGTTAAGGACCAAGGGTCTTATGTCTCGATCATTTAACAAATGCAAATTCTTGAGGGTTAGGTGATGAGTGAGCTTCCATTTCAGATTGGGAATCTCCCGACACCTCAGCATGTTGTTGACCTCTTCCTCTTGATGTTGATTTTTTTCATGGAAGGGCCTCCAAAAATTTTCTCTACATATGGTAAAGATGCAAACAGAAGTACATAATGTTAGTAGAGAGAAGAATATTTGTAACAGAAGTGAAAAATCAAGACAATAACCTTACTAACATCGAAATATAAAATATTAACCTGTTGTTCTTCAATAGGAATTGACAATTGCTTCATTGTGTCACTCATGCAAGTGGGAGTTGGTTGACCTTTTAAATTATAACACACCTCGTAATAAAGACCAAGGAGATAGTTAGTGGAATGAGTAATTGGTTTTTCAACAACTCCAACATTTGTAATGTCAACTTTTTTCTTATTAGAAAAAATGTGCACCAATCAAATCTTTTCTTTCCTATCGATGCAAGAATGTATGCAATATCCCAATTTGGAATATCAGTTTGCTAACCTTGTAAAACAATTTTGGCTTGAAAAAAAGAAATCATGGCAACAAAAACCTTGTGTGCAATTCCTTGCATATTTACTCCTCTTCTTGATTTGTTGACATTAGCTAGCAAAAAAGTCATTAGATGTTGAATTAACAACAATTTATATCAAAATAAAAATATTACAAATGAAATCACATTACATGTACCATCAACATGGAAATTGAAACAAGATTTGAGGTAAATCTTATCATCTTCAGTCAGGGTTGCTTTGGTTGTTACAATGGGGGAATCTTTAAAAGGAAGGCCTGTAAATCGATGGATATCAGTTGGATCAACATCAAACCTGAATGTACGACCATCAGGAAAAGTAACAGTGAATTTTGTCTTCTGTATTGAACAAGGAGAGGAGGTAGTTAAGAATGTCATGATCTATCTCAAACTACGGCATGTTAACCAGTCCTATCAATTCCCATGCTTGTACCCAATCCTTGTAATTTTCATTCATTTACAAAAGAACATTAATGTGTGGGAACATCAAGATCTTGTATTGAATCTTGGGTAGGACTAGGGAGGTTTCCTTTTTAGTTTGAGCTTCTATTTGATCTTGAGCTTGAGAAGCCATGATGACGTGAGGTAGAGAATTCAAGACCTAGAGGTTGTATTGTGTTTGGTTGTTTTGTGTTGACGTACTAGAAGTGTAGGAGTTACGAGACCTGTAACACTGGAAGAACAAAGAAAAAAGGTTACGATCTGGGAAGTGTGAACATGAAAATGAGGGTCTAGAGAGATATTTATAAGGGAAATATTAGGGTTTTGGAATTAGGAAGATGGCACATGGTGTTGACAATAACAAGGATTGAGGCATGACATTGTTGTGTGATAAACAAGGATTGTTGTCGCGTGTGACAGTAATTACTTGTTATGCATGATTGACAAGGATTATTTGTCACACGACAAACAACAATTTGTTGACATCATGCGACAATACTTTTTATTTCATGCCAACAAATACTCATGTTGACATGACAGTAAAAAAATTGTTGTTGCATGATGACAAAAACATATTTTTTTGACGTGCATCAACAAGGATCTATTGATGCATGATATCAAAACCTTGTTGTCGCATGTGACAACAAGGTTTTTTGTCATGTGTCAAAAATTCTTGTTGATGCACGTCAACAAAATCTAGTTGTCAGAGCATCAACATTTTTTTTTGTTGCATGACCATAACCCTCATGTCATGTGACTAACAGCCCTCATTGTTATCACACATCAGACATATTGTGATGTCGCATCACCAACCATTGTTGTTTTCATGTGAACAACCAAATTTATTGTCATGCATCAACCATGTCGATCAATAAAACCTTTTTCCTGTTCATTGAATAAAATAGAACCTGTTCAAGACAAAAAACCATGCCTCCCCTTAAAGAAATTGTAGGCAAAAATTTTGTTCTGAAACCCAAGAAAATTAGACTTTGCAGTGAAATTTGTTCTAGGTATATTTTCCAGGGATTTTCCACCTCCAATTTACCAGAGGCTTCTTAAAATAAACCCTATTGTTTATGAGAAAACTCAAAAAATGATTAGATAATTACAAAGAAAAACTTCCCTTTAAGTGTTTTGATTGTGGCTAAGTAGGTCACTTTGCATCAAAGTTTCCTCACAACAGCAAAGAGGAGAAAGATGAACATGAAGAAAAAGAAAAGAGACATATTGTTGGTGAGAAAAAATTTCAGGTGGACAATCTTGTGGATTTATTTCCAACGTTCTAAGAATTTAAGTCCCTCTACTTAACCAGTGCAGCTACCATATATGTATGCACATGAAAAGGTGGATTTCTGTGGTGTCCTTTTGACCGGGAATCCAACAAGGACACTCCACTGACCCTACGGCAAAGCTTGTAGATACCTGCAAGAGAGGAATTTATTTGTAGAAAGGGAAAGGGGGTGAGAAATTAGATAGGAGAACTAATGTTACAGGTAGAAAATCAGATTCTTATATACATCAATTAGAATTTTTATCTCATGCATTAAAATTGGGAGGAAACAACTCTACGCGTAGCAACAAGACCAAATGGAATTTATGATTACAAATTATCAATAAACCACTTAGTCAAAAAAGGCTCAAAACTCCTTCTTGTATTGATTGCTTAAACCAAGTTGTACATAGTATGAGAATGGAGGAAAAATAGAGAGTGGGGGAAAGGAAGAATTTGGCTATCTCCTTTTTTCTCTCAAGGTAGAATGCACTCTTGAGCTTACAAAATTAATGACCAACCATTTGAAATGGGAATGGATTTACAATTTATAGAGTAAACTCAACTCCTAATCTTCCTCATGACCCTCAATATGCCCTATTTCCAACTTTAGACTATTCATATTCGTACAAAATATTTAAGTCCCTTTTATAAAATCAAGGTGACTTAATTTACATTATGTTTCTAAAGTCACTTTTAGGTGACTTAAAGGCATTTCAAAAATTAAAAACCCCAACGAATAATTAGAACATTGGAAAGTGAGAGAAAGTTAGGGATAAGAGGAGAGAGAGGGAGAGAGAGAGAGAGAGAGAGAGAGATCTATTGATCCTCGTTCATGGAAAGCTCCTAATGCAGTGAAACTTTGAATCTTATAACTCCTTGCACAGTATGAAACTCCTTCAAATTAGCTCACGAATGCTCGCTAAGTTAAATGAACTGTTTCCCTGATGACCGCAACTCCCAACCTATGTATGATATACTATTTTTAGTGAGAGGTGATTTTTTCCTCTTCTCGACCATCGTGATGTGATGAAATCCCTCATTCCATCTTGTGCACATTACCCTTACCTCGGTCACTTTTTGGGTTGACCTACTATTTTTAGTAAGCACCCATATAGGGAACTTACTATTTTTAGTAAAGTGGTCATTTTAACTATTTCTGCTTTGTACAATCATTCTCAATTCTTGGTGACCTTGGGTACACATTGCTTTCTCCACAACTGCTTTTGATGATGACTTTCCAAACATAGCAAGTCTATATAGAAAAACTTACTATTTTTAGAAAGTGTGTTTCAAGTGCTTGATTTGCGATGGAACTTTTTTTAGACTTGTCTTGTCATCATGACTATATCCTCCGAATTTCACCTAATTTTTCCCACTAGAATGACAGGAAATAAAATTTAAACTTTTCACCTGGCAGCAGCTTCGAGCACGGAGCTGCCATGGCGGCCATTAATGGAGCTCAAAATTTACAAGTCTAGTTTTTGTCTCCATTTTTTATGAAAACAACTCCATTACGATATGTTTTTCATTTGGAGCTCCTGTGCAATTTTTTAGCTCGTTTACATTGTCAAAATGATGGGAAATCCGATGAATGTGAGTCGGTGCATAAAGTGAGGATTTTGTTAGAACAAACAATTTTGGACAGCATTTGACCTCTGGTTTATTAAATCGTGGTCATCTTGAAAAATGTGGAATTCTACAGAAGACAGTACCTCAAACCTATTTTTATTTTGAGAGATATGAATATTTCTGGATCAAGTGACTTCACGGTTATCTGGCAAAAAACCATCATTTTCTTCTCATTCTTCATTTCTTCAACACTTTTGATCATTCCTTCCCCTAAAACCTATGTATTTTATTGGAATGAGTTTTTATGTGGCCATGACGAAGCTGGTTTGGATCAGCAATGGTGGACTGGGTGTTTGGACAAGCTTGAGCAAAGCCATGGCAAGGTGAGGAGCTGTGGAGGAGAAATGAGAGGAAACAAACGGCTAAGTGCTGGATTTGAATTTCCAAAAAATGCACATGGACGGGTTGGGTGCATTTTTGTGGCCCTAACGTACCTCACCTTAGGGACATGAGGGACATCAAATTACATGGTGAGCAAGAGGACTACACGGGTCCTCGATCCGACAACATGGGATTTTCTTGAAAAAAACACTATAAGCATTGGGGGATGAAATCCGATCTCGTGGATGACCAAAGGACTCCCCATAGGGGCTGAGCACATTTTCCATGTCTATTTTTCCTGACCTCAGGGACATGAGGGACATAAAATTCCATGGTGGTCCTTGAGCTGACACGTGACCTGGATCTGACGACAAGGAATTTAAGCTCCAAAAATGCACTTGGGGGCTGAACTATCAAATCTAAAGGTCCCATGCAGGTCCCATAGGTCATAAAGGGGTTGGGTACATTTTTCTAAGGTGTACGTACCTAACCACAAAGATGTCGGGGACATAAAATCCCACCAGGCTCCTTAATCTAACACGTGTCCTCTCAAAATTTGGCTAAGTCCCAAACATGCTGCAAGAGGGCAACTTGTGATGAGCATAACTTGAGATCCCAATGGAATTTTGTGGAAAAAATTTATATGATCCTTACTAGAAATTTCCTTTAATCCAATGGTGGGGGTCTCATGTCTTAATTCATCCATTTTATCCCTGAAACATTAGAATTGTGATTTAGTACTCCACTTATACCTAAGAAAAAATGCCTACAAACCCTATACGCCAAGGTGTTTTGAAAAATATGATTTCATCATCTTGTAGGGATTTTAATTATATTTCTTAATATGTTTTTTTTTACTCCTAACTCCATCTAGAGCTCCTGTAATTTTCTTCTAAAGCTCAACAGTTTATTTTGGCCTATGCACTTCCTAGGCTTGTGAACCCTATTTTTTATTCAAACTACTCCAAGTATTTCAAAACTTCCCCAAACCTTCCAAAATAATTTCCATGATTTTAAGGTCTTCAATTCACCTTCATGTTGAATTTTTCACTTCCGTTCCGCTCCATGGGGGTTGATCCATTCCTAGGAAGTCCAGTGCTAGCCCTTCCCACAACTGCTTGTAGCTTGCAAATGAACTCCTAAAATCACCCAGGGGGAATGAATGGAATTTCCTAAATAACCTATGAGGATGATATAACATTAATTGGTAGGTCACTTGGACTGACTGGATAGACCCGGGGTGTCTTGGAATGAAGAGACTTGAAAAAATTAACACTGGGGTATAGTTGTCATGCTCAGGAATGGTCAATTTCCCTGTTGCACTTTTGCATGAAAAAACGTATCAAGCATAAAAAAAATTAATAGAGAGGGAAAGAGTAATTTCTTTAAAACAAAAATGAACCTCTACTCCAAGGAGGATTCAAGTTCAAGTGAATCAAGTGACATAAGCAGTTCTAAGAGTGAAAAAGATGAAGCATGTAATCAAACCTTGTTCAAGACCTTTGAAACATCACATGATATCAATGCTAAAGTCAAGAATCATGTTGAGATTGAAGACTCGGATGAAGAAGATGACATGGTAGACCTTGAAGCTGAATTGGAAAGTGCTCTTGAAGAATTGCAGCTAGAAAGAAGTACCAAAAACTGAAATCCAAGTTGAAGGACTATGAGGATAAAATTATTATCTATGAAAAACAACTCAGCATGAAGGAGAGAGAGGAGGAAGATGAGTTCAAGGAACTAAAATCTCAACTGGAGATAATATCATTATTATTCACATCCAAGGAAGAAGAGTGTCTAAGGAAAAAATCAGAAATTGAACTTCTAAATAATGAGATGATTCAAATGTCAAGAAAGGTGGAGCTGTTAAATTTTTTTGACAAAAGCACACATGATCTAACTAATATTCTAAGTATCCGAAGAGATGCAAGAGATAAATCAAGTTTAGGATACCTAGTGGAAAACAAGGAAGCTGGACCATCTAATCAGAAGAATGGAAAGAGTACCTCAAAACAACCTCACATCACCAACAAAAAAATCATCAATGATCACAAGAAATGGAACAAATACTTCAAAAAAAACTCCTTCAAACACTCCTATGCAATCAGGTACTCCCAATATTTTATGGATATTGTTTTTCATGCAACATGTTTGTTCATAAGGCTATAAAATGTAAGAAAAATGCAAAATGATATGGTAGGCATCATGATTCACAAAAAAATGATAAGAAACATGAGTGTAATTTGTTACATTTATCAAAAGACTAGACATATTACAGAGACATGCAATCAGAACCCTATGATAAAATATGGAAAGGTTTATGTAATCAAGTTTGATTCTACAAAAAGGAAGGAACAAACCATGACATCCCAAACAACATTTCATATTCAAGATGAAGGAAGGATATGGTATCGTGATAGTGGCTTCTCTAGTCACATGACAGGTGATAAAAGAAGTTAATCTCCCTAACTATGAATGCCTCAAGAGCTGTTATATTTGAAGATAACAATTCAATTAATATTGTTAGTAAGGGATCATTGAGTTTGGATAATAGAAAATCAGTCACTTAAAATGTGTTATATGAGGAAGTCCTCAAGAAAAATCTCTTAAGTGTTAGCCAGATGTGTAAGCAAGGATACACATTAATTTTCCATGACAATGGATGTGACTTCAAAGAAAGCAAGTTAGGAAAAAAAAATTGGCAAATATAAGAGAACAAAGAATAATATATATGTGTTAAAGGAAGTATACAAAGAAAATTACTTCACCACTCAAGAAGGGTACAGTTGGATTTGGCACAGAAGGCTTGGGCACTTAAATTTTGATAACCTTGTGAAAATCAGCTCAAAAGGTTGTGTTAGAAACATGCAAAAGATAATCAAACTAATTGATAAACTTTGTAAGGCCTACCTACATGAAAAACAAACTAGGATAAGTTTTAAATCAAAAGAACATTCAACATCAAGACCTTTAGAAATGATACACACTGATCTTGTTGGACCCACTAGAGTTGAAAGTATACAAGGAGACAAGTACTTTATGTTTCCCATTGATGACTACAGTAGAATTACATGGGTTGTATGTTTAAAAGAAAAATCAGAATCATTGGACAAATTTAAGAACTTCAAAGCCTTAGTAGAAAATGAAAAATAATATAAGGATAAAATGTTAGAGATCGTATAGAGGTGGTGAGTTTTAGTCTAATGAGTTTGATGCCTCATGTAAAGGAGAAAATTTTCATCAGCTAGAACCCCTAAAAAAAATGGGTTGGTTGAGAGGAAGAATAGAATAATGCAAGATATGGCTAAGAAAATGTTGAATGAGTCTAAAATTTCAGATGGTTATTGGAGAGAAGCAGTATGCACAACTCTATACATATTAAATAGGGCACAATTAAGAGTAAATAATAATAAGACACCATATGATCTTTGGAAAGAAAGGTTGGAAAATGTAAAACATATTAGGGTTTTTAGAAGTAAATGTTACATTAAGAGAGATTAGGATGATCTAGGAAAATTTGATTCTAGGTGTGATGAAGAGATATTTATAGGATATTCAGCAATGAGTGCAATATATAGGTGTTACAATAAGAGGCTCCAAAAGATAGTTGAAAGCACTGATGTCAAAGTTGATGAATCCTACCCTCTAAAGATCAAATCTCAGCCCAAGAGAGATGAAAAATAAGTAGAAGGAAAACTTCCCAACATAAAAACTCAAGAAGTTGGTATAGAGGAAGAAATATTTCATGAAGAAGGTGATGAGGAGCAAGAGAGACCTAATACAAAAACACCTCAAGGAAAGTAAAGAAGGATCATCCTACATATCATATTATCAGAAGAAAACATGCAGGCATACTCACCATAAGAAAGTTGAAAAATATGAAAACTAATGAAAACACAGCTCTCCTATCCATGATAGAACCCAAGAATGTTGAAAAATCTTACAAAGATCAACATTGGGTCAAGGAAATGAATGAAGAGCTTAATCAAATTGAAAAGTGTGAAACTTGGGAGCTAGAACCTAGACCTAAAGACAAAAATGTTATAATCACCAAGTGGGTTTGTATAAGAAAAAAAGAATGAAGATGGAGTCATCAATAGAAACAAGGCAAGGCTGGTTTGTAAAGGATACACTCAAGTGGAAGGATTAGACTTTGAAGAAACTTTTGCACCTGTGGAAAAAATGGAGGGAATTAGAATGTTCTTATCCAATGTTAGCTTCAAAGGATTGGAGGTTTATCAGATGGATGTGAAGTTAGCATTCCTAAATGGCACCCTAGAAGAAGAGGTTTACTTAAAACAACCAGATGGCTTCATACTAAAAGATGAACATGATTATGTGTGCAAACAGAAGAAAGAACTCTATGGCTTGAAGAAAACACCTAAAGCATGGTATGCAAGGCTAGATAAATACCTCATAGAACAAGGATTCAAGAAAGGAGATGTTGATATCAATCTATATTTCAAGAATGAGAATGGGCATTAATTGATAGTGATAGTCTATGTAGATGATATCATCTTTGGCAGAAGCAAAGAGATCATGGAAAAGGAATTTGTAGAAGTTATGAAACAATATTTTGAGATGTCAATGTTGGGAGAATTGACATACTTCCTTGGGCTACAAGTGATCCAATCAGCAAATGGAATTTTCATAACACAAGAAAAGTATATCAAGGACATTCTGAAAAAGTTTCATATAGAAGATTGTAAATAAGTAAGCACTCCCATGATCACAAGATGCAAACTAAGCAAATAATATGATGCTTCCAAATTAGACCAAATGTTTTATAGGTCTTTGATAGGCAACTTTCTCTATATCATAGCCTTTAGGCCTGACATCATGTAGACAGTTGGATTAGTAGGAAGATATCATGCTGATCCAAGAGAAATTCATATGAATGCTATAAAAATAATCTTTAGATACCTCAATGGAAATCTTGATCATGGTCTATGGTACTCGAGGAGTAAATATTTCGGTCTAAAGGCATATACAAATGTTGATTGGGCAGGCAATGTGGATGACGAAAAGAGTATTAGTTGTGGGGTATTTTTTAGGTGAGTTTCTTTTATCTTCAATAAGTAAGAAGTAATCATCAATAACATTATCCACCTCTGAAGCAGAATACATTGTAGCTTCTACATGTTGTACACAAGTATTATGAATGAGGAAAACATTAAAAGACGACAAAGTGGAGTATGAAGGACTTGTTCCCATTTATTGTGACAACACTAGTGCAATCAGTGTATCCAAGAATCATGTAATGCATTCCAAGACCAAATATATCCCAATCAAATACCATTTTTTGAGAGAACAAGTTAATGAGTGCAAATTCAAGCTTGAATATGTGCCTACAAAAGAGCAGCTAGCAGACCTTTTAACAAAGCCATTACCAAGAGCAATATTTGAACATTTGAGATAAAAATTGGGGGTTGTGTCTGTCCCTAAAAGCCATTGAAGACAATCCTACAAGGGGGAGATAATCATAGTGTTTCAACTCTAAGAAATGAAAAAAATATGAATAGACATAGGGGGAGCATGGTCTTTGAGCAGATGTCTTTATCATTCATGGCAAAAGGGGGATAATGACAAGGTGAAGGGGGTGTTTGCCATCAATGACAAAGGGGGAGTTTGTTGAATTTTTTTTCATTGATGTCAAACAAGCTTGAGCATGGGCTTGAGCAGGTATGAGCTTTTGTCCTATGTCTCATCTTGTAGTCATGTAATTCAATCATAATGTCTTGTGTGTTTGTAGTGTATTGTCTCCCTAAGATCAAGGTGTATGGTCTCACTAGAATGAAGTCATCATGGCTTATGGAAATGAATTCTTGCATTGTAATGTCTTGTGTCTATATCAGCTCCTAAATACATGGTTCAATCTGAAATACATGTCTCAAATGCAAGTAATTTAGGTGTGTCAAAGTGAGCTTGTAATGCTTGGTATGAATACAAAATGTTTCCAAAGTATCCATAGAGGTGTGAGGTGTGTTTTTTAGTGTTTTCCAAGTCATGTTCTGGTGTTCAAAGTGGAAAAAAAGCCTCCAAGCCATGGTGTATGATTCCCTATAAGTATGAGATGGTGTTTGAAGCCCGTGAACGATGTAGCGTAAATGCAAAGTGAGTACATGCCTAGTGATCAAAAATAAAATGTGATGGGTCAAGGAGATGTAGAGTGATTCATGACAAACCAACAATGGGAGATGGTGAGGAGTAAAATGTCATGTAGACGGGTCTCTGAAAGTCATGTGTAGTGGTCTCAGGCTGGTTATTTGAGCTTTCAAGATGGTTCTAGACTAGTTTTAGAGTGCTACGGCTCGAACAGTGAGGTTGACGTTCGTTAAAGGTATGGAGAAGGTTGCATGTGTGGCTCAAATGCTCTTCAGGTTTGAAATTCTTATTCAAGCATGTGCAAGATTTTTTGGAGGTCATGGAGGTATGTATCTTTGATAACTTAAGGAGATCTTTCCAAGGAGTCCAACTTTGTGCAATTTGGATCTCTCTGGAGGAAGATATGGCCATTCGAAGTTTTGTAGGTCAGGATGAGTATGACTTAATTATATTTCAAGTCCGCAAGGTGAGGCAAATCAAAGGCAGTCAACATAAGTCATCATACTTCATGCAACTCCACTCTCGAAACCCAACAGACACATGGCTGAGGATGGAGGTAACGCATAGCAAAAATCAAAAGACAGCAAATGGACACACATTGGCTTTTTGGAAAGTTCTTAAGCAGATACGCCTGATGGACATGAGGTTCGCATAGTCAATCAAATGTTATAGATATTTGGGTTTGGGAAAGGTTGAAAATTCAATAGGAAAGGTGGCAAAATCTCAATGGCGAAGGAAGGCACTACGTGTCAGTATTCCGGGTAAGATGAAGGCAGTTAGGATCTAATGGACTTAAACATTTGGAATGAGTCGTGTTTACGAAATTTTTGAGTATGGAGGAAGAGAGATAGAAGATACGTCAACAGAAAGAAGAGACAGACGGACCAAGTAGAGGGAACCACTTGGCGATGATCTGACAACAGAAGGTGGATACATGGTAAGTTTTCGCCATATTTTTGAGAGATGGCCCCAGGAGGATGTGAAGTGCCCAGAATGAGTCAAAATCTATAGCTTTTCGGGCCCATGGAAGTTTAAAGGAAAAGGCAGTCCGCAGGTCAACATGCAATATGTAAGCCAATCATTGACCCACACAACTTATCACAAAGTGATATGTAGAGGAAGTGACATGCAGGCTAAATTCACACACGTTGGCAATCTCTACAGTCAATCAGATAATGACACGTGTACAACAAATGTGATGAAAGGACTGAGAAGGTTGAAACAATTCAGAGTGTTTTTTAATGACAAAAATCATCGTATCTCACAAATGCACCAATGAAAAATTCCAAAAATTTCAGGAAATGTCGGTAAGGAAGTCAAAAAGTGTTGCAAAAGAAATAATGTTGTTTCATCTCGAAACAAAGGAGAAATTCTTGATAGAGTTTTCTTCTTAGTTGGGCAAGTCTATGAGAAACAATTCAGAGCATAATGTTGGTTGAGCTTCCAAGCTTATTTAATCATGTGAAGTTGTAAGGTTTGGTTTGAAGTAAAGGAGCTCATAGATAAGCTCAAAATTCATTCGCATTAAGTAGCTAAAGAAGTTCCACTTATCAACCTGTAAGCACCAACTTTCTTTGAACTTCTGTATGTAGGAAGAATGGTCATGTGAAGAGTCATTAAACATGAAACATCAAGGGTCATGTTCAGGAAACTTGTTTGTTTATTTAAGTTTATTTTTTGAGCATGTAAATGGTGTTATTGAATGTAGAGTTTTGGTTGAAAAGGTGCATAGTTGAGTGTCATAGAGAAAATAAGAAGGGTGTTAGTGTGTTAAAACCATGAAAATTTGAGAAGATGAGAGAAGAAGAAAATGAGCTGAAACAGAGATCACATTAGGCTGAAGTATGTAACCAAGTGAAGAAGGTGGTCAATTTTTTGTTGATGGTTAAAGTCTGAGTTACTTCTCAGAAATTTTGGAGTGGGTGTTTTAGGTTCGGGAGTGGGTTCTTCCTAGCAAGTGGGTGCTTGTTAAATCTATGAAGTGGGTGTTTGGCCTTTTAATCAAGTGGGTGTTTGATGTTTTTATTGGAGTGGGTGTTTAAAAATTGAAGTTAGAGCTTCAGGGCGAGTGGGTGCTCACCACTTGGTGAGATCATTGTAATACTTGTTGAACTGGTGTCCTTGATATTGCTTTGATTTCTCCTTTATGTGGGTTTTCTCCCTTATTGATTTTCCCACCTTAAATCTTATCTCCTCATGTGTACTTGTGTTTTCTTTCTCTTTACTTTTTATTTTTGAATACTCATGCTCTCCATGGTTAACATAATTAAGCTTGCTTGATTGAATCATTAGAAATTGCACAAAATTTTAACAAACATCGATTCACCCCCACTCTTAGTGCCTAGAATTTATAATATTTCCAAGCTTTTAAATCTCATAGATGGAAAATGTATGTCATTTTTAACACATAGATACATCCCTAATACTTTTTCAATAACTCATGTTAGCTAGAAGAAAAAAGGGTACGTTGGAAAGAAGACAAAAGGAATGAAAACTATTACAAACCAATGTTGGCAGATGTCAAAGGAATCTTATTAGTTTCATCATGAGGGACATGATTTGAAGAATGTCTTATATTGTCTATTAAGTGTTATAATTTCCATGACAATGTTATGAGGAGATAGTTCTTTCATCTGACACACTTACAGAGGTAATAATTACACTATGACATTTTTTAGATGATGTCATCTTTACTCTTGTATGAGTTGAGTGGTCAATAAGATGAATTGGTGAATGTGTAAGGAAGGTGAAATAAAAGATCATGTAATTCTTGTATATTTGTATTCGTTTGTGTGTATGTAAATTATTTTTTGGAGGAATGAAAAGTGATAGGTTCATACTTGTGAATTTGATGCAAAAATGAGTATGTAAAAGGAGATGTCTTGAAGGCAGTATGAGGTGAGTCATGAGCTAATAAGTATCATGAAATGAGAGAGGATAAATATGAGCCTATTCATATGTGAATGAGGTAAAAAGAGGTGTGTGCAAGAGAGGACTTGAAGACTATGGTTGCAGTAGTGTGAAGTGATGAGAAGATAAGTGAGTCAAGTTGATTGAAGAAGGGAGATAAAGAGAGAATACGAGCTAAAGAGGAGATCACAATTTTTTTATTCAAGCAACTGGATGAAGGTGATTAACACTTTGTAAAACTCTAAGTTGTTGCTTAGCAAAATATGGATTTGGAGCTTCCTTGTAGGTTGGAGTTTGCAGAAGGCTGAGTATGTACTTGATTGAATTCTTGAGAGTTGTTTCTTCTATGCAAGTAGGAGCTTGCATAAATTTTGGAGTTGTAGCTTCAAGTTGAGTGGATACTCAATAAATTAAATCATTGTAAATTTTTTATAGGACAACTGTCCACACTAATGCATTGATTTCAGTGGGTTTTTTTCCCTTTAAGGGTTTCCCACATTAAACATTGTATCCATGTGTACTTGCAAGCTATTTGGTTTTGTTTGAATTTCCTCATTCTCTCATGACAAAAATTTATTAAGATTTAATGGTTTGCTAAGTTTTTGAAGTATTATTAATATTTTTAGAAGCACCGATTCCCCCCTTCCCTCTTGGTTCTTATGTTTTCCAACATCTCAAACCATGTATCATATGTTATGAAGATTAATTTAGCGTGATAGACTCACTTTCATAGATTAAACAACTTTGACCTCTTTTCTCCTTCTTATAGCATTCAAGATTGAAACTCAAAAACAAGATTACTTAAATTAATATTTAATTCATGACAACTTACATGCTTGGGGTTATACCAAATGCTTCAACCTTACACATGCTTCTTATGACACTATCAATTCATAAGACAATTTAACTAATAGCAAGACAACCTTATTACTTGGATATTCATGCCATACTCTTACCTTATATCAAAACACCATTATAATGCATCTACACATCATTCTTCAACCTCTGACTCAGAATTTTAGTTCCTTCAAAACTTTGAATCAACATGATATGATTTCAAGCTTCAAATCATAGACAACTTGTAGACTACAGAAACATACTATGACGCAAATCAAAATAGCGCATGGTCAACGAGGGAAAGACTCATTCTTACAATACATTTTTTCACAGACATCAACTTCCATTGATAAGGTGGGAGAGCTTCATAAGTAAATGCACATAATGTTATAGATAAATGGTCATCATAATAATAGAGCATACTTATTAACATAGACTTGTTTGATACATAGCAAGACCAGACTGGAGATTCAACTATCAATACTCCACTTTTATGGAAACATAGATTCAGATACCTGACTTCATGAAAACTTGACCATTTTTTCCAAAAGTACCAACATAGAAACATAACCTTCTATAACTTAGATATATAATAATCAAACATACCATTCCTATAAGATACCTTCATGATAAGGAACATACTAGGCTAAGTTGAATTTAAGAATGGATCTTCACATAAGCACAGACCACAAAAGGAAAACTCTTTGACTTTCATTAGAATCTTCATAAGATAATGAAAATTCATGCTTTATTTAAGTTATATCAACATCAAGACCGCATCTTCACACCATTCTAATATTGATGAATTTCTTGAATGCACACACATGGATTCAAAAATCTTGGATTTTCACACATTAGGTGCAATCTCAGACTAAAAAGACAAAGCATACCGTACTTCCATGTTTCTAATTATCATGTACCTTGAGCCACATCTTTAACTCAAACCTTGATTCATCATGAGGTTCTAAAACTCTTTCATGTTGGATATGAACTGACAAGCTCTTGGAAAAAATAACCATATGTTAGAATTTGATGATACAAGTTTTTTCATTCAGGACAACCTTTTTGATGCTTCACAAACTCCCTCAAGCTTATCAAAAAACCTTATACCTAATATTATCTTATTACTTCCTTAATGAATCAGCACAAACCAAGACGTGGCATAACCTTCATGGTTGGACTTGACTCTGTTTGATATCTTGAACATTTATACACCTTCTAGAGGATAAAAATTTCCACATTAGTTCTGCCTTAAGCGTAAAAAAATTTATACCTATATAGATCTTTGGCATACTCCTTCCAATTTTCAATTGTCCTATGATTGTTTAGCTTGAATGAAAAGGAATATTCATTTCAAAATACATACCTTACTTGATGAGATGATTAACCTTGATGTTCTCTTGATAAAATCAAACCCTTATTGGCCTCAAACCTTCCCCAAATCATTATATTCACAGAATTAATTACACTAATGTACACTTCATGGATTGGTATCAATGCTATAAGGTTCTCTAAGATCATTTCATAGAGTTTCTTCATGATTATATCATCATGATACCCCTTTCTTGTATAGATCTAAACAAATATTCTTTATCAACACCATCTTCTAGATCAGCTACTAGATCTTCAATAGCTTCTTCATCTTCAACTTTACGATTTTCTTTTGATTCTCCATATCTTATGAAAGTGGTTGATATATTATGACACACATCAAAATCATACTTTACATTGAGAGATTAAATCATATCATAGATAACTCAAGCTCAACTCCTAGGGAATAATCATCACCTACACCTTCATCTTAAGAGAAACCTATTTCAAAATCAACATAAGGATGTCATCTGACACCTTCATCAATCTTCTCATCAAATGGATTGGAAATTAGAGTGCACACACTAATAACATCTTGAAAAATATCATACACTAAGGGCTTAAATAATTCCCTCATCCTAATAAGAGGATTGACTTCAATTTGAGCGTAATTATCTTCCATACATGTGCTTCAAGAGGATCTCCTTCAATTTGTCAAAAAGGACCATATCTGATACAAATTTTTGGAAGTGCAATGGACTGAGAGGGAGGGTTTGAATCAGTCCCACAAAAATTTCATTTCATTTTCCATAACATACATACATCATTCAAACCATTCATCTAATCATCCATGAACCATATGAGCTTATTAGGTGTGTATTAAACATTCAAAAGTGTAAGAATCAAAAGATATAACACATGACACAAGATGTAATTTTGAAACCCTCAAAGGAAAGAAACCCCATTGAAACCATTTCTTATATTACATAAATCAAGGACTTTCAATATTTGTTTAGTGATGCACGAACCCCACAAGCAACACCAACACCTAAAACTTTGTTAATACTACTCACAACAAATGAATCCTATGAATATTACACATAATAAGATATTTTATAAATGAGTGATCATATATAATAGGCTTCTCACACAACTAATTTTGATCCAAAATTGGCTCCAAACACACCAAACCCTTATCCAAACAATCTCTCTCCAAATGTGTTCAATATCTCATCTTCATGGAATGGATGTATCAATTTCCCTTGCACTTCTGATCTTAAAACTTATTCAAGTATTCATTTATCTTCTTATCTCTTGTCTTAACCCCTTAACACTCTCATTAAATACCCTCTTGGTCACTTATAGCCCCATTAGCTCAACTAGTCACAAATGACTCCTTTCACTAGCTTTTATACTCAACACTAGCTTATAACACCCCTAGGTCAGCCATGAAAAAGTAGCTCATTCATACCAACTCAAAAAATAATAATAACATCATATAAATCAACACAAATTACCTAATTAATTCAAAAGTGGTCAAGACATCTCCATATAGCACAATGTTTCTCAAATAAGCCCAAAACAAGAATTACAAGCACTATAAAATGATCCAACAACTCCAAGGTCTTATAATAACTTTTTTATGGATTCATAGTCTATATAAAATTCATGAACAAGTCCTTATTATCACCAACCATGAAACAATCCAAATAGAAAGCAAGATCAACTAGGTTTTCAATGCCCAGAAATTAAGTCCCAGAAAATGAATGATTTCACATAGCTAAACCCATCATCATGACTCAAGTCATATATTAATGTAAATATATCTTAATCATATTTTTGTATAAACTCACATTTTCATCCAAATCATAGTGGTAGACCTCCAAATAGCTCAATCTCTACAACTACTCCAAACTGGCTTCAATACCCCAAAATTAGTTCTCATATCAAATAAATTGTCAAGAAACAATAAATATATCTGAATCTACTTTCCAAAACAACTCACTTCATCTTCCATCTCATAGTGGAAGGCCTTCAACCAATCCAATTTCTAAAATTGTTCATTCATGCTTCTAGGGCTCACGAACTAGTCTTGAGAGAAACTTGCTCCAACACCTCCAAAGTAATTTCCAAGTTCATAAAAAGCATATAACACTTCATGAGATACATTCAAATCATCTTCAAATACTAACTTTCATATTTCATGTGGAGAAATATAACCCAACACACTTGTTCCTTCACACCTTCTTAAGGAGCCAACTAGGGCTTGCTAGGCCATTAGGGTTTCAACTAAAAAAACACTTCACCATATCAAAAAAATAAATTTATCACATAATAGCATGTTTCTAAAAAATTTCCATGATTGAAAACAAGCACAACAATATACAAAATGATCAAACTAGCTCCAAAGCACAACACTAACATTTTAGCTGTGAAGGCCAAAATCGGTAGGCTGACTTTGAGTACCTATATATTTCATCTTCTCCAAGAAACCTATCTAAAAATTTTCATGGAAGTGTCTCACATCTCCCAAGGATTCTATAACAATTTACTTTTCATCCTAGAACTTCCATCTTAGCTCTGAAACTACAAAAACCCACAAAACTAAGGTTTTTCTCTCTCTTCCTAAAACAGTTGGAACACAAAATCACCAAAAAAATTATCCTAAAGGAATCATATACAATAAAAAATCATCACATATTATTTCCAATATATTATGGAGACCATAGCATGCATATTTCCCAAGTTTCTTTACTATGTGGGTTTAGTGAGGGTTATAGAGCACATGTCTTCTTAATGATTGTTCATAAAAAAATGACGATCAAACCACTTAAATATTTTTCAAAAACACTCTTAGATAAATGTAAAAAAATCCCCCAAAACCTATAGGTCCCATGAAAATTTTGTGTGAGTGGGTGAGCATATGAAGTTCACAATTCGAGTTTGTTTTTCCTTCTTCTCAACTCGATTTTACTAAAAAATTCATAACTTGAGAAAATATCATCAACCTAACCTGAAAATTGACCTAAAACACCATTAATGCCTCCTCTAATTGACCCAAGTCTTATCCATTCTCAAATATTCATGTAACTCTCCATTCATAGCAAATTACTTATGCTTACTAGCTTGTTTTCACCTTCTTGCATCCCAAGGACCATGAAACATTGTCAGACCTCTGAGAAATGACCTAAAACTCATCATACAGATCTGATAAAACATAAAAATTCTCATACCATTCTTTAAAATTACTACCTTGATCCAAAACGTAAACCACCATACTAAACCACATTCTCTAGGACTAGGAATGGGCCTAGAGTGACCTAACTTAACCATGTCAACCTATGAACTCGCCATGAAGACCATGTGCAGAAACTTGGAAACCTTTGACACATCTCTAGGAAAATGTATGACCTTATGAAAACCTTTGGAACTCATCATATGAGCACACATTATTACAACACACCTAAAAATTATAGAAACTTCACCAAAACTAGGTACTACTAATCAACATTCGTGTTAGACACTGACTAACACCTCATAGAGACTCTCATGACATCTACACATCATTTTCCATCAATGGATTTGACATCAATGACATCACATTGACACAATGGCCAAAAATAATCTTCTCTTCTCATATTTTCATGCCTCTTCTATGCTCTGCTCTAGATCCCTTATAACACTCTCACACACTCAAACCTCCATCTTATTCACAAGCTCAAATAAGCAAATACATCTTACTTTTATACATGACTCATGCCACAATACCATATAGGTCAGAAAAGGACCATATGACCATGAAATTTTGGCAATAAACAACATGAATACACACTCTCCACATTCATATAACTTACATAAGGGGACCTTATATGTCGACATAAACCGTACAAACACAAAATTGGTAATGCTTCTCAATTAGGCCTAGAAACAAGGTATTCACTCCAATGGCAACTTCTTGTACTTCAAGGGCACATAACAACTCCATCAGCTCCAAAATTTTCAAAAACATCCTCTCACAACCATAAACAAGCACAAGAAGCTATGTAACCTCCATCTTCAACATGCACCACTCCATTTGGCAAGCTCCATCAATTAGGTCTAAGAACCTAATAAACTAGTCCTCAAAAGTGAACAACTTTGCACACCAAAACTATTCTCCAAGGAAAATGTGTCATATCAACATAAATTTCATGACCTCAGCTAGCTCATACAACTCATATCAATCATGAGTTCAAGGATTAAGGCTCCAAAATGATTGCATATCTGAAACTCATTAAACTTAATTATAGGACTCAAGACCCAATCTTCCACTCATCAATATCTAACACATATGGGTAAATTTCCAAGAACTTTCATCACTTGGAACACTTCAATAGAAACTCCACCAACATGTTCATTCACTAACATTCATATCTCAAGTGAATAAATTCACACTTGCATACATGTTCCAACCATATTCTTGGAAAGCCCAATTGGGAAGTTTAGGCCATTAGGGATTCAACATGATTACACCTCATATGATCAACCCATGAGCTCAAACACATCATATGAAACCTCTAAAAACTATACATGCTCATAATACACTACTACAACATGGAAAACATCACAAACCCTCTCATACCTCCATCACTGGTTTTGACGTCATTAGACCATTAGCAGTAGACACATTTCGGAGACATGTTTCACTAATTTATTGCACATAAAATATCCCAATATTTTCATGATCATATAGCACACATCCCAAGATTTATCCACAACTGAACTTTCACCAAGACACCTACAAAAAATGCATGTACTTGTAAATCTTCATAACACAGAGGTTTTTTTGTAGCTTCTCATCACACTTGGAGAAGACCACCACTACCAAAATTATATTTGATGAATTCTCTAAATTTTTTAATCTTCATATTATCCTTCCCATTTCATTTTGACTCTAAACCCTATATGTTTTTTCCATCGCTCCCAAACTAGGGTTTTATGAGGGTTTAAACACACTTGGTTTCTCAACAATGGTTCATAAAAGTATTATAACCAAATGAATCCATTCCACTTGGAAAATTTTCTTTTTTCCATGCCCTATCATCCAAAAAATTCTTGGATTCCCATGCATAGTACACACGTGTGCGTGAGCATTCAAAGTTTACCATCAAGCTAGAAAACAATGTTTTGAGAGCTTCGTAGAGCCAAAAACAAGTTTTTATGATTTTCCATTGAATTCCTAACCTCAAAATTTTTGCACACCTCTGTAATGACCTCCTCCATGATTTACAATGCTCATTCATGATTTCTTACCTATGAAATTCATCTTGCTACCCGGTTTTCCCATTTCTTCTTACCTTGTCTTATTACACTTTCCTCCAAAGGACCTTGAACATGTAATAAGCAATTAAAACATGACCTTTTACACCTTCCATGCATGTTATTCAATGCCAAAACACTCCTCATATGCTTACATTATCCTATTATGCCTCATACCTCCAGCTACCATACCATCTTCTTGCACTAGGTCTAGGACTAGGCCTTGAATGGCTTTTACCAACTCGTGTCTCATGTAGACTAACATGTTCTCCATCCTGAAATCTTAGTATCACATTTACCACCTCACTTTTCATATGATAGACCATATATTACCTTCATATAACCTCTAGATAACACACACAAGTCCACACAAGCTAAACAATGCATCAAGAACATGCATACACACCCAAACACCATGTCACTTCACCAATGCAACACTTTGTGACACCAAAACAAGGCACTTCCAATAAACCTTCATATTTCTTGATGATTGAAACCTCATGCTGACTCATATGCCACCTAGACACCCTTTGACAACAATGCTACTTGAATTCAATGATAACAACAATTAACACATGTCCAACAAAAACACCACTCACCCTCATCATTCCAACACTATAATCCTTGTGCACTTGAGCCATTACTTGCGTTTTTGCTTCTTTTCTCACATATTTTAGTATTTTGGGTTTTATAGAGGCAAAGGAGGATCCCAAAGGATTGGTGCAACTCACAACATCATTATTTTGGTGATATTTTAGTGCATGCTCCAATTGCATCCATGACTAGCCTGCAACTTTCATGTGATTTTTGGTGAATCACAACGATGACTGGTTTGTGAATGAGTCAAGTATACCATTCATTTGTATGTAATGATGTGTCTTTTTTCTACAATAAAATGTATTTTGTCTCCTTAAATGGTTAGGGATCTGATCAAGGAAGGTACCCTAACCACCAACAATAACTATCATTTTGAGAAGTGTGTTTGTGTGCAAGTTATAAATTAATATCGTGAAGTTTACCCACTATATTCATTGAAATAACCCATGATTATCATTCACTTTAAAATGGAAACATAATACCATTTATTTAATAGCATTGATTTAGAGATTTTTATATCAAGTAACACAGTTTACAGGTGATCCAAATATAGGCAGGCATTGTGTTGTTGATATGAACTAAATGATGAGGTAGTGGTCCTCTCACATATGTGAGAAATTTTAAGTGAAGTTGGGTTTTCTTAATTATTTCATCCATGTTTCACTCCACCAATAATAGTATCCTACCTACCTCTTAGTTTTACTGTAGAAGGAACCATTGGGTTGTTTACGTAAAAGAGGATTTCATAGATTGATGAGATGTATTCTCTAATGGGACCTTATTATGGTGTAACCTCCATTAATTTTTGTACATTATATATTATATATTATGTTATTAGATTAATACAATGTGATTATTAATGTTATTTCTTCTTTTGAATCATATATGTGGATGGTGTGTTTCCATTATAGGGGTTATGTGTGCCTTCCTCATGCCACTCTCTAAAGTTTATTTATTACTTTCTGTCAAAGTGAATTCTCACATTGCATGGCCCATTCTATAGATTCTTGTAATGGAGTTAATGAATAAAAATTTAGAACAAGTCCACTTTTAATATTAAAATGTTTTCCACAACTTGTTATGTAGTCGTAATTGATGATATTATTGTAGTGATATTGCCAGTAGACCCATGATGAATATTTTCATGGTTCAAATTACTAGACCTTACAAAACAAATTGTGTCTGTACACACACACACATATATGTATTTGTATGTATATATGTACATACATACATGAATACATACATACATACATACATGCATGCATGCATGCATACATACACACACACACACATACATGCATACATGCATGCATGCATGCATGCATGCATATAAATGTGTGTGTTTGTTCCTATATATTTATGTATGTGTGTAAGTATGTATGTGTGTACACACACACACTGAATAAGAAACATATAATATACTTGACAAAATTGTGTGTGTGTGTGTGTGTGTGTGTGTGTGTGTGTGTGTCTTTGTGTAATTTTACAAGAAAAACTTGCGAGAAATGAGAATAGTGATTATAAAAAAAATCATAAGAAATATGTCATAAAAAATATAAAATATTTCTATTATGACATTAAATCATGACTCTATATAAAACTAAGGAGCTTTCTTGGAGTATCATTTAATCATGATCCATTGCACAAGATATAATTAGTTTTATTCTTGTACTTTTCTTTGGTATTATGGCCTTCCATTCATATAGATAGTATTTTATCATCCAAAAACCTAATTAATTCATGTGGTTGATTACATTTTTAGTTACATATTACGAAAAAAACACCATATGTTCAAGTACAACCAACCCTCAACTTTTATTATAGTTGCAATTATTGTGCACCCCATTATTCATAACTTTTATGTACAAATATTTGTGGCCTTCTTAGCTTACTCATTTTAATTTTCATCATTTTTCCCCTTCCCCTTTCTGTAAGTATGTTTTGAATAGAATACAACAAACTATAATTTTTTGTTTTCACATATATTTGGAAGTGCATTTGATTAATAATAAATATATTTTAAATGTAAATACCTTATGTTTTTTAATTAACGGTGAAAAGTGGTTAAGGGGAGCCTACCCCAATACATATGGAGATAAAGATATTGCACTAAAGAAACAAGTAGATCCAGCCTCTTCCAGCGGCACAACAAGGAAATGAATAACAACAAAACAAAAAAAACTTAACATAGAGATCCCTTCCAATGGGATCTTAAATTCCTTTTAAAGGCGTCATTTACAATTTTCCCTTTCTTCTTTTGACTCACTATAGTCCAGCCCTTTTCGATATTCTGATCTTCATTTTCATTTCTATGAACTGGTAAATACCTTATGTTATGTTCTTATAAAGGAATAATTTTAATGGTAAATATTGTGGATGATTTTTTCAAAAATGGAAGCGATATTAACTTTTAATTTAATTCAGATGTGACTATTTTTATAAATTAATAATTGATTGTATATGTGACAGGAGACATATAACCCAAATGTTTAACATCAACTTTATTATGTTGAAAGGAATTCTACAATGGAATCAAGGGTTGTGATATAATGGTGTGATTGTGTAAAATTTTACTAACTACATTGAAATTCATGTTTATTTGACCATTACTATAAAAACAAAACTTTGAAAATTCAATCAAAAAGTACTAATATATCAGCCATATGGTAGATTTTTAAGGGATCTGATTCAAGGAAATATGTTTATCACCAAAAACTAAGGATAATCAAGAGTGTAATAACATTATAATCAATATGATATACATAAAATCTAACATAAAATCATAGATATTCATATCTATCAACATTTTTCAAATAGATATAATTAAGATATTTATACTAATTTTGTGTCACAATTTTATTCACATGTTTCAAAAATATCACTTTTGTTTTGAATTAGGAGAATTCGATCTCACTAAATATTTAACATATTCTACACCTTAGTGTGGAATTTAGTGGGTCTGCCCTACTTGTACATCATTTTGGATTATTTTCAATAGAATAATTAAATAAAACATTTTTTCATCAAGGACCAAAACTTTTTGTCAAAAATCATTAAAAAGGGAAAATGTGAAATAAAATTAACACTAGAACATGTCAAAATATACTAGTGTGCAATATGTCTAGATTCTTAGTAATGCCAAAGTGTTATGGTATATTAGCATAGTGTGCCCCTCAAATTATTTTTTTAGTGTAGTGTGCCACCATCAACATAAAGATGTTCAGGCTTGTATAAAATATTGTAGCATATGTAGAACTCCTAAACTTCTTCTCCCTTGAGTAATGGTGGTATAGGAATTGTGAATTCCCTATTAATAAAATCAAGAAAATCCAATCTAAAATTATGTGGTCATCCATTTCTATCAAATTGACGAATACATGTATCAGAAATTAAATAAGTATTTTTTTGCCCTTTTTAACTTTTCCTTATTATGTTTTATCACAAGATGGTACCTCTAGAGATACCTCATCCAAATCATGTATCAAGCATTACTTATCTTATTTTATTTGTGCAAGAACTAAAATGGACTCTTATTAGAATAAATAATTGTCTCCTTACCCAATATTTAGAGGCGTCATTTATTAACTTCTTGTATAATATCATAAAGGTTTTTACTAGGTGGAGTACTTTTGCACCATGTTGTTGAATGTGTCTGAGTGTTATATGACTAGATATCTATGGGGTATATATATATTTCATCAAGATCATTTTCAAAATCATTATTATGAATTTATTGAAATTTGTGATATCATGCATTAAGATATTATGGTCACACAAATGTGTTGGTTGAGAACCCAAAAAATCATTTTTAACATGAGTTAATCACAGTTGGCATTATGTGTGTTACCTGGCTAAAAGGATATTAAATTTGTAAGAAACAAAGGGTAAACATGGGATACAAATTTGCAAGTCCAAGAAAGGTCTTCAATTCGATGAGATTGTGCATAACATGCCAATCTTCGATTACTTTTATCTTATCTATATCTACTTGTATTTATGTGCAATCAATTATGTATCTACTATATTAAATCTACATTATGACAAATTTACAATTTTTTACGATGAATTACAACTTATATTTTTGTAATGTGTATAAGATGCACAAAATGTGATCCATGCGGTTCACGTAAGAGTTTTCAAATATGAGGATATTATTTAAGAAAATTTTAAAGAAGGATTTTATGAAGGCATGAGTAGATTGGCCATAAAACACATGAATATTTTGGAAGATTATTCATTCTAAGAGGCATAACCAACCAATCATACAATCATTCATATGAATTTAAATCAATATAGTAAATGTCTTTAGGATGGGCTTGAACTTGTTGATTACATAATTTTAGGTTTATCATGAAGACGTAGTGTATGCCTTTGGGTTTGATGGATATTTCATAAATATATGGAATTAGAAATTGTTTCTTCACTGTGATATTATTAAGCATGTGATAGTCTACATTGATTCATTGTGTGTCTCATCCTTATTGGGAAAAAGAACATTGGACTCCCAGAATGGGAAGAGTTAGGTGTAATCTTACCCTGATTTAATAACTATTATATTTGGCATAAGACTTCATAATTATCCCAAAGTGATATTTTATACTTGGATTTGTTTAGAAGATAGGATCTAAGAACCAAATCTATATATTGTTTTATCGTGTACTATATTGAAAAACATTTCGTTTCTATGAAGACTTTATTATGTTACTTTATTAGCTTTTCAAGGTTGTATAAATGCAATAAAAAAATTTCAATGCACATTACCATTGCATTTTTCTCTATAACATAGGTATCTTTTAGTACTTAATGAGAAACATGAATCCCTACATGTGTGAGAAGAGTGAATGGATTTTTTTGGCAGTGAAAAAGTAATATTGGTCATCAATGATTGCTCAAATAGGTTGCAATACCCATATATGTATCGATCATTCCATATATATAATTTATCATGGTTTGTATGATAATGTTCATACAAGTATGGTCTTCCTATACATATGTCACAGCCCTCAAGAGTTTTGATGTCACAAATGACACTATCATTCATTGGTTTGACATTATATTGAAATATAAATTATCATTAGACCTTTATATTTTCTCCCATGAATCCATCCAAGAGACTATGGGTGATGATGAGACTATTTACATTGTTCTTACAGAGACTATTTAGACATGCCACTAGATAAAAAGATTGTTTATTGTGTCCTTAATGATCTTTGAGATGTATGAGACTATATTATATTACTTTTGTGATTCATCCATCTTAATTAAAAGTACCATGCTTAGGAGTATGTCAATATATAACTAAATTCAATTCCTTATTTCTCACATTACACTTATATGTTACAAGCATAAAATGGTGGAGTTGTTCCATATACCAATTATCCATACCATGGATCTTGGGAGAATATGCACAGTATAATATTTTTCTCAATATACTTATAAGGATTATAAAGAGTGTGCAAATGTTCTTAATGAAATAAACCAAACATATAACTAAGTACTAAAAGGATCAATTTCATGAAATATTACTTCTATTCATTAATGGATAATATAGAATAATTGAATATATTTATAATATCATAGTAATGTTTAGAGATCAAGGTCTTGTGATTTGTAGGGAATGCTTCTTGGAAAATTTTCCTAGAGATTGGAAAGAAATATAGAGTGTTGTGGGAATTACAAGACATAAAACCATGCAAGTATTCTTGCTATCTAGTTCATTTCTCAAGTGGTTCGTGATTAAATAAAATGTGAATATTTTTATGTTAATATAAAAATTACAACAGTGAATAAGAGATAAACTAAATAAGGAAAGTGATCCAAACAAGCAAGTAAATAAAAATGTGAAACCATAATTAACAAGTAGGGTTAGAAAGAGCTTAGTTGATTCAAAAAACTTGTTGGACTCTGTCGCAAAGATGGATGGAGAAATTGGAGGAGGAAAATACTATGCCGAAGTCAAAAAAAGTGTAGGTTTGAGCAATCTAAGGTGATTGGGGCACCTGATAGAGGATCAGAGTGCTTGTGTGTGCCCTAGTCTAAGTTCTGGGTGCCCTTGGTATGCAAAAATAACCCAAAATCATCCTCCGAAGTGTCGCTAGATGTTTTCTTATGTTCTCTCTTTATCACACAAAATTCGATGAATGGCATCAGATGTCATTGTAATAAGGAATAACTTACAAAAAAACCCCAAGACCAGTATTAAATCCCTAAAAATCAAAGATGCATATGAAAGGGTCGGACTATCCTTAACGGCCACAATGGTGGACTTACTAATTGAGTGTTGTACTACATCTCAAACCCAATGTAGTTATATATGTGTGTGTAATCATTCCTTAGGTGCTCTTGTGTCATTCATACTTTGTGAAAGTAGCGGTAAATAACTATGTGTAGAAAAATGTAATAAAATGGTGGATGGAATAGAATAAACTTCCCTTCTATGATGTGTCATGTAGATGAACCACCCTTATCCCTTATGATGGAGCTAGATGGATGCAACTGAGCTCTAGATTCCTTAGATGGAATGCAACCTTAGATGATGATAGTAGTGACTAGTTCTTGGTCCCTCATTATGGTCTCATAAATTTATATTTATATGGTTCTCTTAATCTAATTTTGTAATTAACCTTGAAGAGGCTGACCACCAAAAATATAGAATGATGATCAAATGGCTATAAATTTCCCACAAGATGGAGATAAAGTAGAAAAAAGGATCAAGGCGCCCCGATTGGGACCAAGGCACGTTTGGGTACCCTAGTACTGGCCTGGGAAGACTAGGCATGTATGTGCGGGAGGTCAGTAGTGATGGTAGAAAGTAAAGTAAAATGGCCAATAGATGGGGGTTATATAGTAATTTCTTCACTCAAAAACCATATGAATAGTAGTATGAAACCAAGATTAAATAATACCAAGAATAAAGAAAAAAACATGTGTAGTTGTCGATGTGTGCAGTGTACCTTCATGTTAGTATGGTGTGTGCTGCCACAGAAAATGATGTAGCCTAGAATTTACCAATAAAAGCCCAAGCATGCTGGCACATCCCTCAACCTAGATTGAGTGCTCATGCGAAGCACGCAAAGGTACTAGGCCCCTCTTTAGGGCTGTTTTTGGATGATGTTAGCATGATGAAGACTTAATGCATTCATATCCATACTTAATACATCATTCTACAATGCATGTTCAAATCTATATCTACAGATTAACATATTTAAATGATAACCATAATGAAATCAAACATGCAAGATCCAATTATACTCAGAATTAACACTTTGATTCAGAAAATACACTCCATTATATTAAAAATGATAAATAAACATAATCTCATTACAATATATAGTACCATAGTTTATGCATGCATCAGATTTGGCAGCATAACCTCACAATACTTCAGTTCTCACACACCTCTCTTATACTACACATTTCATTACATATTTATAAGAGGGGGGATTTTCCCTTCACCGCTCATCTACTCCCAAAATAGGTCGCATGCTAAGAATATCCATGTGCCTTTATAATTACAGCCACACATGCAAGTGTGCTAATAATAGATCTCTCCTAGTTAACTGTTAGTAGCAATTCTATCTTTATCCCGCATTCATGCAAAGCACTCCATAGCCTCTCTTCCAAAAAAAGCATATGTGTGTCACACAAATCTTTTTCTAGTTTATGTACTCTGCACGCTATCTCCAAAAATAGCCCATACATGTGAAAATGGCTAAGTCCCAAATATGCACTTATATTCTACATGTGTGTTCTTCCCTATCCTTTCACGCCTTTGACTACGCCTTGTTCTCTCGCATGAACCTCTTGTGTGCCTTATGCTAAGTATACCACTTTTTCTTCTCAACAATGGTGTTGTTGACGTCATTGTTATTGTTGTTATTAATGTTGATGGCTTTCTTCTCATACGGTTGGACTTGCATAGAGAAGATGATCAAGTAGTCAAATACGCATGTATATATGTCAAAAATGCACGTAAAGATGTATGTATATAATATAAATTATGTAATGGAAATGAAAATGTAAAAGGAACATGTGCATCTAATCCATGATGAGAGAAAGGGTGTACAGAGGATATCCTCTACTGTGATTTTTTTGGGCGATCTCACCCAACCCTAACTAAAGAAGTGCAGGGAGAAAGCTACGTTATTATCCAACATGTAACTGTTTCCCTAAAGTTGTGTGAAGATATCTCTATATTTCCTTGTTTTTAGGTGATCTGACGCCACTGGCTGAAGTAGTGTAGAGAGGAAATCCATTATATCCTCTAACATGTAACTTCTCCCCAGAATGCTAAGGATAACTATGTCCTGTAAAAGCTGATTTATATGGGGTTTGTAGTCTTGTCTGAACCCACTCGTTGTATAACCCATAATGCCAAGGGCGGAAACTAAACTGAACTGAACTGGTGTAGAAGTGTTGTGTAGTATGTAAAACCCTAATGGATGCCCCCCTCTTTGGGGATGCATGCGACGTCTCTAACAGGATAATTTAGCCCTAAAAGAGGACCAACCGCATAAAATTTTTCCTACATGGGGAAGGGAATGTGCTGGGTAGAAACCAAGGTGTACACAAACAAGTGTTAGTATAGACAAGCATGCATATAAAAGATAAGTGTACGCTACCAAACAATGTGTAAGCTAGAAAGCAAGTAAACACGCAAATAGACCACCTAAGTGAGTTATTAAAATGGGACATCACATACGATGTCACAAGACACTCAAGACCATAGTGACCTCATACAACAAACTAGTGTACACACCAAACATAGGGCAATGCCCACATACAAGAACAAATAATACAAAAGCAATAGAAGGAAAATAGACAGATAATCATGGAAGTAAGTAATCCTGCAGAACAAATGTTTTACATGAAGTAACCATTAAAATGTTAGAAAGATATCTAGTATTTCAAAATCGTGTATAAGCCAGTAATGAAAACTATTAAGTACAAAATGAAACAATAACACCTGGAAGAGACAAATATGGATGCCCCCAGTGATCATTGTAGGAGAGGTAGAAGGCGAGCATCCATGTTGCGTGTAAGAGACATGTATCTACGATCACAAGTAGAATAATTCATGAACACGCGTGTGTGTATGGTATAGATAGTTGATATAAAAGATATCTAACTAGCATGTGTAATAAGCGAACATGTATAAGAAAAAAAAAAACAATAGTAAAAGAAACAAATATATGCAACATGTTGTGGATGGATATAGTGGAATGCAAGATGGATGATAGGAGTCGTGTGCCCCCTGAGTGAATGGAGTTGTATACAGGGATGTTCATTTGGTTTCCCCCCCCCCCCCAACAGTCAAGAATGAACCATAAATGAGAGTGCATCATCGGGAAATGGTCAAATTTTGTGTTGTGTCTAGCATGTTGTGATGAATGCAGATGTGTGTTGATGACATGCAACCTAGAGATGAAGTATGTGTGACCCTATAGCCAAAGTGTATATCACAACAAGATGATTGAATAAGTGATTATTTATCCTAAAGCATATATCACTAGATGAGGATCAGAATAGGTGATGACGATGATAAAGTAGGTGATGATGTATCCTATGGTGTATATCACTTCAAGATGAATAAAGGGAGTGGTGATGTAGCCTAAAGCGTATACCACTACAAGATGACAAAAATAGATGACCATTTAGCCTATAACGTATATCACTAACCTAGGAATGTTGCATGGTAGAAGGTCGAATGATGAACATGGGAGTATGACAAGATCCATTTGAATGGTAAACCCTCAATATTTGAGTATGGATTGAGGAGCGAAAGTGTTTCATAGGGTAGTGAGTGAAACACGTACAAGATAATGTAGTATGTGTGATGAGTAGACAAGCATATGATGTGTAAAATATGTAAATACATGATGTGTAGAATGCAATGCAAGATGTGTAGATAGCCTAATAGTGTGAAGAGCACATTATGTAATATGTAAGATGAGGAGTATGTAATTCTAGACTCGTAGACATTAGGAGTGTGACACATATGATGAATACTACTATGATGTGTAAAATAGGTAAGATGTGTAGATGCACAAACGTCGAAATAAAAATGATGTAGACTAAATTTAGGTTTTAGGATGTAATATGTATAATGCAATATGTGTGAAGAGTCACGATGTGTAAGACCTTTTGTGCACTATGTGGGGTTCATGTGTACTATTCCCTCAACAGTCAAGTGTGAACCAAAGCACAAGAGTGTCATATGGTTAAAAAATGTGTGATGAGTATGGCTATACTAGAAGGTTGATGTATGATAATGTGAAGATGATATATGTAATGACATGAATATGATGGGGGGTGTGTTAGATGTTATTCCCCCAAGTGTGCAAAATTAAAAATGTAATCATGTAATGTCGTCTAAAATCTCATCACTTTTTGGGTCATAGTCAAATAGATAAGCATTGGTTACTTGATAAGCTATAGTATATGGTTGATCACGTAACAATCCATTGAAGCGTACATTGTACATACCCATGGCATATTCCTCATCAGTAAATGGAGGAAGTGGACAACCGTGTGCATATCAATGAGTTATATTTTTTGTATAACCTAGAAAATAGCTATTGCAAATTAAGATGTGTCCAAAAGGCATATGGAAATAAAGATCAATATGATTAGGATCCAATGTGCCCCCTATATAAGTAAACCAAGACTCTCGTAATGTGAGTGGAGAAGAGCGAGGAGTATGCAATAGGTAGATCGTAAGATGAAAGACACGTACACCATAAGCAACAGTAATAGTGATGAAGCCATAATATAGAAGAGGGTCATTAGTAGGAGGATAAAGGGCCTCAAAAGGGAAACCAATTCGAGCTAGACCATCATGTGAACATATAGTGACATCATAAGTATGATCAAATGGAATATGTTCCCAATATGAATTATTCATGAAGTGTGTGCAAGTAAATGGTATACATGCTAATGTATGTGGGACATGTAAAGGTGTAGGTGATAGAGTGACATCCATAAACTAGACAGGCCCTAATAAGGAATAATAGCAGTAGTTGCAGCAGGTGGCATAGAAGAGACTGTATCTATCACACAAATGGTACCCTCGAGTGGTGATAAGTAATGTGGTTCATCCATAGGCTGATGATAATATGGAGTGGTGTGAAGATTATGGTCATAATATTTTGATTTGTAAACTATCTCTTAAACCACTAAATAGATCCTTTCTTAGTGAAAATTGAATGGTAATTTCTTAAATTCTTTTTTAATTAAACTAACGTGCATATTATTCACACAATTAGATTGAAATAACAGAGAAAAAGAGGAAAGAATGAGATAGGATTTATCCTGGAGAAACCCGATGTGGGAAAACTCCAACAGGTGAGTAAATTAGCTCCCCTATACTATGTAGTCTCAAAATGATACAAAGTACTGCCAAACTGGCCTTTAAGAAACTTGATTACATTTCCTAATTGTATATACTTGCTCAGAATTTCTCCAAGATATAAGAACTCTTCACCATGAACAAATAAGGGAAGAAAAAAACTCTTCAACTCTACTCACAACTAAATTCACCAAAAATAAGTTGCCAAAACTCTTCACAATGCTTGTATTTATAGTTTACCAATCCGAGGATGCATGGAAAGGTGAAACAAACTAACTGGAAGCTCAAACATTTGCAATTGTTTGAATTCCCAAGCTATATAACTAAATAACATAGAACCTCCATTTGTTATAAACTGACGGTTACGCAACCACTACGGTGGTTTTGTAATCACCCCGATGATGGTGCAACCACGGCTCTACACAAAGTGATGCCTATGTAACCGCTGGGGTGGTTTCACAACTGTCACTAGAAAATTCCCCAAAACTAAATTATGATGGCTTGAATGTCATTTGAAGGTGTTCGGATCACCCCTAGCTTGACTGGACCATCTCATGAATTCATAAGAACGTTGAAAATTGAATAAAAAGCACTAAATATAGATATTACATAGAATTAGATATTTACAGATCAATTTTTGGATCACACCTCCTCAATTTGAGGCTTTTAAGTCCCTAAAAGCTTCAAAGACTGATGAGGTGAGGAAATTTCTTATCCACGTCTTCCTTGGAATACCACTTGGATTTAGTAGGTAAATGTCCTTTCAGTCCAATAAACCACCTATCTTCCACTCCTCTCTACTTTGTCCTTTATTTATGCTGCAAAACCACATCTTCAACTGATTCTAACTGACTATCTAGGGAAAGGTATTCAATAGATGGAAGAAATACTCCCCCTTCTTTATCATCCAACATGGAAGGATCAAAAAGACCTAAGTTCTCAACATTTACAATAGAATAAATCTTCATATAAGGAGGAAAATCCAAGCGAAAAGCATTTTTACCCACTTATTCCATAATCTCAAATGGTCCATACCAAAGAGGTTTGAGTTTCTTTGCTTTCCCCTGTAGTCTATCATGGCTCAAATACAACCATACCTTGTCTCCCACAAGGAAAGAATGCTAAGTTCTATGTTGATCATGTCATGCTTTGTACTTGGCATGTGACTCTATCAACCTCTTTTGTACCTAAAGATGTATCTGCTAAATTTTCTCAATGAATTTCTTAGACTTGTGGGCCTTTGATTCCACTTTCCCATCGTTTCTATATGGTAATCTTAAAATAACATCAAAAACACTCTTAGGAAAATAACCAAAAAATGTTTCAAAATGATTTTTACTAGTTGAAGCATGAACTACCCTATTATAAGAATGCAGGATATATGCCAAGTTCTCATCCCAGGTCCTTAGATGTTTCATGTTATACCCTCTCAACATCTTGACCAAAGTGTGATTCACCACCTTCGTTTTCCCTTCTATTTATGGATGAAAGACGATATATATTTTCAGCTTCGCATCCATGTTTTCCTACAAAATAGACCAAAACTTTCCTACAAATTGTGAGTCCTTGTCTAACACAATAGATCTAGGAAAACCAAATTGAACCCACACATTAGTAAGAAATATTTCAGCTACATAACTGTCCTTAATGGTCTTTTTGCAAGGAATAGGAATGCACATTTTACTAAATTGATCCACTATCACAAAAATGTAATCATGACCTTTTTTAGAGGTAGGAAAAGTGCCCACAAAATCCATGGAGATACTCTCTCATGGCCCGGAAGAAATAGGTAACGAAATATATAATCCCAACTTCCTATTATTAGGTTTTACTACATAAAACACAACCCCTAATGAATTGAGAAACTTTTGCTTGCATGTTTGGCCAATAAATATACCTATGTAGGTTTGATATAGTCTTTGTCACACCAAAGTGACCAACTACCATGGAAGTGTGTGTTTATCTCATCAACTGCACTCTTTCCCTATGAGGCACATAAAGTTTCCCATTCTTGTATAGAAAACCATCCTAGAAACAATATTACCCTCTAGGTGAAAATCTCTCACTTGGATATTTCTGCTAAAATATCTCTATAAAATTTGGATCCTTCTCATAGCCTTCTTGATATGCTTCACACAAAAAAGGCTCAAGAAGAGTTAACGTGCCCATAGCTGAAATCAAAGGAGGTCTAGATAACATGTCAGCCAATTTATTAGTCACACCTTTCTTATATTTAATAACCAAATGAAATTTCTGTAAAAATCCCCATCCATTTATAATTTCTAACCTGTTGAAGTTTACTTTGAGCTTGTAAATATTGGAGAGGTTGGTGATCCATATGAATAATAGTTTCCTTACCCATGAGATAATGTTTCCATTTTTTGTCTTCTTGAATAAGAGCATACAATTCTTTTTCATAAGTACAATAATTCATAATTCACCATGAAAAAATTCTGAGTGATAGCATACCAGCCTACCTCCCTAAATTAGGACAGCTCTCATGGCATAGTAACTGGCATCGGTTTCCACTTCGAAGGGAGTTGTAAGTTAGGTAAGGAAAAAACTAGAGCATGACTAATTTTATATTTAAAATATTCAAAAGAAGTCTATTATTTTTTACCCCAATCAAATGTCTTACCCCTCGTTGTCACTAAATGTAGTGGCACTCCTATGGACGATAAGTTCTTAATGAACTTCCGTAAATACTAAATTGCTCCAACAAAACTCCTAGTCTCTGTCAAACTGGAAGGCATAGGCCACTTCTGAATGGCATGTACCTTAGCTGGATCAATTCTCAACTCCCCATCTCCAACCACATGTCCCAAAAAGACAAGTGACTATTGTGAAAACTCACATTTCTTTTCATTCAATACAAGTTGGTTCTTTTTAAGAGCTTACAAAATGTGACACAAATGATCAATGTGTACCACAAAAGTTTTGTTAAAACCCAGAAGTCATCCAAGTATATAATAAAAAAGGAATCAATAAATGGCCTCATTACCTCATTCATCAACCTCATGAAGTTAGTTGGTGTATTGCATAGCCCAAACAGTAATACCAACCATTCATATAACCCTTTCCTAATCTTGAATGTTGTCTTTTAGACGTCCTCTTCCTTGATCTGCACTTGATGATATCTAGACTTCAAATCAATCTCAGTAAAATATTTAGCATGTTGTAACTGATCTAATAAATCATCAATGTGAGGAAGAGGGTACCTATTATTGATGGTTATTTTATTTAATTCTCTATAATCAACACACATTTTCCATGAACCATCTTTTTTAGGTACTAAAACAATAGGATAACTATGTGGAGAAGTGGTAGGATGGATTATACCTAGTTTAATCAAAGACTGTAACTATCATTTTACCTCATTGGAATCTTTCAAATATTGCCTATATAATCCCAAGTTAGGAAGTAGACTATCGGGTAGCAAATGGATTTCGTGCTTAATTTCCTAGATTGGGGGCAGCCATATAGGTTCCTGAAAGACCTGTCTGAACTGTTGAACCTATTTTGTTATCTGTGTTTTCTCTTTACTAGAAAACATGCTATAAGTGGTTTTAGATTTAATAACCTCATCATCTAGCATATCCCTCAAAAGAAGCAATGTAAATTTACAGCTAGCATTAATAAGTTTTTAGGATTCATTGGAACTTACCAAAGATATCTTCAAATCTCCTGAATAGGCTAAAATGATGTTGCTCTTACCATCCTTTACCAAGTAGTACGGGTTGGCTCTCCTAACGAAGATAGCATCACTAATATACAAATATGGGGTGTCAAATACTACATCACACACATCAAGGGGAACAACATCCATAGTAACTTCATCAATAAACTATTTTTCAATACCAAAAGTGATCTTACATTGTTTAGTAACCTTTCTATCTACACCTTTCTTCACCCAACCCAAAGAATACGGACCCAGATGATTGTAAGTTTACAACTTCATCCTGTCCACTAACTCTTTACTAATCAAATTATCTTAAGAACATGTATCAAAAATATCATCCACCTTAGTTTTCTTTACGTGAATTTTAAATGAAAGCATTGTCAATTCATTCTCTTGAGAAACATTGTTACTACCCAAACAAACCTCTATGCAAGTAAAGGCATAACACATAGTCTCATCCACCTCTTCACTACAAAATACTTCCTCTCCTTAGAGTGCATCCATGGCTTTATTATTATTCTTCTTGTTTTTGAAGGTATGTAATTCTAGGTGGATATTTCAACATTTTTCCTTGAAATACGTGTCAACATCACAATGCCCACAGTGAATTTTCGTATCCTTTTGAGAATTGGAAGTATATTTTTATTACCCTTTCCTTTCCCTTTATCCTTCCATTTAGCATCATTTTTTTTGTTTGAATCTTGTTGAAAGGTAGACAAAATCTTCTTCTTATCCATCTCTAGGTAGTGAGCTTGCATACAAGCCTCATCTACATTCTTTGGCTTGGCCAAAAGGACAGGTATCCTTAAATGTCTAAGGATTCCACCAGTATAATTCATCAACAAGTCCCAGTCTGCTACATCCTTTCCCATCTGAATATCTTTCTTTCGGAACTCACTCGTGTACTCCTGCACCATCTGGCCTTGTTTCTGCCTAAGATACTACTAATACATGGTTCTCTCTTCATTATAAAAAATAGGATAGAACTATTTTTTAATTAGTTTCTTAAAATTATACCATCTAGTAATAGGAGGAAGCTTCTTCACAACCAAATAATGTACATAACTTTCAAACCAAGTCAAATCATGACTGGTTAGTTTTAATCGAGAGAAGGAAATCTACTGACTTTCATTAATTTCATGTAAGATGAAATATACCATACCTCAATTTAAGCTAGCTAATGGTCTATCTTCTTGGCATTCACATATCCATTATAAGGATAAATATTTATCTTTTCCTCTACTTTGAATAGAATAAGTTTGGGAATGGCATGGGATGGTTCTTCTTCATGAACCTCTTCTTCATGGTCTTCTGGGGTCTCTTTCGAAACACCAAATTTCTCTATGAGCAGTCCCATGATGGAATCCAATTTTCCCAAGGATGATAAAATGTTTCCCACATCTTTGGACAAATTTTCCACATTCTCCTCCAGCTTGTAGAAATATTCTTTACCATTATCTTTAGGATAACCTCTTCGAGCCATCTCATAAATTCCTTGCTTCCACTTTCTTATAGAAATATATGTTTCAAAGGGAATTAGGATACCTTCACCAATTTATTTTCCATTTCAGGTAAGGAGCATGTAACTACAATCTCAACACAATTTAACCACACAAAAACTAAAATCTAACCAGCTCTAATACTAATTTGATCTGTAAATTGCCCCTTAAAACACTAAACAGATCCTTTCTTAGTAACAATTGATTGGAAATTTCTTAATTTCTTCTTAACCAAATTAACATGTAGATTATTCACACAATTAGATTGAAATAACATAGAAACAAATACAATAATGAGAAAATATTTATATTATAGAAATCCAATGTGGGAAAACTCTAGGAGGTGAGAAACTTATCTCTCCTTCATTATGTAATCTCAAAATGATACAAAATACTGCTAAATTAGCCTTTAAGAAAGTTGAATACACTTCCTAATTGTATCTACTTGCTCACAATTTATCCAACATATAAGAACTCTTCACCATGAACAAATAAGAGAAGAAAATAACTCTTCAACTCTACTCACAACTTAATTCACCAAAAATCACTTTCCCAAACTCTTCACAATGATTGTATTTAAACTTTTCCAGCCTAGGGATGTGTGGAAAGGTGAAACAAACCAACTGGAATCCCAAACATTTGAAATTGTTTGAATTCCTGAGCTTTAGAACTGAATCGTGAATAACTGCCACTTGTTATAGACCGATGGTTGTGTAACTTCCGTGGCGGTTTTGTAATCACTGTGATGGTGGCGTAACCATTTCTCTCCACAAAGCGGCAGTTACGTAACTGTCAGGATGATTCCGTAATTGTCACCAAAAAATTTCCCACAGCTGAATTGTGATGGCTTGAATTTCATTCGAAGGTGTTCAGATCACCCCCATCCTGACTGGACCATCTCATGAATTCATAAGAATTCTAAAAAATAAAGAGCAAGCACTAAACATAGAGATTACATAGAATTGGGTAATTACAGATCCATTTTTGGATCATATTTGAAGGGATTAGCATCACGAAAAATGGTGTATTCGGCACCTTCATGTAGGAATTTAAGACCTTGATATACAGTAATAGTTTGCGTCACATAAATCCATGACCTACCCAGTAAACATTTATAAGGGACTGGTAAATCCATGATTAAAAAAACACGGTGTTAACATTTTTTTGCCTGAGGGTAATGGGCAATTTAATGTGACCAAGGCATGGATGAACCGAAGCATCAGATGTGTGTAGTGAAAGGTGAGGTGGACTAATATGGGAAGCATAAATTCTTCTATTTTCAATTACTGATATGGGCTATAAGTTGAGTTCAAATTGAATGTCAACTAAAGTACGCTTGATACCCATATTGTGGATGTTAATGGTGACATACAAAGATGGGTCATTGTCTGGAGTTTTGGATGTTATGGGATGAGCAAATGCATCTTCAAATGCTTGATGTATTAACTCATGGTGCATACGGATGCGAGAAGTAGTAAGGAGCTGCTGGAATTAATGTAGTAACTTAGGATGCTTAAGAAAATCATTATTAAGTGAAATACTCATGATGAATAAACCCTAGGATGATAAGAAATGAATGAATGAAGATCTAATGAGCATGAAGATCGAGTCAGGTTCACCAAAATGATTAACTAAAATGTGAATATTTTTATGTTAATCTAATAAGTACATTAATGAATGAGAGCTAAACTAAATAAGGAAAGTGACCTAAGAAAGCAAGTAAATAAAAATGTGAAACCATAATTAAAAAATATGGTTAGAAATAGTTTATCTGATTCGACGAACTATTTGGATTGTATCACAGAGATGGCTAGAGAAACAGGAGGCGGAAACGATTGTGCCAAGGTCTAGAAAAGTGTAGAACTAAGCAATCTGAGTGGATAGGGGTTCTTGTGAGAGAATCACAACACCTGTGGGCACCCTAGTCTAAGTTCTGGGCACCCTGGTATGTGGAAATAACCTTAAACCCTCCTCTGAGGTGTCACTAGATGTTCACCTGTGTTCTCTCTTTGTCACACTGAATTTGCTGAATTACGTCAGATGTCACTGCAATATCTACAATAACGAATCATGTGCAAAACCCCAAGACAAGCATCAGCTCCCTAAAAAAATAAATATGCATATGAAGGGGTCAGACTATCCTTAGCGGCCACAATGGTGGACTTACGAACTGAGCGTTGCACTACATCTTAGACCCGGTGTAGTTTTGTGTGTGTGTGCAATTATGCCCTACGTTCTCTTGTGTCAGTCACACTTTGCAAAAGTAGTGAACAATAACTATGTGTAAAAAAATGTAATAAAATGGTGTATGAAATAGAATAAACTTCCCTCCTCTGATGTGTGATGCAGATGAACCAGCCTTGTCCCTTGTAATGGAGCTAGATGGATGAAAATGAGCTCTAGATGCCTTAGATGGAATGCAACCTTAGATGATGATAGTAGTGAATAGTGCTTAGTCCCTCATTATGGTCTCATAACTTTATATGTATATGGTTATTTTGATCTAATTTCGTAATCAACCCTAAAGAGGCCGACCACCAAAAATATAGAATGCTCAAATGGCTAGAAAGTGCCCAAAAGATGAAGGTAAAGTGGAAAAGGTATTAGGGCACCCCAACTGGGACCACGGTGCCTGTGGGTGCCCTAGTACTGGCCTGGGCGCCTCAATCAAGGTTGGAATGATACAAAATGACAAAAATACACTAGGCATGTATGTGCGGGAGGTCGGCAATGATGGTAGAAAGCAAAGCAAAATGGCCAAAAGACAGGGGTTAATTAGTACTTTCTTCACTCACAAACCATATGAATAGTAGTATGAGACGGGGACTAAATAATACCCAAATTGAGTGATTTAGTGTCTAGAGTTTGACTCTTAGGAAGTAGTGTATGTTACATATTTATAAAACAATGCATGAAGGAAACTACAGTTGATAGAGGTAACAAAGGGGAGAAGTTTAAAGTTGTTTCACATTTCATTCATGAAATTTGATCATCCTCCAGATGTGCATAGTAGTTTCACTTATAGGTCTAACAATTATGCATTGAGACTCAATGACACGTCATAGAACTAGAAATGTCTCAATTGGTAATCCACACAAAAATTGGAAGTCTCCACATGGATGTTGAGATTTTGTTGTGTGAAATGTATGTAATTTTTTGAACGAGCCACCAAGGTAACACAAGAATGTGAGATGAGGTAAGATTTATGCAAAGGCACAAGATACCAATGTGTTTTGCAAGGCACAAAAGGATTTGCATAAGATGTGAGTATGAGGAATATCCAAGACTTTTGGGTACTGAGTTCTTCTTTAGATTACAAGTATGCATAATTTAGCCATGAGACTTGTGTGTGCACACACAAAGAGGGGTGTGTAAAAGTGAACTCCAAGATGACAAGGGCACAAGCTATGTAAGGAAACAAAGAAGAAATATATGCAACTGCATTGCTTTAAATAGATCAATATAAACCAATCAAACTATAATCCTCTTCTAATATTATAGATAACTTTAGAGAATAATATTATTATAACAAATTTATTTGCACAAAGATAAAACTTCATAATTAAAAAATAGAATGATCTCACTTTTTAAAAAATTAAAATAAAGACATAAGTAAGCCAACAGAATGGCTTTCATCTATGATATGTGAAGGAAAGAAAAGTTTGATGAATGTATAGAAAAGGCCATTGAGTCAAAAATAACAGCAAGTGTGTTTTAAGTTAAATAGATCTAGAGAGTTTAAATTTAGTGTTTCATTGTCAAACAACCTTTCTCTATTGACTCTTATAACTTATTCTTTGACACCCCCGTCCATTTTCCTCTACACCATATTGCATGAAATATTTTCCATCTAACAAACCAAAGTTGAATCATTTGAATATTTACTCATATTGTTCGTTTCTACATTGTGACTGAGGTGTACCTAAAATAGTTGAATCTCTTGTCTAAATTGTCAAGGAAAATGGATTGGGTCCTAAATGAGGGTGTGGGTTGTTATAGTCTACTAACTAGCCATTTAAGCATTTGACTCCATGTAGTAAAAGTGAAATCACAGTAAACTGTAGAATAACATATTATATCTCTCATGTATAAGAAATAGAATGATCAAATGAAGTACAACATTTATCTATTTATAGAAAATTCTGAATTCAAATGTGGAATAATATACACACACTCAGACTTCCAACGACTACAAACAGAGAAATGGCAAAACAAAGAAAAGGACTAGACAAATGGGCCCTTTTGGTTAAAGGGTGGGAGGGAAAACAACTTCCATGACTGTATAATAAAATCTGACATAGAAACCTAAGATGACATATATTCTAAAACATAAAAAAAAAAAAAGAGATTTCAGATTTCGAAAGTCAACTTCTACATCAATTTTGCTCGAATTAGACGAAATTAACTATAGAAACACTACTTATAGTGCCAAAATAAATCTCTGCACAAAAATCCCTCGAACCATGCTCTTTTTTCCCGTGCCGAAAGATTATTCCATTGGAGGTCATTATTTGGATGTCTTTATTGTCTTTTCTTTTTAATTAATATCTTACCAGAATAAACTTGTATTCTATTGAGCAGGTAAGAATCCTAAGAAATGCCATGATATTATTCACTAGGAGAGTAGGTAAGTGTGGCCCTCCATCCACTAGCCTCTGTTTGTTTTGTTTTTTTAAATGTGATACATCATATCATCCTTGTTAATTTTTATAACATCGCCTCCTGCCTTATGTGCCCACCATCCTTAGGAACTGTAACCAGGCATAAAATGCGAAAAATAATAATAATAATTAAGAAAAAGATTGAAAGACAGTTGCATAAGTGAATGACTGTACAATAGAGACACTGGCATTATTGCCTGGCATTGTGACACAGTTGGGAAACCAATTGGGATACCCCCGAAAGAGACAACACCTCTTTAGTGGAATTAATATTACTTTATACCATTATAAAGAATCTTAGATGGATGATCATCATTGTTTTTAATTGAGACAAGCACAAATAATGAAATAGATTGGTCTACTGGTTTGCATCGGCATAAAGTTGCATATCTAAACGCCATGCTCCAAAGTCCAAAGAATATTGCGTGCCCTGCTTTTTTACATTACAAAGTAGAGAGAATGTCTATTATATATACCACACATCCATGTAAGATGAAGCAACATTAAATTGAATAAAGCATTTTGCGAAGCAATGAGAAACGTTACGGCCCATGATCATGGAATATCAAGCCCTCCTTCAGTATGGCACTCGCCAGTTCCATATCTGTTTGGGGGATTGGGATCCATGATTGCTCTCATAGCTTTTTCTTTGATAATTCTAGCATGTTCCTACTTGAGAAATCTTAATACTCCTGATGAAGGTAATAATGGTGGCAGAGGTACTGATTCTAGCAATTTTGATCAGAAGAATGAGATGGTGAAGAATGATTCATTGTTTCCAGAGGATGATAAGGATGAGAAAGTAATTGTGATTATGGCTGGTGAAGAAATGCCAACCTTCATTGCTAAGCCCACTTTGGTGCCATCTACAGCATAAAAATGAGTTTGAGAGAACATGTAACTTCTCAAGCTTTGCCTCCATGTTAGACTAGGAGATCATGCTCTGAGAAATTCGAGACAAGTTTTTCTTTTTCTTTTTTCTTTTTTCCCTCAATTAACATCATATCGCAATTTTGATTTTGCTAAAGCATATTGTATATTGGCATTGTGATTTCTTGCACATTGGGTTGGCATCTAATTCGAGCATTTTAGATACAAGGAAAGAAGGTAGACATCAACACTAATTAAAGTGTTTGCCTGTTTATTAATTGTATACTTCGAATCTATCCTCTCGAAGTGGAATGACATTATGAAAAACAGTTTCACATAAAGTGTAATAAGTTCATGGGATTATAACTAAACAAATTTGATAAAGATAGATTTAATATCTCTTTAATAAAATGTTGAGACTATCAAATAATAAGGAATGAGTTTGGTTTTGGTGTCCAAAGATTCTTAAATCAAAGTTATATTATGTTTAATTTATTTAAACTATAAACCTCAACCCACTTCACTATTTCACGAAGTCGGCCACCATAACCTTATATGAAATTTGTGAAATTTAAACCTTACAAGTGGAAAATTTTGAATATTCTACTACCAGTTGAAACACCAACTCACCTAAAGTACCTCTTCCACTATTGAGTTTTTTTTAACATTTAAAATACCATCATTTCAATTTATTCTTTATCCCGTGATAATCATCCACTCCACTAGACAAAGGACGAGCCGAGCCCCCGTAAGTTTTGGTCTAGCTGACATTTTTTTCTCGCGTCTTGTAAATTACAGTTATGGCTCCATGAAAGAAGTGGAGGGGATATGGGTATGTTGAAAAGGAAGAAAAGACACATCTTCGCCTGCTGTAGCTTGTTGAAACCATGGGGAAGCTTGTAAGCCCACTACTTCTTTCTCAACTTTTGAAAGACCACCCTCATCTTATTCCTGCAGCAACTGATCAATAGTCGGAGAGCCTCACTACTGTTCGCAATGCAGCTAACCAACAGGAGCCTCCTTCAACAACTGGCACAGATGTCATATTTTACAGTTTAGTCGAATGCTTTGTGTTTCATTTCCCTGAAAATCAGTTTTCTTCTTTATTTCATGGTAACCTTTCAATTTCATTGATGTTTTGGAGGATTGAAGAGTTGAATGCTGTAGAAAAGAACGACACACTTGAAGATATATTATTTATGCTCTTTTGCCTACAAATTCATGGTTTCTGGTATTGCATTGATGTGATCAAGAATTTCTCAAGCTGGTCCTTTTACTGGTAAAGTCGATGCTTGAGAGAGTGGATCCTCCTGAAGCATCTGAAATTATAAGAATCGCTTGTTGGACACAAATGCTACTGCCCAAATCAGCAAGCTGTGAGTAGGATAAGTATTATGTGCACCTTACATTATGTATGGATACAAGTATTATGTGCACCTTACTGAAGGAGGAAACCATGAAACTACTGCCTTTTGGATAAAATGATGAATCTAATGAAGGTCAGCTTCAGGGTAGTGAGGTGAAGGGTGTTGAAGTTGTGGAGCCTGAATGCAAATTAAAGTGGCAGTTTGTTTTTTCCTATTTTTGGGGAGGAATGCATGGCCATGGATAAAAATAGAATTGTCTTATTAATAATAGGTTTTATCCCGTGATGCATGGAGGAGCCGAAGCTCAAATGTGCACAAGCACGAAACTGGTCAATCACAACAACATATTATTCAATACTATGACTTACATATATATAAGAGAAGATGTGTAACCCCTATAACAACTCCACTAACATCTGACCCTAAATATAGGTAGGTTGTATAACAACCACAATTCTCTCTCTCCTATTTTTACTCCTAAATCTCTACGTGAGTTATATTATTGACTCACTTACATTATTTAGTAATTAACACCCATGTTATTGCTCACCACAAATGTGAGCATTAACACTAGGTTCCCTAACATTCCCCCCTTTAGTGATCATGTGGGGTGAAGAACATTATTACAAAAATAATGTTGATCAAACTCCAAAGTTTGCATGAGGTCCACCAACTAGTCTTTTATTTAGATCAATGATCTCGGGGTTGCACTTGGTTTGTTGGACATGCCAGTATTCAATGTTTCTTTGCTTTGAATCCGCGCACCTCCCCCCCCCCCTCCCCACTATTCTTTTACAAATATATTTTTCAATTTTAAAAAAAGTAGCATACACTCCCCTCCTAGAAGTTTATTTTTAGAGTGCCATGAGGTTAAGTGAAAATAGTGATTCGGTGAAGATTTCCACCGCCTATGATGGAGATTGCACTGCCCATGATCTGGGGTGTTGACGTGTCTAAGGACTCAGCTAAGATGACAGTTATTCCACTACTGCCATTGAGGGATGCACCAAGCAAGAATCAAGGTTGGAAGATCTAATATTGAGTAGGATTCAATGCATCAGGATATATATGCAGTTTGCAGAATGTATTGAGGAGGATCCAAGATTCAAAGCCAAGTGATCAAACGATTGACGATGAAGAGAGATCTTGCTTTTGTGTGCAGGATTCGAGATACAATTGGGACTCCAATATGATCATCATAGACTTGATTATCAGTTGATAATGTAAGGCTCATTTGAGTGACAACACATGTTTTTCCTTTCCCATTAGAGTCTCCTTCCCACTTAACCACATTATTGCCTCTGTTGATATTGCCGACAGAGACTTCTGGTCTGCATTCCGCAGAATTGGTGTCATCAACTCCTTTTCATTAGCAACAACTATAGAAATATCAATAGCATCACTTGGAATCTCCTCTTCCTTTTCAAGGCTCCAATAAGCTTACTATTTGATGCATATGTTGTTTGGTTGTCCTCGGCAGATTTGCTTTAGGTTCGACTTTCAGAGCATGTGCCAAAACTTTGATAACAATATCATTTACAGAAGAGGACAGGGAAATCATCGACAAGGGTCAAGCTTCAGGATCTCGCCAAACACCATAGATATCTCGGTTATAATGCAAATCAAGCAAAACTGAAATTATCAAACCCTGATTGTAAATGTATGGCCCATATGAAATATCTACAGAATATGTATATTTTTTTTATTTTTTCATATATATATATATATATATATCATTATTTCCTTTTCCAGTTATGGAAAAAATAACTCCAAACAAAAAAAACTTGGGAAAATAAAAACCAGAAGCTATAATATATATATACACTTTTTATTTTCTAACTTTCCAAATGCAAATAGAGAATAGAGTGGTTGTTCAGACTGTGAATAGGATGAACAAAGTGGAAAGGAGAGAGAAAGAATGCAGGGGAGTGTGCCGAATGACAATGAATTTTCACATGGTCTTCACTGAAAAATTCTTGTCAATATGCAAGTAAGGATGAATGTACCGAAAAGATTTGTTGCATGTGGTCTACATTGCGAAAACACTCAATAATACCACTTTGTGTGCTCTGATACCACTTACAGGAATTAATCCATTTTGATGCAAAACAAAAATGAATGTTAAGTACAAACAAATCCATGACAACCTGTTATGATACCACTGATAGGTTTTATCCCATAATGCATGGAGGAGACAAAGCTCAAATGTGCATAAGCACGAAACTGGTCAATCACAACGACATATTATTTAATACTATAACTTACATATATATAAGAGAATATTTGTAACCCCTATAACAACTCCACTAACATCTGACCCTAAATATAGGTAGGTTGTATAACAACCACAATTCTCTCTCTCCTATTTTTACTCCTAAATCTCTACATGAGTTATATTATTGACTCACTTACATTATTTAGTAATTAACACCCATATTATTGTTCACCACAAATGTGGGCACTAACACTAGGTTTCCCTAACAATTAATAAACGTGAGTTGTTATTTTTATGTTTATATTATAAGCATGTTATATTTAGGTTGTTTTTGGTTAAAGAAAACTTTTACAAAGAGGTGCACAAGTTATATATATGTACATGGATGTACTCTTTGGAGTATGGAAAGGGGATAATTGTATTATATTCCCCAAAACTGGATAAAAGAGAAGGATGGCCTTTTCCTGGTGGATGTAGCCCAAATTGGGTGAACCACGTTAAATCTTGGGTTTATCTTGTGATTTCATGCTTCTTTTATTTCTGTTTTAATTCTATTTTTATTGCTCATCTGTATTTTGATCCTAACAATTGGCATTAGAGCCATATTTTGTTTTGGCAGAAAAATCTCACAGGAGGATGTCTTGTTTGAGTGGGGGTAATGGTAGAAAATAGCAAGTTCAGGTTTGAGAATTTTAACATCCATAACTTTTAGCTCTGGAAGATGCAAGTGAAGGACTACCTATATCAAAAGGATCTTTATATACCATTGAAAGGGAAAGCTATGAAGTCATCAGATATGACAGATGAAGAATGGGATGTTATTGATCGGAAGGCACTAGGAACCATACGATTGTGCCTGGCAGAAATGGTATCTTTCAATATTTCTAAGGAAAATAAAACGGTATAACTGATGACAACATTGGGTAAATTATATGAAAAACCCTCAACCTCCAACAAGGTATTTCCCATCAAATGTTTGTTTAATATGAAGATGTCAGAAGGTGAGTTAGTAAATGGTCATTTGAATGAATTCAACATGGTTACTAATCAATTAAGCTCCGTAGGAGTAAATTTTGAAGATGAAGCTAGGGCTCTTTTGATTTTGTGCTTATTACCTGAAAGTTGGAATACTTTGGTTATGGTTGTGAGTAATTTTGTTTCTAGTTCAAAGACTTTAAATTTTGATGATGTTATTAGTGTGATTCTTAGTGAAGAAATGAGAAGAAAAAGCACATGTGAGTCATCTGGTAATGCTTTGAGTGTAGATAACAGGGGAAGACAGAAGGAAAAAACAAAGAGTATTGGACACCATGGAAGGTCTAAGAAGGGTATATCTAAATCTAGAAGCAGGATGGTATGCTGGAATTGTGGAAAAGCGGGACATGCAAAGAAAGATTATTGGTCTTTAAAATCAGGGAAAGATCAACAAGAAGGGAACAAAGAGGCAAACATAGCAGGTGATGTGTTACAAGATGCTCTTATTATTTCTTTGGATAGTAAATTAGAATCTTGGATTTTAGATTATGGTGATTCATTCCATGCAACTCCTCATAGATAGTATTTTTAAGATTATGTTCAACTGAATTTTGGGCATCTATATCTTGGTGATGATGAGCCATGTAACATTGTTGGAAAAGGAAATGTTCAAGTTAAATTATAGAATGGTAACACTTGGGTGTTTAAGAATGTCATACATGTTCCTAGCCTAAGGAGGAATCTAATTTCTACAAGGTAATTAGGAGATGAGCGTTGTATGGTTACACTTACAGCAGATTATTAGAAAGTTACCAAGGGTGTTCTTGTGGTTGCAAGAGGTAAGAAAGTAGGTACTTTTTATTTATCCACTGTTAGGATTGGTCCCTCTTCTATTTTAGCTACTAATGGTATAGAAACAACTCTATGGCATCACATACTTGGCCATATGAGCAAGAAGGAGATGAATATTTTACATCCACAGGGAAAATTTTTAGATTTGAAAAACATAGACCTAGACTTTTGTGAGCATTGTGTGTATGGGAAACAAAATCATGTTAGATTTCTCAGGGTTAGATCAACCAATAAGGATCACAAGTTAGAGCTTGTTCATATGGATGTGTGGGGGCTGGATCAGGTATCTTCTCTTGGTGGTTCACAGTATTATGTTACTTTTATTGATGATGCTACTAGGAAGGTTTGGGTTTACTGTATAAAGAAGAAATCTGATGTATTTGATACTTTTAAGAAGTGGAAAGCTCTGGTTGAGAATGAAAAAGGTTTGAAGTTGAAGTGTCTTAGATCAAATAATGGTGGAGAGTACCGCAGTAATGAATTTAATAACTATTGTTCACATAATGGAATCTGTAAGGTGAAGATAGTTCCTATAACACCACAAGAGAATGGTGTGTCAGAAAGGATGAACATGACCATCATGGAGCATGCAAAAAACATGAGATTGCATACTAGATTTTCCTTACAATTTTGGGTGGATGTTTTAGATATTGTTGTTTACTTGATAATTAGAGGACCTTCAAGTGCTTTGGAATTTGGAGTACCAAAGGAGGCTTGGACTGGTAAGAAGGTAAACTATTCTTTTTTAAAACTTTTTGGTTCTGAAGCTTTTTTTCACATTGATAAAGAGAATAGGAACAAGCTAGAAGCTAAGTCAAATAAATGTACTTTCATTGGGTATGACACTAGAAATTTTGGATTTCAGTTGTGGAGTTTGGATGAGAAGAAATTCATTAGGAGTAGGGATGTTATTTTCAATGAAAGGGTTATGTATAGGGAACAATTGCATGACAAGAAGTTAGAAAAGTCTAAGTATGTAGCACTTGATGAGATAAAATATAGAGAAATGCTTAAAAGGATGGAAAATCAACAAGTACATAAAATACACAAAGTTGGCATCGATCTTGGCATAGTCTTTGTCAATTGTATATCGGTGTTGTTTTTGTAGATCAAAATCAGCAAGAGCCTCAAACTCCAAAAAATATTGTGAGACGTTCTACTAGGGTAAGTAGGCCCCCTGCAAGATTATCTTCATATCAACTTTACTATTTTTTATTGACGGATAGTGGATATGCAGGAAGTTTAAAAGAAGCAATGCACGTAGAAACACGTAAAAAGTGGGAGTATGACATGGATGAGGAGATGGAGTCCTTGGAACACAACCAAACTTGGGATTTGGTTTAGTTGCCTACATGAAAGAGAGAATTGTAGAACAAGTGGTTTTATAGGTTGAAGGAAGAAGAAGGTGGCAAAAAGAGGTATAAGGCAAGACTTGTTGTAAAGGGATTTGCACAAGAAAAAGGTATAGACTTTGATGGAATTTTCTCTCCTGTTGTTAAAAATATTTCCATTAGAACTATTTTAAGTTTGGTAGATGTGGAATATTTGCATCTTGAGAAATTATATGTAAAGACTTATTTACTTCATGGTGATTTGGAGGAAGAAATCTATATGGAGCAGCCACATGGATATGAAGTCAGGGGGAAGGAGAAATTGGTGTGTAGATTGAAGAAGAGCTTGTATGGCCTTAATCAAGCTCCAATACAATGGTATTTAAGATTTGACAGGTTCATGATAGAACAAGGTTACTCTAGATATCATTCTGATCATTGTGTTTATTTTAAGAGACTAGATAATAGCACATGCATTGTACTTTTTTTGTATGTGGATAACATGCTTGTGGCAGGGTCAAACATGCAGGACATAAATGAGATAAAGAGACAGCTATCCAATACATTTTCCATGAAGGATTTAGGTGCAACAAATAAAATTCTTGGCATGAGAATCAATAGAGAGAGAAAGAGTAGAATATTGACTTTTTCTCAATAAGAGTATGTGAACAAGGTTTTAGACAGGTTTAGGATGCATGATGCAAAACTAATGAGTGCACCGTTGGCAGGGATTTTCAAGTTGAGTAATAAATAATATCCTAAAACACGTGAAGAGATTGGATATATGTCCAAAGTTCTATATGCTTCAGTAGTTGGAAGTATGATGTATGTTATGGTATGCACGTGACCAAACATTCCCCATGCACTGGGATTCATCAGTAGATACATGAGTAATCTAGGAAAGGAGCACCGTAATACAGTCCAGTGGATTCTCATATACTCAAGAGGGACCAATATCAAACATTTTTGTTATGGAGGGTCAGAGGTTTCCTTACACAGATATTTTGATGCAGACATGGCTGGAGATTTGGATGGCATAAGGAGCACCACAGGGTATGTATTCATTGTTGGTGGCATGGCAGTTAGTTGGATTTCTAAACTGCATAAGATTATTTACTTTTCTACTACAGAGGAAGAGTATGTTGTTGCTACAAAAGCAAGAAAGGATATGATATGGATGTAGTGGTTCATGGAAGAGTCGGGAAAGAAGCTGGAGGATTGCAGGGTATTTAATGATAGCCAGAGTGAAATTCATCTTGTGAAGAACTTAGCATTCCATTCGAGAACCAAACATATAAAACTCAGTTATCACTTTATTAGATCATCAGAGGATGGAAAAATGAAGTTGGAGAAGATCCATACAAGTCATAATCCTACTGATATGTTGAAAAATGTGGTGACAAAAGAGAAGCTAGAAGTTTTTTCAGATTCGGTAGATCTTCAAGATTGATCTTGAAGAAGAGAAACAAGTTAGAGAATAGTCTGAAGATGAGTTGTAATAGTGGGTTGCAACAGTCAGTCCCCAAGTGGGAGATTTTTGAAGTTGTGGAGTCTGAATGTTAATTAAAGCAGCAATTTGTTTTTCCTATTTTTTAGGAGGAATACATGGCCATAGATAAAAATAATAATTGTCTTATTAATATACGTGATTTGTTATTTTTATTTTTATCTTGTTTATATGCATATCTTATTTATAAGAATGTTATATTTAGGTTTCTTGTGGTTGAAGAAAATTTTTACAAAGAGGTGCACTATAGTCACAAAACCATGCACTTTAGACATCTATTTAGCCCGGTCTCGTACTTATATTAAGAAGGTTCTTGAGGGAAGAAAGTAATAATTAACCCCTATCCTTTGGCCACTTTATTTTATTTTATTTCATCATTTCGAACCTCTTTCATCCATGTGCCTAGTCAGATTTTGTCATCCCGTGTTATTTTATCCTCAATTGGGGCACCCAAATTAGTATTGGGGCTCCCGTGGGTGCCCTAGTCCCACCATGGATGACTTGATGCTTCTAGAGATTTCCCACCTCTTTTTGGGATCTTTTTATTTATTTGACATCTTTATCTTTCATGTGGTCGTCTTTTTCAGGGTTAATTATGAAATTAGACCAAGATAACCCTATAAATATAAAGTTATGATACCATAATGAGGGTCGTAGCATCACTTACTACTATCACTCCATCTACAGTTGCATCCATATATTACATTAGATATCACTTGCATCCACATAGCTCCATCATCAAGGCACAAGGCTAAGACATCTGCATCAAACTTCATAGGGGGGATTCTATTTTATTCCATGCACTCATTCTACTACATTTTCTACATGCAGTTATTGCTCACTACTTCACAAAGTAATACTGGAATAAGAGAAACCTAGGGCATGTTCACACACACTTGCACGTAGAACTCCATCGGGTCTGAGATATAGTGCATCACTCAATTAGTAAGTCCACCATTGTGGTATCTGAGGTCATTCTGACCCCATCATCTACATTATTCTTTTTTAGGGTTTGATGCATGTTTTGGGGTCTTGCAAGTCTTACTTCCATCTTGAGTTATTGGCAACACTCAACATAGGATCGTGAAGTTGATGTGACAAATAGCAAGTATCTTAGATCACCTTTCGGCCCTGTGAAGATCTGATTCAGAGCTTTTACGCAGACCAGGGCACCTAGATTTTAGACTAGAGTGCCCACGAGTGCCTCAGTCCTCTTCCAAGAACTCCAGTCCAGCTAGATCCTTCGGCTTCATCCTTTTAGGGACTCTTGCACAATTGTTCCTGCTTTTGATTTTTCTAGTATCGTCTGCGACACAGTCTCGCGAGCATCTATTATCAGCTAAGTTCTTTCCTATTCTCTCTTGCACGTTAGGGTTTTCTATTTTCATTTAGTTCTATTACTTATCTCATTTACATGTTATCTTAGTGCATTTATTTACTGCATTTATATGTCCTCCTAGATTAGATTAACTATCCCTTACTACTTATAGTTAGTTAAATTTTAGTTAATCATGCACACTTAGATATACGTGTATGGATTTACTCTTTTGAGTATGAAATAGAGATAATTGTATTGTATTCTTCAAAACTGAATAAAGGAGAAGGATGGCATGTTTTTGGTGGATATAGCCCAAATGTGTTAAATATTGGGTTTATCTTATGATTACATGCTTCTTTTATTTCTATTTTAATTCAACTTTTATTTTCCATCTATATTTTGATCCTATCAAAGGGTGGAGATTAATTTCAGGTAGGCTAATCATCTCTATATATATCATATGTTTGTAAGGTTATAACGGTCATCCTTGAAAACACATTTGATGGTTGTGTTTCAAAGGCCTGAAGTCTAGATTGCGTTTGGATCAATTACAGCTTCTAATGATGAAATCACACAATTATTTTCAGTTTTGACTAGCTCAGAGGATATTATATTTGGAATTTTTTATGTTGCAATCTATAACCTTCTTGAGAGTTAGACAACTCGTTTTGTAATAAAAAAAAGGTTATTTTATTCCATAGTACAAATTGTAAATGGTGATTTTAATAGCTTTAATTTATTTAAAATGTATTTGCAGGGTTGTTATGGCTTGAATAATAGCTTTCTTTGACTTGACAGGGAAAATTTGTTTTTATCAATGAAAGATATCCTTATCCCCAAGGAGACCACCTTTTAAATACCTAAACTCGTGATCATATTGAAGGAGATTTTGTAGACTATATGTTCATCTTCCTAATGTATCTATTTATCTTATGTCATTAGGAAAATGTCTTTACGTTGAGATTTTTTATTTGACACTAAGTGAAAGATAACAAGGTGGGCCACCTGTACGACGAACTTATGAATATGTCTAATTATATAAGAGGTAATTTTTTATTTTTATTTTTTGTACTATTATATATTTTTAAATAGGGGTAGTAATGAAAAAGGAATCTATGATAATGAGATTATGTGGTGGTAAATTTTTAAAATATTTCTTTTCAAATGAATCCCTCACCCTGTCAGTGAAGATGACTAATTGCTTCATCTTAAAATAAATTCATAAACCATATAAATTTACATTTGAATTCATGTAACCCTGTTACTCTAAATTCATGATGTACTAAATCTTAAAACTTGTTGTTTTGTACTTGTCTTAGGTGTAGAAAACTGAGCTAGATAACATGTGACTTCATCTTAGAATAAATTTAAATAGACCAATGTAACTCACATTCAAGTACAAGGAAAATCTATTCACTCTTTTCATGGCATACTCAAATGTATTAATTTTTCAACACTTGTCTTAATGGGTTGTTAATTATAAGATAACATGTTGCTTCATCTTAAAAGAAAATTATATAATCCATATCAATTTAGAGGAAAATATTTCATTTTATTCATGGCATAGTACAATTTGTTATTTTCAAATTCATGGATTGATTTATGTATGGTGGACTATGTTTAGTAATAATGTATTTTTTTGGCTATCAACTAACAACATCATTCATAGGTGCTTCACTAAGACTTTATAGAATCCTCTTACGTAAAAATGAAATCCTTACAAGTGTAGACACTCAATTTTGGTAATTTACTCTTTGACACTATTCATTTTGACAATGCACTCTTGCTAATACAAACAAACTCTTTCTATTCTCACTAAGTACATTCCAATTGCTTAGTGAAGTACATTGATATGTTGATACTTTTGAAGAATTAAATGTATAAAATATATATAAAAAACTCCACTTGACAAGATGCAAATTTAAGTTTTCATTTTTTCATCCCCATGTAAAAACATCCAATTTGGTCAACTTATGATATTCAATCATAGATGACTTGTACGGTTTTGAACAGATATATCCTCCATCTTTGCTTTCAATTTTACATTTTTCTTTGGAAAATTTACTTCCTTTAGGTCAGCTTTTCCTTGATAATTTACCTTCAGATCGATATATAAGAAAGTTAGACTCTCTAATTTACACACCAGGAAATCATATGCCATTCTATTGACATACGCTCTTGTAATGCTCATAAAAAGCTCCCAAGACTCCCTAAATCTAACCAAAAATTATGCACATTCATTAGGGAAACAATCACTATAGGTATGAAACATCATATCAGGTCAAGGAATCAAATTATCTCATTTGTAAGCCCTCAAAAATCCCCACTCAAAGTATTAGAAATATCCAAACTCAATTCAAACATTTTCAAGGAATTTCCAATTACAAAATCTAGTTGCATTCATTCAAATATTACATGTTAGGTAGAGAATTATTGGAAGAAGAACCATTGAGAGGGGGGTGAATAAGTAGACATTAAAACCTTTTCACTTATCTCTTTAATCATTCATTAAGCATTCATCAACATATAGATTAAACCATGATTAACTAAACATGTGAGCATGCACCATAAGAACACATGAACACTAGATATAAGTGGGAAAATCTCAAGGGGAGGAAAACCACTAAAACAAATCTTTATAAGAGCAATGATTCAAATTTATTTGAACACCAACTCAACAAGAAGCACCATCCCCTAGTTTTGTGTGGCATTAACCCCATAAGGATCACCAACCCTACAAGGAGGCAAAAACCCCCTAGAAGACTTAGCACTAACTAAAGCCACCTAATTTTTTTTTCACCTCTAAAATGTTGCACCAAAAACTAATGATGACACCAATTTAGCTCACCTTATTTTTATCTTCCTCAAAACTACCTTCTAGCCTTCCTTGCTTAATAAATTATTCCTTCAAGCTGATTAGATAATATAACCTAGCTTGTTAATATTTGATCACTCTCTAGAACATCATATCATCTTCTCTACCCTCTATTTATGGTCAAAAATACCTCGTACACCTCTTAAATCAACCCTCTAGCTCACGCTTTTCATCCCCTCTCTCTCAATTGTTTAATAGACCTTGCAACTTGCTTTTATACATGACTCAATCACCTAATACATATAGGTCAGCCATCATATGTAAACTTACATCATAAATAATATAAATAAACATCCTAAAACCATTTTACAAAGGGCCATATAGGTTGGAAATTAAATGAGCAACCTCAAACCTCCATTAGGACACAAGAAAGCCTAAAACACTAAAGTTTCCCACTCGCCAAAGTTGAATGTTCTTGAGCCACCAACACCTTCACTAAGCATCAAGGACCACTTATACATGTTGCCTAAGACCACTAGAAACCTCCAACAATATTGATCATCTCTGCTCCATCATATCTCATCATGAAACCTTCCTGAGAATAAGGACAACCAAGTTTCCCCAAAAATAGTCTTCAAAGATGAAGCTCAAACCCTCATAAAATCACCTCAACCATGCAAGTTTCATTTATCACTTGAAATATCATGACCTCATGGTCATCTCCAAATTCTAAAAATGCCACAAATCAGGCTAAAACACCATCAAAATGCCTCTAAAACCAGGTCACTTGAAATTACCCTAAAGTCGGTCTTGCAAAATAGGCCTCCACAAACCTCCAAAGGGATCAACCATGATTATATAAAACCACCATAGACATGTATGATAGCTTCTATACTTCCTCCAAAATCAATTTATTCACCTACTCCAATGCAAAAACTAAGAGCAATATCAAAATCTTCAAAAACTAGCATATTTCAAGGTCCACATACAGTCAAGACACCTAACTACAACCTGGAGAAATATGTAGGAGTCTTCTCCAACCTCAAATTATAAAAATTGAAAAAACAATCCATTTTGGACAACTATGATCCATTTATTCTCCATCACTTTTGACCTAGCTTTTAAGAAAGCTTTTAGACCTCCTTAGTTTCTTAACAATTTTTCATAAATCTCTACCCATAAAAACACAAACTAATGATTGGAATGTCATATTAGGACCCTTACCCAAATACCATGAAGATCTTGGAGCACCATGCAGAGATACACATTCCATTGAGCATCAAGCATTCCATATCGACCTTGGTTTCTTAATTTTGTGAACTCGATAGGGCTAAAAATCACATACCTGCAAACTAACACCTGAAACATGGACCACACCTCTATAACAACCTACTGCATCTTCTCATATTTATGCTGAAATCAATCTAACTAATCTCATTTGGACAAGTCGGGCATTAGAATAGGTCTAGTGTAGACTTAGAAAACATGAATTATCCGTATCCCTGCACTCTGAGACACTTGTTAGTGTCTCTACAACTCATTTACATGTTTCACATGCTCTCACCAAGCTCAAATATCTCATTCATACATGTACTCCATCATGACATACCTCATCCTACTGACTAGGCATCCTAACTAGACCACTTGAACAAGCGTGCTTCACCAATGTTGACCTCCTCGTCACTTTTCCACTCTTTCGAGCCTACAAGAGTCTTCCACACACTTCATGAAACCATTACAGCATCATCCTACCACTTCCGTACCTCTGTAAGACACCACACAACTCAAGACACAATGAAATATCACCAAGACCAAACAACTCAACATGACCAATCAATCTCAACAAAATACTACCAATAAACCTTAATGTTTCTTTCTTCATTTGACATCAATGATACTTTAGACATAAATGACACCATCAATCACACTTTGACAACAATGAAAATATAATTCCAACAATCTCCCCTTTTGTCATTTATGGAAAACGTGTTGATGAAAAACACAAGTAGCACATTCTCCCCCTAATGTACTTCACATGCCATCAACTCATTCTCCTACTTTTGAAATTAATGATAAAGAAACACAAATGTAACATCTTCTTCTAACATCACATTATGCTCACCTTTTGGTTTCAAACATCAACCAAATCAAACAAGTTCCATTTGACCTCTTCACTTGTGATTTGACTCTTCACAACACTTTGAGCAACATGGCTCCTTAACAGATGCATACCTTATAAATATGACTCACTTACCTGCCAATAAGATGAGAACACAAAAAATTCCCCCCTGTGATCATGCATACATGGCTAAACTGAAATTATTTGTAACATACATTTGATCTTCACTCAGCTCTGTCATACAACTCCTAGGTTTGATCAAATCACTACACACAACCATCTTCAACATGTTACCCTCCTGATGGGTCTTCACATGAGATATGTTTTTGATTGACTCCCCCTGATTCCTTGACCCCACTAATCATGACTTGATGCAGAAAGAATCAGAGCCTTCAAGCTCCCCCTGAATCACGCACTTCTTCATGGAAAGCACTATCACACTATCCTTATGTATTCTTGATATTATGTGCCTTCTTGTCATAACAATCTTCTCATAGAGCTCTAAATACCAAATTGTTTATATTTCCTTTATTATTAACACATTAATAACAGTAAGATACCAATACTTGATGAAACTGATATATGTCTTCTCACAACAGGGGAAAAACACTTCCTTCTTAAATGTGCTCAATAAAATTAAACAATAAGCACAAAGAAATGATCACTTAACCAAGAATTATCATACCTCATTTAGGGATGACAAATTCCACCTAATACTAATAATTCATATCTTGAGCTATTCAAAAAATACAAACATATCAATCACCTTAATATTGTAACCTTTTTTCTTGCAGCATGCACAGTCAACTGGTTTCCACTTTAGGATTTATTATGATAGACCTCTGTAAACTTAAAATCTAGTAATTCAGACCAATATCATGCTTTCAAATTCTATATGTAAGAAAATTTAGACTGTAACTCATTCCTTGAATCCACTTGAGAACCTAGAAAACTTTCCTTGAACCACCATGTACCAAAATAACTCAACAATTTTGATGATACCTTGTATGCCCAGAATTTAGCACCTTTGAATTGTTTTCTTTCCTTTAAAATCCTAAAACACAACTTCAAACTCAGAGTACACTATTTTCCTTTCTTCTAGAACTGGTAAAATACTTATTATGTTCCAAAACTCAAGATGTCATCATATGATTCAAAATATTCATATTGGGTCTTCAAGATACTCATAACTCTCTAGATAACCAAACACCTTCTTGAGACACATTCAAAACACAAACATACCTTCTTGAAGAACTCTACCCAAATTTGACCCCTGCAACTTGCTTCTCAAGAATGTTAAACTCTTCTTTACAATCCTTCATACTCCTTTAATGCAATTCAAATGAATGAATCTTCATGTATAGACCTAAATCAGGCCTTGAAGCACCATTATTTTCTCAACCATGCACATCTCACTCTTCAAACTACTTGTAAGCCCACATACACCAATATGTTGATGCTTCAGCCATATAGAACACTTAGGACTCTCTTCCTGTCAAGAACTCAAAGGATAACACTAATGAAAATTAATGTAACCATGTTCTCATGATCTCACCTTTTCCTAATGTTAATAATACTTCTCATTCAATATAGACCAATATAGGTCTCAAAAAACAAAATTAATATCCAATATGCATGTCGCATTCCATCAATCAAGCTACACACCTTTGATGCACCTTACAAAGCAATATAACCTTATGAAAAAATTAAATAATTTATGCAAATACTTTGCACCTCCAAGTTGTCAATCATCTTGAAAAGGATCTTTAAAGCTCAAGAATGTATAATACACTACAAATCTACCTAATATACCTTTCAACAAATATATGGTCAGGTAACCATCTTCTCACCATAGTCTCAATCCTTCCAATCATACCTCAAACATATTTATTTTCCATCTCATAGATGTACTAGGCATATTTCTCTAGGACTATCATAACTCATACTTTTTAAAACTAAACCTTCTAGCAACATGACTTTACCTGTAACTTCATGAATTTTTTATCACATTTATCTGATCACAACCTATTGGACCAATAGAGGATGAGTTTGTTTCTATCACATAGGCAAGCAAAGAGATGATTTGGTTACAACAATTTCTTAAGGATTTGGGGCATAAGCAGGAGGAAGGGAAGCTACATAGTGATAGTCAGAGTGTTACACACTTAGCTAAGAAATATTATTTCCACTCTAGGACGAATCATATACAGCTTAGGTACCATTTCATCAAGACAGCTTTGGAGGAAGAGAAGTTGAAGCTAGAGAAGATTCATACCAATCATAATCATGTAGACATGATGACCAAGGTGGTCACAAGGGAGAAACTGAAGTTCTATTCAGCTTTGGTTGGTCTTCACGGATGACAGTGAAGGGTTGAGAAGTTTGTTCATAGGAATACTAGTCTCCAAGTGGGAGATTGTTAAGTTGTGGAGCATGTTTTCATGTGTGGAAGTTTTGAAGATTTTACACTAAAAGTATTGTACACTTTCCACATATGGGTGGGATTTTTGACCCATAGGTTTATGGGATGGTTTTGTCCCATGGTTTTGGTACCCATATTAGTACGTATGTAAAAGTACTTAAGCTCTGCATATGTATATGTGGTTATGTTCACTATGTATATGGTATCATGTTCCTTTTTGTTATAAATTCTATATTATATTTGTGTACTTGATTTATCATAGAGTATATGTTGAACATAGCTCCATTGAGATGCTGGGTACTGTATTGAGAGTAATTGAGATGGCTTGCAGCAAAATCTAAGCAACTTAAAAGTCTTGATGTACGTAGTCCATGTTGGATGTGGTACCATAGTCAACACTGTATCACAATAAGTTGTGTTCTATTGTAGGTGGCCACACTTTTATTTCAGAGATCATGTTCCTAATTTTTACATATGAGTTTTCTACTCGTAGAAATTCATGACATAAAGAGAGATAAATCTAAGCATATTAAAAATAATTTCCTAACAAATGAAAACATGCATACAAGTATACAAGTCATAAAAGCATACAAGCTTCAACAATCCAGATCTCATAGGCTGTTGAGACTCTTGTTCAATAATTTACAAGCTCACACATAAGATAATTGCTATAAGTGCTATCCACTTCACATAAATGATCATAAGATTTTACTCAATTAGCGTGCATAATCAACTTGACACATAAAACTGGTCACTTATCACATAGTAGGGACCTATAGGCTATATTTCTCCTAAACTGACCTGAATATAATAATAGCATAAGGGGATCCTAGAGGCACATATATCAAGAAATACATGTGTCTCTACATAAGACACATGTGTCTCACTCACATTATTACTCGCCAATGAATACCCCGTAAGTATAACAGGAATATATTAACACCCACAAACATAACCAAAACATCAAGCAAAAAACTATGTGTACTTTTTTTATTTTTCTTATACAAAAACACTTTTTAGAAACACTTGGTACGACTCAACAACACATGATACACTTACACAACATGGACTCAAATATACATTGAAATAATAAATGATACTATCAACGATGAAATGTAAATGCGATATCACACTACCAAACCTACCTATGATGAGTTTACATATAGGGGAAAAGACCATAATGAATTACTATACCTTTTTCTCATCCACAATATTGTGGCTAGCACTTAGTTCAAGTTTAAGATGAAACACCCAACATATATAATGTACCCTTACCCCTCCATTTGAAATAATATATTCGCTCACACTAATAATAGACACAGAATCCCCTTGGTTCCTCCACATAACACACCTAAAACCAAGTATTCCTCTCTTCATTAACCCCTACTACATCCCCATAAACCATGATTTAATCCTCACCCCAATCATACATACAACTTACACACTAATGCATGACAACACAATACAATTCCAGGATATCGCTCAAAGGAACTAATCTACAACACTACTATGCAATAGATCACTAGGAGATGAGAGAAGAAAGTTTACATGCCTATATTGTGCCACATAGCATTCCAATGCCTATATTCTTGTCCCCATACATTAAATTGAAACAATTGTTTGAGTGTAATCTTGTTTTCTTCTTATATTAACCAATACATTTTAATGTGATAAGGATCCCCAAAAATATTAGTTCTAATGCTAATAGATTTCTATGATTACCACCGATGTATCATGTTTCACCTTAAGGATCAATGTACCCCCACTTAACTATTAATAAGAGTGGTCCAAATGTTATTGAACCAAATGTGATAGTAATGGGATGATGCTCAATCTTTAATTTGCTAAGCCAACCAATAAAAATGCCTTATAATTGCAGATCTTCAATAATTAAATTCCTAAATATAACTATGAAACATTCTTCTTCATAAGTGAACATAATAAGAGATCATGTAGTGATTCGATTTCATTCCAACTTATAAATAAGGAATTCAATACCAAGATTGAACACAATGTACTCCCATGTCATCTGCACAAATAAAATGATCATTCACATTGTATGAAGTTGTTATGGATGACACAATGTCCAGTGTCCTATATGGACATAAACACCTCAAGTACATATACATAATTGTTTGGTGCGTAGATGAACCGGGTACACCAAATCTGATTTATGAAAGGTTCATTAGAAAGGCAAACACGAACAAGGATTGTTCATCCTATACTCCAAAAAGGATCACATAGTGCAAACCTACATAATGCAGTATAAATAAATGATATTTCATAATATATTTCTCTCATGTCATGTTATTTAAGAGTTGTACTTGTTTGTTTGGTTTCAATAGGGACATTATTAACACAAGAGTAAGTTGTCTTAGGTACTATTTTGTTACCAATTATGTGTTGTTTCATTTCATTTCATTTCTAACTCATTCATTTCCACACAAGGATAAGGCTACATATTAACAAATTGTCTCCAACCCGTAATGACTTATTTGACTACAACATAATATTCACACATACATGATATTTTATAAATTCACGATTGATATTTTCAACTTCAATACTTTATAATGATGTAATTACATTTGATAACACAATCATACATAAATATCAACAATAAAACTCTCAAATTCTCTTTTCAAAAGAATATTGGTTACACACTAATATACATTTTACAGGATCCATTTAGACAATACATCCATTAACTATACTAAATAGTACACGTTTCTTTTTCACTTCCTTTTTCCACCTACATCAACATGGTGTCATCGCATAGTACCTGACATGGATCCCATCCCTCACACCTAAAAAATTCTATCAAATTTGTAATTACAATTAAGAGAAAGAAATAACATCTATTTCCCACAACATTTCAATCATAATTACTTTTTTGGTTTATAAAGAGAGAGGTAGAGAGAGAAATTCATTCATTTTCTTTATGCAAGTAATCAATTTATTCGCATGACCAGAATGAGACGAGAGAGAACAAAATCAAATCTTATAAACAACCCTTTAAGTTTAATCACAAATTAGAGTTGGAATATTTTTTTTGATTTCATGTAATGGTCTGAGCATACTTTGAAAGAAATAAATTTTTTGTTTTGTGGTGTTTAATTAACCCTAACTTATGGCCATTTGTTTCATTTCCTTGCCTCTCCGTTCTTATTGTTATATTTTTTGCATGCAATTATCTTTTATAGGTTCATTTGGTATCGTCTCATGGAGAATAGATGGTAAATGAAGATTTGGGTCTGTGTCACATCTATCTAACCTCTCCCTTCTCCATTTTCCTTCTCACTTTTCACTCATTAGAGTATTTACATCACTTTTCTTAGTGCTATCACCTCCCCTTAGTGTAGGATTTCATTTTATGTATTTCCCTCTATCTTTGGTCCATGTGGATGTTAGATTAGGATTATATAGTTGCATTTCCTTCCTTAGGATTATTTTAGCATTAGGAATAGGTAGAGGAACCAAACTTCTCTGGAGGTTTGTCTAAAGTAGCAAGTCCCACAACTTGTGAGACAATTAGCCATATTAACCAAAAACAATGATTATTCATCCATTCATTCATGAAAAATTAGAGGGTGTTATTTTTGGAAATAACAACTAAGGAAGCCAAAATCGTGCACAAGATCTACCTAGGGCACGATTCTACACACATGTGTGCATGCTAAGAACAAGAACTCCATAGAGTAAGCCAAAACATGGAAAATGTAGCACCCCAATAGAGTTAAAATATTGATGGCAGGATTATAAGTGACATCGGTGATCCCTGTGTGAAATTCTAGTGATAGATAAAGGTGGTTAAAGGTTCCAATAAGTGAGAAGTTATGCAAACCATACGAAAGACTATTAAAATCCTAAGCAGGCCTGCATTGGAGACTCTAGTGCCCATACAGGGATCGAAAGTTGCCCCAAGCACCCCAGTGACTAAAAAGAGAGTACCATGGTACTTAAAATTCTTGTGCAAAGCTTCTACATTTTGGGGGGTATCAGGAAAGTAATTCACTTTAGATTGAAATTTGGTACCATTTTTCCACCTTCGCACAGTCAAAGAATTGTGTCGAAAAATCAAGGCTAAGTATTATATGGACTCTAGTTAAACTTAGGGTTTCACTTATCTTGCTTATTATTGTGTCGAATAAAAGTAATTTATTGGTTTATTTATCATTATGAGTGGTGAAACTTTGTAGTCTCTTGTAGAAACATAAATCATGCACTTTGGGTAATTATTTAGTCCCGGTTTCATACTACTATTCATATGGTTCTTGAACTGAAAAAGAGTACTAATTAACCCATGTCTTTGGTCATTTTGCTATTTTCTTTCTGTCATGCTACTTTCGATCTTACACCCACACTTACCCAGTCCATATATTCTCATACTGCGTGCTCCCTATTTTTGAATTGGGGAACCTAGCCAGGACTAGGGCACCCTAGATCCCCTCTGGGTGCCCTGATCCTCTTTGCACTTTCCTCTCACCTTTTGGGCACTTTTTAGCCATTTAAGCTTCTTATATCTTTTTCGTAGTCGGCCTTTTTAGGGTTAATTATGAAATTAAAACAAGAGAACCATATAAATATAAAGTTATGAGTATCCATAATGAGAGACCAAACACTAAACACTTAGTATCTCCACATAAGGTTGCATCCATCAAATGCTTCTATTAGCTTCATTTGCATCCATCTAGCTCCATCACAAAGGCACACAAGGTTGGTTCATCAACATCAAACTTCATAGGAGGGTAGTCTTTTATTTCCATGCACACATTTACTACATTCTACATCTAGTTACTTGTTCGTTACTTCACAAAGTGTGACTAACACAAGAGCACCTAGGGCACAATTTGCCAACACACACACACACACACACACACACACACACACACACACACACACCTAGAACTACATTGGGTCTGAGATGTAGTGCAAGCACTCAGTGATAATTCCATCAATTTAGAAGCTAAGGATAGTCTGACCCCTTCATATGCATCTTTCATTTTTTAGGGTTTTGATGCTTTACTTGGGATTTTTGTAAGTGTTTCCTCCATTACTTTGATTCTACAGTGACATCCAACGAAGTGATCAACATACGAAATCACACATGATAGGAAGTGAACACATTCTGATCATTCAACGATACCTTAGAGGAGGTTTCCTGGTCATTTCTACGTACCAAGGCACCCATATCTTAGACCAGGGCACCCACAGGAACCCCTAGGTGCCCCTATCCTTTTCCAGGAACTCCAGTCTAGCTAGACAGAAAATCTAGCTACATTTTTCTAGAGCTCATGTGTGGCAGGTTTCCTCCTTTTGTCCAGCCGGTCTACACTGCGACACAGTCTCGCTATGTCATCGAATCAGCTAATTCCTTCCTAACCCTCTTTACACATTAGGGTTTTACATTTCATTGCTTATATTTCTTGGGTATTGTTTCATTAGTTTATTACTTCATTTATTCAGTGATTTTAGTGCTCCTATAGCATTAGATTACACTAGAATATTTCACATTTTAGTTTAATCATTTTGGTGAACCCAAACTCTTTCACACTTAGGATCCTCATTCTTCCTCTATCATGGCTCCTCAAATTCCTCAAATTTATTTGTCTGATTTACCTAAGATGCATCCTAAATTTGAGGATGTTATGCAAAAAACCCTAGGCACCATGTATCTCCCTAAGGATATGTCATCGCATCAAGTAAGTGTTATTTTCGATTGTTTATCTGATGACCCTAGTCGTCTTGATCCTCCATCTAATCAACCCATGTTGGAGTCAATTCAAGCTTTACATTCTTTATTTCAAGAAAAAATTAAGGCTATGGAATCCACAATTACATCTCTCAAATCTGAAATCAAATATCTTAAGGACACTTCTCATATTCATGTTTGTTCTCCTTCTACATCTTATATTCGGTTTATGTCTACTACATGTACTCATGTCAATGAGCCTCAAGGAATAACATTGTCAGTGCCTCTCACCTTTGATCACAATACTAACCAATATGACATTCTTACTAAGTTCCTAGGTCATCAATTGATCACTTTACCACCTACTCATTATTATCCTCCTTATCAGCTAGCAAAATATCAAGGTCATCCCTATTACCATTATCATCGAATCAATGGACATAATGAAAATGATATCTAAACTTTACAACGAATAATTAAACATCTTGAGCATTAGGTCTTTATCTCATTCACATCACAATATTCTATTGCATGAGCATCTACAAATGCTACATCTCAATGGGCTCCTAAATCTGACGAGCATCATGTTATCACTTATATGGTGCCTTCTTTGGCTACTCAAATGTCACCTATTTAGTCCACTCCACATCCTCTTGTGGATAGTTGTACTCCACTCAATTTATCTACAACATTACCAAGTCCATATAAGCAACCTCCTCTAAAGATCTGTTCAACCTGGCCTCCACTCAAGTCATCTATAGTCAACAGATAACCACTCGTTACACAAGGCAAGCACACTCTAGCTGATATTTTTCAACTCTCTCAATATAAGGAACCTATCCAGTCCTCACCTTAGCGTTCAATCACTTTTTGTCAAAGAAACTACTCCTTACATTGATCCACTTAGCATATTTTGACTAAAGCTCCATCACTTACATACTTGAGGGACATGACGCTTATCATCCATCTCCCTCTTCTAAAAAAATATGTGTATTACATATTCATCACATAACAATCCAACATCCACTCATTCCACTCATACTTTGACATACACTAGCATCAACATTACCTAATGACACACTCTTGTGCTAAGGTTCACACTTGACTGTTGAGGTAATTCTCTACACATGAACCCCACACACTGCACTCTAGACATCGCGCGTCTTCGTATATTCTACACTTTGCATCCTACATTTAATCCTACATACATTATACACATACTACATCGTAGGCACTACATATTACACATTTTCATCTTACATTTTACATCCTACAGCTTACATATTCCATCACATGTCTTAAATTACTATGCATCTACACATCTTAGGTCATCTACGCATCTTGAATTACATGTCATACATCTTGCTACGAACATTATGCATTTTACACATTCTCTTCTACGCGCTACACTCACTACCTAATGACACACTCTAGTCACACTTTCCATACTAGAATGTTGAGGGTATACATCACAAATGGACCTCGTCACCCTTACACATTCATCATTCAATATTTTCTCATGTGACATACATATATTAATTGATATACACTTTAGGCTATAGGGTCACTTATTCTAGCATCATCTTGTCATAGGAGACATCATCACTTTCACTTGTATCATTTAGTTGTATACACTTTAGGCTACATCACCACTCCTTTTCTATTCACCCTGTCATGATATACGCTTAGGATATAATGTCACACATATTTTATTTCTATATCACATATCATCATTACACACTCATCACAACGCGCTATGCACAACACATAGTTTGACCATTTCCTAATGACGCACTCTCATTTATGGTTCATTCTTGACTACTGAAGGGGCATACCAGACAAACCTCACTGAATATAACTATACTCACTCGGGGGCAAGTGGCTCCTATCATTCACTCTGTATTCCATTTTATCCATCCACAACATACATAATTTTATGGTTTCATTTACTCTTACTTGCACTTGTTTTTAGTACACTTTCTAGAAATATATCTTGTATGCCATTATCATTATCATACACATATGTACATTCACTTTCTTTCTAGTTGTGATATTGATAATGTAAGATAGCCTCTATAAATATTCGATAATCATCTAATCCTACTTATAGTGCTCAACTAACTACTTGATCTAACCTAATAAATCGCAAAGAAAAAGGGTTAAGAGAAATTAAAGGAAAATATGGTGATGAACTAAGAGATATCAAGACTCAAAGACTCATTCTCCTTATATATTTTACCACAACATTGTAAAATACATAAAAAATAAAGTGGCACAATATAATGACATGAAAAATCTAAGATACATTATGAAATTATATGGAATACAATAATGATCCGGCAATAATATGTTGATGTAAGAGATATACATAATTGTATGTACAAAATAAGGTTAGAAATCTAGGTATTTAGTGAAGCAAGTTTGGAATAAAAATGATACAAAATATGCTTGAAGTGGGTCCAAAAAGTGAGTCAGATGTCCCAAGTATTCAACCAATCTTGACAAATAAAGGGGAAAATTTGAATAGAAAGAGTCTCTCTTTATTTATACAATTAGAGAACGTAACACTAACAAAGTATAAGGGGCCCACAAAATTAAATTACAGTCACTCCAACCCAATTCACCAATATGATTTTATCTCCATTCAAATAAATAAATAAATACATCAACATGTAATGGTCTTAAGGAATAACAAAATTAACCAATTTTATCAAAAAAACTCTTTATGAGCTCAAGGGGCACTACACACCACTAAGACACTAAATGAGAGACACCAATTATTGAAGATACATAGAAGATAAACACCTTAGATTGTATGAAAATGCATTCACCATCCAAAAGGATGCTATGATCTATTGAGGGGATCAAAATATTCATTATTGTCCCATAAAACTACTAATAACCACTTAAAATATGTCTACATAGAGAAAAACAATAACTAAAAGCTTTAGTTGTGATTTACAAGATCAATGCAAAACCATTCAATCCAAAAGTGGGCCCAAAAGGGAAAATTTCCTCAAAAACCTCCTAATGAGATAAAAAATTCCTTGAAATGTGCTCTGTGCCAAAAGAATATTTAGGGCACATTTTTTCTTAATTAGGTATCATGTAGCTTTGTAGGGTGGGTATGTGGACCAGTGGTGGGATCTCATAGTGTTTTACCCTCCCTTAGGTTGACTTAATGGTACCTGTAATTTCCTATAGGTTTTTGATGTGTAGATGGATTGAAAATCAGATTTGGAATACCCTTTAAATGAAGTTAGGGATCATCCAATCTTACCCAAAATAACTAATTATTAAACTAGTATGCTTGTAAATGAGATTGATGAAATAATATGCATTAAATAACTTCACATATTGAAACCAAAGCTTTCTAGTTTGTATAATTAAATACCTATAAATAAAATCAAAGATAAACACAATGCAAAAATCTCAACCACTTAGAAAAGCTCGCCCCACTTTTCATTAATCAATTAAACAATAAACATGGATAATATAACAATTACAAGAAGACCTGTCTCAAATCACATTGAAATTAAAATAATAATAATAGGAACTAAAAATACAATTATAACTAAATTTAACTAAATACGTCTAAAAACAATTAAATATGACAAGTATCATGCATTAATAACTATGGTCAACATACAAGAAGCATTATTAGTTTAATTGACACATGCACACATACCATCTTTGCATCGTAGTCAACCTAGGCACCCCTGCAACCTCTCCTAATAATATAAAGGGATTAATATAAAACTAAATTTACTCATATAAACATAGAAATGGTTCCCCACTTCTTGGGAACGGATGGATAATGACTTGAACTCAATTAAGTGCACATATAGATAATTGTACTCTAATTGGATCTTGTAAACTAAAAATAGAATTGTAAAAATATAATTTTCCACTTAACAAAAAACTTCCTAAACAAAAAAACACAAAATATAGTAAATAGTAACTAGTTATTGCCCATATTGGAATCATAATCAACACTTCCTATTTGGGATGGCAATATATGTCACCATTATAGGCACCTTAGACTCTCAAGCTCAATATATCCTTTGTGAACCCTATGAAACTGTTGCTGAGGTAGATTGATATGAGATATAGAGACACATAGTTTAGATAAGAATATGAAACATTTTTACCTCAAATGAATTCAAGCTAAATTGAATATATGACACTATGGGCATTTTGACCAAGGCACACCTTTGAGACCCCATCCATGATAATGATGTTTCTAAAATGATCCCCATTCTTCATTTTGAGAAACCAAATCACATTTACCCTATTTTCCCACACTTTAAAGAAACTTCATGGTGGTTCTCATTTTGTAGATCTCCAAATCATTAAAGGGAACTTGAAAAATGAAAAAAATTGACTAAGTACAGAAGATGTTGACTCCGGAGGACTTGTGGACCTTCCAATCATATTTGCATTTACATGAATATTTTCTCCAAAATTCAGATTACCTACTTTGGATTAATTTTAGTGATGAGAGGAAAATATTACCTTTGGGGAAAACTTGCATGTAAAATGCAAATTTTCCCCCAAGTTTCAAAGTTTGATCAACACATTCTTTTATTGATCAGAATTTTAGAATTTCATCAAACTTAAGAAATATACATGTAATTTACTCACACAATTCTAGTTGTTGATAAAGACATTTCATTTGTAAGTTAGGTTTTCAAGATCTGGAAACATGCGAGTAATGTACATATATTTTTTTTTGTGAGGTCCAAAACCTAACTTAGTCTCTTTCCTTTGCCTTACATACTTTCAGGGTTTGCAAGAACTTCAACATGTAAAGTACATATTAAATTTTAGCTCCCACTAAATTCAAACCCCCACCAAATTCTCTAGTAGAGAAACCATGTTCCCATGGAAGTATCTATGGAAGTCTATGTCAATGTTTTTGAACATGTAGACAAATATTAGTGAATCAGACTTTCAGAGATTCCATGCACACATGAAATTTGCATGTAAATTGAACCCCAAGTCCCAAACCCTAAAATGGTCATATTCCAATGTCAATCATATTTTTTGTTTTTGAGCATGTCTATATGTAAAGTGTGTAATAAACTCCAAATCCCCCAGGAACCCTAAAATGTTGATAGACCATGATGGCGTATTTATATAAAAATACAAGTCAAAGCATTGTGTAATGATTTGCAGAGATTTTAAGCATGCACAAAGGGATGAAACCCCAACATACTCGTATTAACATTGGATATGGGTCAATTGATCAGTATTATTCATTGAAGAAATGACTATGTACGAAGACATGCACAAAGACAAAAGGACATGCGAAGGTGTGGAAAAAATCATAAAAGAAGGATTTACACAAGTTAAAGAGATACACAAACGTATAAGGAAAGGACATGTGAAAGGTTTTCCGCAAGGACAACAGACTCACGAGTTAGCTAGATTTTTAAAGAAGGCTAAAAATAGGAAAAAGAAAGGGTTGACGTGATGATCAATGCAAAGCTATAAATAGACAAAAAACATAGTTAAGGCATGGCTAGAATATGATAAAGCACATGTAGGGCTAAGAATAGACACAAGATACACATGGAGAAGTATAGATCTAATTATAACACAAGTGGAAAAAAATATTTATAGATCACAAGATAAAGATAGAACTTCTAGATTAAAGCAATCCGTACATGGAGAACCACAGAATGACACCTAATTATTGGAAAACGCAATCATGCAAACATTGCATAAGATTAGGTTAAAGATAGATTAAAGCATGTAAGTGGTGAAGGAAAATTTCCCACCCTCTCTATATAATTTTTCCATATATATATATATATATATGTAAATATATCTCTTCATGATGGGAAGCAGTTACAGGTTGGAGGATGTAGATGTCCATGTAATGTGCCCCTAGTCAGAGTGAGACAAATAGAGTTTGAGTCCATGTATGAGTCCTATCTTGCACGTGTGTATTGAATGGAGGTTGGATGAACATGTAATACTGTAATACATCGTGAATTTAATGAATACAAGATTTTTTGGTTGATCAATTACCTTTGCACATATTGTTGTAGGATTTATTTAATACTTTTATATGTCATTAACCATGATTCGCAAGAATACATCTTGACTATAGGACCATTCGTATGGGACAAAGCAGTATAATTACACGCACTTTAGGTGAGAACTTAGGTTGTGCCTGGGTGATGTGCCGACGTGCCTGACAAGGTTGTGTTGCATACTAGATTGCAACATGACATTTTGGTTTCATTTTCAGGCCCTTATTTCATTCAGAATATCAAGATGTGGCGAGCTTACGGTGTTATGTTATCTTTGGAAAATATTGAAAGGTTGATACACTACGAAGAAGATGAGTTTGTGTAGAGATATAACACTAGTGATAATTTTAATCCACACAAATGGGTTGAATACAACTTGTATGATTTTCTCTCTGAGACATTCTGTAGTAAAAAAATAATGCACTTTAGACATTATTTAGTCCCGATCTCATACTACTATTTAGAAGGTTTTTGAGTGAAGAAAGTACTAATCAACCCCCGTATTTTGGCCATCTTAATTTATTTTCTTTCATCATTCCCGACCTATTAAACCCACATACTCAGTCAAATTTCATAATTTCCCATTATTTTAGCTTTGATTGGAGTGCCCTAGTCCCACCAGGGGTGCCCTGATCCTTTTTGAACTTTCCCAACACCTTTTGGGAACTTTCTAACTATTTTAGCTTCATATCTTTTTGGTGGTTGGCCATTTTGGGGTTAATTACAAAAATAAATGAAGAGAACCCTATAAATATAAATTTATGAGACCATAATGAGGGACCAAGCACTAGTCACTACTATCATCCACCTAGAGTTGCATCCATTTGGAGATCATTTGCATCAATTAGCTCCATCACAAGGCACAAAGTTGGTTCATCTACATCACACTTCATAAGAGAGGAGTCTATTGTTTCCATGCACACGTTCTATTACATTTTCTACATCTAGTTATTGCTTGCTACTTCAAAAAGTGTGAATGACACAAGAGCACCTAGGGAACAATTTGCACGCACGCGCACACACACACACACACACACACACACACACACACACACACACACACACGCACACACACACACACACACACACACACACACACACACACACACACACCTAGAACTACATTGGGTCTGAGATGTAGTGCAGTGTTTAGTGATAATTCTGTCAATTCTGCAACTAAGGCCAGTCTGACCCCTTCATATTCATATTTATTGTTTTAGGGTTTTGATGCTTTGCTTAGGGTTTTACAGGTGATTCTTCAATGTAGGTCTACAATGACATTGGCAATCACACAACGACATCTATGCGATAGGAAGTGAACATAGGAAAACACTCAACGACACCTCATAGGAGGTATTTTAGTCATTTCCATAGACTAGGGTGCCCACATGTGCCCCTATCCCTCTCCTAGCACCCCAGTATAGCCAGACAGTCTAGATCTACACTTTTTGATGTAGATTATATTCATAAAATCATTCAAATATTGAGTTATCATGATTTTTACAAGCTCCACTTCAACTTGGCTCTGTAATGGGAGGATCAGACAAAGTTCACAATGTGCCTAGCTTGGCTTATAATACAAAAATTTGATTAGTTACCACTTGGAGGTTTCTAAGACAGCTTCATACCCTACTTCATACTATGAAAGTGTTTCCACCTCATTCACTATGGTGATCATGAATCATGCAACTTCAACCTGCATTCACCTTCTATCAATTTTTCCATCATCTTCCTTCCTTTGCTCTTCATTCCAACAGTCAACTTTTCCTTTTTTAACATTCTTCCACCTTCCTTCATCCTGCACCTTGTTTATACTCTTCAAACTATCCTAGATCATCAAAAAATTGGTATAAATTTATCAAGAGTCTAATCCTTTACTGACTTACTAAACTTGGAAATCAGTACCCTTAATACATGCAATTTGGACCAACTATGATTAAGGTAAACCAAAAACACCCACAATGAAATAATACCATTTTTATTTTCTCTTCACCATGCCCTAAGTGTATCCAAAAACTCAATATCCCACACTTTGTATTATTCTCTCTACCACACTTGTTGCACTCTTGCTTAAAACCCTCACTAGGTCTACTTTTCTAGACTATTATGCACATATACTTTTCTAGGGAGCTTTAAAATAAAATAAAAGGCTTTTCAAACACCCTTGAAAGGGTTAAATATGTCCTTAATTTTTCAGAGCCTAACTCCACTTCTAACATATTCTTTCTTTGTAAAAAAAGGCTTCCACCTTTAGGTCTCACTAATTATGCACAAGGCCTTAAAGAGGACTGGTAAAAATATACTTTATTTCCACATATGTAATTCTAAATTTCCTTATTAATCACTCTTTAGACCCACTCGATATACCTTGTATTTAGTCTCGGAGCTAAATTCCTTTTCTAAGGGTTTTTAATACCCAACTTCCTCACTAAACCCTAACCAATCTACAATGAAGCCCAAGAATACTCAATCGATTATAAAAACTCATTGTACCTCATTTCAAGGTTTTGTATTTGTCTTAAGGGTATGTTTCTATCCCATTGACATTATCATGTTAGCAGTGAATAATTTCAAACAATTTTTACACAATTCCACGAGCTCTAGTGACTGGTATATATGCACATGACAGGGTATGGAGCCTCTCTTTTTCACTTAATGAATGTGTCAGATTTATTATCTCTATACAATAACCTCGCTCATGATTTAGATGATTCCTCCCAAACTTCTTATGGTTTTCTCTTATTTTTATATAGAGACAAAACAAGTCGATGGTTGATCCACCCCATAATGCACAACCATTGTTTGTTTTCTTAGGTTATTTCATCTTTTATAGAACATCACTGAGGGTTTTCTCATAGTATGATACCAATAGTTCCAAATATTCTCCTTGAGATATCAGTTGGACCATCGTAAGCCTTCCTTTTCCCAAATCAAAGCGAACAGTGTTAAAGGTTCAAAACAACAGTTGTCATACAATGAACAGAGTATATGCTTATTTTGGATTTCAAACTTATCTAGGGAAGATTAGAGAGATCATTAAAGAACTAACAACTTCCATACATCAAATCCATAACTCATAGAGAGTAATAACAAGACAAAAACCTCCTATCAGGTTTGGAATGCAGTCTCACACATATTACGTGTATGTTATCCTGATCAAATCTCCACAGTTTTCTCCAACATGCACTAATACACATAATGATATTCACACAAAAAACTTGGCATAATGCTCTTAACATATCAATTTTTAGCTTGATATCAACATGCATCAACTTCATATTATCATTTAACAAAGACAAAGTAGTTTACGCAGTCACACAGTGCAAATGCATACAAAAAAATGTGTTTTCAATACTTTAAGATCTTTCCTTAATTTCCATTTGAATGGGAATGAGGTAATTCGGTTACATTATACAATTTATATTATTTTCATCAAATTTTAATTGAATGAGACATCTTATACCACTTAGTAACATGTGTAATCTTAGACTTAACATTAAATTGCTTATCTTAAAGACCAAATCATTGCTTCTAGACTCGAGTTATGATTCCTAGTCCCTAAAGGAGACCTAAGACACTTTATTACACCTCTTTCCATCCTTTTACAAAGGTTTCAAGCTCTAAGAATACATTAAATAACTGTACTAAGCCAAAAATGGCCTAAACATCCAAATTTTACAAATTAGAGGGAAATTATCCATTTAAATTTTTAAGGGCCTAGACCAAAACTATTACATCTAAATGACTCTTAGTAACCCCTAGGTCCTATTAACATGCCTGCAAAACCAAAATTGGATGTTTCCATATTTATATACACACTAAATTTGATGCCCCTACATCATACTCCAGGGGTAGGAAAAGATTAAACTTCATAGCTTTCTTTTCTTCTTCTTATTCTAATTTCTTTGCTTCTTCATCTTCACTCTAGTATTTTCTTTTCCTACAACCTACTAACTCTTCATTTATTCAATCCAATGATTTATCTGGTACTCATCTTGCATTTGTTTTCATAATTGAAGTGTGCTTCTAGTAGCATTGCTACATAGGTTTCTTTCGCTTCTTCATTCTCCTCTTCAATCATATTGTTTTCCTCTTAAACCTATTGGTGTTTCTCATTTTTGAATTCATTGGCTTCTTCATGACTTTTGTCTTCTTTTTCATCTTGTAGTACCTTCATAAGTTCTTATTTTGTTTTCTTGTAGTCTTCTTCATCCTCAAATAACTCTGAAATCTCATATTCATTCATGATTTGTTGCCACAAAATCTCTTCCTCAACTGTTAATTCTTCTTCATCATCATTCTTTTCTTCATTTTTAGTTTCTTCATCCTCTTGTTTGGTAATTTTCGCCATTTCTATTTTTTCATCTTCATTACCTACATATAGACACTTAAGGGAAATATTAGATCAAAAATAAGGAGGCCTTTTAGCCTCGTGAGATGCTCTATCCATGAGATCTTGCTCATTTTCACTCTGTTGCTCCACTTCTTCATCGTCTTCCTCTTTCCCAAGGCAACCTAAGAAGCATGCAATCACCTCTTCTTCATTTTAATTCTAAATTTCTTCATACACTATCTCTTTGTCAACTTCTCTCTCTTTTTTTCTCATCATGTTCTCTTCTTGTTTCAACTTCCTCTCTTATTTTAATATCCTTCTTCATAGTTTCTCTCTCTTTTTATTCCTCGCAAGTATCTCTAATGGCCACTTATCTTTCTTCTTAATCACTATCCATGTGTCTTTTCCTTGTTCTTCTTTCTCTCTTTCTATCAGCACCATCATTTATGCTACCTCTTGCTTCAAATCGGTGATCTCCTGCTTAAATAATATCTCTCTTTTCTTCTTTATTTCTTCTTTCATTTTTTTCTCTCTCTCCTCTAGTTCTCTCTTTTTCTACCTCATTAGTTCTATCAATCCCTAAATCATCTCTTCTACTGGTTCCTCTTCATCATTTGTCAAGTCTGATTTATGAGGCTTAATAGCCTTCAACTCTCTTTCTTTCCATGTTTTTCTTGTTTCCCTCATCCTTGTTATTCTTCTCAATCACTATTATTCTCTTATCCTCTCATGTACTTGCTTTAATCTATCCTCTTCTCTCTCTACTACTAACATCTTCATCCAATTTGGCATCCTGTAACCATGATCAAGGACTCATTTAATTCACTCTTCTTCACTCATCTTTACATGTCTCTTTCCACTACACTTACTTCCACAAACTATTAGCAACAAAAATAACTATTCTTTCGAATCTCAATGCCTTTCTCTGATACCAAAATAATGTAGATCATATTCAAAAAATCATTCAACTATTCAATTATCATGATGTTTACAAGCTCCACTTCAACTTTTCTTTGTAATGGGAGGATCATAAGAAGTTCACAATGTGCCTAGCTTGGCTTATAATACAAAAATTTGATAAAATACAACTTGGAGGTTTCTAAGACAACTTCATACCCTACTTCATACTCTAAAAGTGTTGTCACTTCATTAACTATGGTGATCATGAATCATGTAACTTCAACCTTCATTCACCTCCTATCAATTTGTATGTCATCTTCTTTCATTTCTCTTCATTCCAATAGTCAACTTTGGATTTTTTTTTGCATTCTTCCACCTTCATTCATCTTGCACCATGTTTTTTCTCTTCAAAATAGCCTAGATCATCAATAAACTTGGTAGAAAAGTATCAAGATTCCAATCCTTTATTGACTTATTCAACTTGTAAATTAGTACCCTTAAGACATGTAATTTGGAACAACTATGATTGAAGTAAACTAAAAACACCCATAGTGAACTAATACCATTTTTAGTTTCTCTTCACCATGCCCTAGTTTTATCGAAAAATTCAATATCCCACACTTTACATTATTCTCTTTACCACACTTGTTGCACTCTTGCTCAAAACCCTCACTAGGTCTACTTTTCTAGACTGTTATGCAGAGAGTCTTTTCTAGGGAGATTCAAAAAAAAAGGAAAGGCTTTTCAAACACCCTTTAAAGGGTTATAGATATACCCAGAGTTTTAGATCCTAACTCCACTTCTAGCATATACTTTCTTTGTAAAAATGGCTTCCACCTTTAGGTCTCACTGACTGTGCAGATAGCCTTAAAGAGGACTGGTAAGAATATACTTTACTTCCATAGATAGAATTATAAATTCATTAGTTATCACTCTATAGACCCACTCAACATACTTTGTATTCAGTCTCAGAGATAAGTTCCTTTTCTAGGGTTTATTAATACCCAAATTCCTCATTGAACTATAGTTTATAATGGCTATGAGCTTAATCTATGCACTTTATCATTATTTGAAGCTATCATCATTTCTTTTTCTTATGTTAGTCCTTCGTCCATTTCTCTTCATGCGTATGATGGTTCCATTTTTCCATGCATAGGCCATATCACTTTACCTATCTTATCGGGACAAAAACCCTTCTTGTGGTTTTCTTTTTCATCGACATCCCAGTTCAATATAATTGCTTACTTAGTAGGCCATGTATTCATGCCATGCAAGCAGTACCTGTTATCCAAAATTCACCCCCTAGGGTAATTTTTGATAACATGCATCAGATTATTCAGTCCCAGGCAATAGATTGATTCAAGGTAAAAAATCATGTTTTTGGGGCCCCTCGGCTTCCTTCTAACTCTCCCATCCAAGAAGAAATCCCAACAGGTTGATAAAATGGAAGAAATGCAAAAAATAAGGTTGCAGGACTATTTTGAGGCATTTCGGGTCTGAAGAGCTCGGGTCGTACTAGTTCGGGTTGAACTAAGGTTCTTCGTACCAAGATTAGGGCCGAAAAAGTAAGAAAATCAGCTAAGTCCTAGTCCAGGCAGTCCTTGGGACAGTTGGGACGTCGGAGCACGAATCGGCCGAAAAGCCGCCAGGCGGTCTGTGCAACATCCGGGACAGTTGAGACGTCGGGACACGCGGGACGTGAAAAGCCGAAATGGCCGAAAGCAAGGAAAAAATGTCTAAGTCTTCATTTCACGCAGTTTGGGACATCTGGGCCAAAAGTACGCGCGGGGCACGGATCGGCCAGTTTGGCGTAAGTCAGTCCATTTCGGGCGGTTCGGAGATATTTGTCCCAGGCAGTCCGGGACAGTTGGGACAAAAGTATGCGGAGGACACGAACCTGCCGATTCAGCCGAAACAAGAGACTTTCGTCTGGGACAATTGGGCCAAAGGGATGCGAGGGACATGAAAAGCCGAAAGAGCCAAGAGCGAATGGAATCTCGCCACATGTCTTCGCCGCAAACAAGAACAAGGAAGCCTGAATTGGGCGGTTCGGAGAAATTTGTCCCAGACAGTTTGGGACATCCGAGCCAAAAGTACGCGTGGGACGCGAAAAGGTGAAGTGGTCGGAAAGATACAAGGAGGCCCGCGGATGAATCGCAGCGTGACACGTGTCATAAGGGGAAGTGCAATGGAAATTGGCTAAGTGTTTTTTGGCCAAAAAATTTCAAACGGCAAGGTTTGAAGGGTCGGCCCGAGCTAATAGACACAGGACACGTGTCCTAAGGCGGGGGAGTTTGGAGCCAGGGAAAGACTTAGGAAAATTTGACAAAAGTCTTGGGCCAAAAAAATAAAAGACAAGGATGACCCCGCGCCCCTGTCCTCCAACCAGATCACGCCACGTGTCCCAAGTGGCGGGGGCGCGGGGAAAAAATGGAAAATTTTCCAAAGTTATAAAAAGTCAAAATTTTCAAAGGAAAACCCGCGGAAAGGGAAGGAGAGAGAATTTCTCATCCAATCAGCGCCTGACACGTGTCATCCAAGTGGCAGAGCGTGGGAAAAATTCAAGTATTTTCCCGCCGATCCGTTTTGGCCTTTTTTTTTGCCCTAAATCTTCATATCGCCATAACTTTCGATCCAGAGCTCGGATTTTCACGTTCTTTATATCAATGGAAAGATGGTGAAATTCTCTACATGATTCCAGGGTCAATCTTGCATTTTGGTTCAGTTTGGAGACAAAAAATCAAGAAACGTCTCTAGCGTGTGGTATTGGCCAGAACTGATGTTTCAACAACCAATTTTAATGCACATGGATCGCATTCTTCTTCAACATGGCCAAAACTGACGTTTCAACAACTAGTTTTAATGTACATGGGTTGCATCCTTCTTCAACATGGCCAGAAGTGATGTTTCAACCACCGATTTTAATGAAGAATGCATTTTGGTAAATGGTTGGGCTGCTTGCACGTTTTCCTACGTTTTCTCTCTCCTGGGCTCGACCCATGCATTGTATAAAGCCAGATTTGGCTCATTTTTTCAAAGGGTGGTTCATCTTTTCAGCTCTGTCCTCCCTTCTTTTCTTCTCCAAGGTTGAAAATGGAGTTCGAACCTCCTCCCCTTCTCTGTAATGGTGTTTTGCCTTTTACCATTAAAATGATGTTCTATGCAAACTTCTGAAGCAACAAAAACGTGTTTCGTGATGCATCTGTCCATCCTTTCTCATTTTTCGCTTGTTTTCTTCTTGCCTCTCTTCATTGTAGGTATTTGTGCACGTTTGAATGTTCATTGCAAGGTTGGAGCCGTGTTCATGGAGTTTTGGGACATTTTCTGTGTGAAATCTATCCTTGGGCCTGTGATGCATCTGTCCATCCTTCCCATTGCTCACCTCTCCTTGTTATGGGAGTTTTGATAGATGTTCAACATTTTCCTTCTCTGGTGTATCACCGTTTTAGTGTAGGCTCTATTTTCCCTTTTCTCTCTCTCTCTATCTCCTTGGCATGGTTAGATTAGGACTAGATTAGCTTTCCTGCACTGGAATAGCTTGTGGCAGGTAGTTTAGGAAGAGGAACTAGCCTTCTCTGGAGATTCCTTTCTCATTTTCATGAGTCCCACACTTAATGAAAGGATTCAATGTTGTGCAATCACACTGGATGCTAGAATGATCAACCTAGAAATCTGATCAATGTCCAGGGGTGCTATGATTTTGCACTAACAATACCTTCTACAGTACATTGATGTGTTAAATTATTAGATGAGGGTGTAGAATATACAATCATCAGTGATCATGAACAATTCAAATATTGTAACCGTGATTCAGCCACTACACTCCCTACTCCAACATTTTTTACTACTAATGACCCATAACCCATGGATTCTCCAGCTCAATTGCCGCCACTTGAAGGTGTTATTTACATGTTAGACATATTCCCATCCACATCATTTCCCCCTTATAAAAATTATATGGTACTTTATCGGGGGCCTGTCCAAACATCATATGTCATTCCATCTACTTCACTTTCTCATGTACAACCAATGTTGGCACATTCTCCAATTACATGTACACTTTTCTTAAATGATTCTTACTAGTAACATATCCCATTTAGTCCTACTTGTTCCGATACTATGTGTACACATGATGGCTTGACTCAACTAGGCTTCACATTCAATGACCTCCATCCTCCACCCCATGATCCTCATCTTTATCATGGTTTTATCCACATTATTGGTGTTTATGGTTTTGATGTCTTTCACCTCACGGTAATTATTGCATGACCTCCTCGCACTTCTCCATTTACACTTGGGAAATCTTGGCTTGGCTACATTAAGGGCACTTTAGACCCTGATCATACTGATATTTCATTCCATGTGCCCTTTGGTCTTGTTTTAATTTCTAATGATTCATGGTATGCACATGGTTGTCCACTACCTCCTTTCACTGATAAATAATATGTTATGGGCATGTACAAGCTACACCTCAATGTCTCTTTACTCGACCAACCTGATATTATTTCTTACCAAGTCTCTGATGCTTCTCCATTTGGATTTGACCATGACAATGATGATATTCTAGACGGTATTACATGATCTTACTCTTTATCATACACTTGGGGGGAATAATATTCCCCCCACCCACACTTATTATCCGCAACGACTTCTTCTCATCATTAGGTTTTTTACACACCTTTCTTACATCTACTACTACATATTCTACACATTTTACACTTTATTCTGCTTACAAATTCTTTTATCACATTCCATACCTCCTACTTCACATTTATAGACATTCATTTTGCAGAACTTGATACATTACGTGCATCGACATTTCCCTATGAAGAATTATTGTGTTAAGGTTCACACTTGACTGTTGAGGGTATACTACATACATGAACCTCACATACTACACATTTCACACTTTTTGCATCCGCAACGACTTCTTCTCACATTTACTATTACACACTCAACACATTTGGTTTTTTACTCTTGTGTGTGTCGCACTTGATAGCAATAAAAGTAGTTAGATGTAAAGAAATATAATAAACACCTTTCTTACATCTACTACTACATATTCTACACATTTTACACTTTATTCTGTCATCTTGGCTAGACGTTGGCATCCGAGATGATAAATGTCAAGGTATTAAAATGAATATTGAGCAAGTAAGGGTGAAAGACAAAAAGTGGCAACAAAAAGCAAATAAAGGTGGCCAACTACATGGGTTAATTAGTAATTTTCTTACTTAGGAATTATATGAATAGTGGTATGTAATCAAGACTAAATATTTACCTAAAGTACATGATTTTGTGTCTACATTTGCCCCCACTTTATTTTGTTGAGAGAAAGGTCGATAACATAAAGTATATCAGAGATGTGTACGTGATAACCATATAGATTGATATGAAAGTTGTTACCAAAATATTGTGTAACATTATTAAATAAATTGTAATATTATTAATAGTGATTTTATAGAACTCATATTAATAATATAGTTGTAAAAATTTAATTATTTGAGTGAGTTGTGAGAATAATTCACGTAGCTATTTTGTAGTGTGAGTGATTCTAGGGATGTTTGAGAGATATTAGGAGATAAGTTTGAGAGATTCATGGAGAGAGATATGAGGGATTGAAGATGAGTGTTGACTCCACCATTGTAATAGATCAAACACTATATATATAACCTCTATCAATATCAATGATATCCCAAATGAATTAATTTGATTTGCATACAATATTATTCGATGTTTATTTCTCATATTATATTGCAACTTCTAACAGTGGTATTAGAGTATTTTCTGATCATCCTATCAAAGATGAATAGAGCATGTTGAGTCACCATGAGAGTCTGTGAGAGCTTCGAGGGTTTACAAGTCTGAAGATTTAAATATTGTTGTCATTATTTTTGTATTTTTCAAGCACATATCTCTATGTTGAATCATAATTCTCATCAATTATCCTCAGCTCCATGTCTATCTGATCTCCTCACATCCTAGTCATGCGTCCTTAATTTCTGACAACTCTTTATTGGAAATTTACATTCTAAAAAACTCATTTGTGTGTCGTCACTACTGTTTGAAGCCAGCTATAGTCATTTGTGTCTCAATTCATTTCCCTAATCTCTGTATACATGATATATTTCATGCATGCCTACCGATAGATTAAATTGATATTAGAAATTGAATTCCTGGTATTCGATTGGATATTTGTGGTTATTTCTATGCAATTAGTGTATGTTGCGTGGTGAGCCAGCGTGGTGGGAAGTGATGACATCACAGTGATCTGACACAAATAGCTCGATCACCACATCTCCAATCCTGACGGTCAATCCATCTACCTATGTTACCTTGCATTTAACATAGGTCACTCGTAAGTCTTCTTGTTTCACATTGTATTTCCTACACATTCATCTTGGTTGCAAGAGAATGACAATTCTATTAATAAATGAGGTGTGGAATTAATTGGCAGGTAATAAGAATTATCTTAGGTATTTTGTGTCATGCAAGTATCCACGTATGAATTCAACCGGTATCCAGTGACCATGTTATCAACGTGCTTTCTGCATGCCCAGAATCTCTACATCAATGTTATGTTGTATAAATAAGAGAATTTTCAATGAAGACATTTGGAGAAGTATTCCAATGATACGCTGATTTCAAGGAGCTCACAATTTTTCATTCATTGATTAGATGTCTTTAGTTATTGTGATTTTCATTTAGATAATTCATAGAGACATTTATGTATTTAGGTTATGTTTAGTAGTTTTCGGGACAAAATTTTATTAATTAGTCATAAATCCATTTGGGTTTGTTAAGTGTCCTCAATCGAGTCTTATATCTTTTTTTTCCCTAAAGTCTCATATTAAGAGCCATTGTGGTTTCTAAAAATTATTTTTTATGTTGTCTTTTAAAGTTATATGGTCAAAGTTATGTTTTTAACAACTAGTAACTTTAAGTCTTGTATGTATTTTTGTGTTATTCAAATTGGCATCTTATAATGGTCTTATAATTAGTGGGTCAAGTATTGTTTATAAAATAATCAAAATCATTTGTGGAGTTTGTTATAAATGTTGATAGTCATTTCTTGTGCCAAAGCCAAGTGTTGTCTTCTCAAATGCAAGTGTAAGTTTTGAGTCATTGTAAAAGTCTAGTATTTTTGGGTCCATTATCAAAAAGTCAAAGAGTCAAATATTGTATAAAAAAAAAAATTGCCTCACAGACACATTTTTGGTGTTACCTGACATCCAGTTTTTGGGAGAATAAAATGAATAATATTACAGTTCTGATGATATTTTTGATGACTTCAAAGATGAAAAATGTGCTTAGCTTAAGGGGCTCCGCCCCTCGACCCTGCCCTGTACCACGATAGGGAGCGTGCCCAGGGTGCTGCCCTGGGACCCTATAAGGGGCGCTGCCCCTTGAACCCACTGGGGGCTGCTGTCCCCAAACTTCCGCTTTGGAATTTCAAAACCAAAGCGAAGATTTGTGGGAAAGATACATCAAAAAAAGGTGGTTCAAATTTGAGCTCCATGGTCCAATCTACTAAGTAAGTATCAATAATGTCTAGAGGATGGAGGCAACAGAGGTTGTAGGTCAATCAGAAACCTCTCGTCAATCACCAATGATGTGGCCGCATGAAGTTTTGGTCGTAGTGTGTGTGTATGTGTTTTTTCTTTTATTTCAGATTTGCATTATAATTTTAGATTTCTTATTTGAATAAGTGAAATGTTCACATTGAGGAGGGGAACTGGAACATGGTCTCAATGTTTACTTTTCCCTCTATTCAGTTTGTATTCAGTGAGTAGTGGTTCCTACATATTCCCTTAAGGAAAGATATAGTGGATAGACGAAAGCACAAAGGAAAATCAGTAGTATGATATTTGGGTTGTTGGTTGTCCTGTAAAACCATCCTTTGTTTTAGGTTGTTGGTTATCCTGTAAAACCATCCTTGTTGAGGTTGTTGGTTTTCCTGTAAAACCATCATTTGCTGAGGTTGTTAGTTGTCCTTGGAAAACCATCCTTGCAGGTTGTTGGTTGTCCTAGAAAACCATCTAGATCATGAGCACGAAAGGGTGGCAAGCTGTAGAAGGAAGTGTGATTATTTTTTCTACCTTATCAACATTAGGGGCGTGTATATTGGGAATTAATAATGTTAATAATAGGGGAGTGAATGTTACCAAAATATTGTGTAAAATTATTAAATAAATTGTAATATTATTAATAATGAGTTTATAGAACTCATATTAATAATATAGTTGTAATAGTTTAATTATTTAAGTGAGTTGTGAGAACAATTCATGTAGCTATTTTGTAGTGTGAGTGATCATAGGGATGTGTGAGAGATATTAGGAGATAAGTTTGAGAGATTCATGGAGAGAGATATAAGGGATTGAAGATTAGTGTTGACTCCACCATTGTAGGAGATCAAACACTATATATGTAACCTCTATCAATATCAATGATATCCTAAATGAATTAATTCAATTTCCATACAATATTATTCAGTGTTTATTTCTCATATTATATTGCAACTTCTAACAAAATCATGTCGAGGGACAAGACAAAGCATGGAGTGAAAACAAATGTGAAGCGTGGATGCTAAGGAGGAAAAAGTGTTAAAACGTGATGATGAAAATTACCCTACAGTGAAAACACGTGTAGATGTTGCGATGTTCTTGTTGTCAATGTCAATGTTGATGATGTTGTGAAGAGATGTTAATATTGTTTCCCATAAGGACATACCTACAAAAGAGAAGAATGAACAAGTAGTCAAATACACATGTATATGATCGAAATGTGTAAGAAGTATGTAAAGAAATTATGTAAAATACAAAAATGAAAAAGGATCATGTGAACCTTATTTGTGATGAGAAAAATGGTGCAGAAAGGATCCTGAAGATTTTGTAGAAGAATGAGTTTTTTGGATGATCTCATGCCAATTGTGTTGGCAGTGAGTTTTTAGGGCGATCTCATGCCACGTCATAGAGGAAATTTAGGGAGAAAATTCTAGTGGTATCCTCCAACTTTTAACTATTTCCCTTAATATATAAAATCACTGAAGATGGTGTGTAAAATTCAAACAATTCGATCTAATGTGAAATTGAAAAGTGTTGTATAGTGCATGCATGTCGAGTGTTAAGGACTGTATACCCTATAAAATGTGTTGTGTGGAGTTTTTAGACTATGTTTTACAACCAAATTATATGTAATTAACCCTCTTTATAGGCATCCAGGAAGGGCTAGGGGCACCCAAGAGCTATTGTCCTAGTCTAGGAATTGGTGTTTGTGTTTTTCTAAGGACCTAAGTTTGATTCTAAGCCTTGTCTTATACTGACTACTATATTGTACTGGTATTCTTCTGTGTTGTTTGATGATTGTATAACGTTTTATGAGGTCAATGATTCACCCAAATTATGTCCCCCTCATTTTGGGTGCATATGACGTCATTGAAGGAGTACGTGGCCTAAAAGAGGACCGACCATTGAACTGAAACTGTGTCATGTAAGGGGGATGGAATGTGCTTGGTATAAACTAAGGAAAGCGTAAACAAAACTTGGATAGGAAACAAGTTTTATTACAAGAAAATAAAAACACGCATGTAGAAGACAAAATGTATGCTAAGAAAACAATATGTTAGCTAAGCACAAGAAGGTAATGTAAACAAGCCAAAATATAATGTAGACCTCAAAAAGAGGGTTGAAAACATGGGACACCACTCATGATTTTTTAAGACAATCAAGGTTGACGAAGACTAAAGTAGACATTGTTCACACAAGACAAAAGGAAAAGACTACAAACAATGGAATGCAAAGAGTAAGCAATGAAAAACAATGTAACAGACAACCATGGAAGCATATGGTCCTACAAGACAAATGTTGCACATGAATAACTTGTCGCCATGTTAGAAAGATAGAAATTATGTCAAAATGTGTATAATCTGATAAAGTAGTGTGTTATGAAATGAAATGAAACAATAGAACTTGTAATTTACGAAAGTGGATGCCCCCAAGAACTGTTATGGGACTGGTACTAGGTACTGCACCAAGCATCAATGTTGTGTGTATAGATTTGTAGAATCTACAATCATAACTAGATAAGATAAGATAAGATAATTATATTAAAAGTCCAACAAGTGACCACAAAATAGGTCAATGGGACTGCACCATACAAAGCAGGATAGAATATGCAGGGAAAAACCCAATTTGGTCCCCAAGAACAACAAAGAAGAAGAAAGAGATTACAAAGAAGAAGAAGGGGAGGTGGAGGGAGAGGCCTCGACACCAACCCTCATGACTGTCACCCAAGGTCAGCCAAAATAAAATTGATGATGTGTTGATGTTTAATGTCAAGGACTGGAAGCTGTCTGAAAGACCTATGATTTGTGGAAATTCGAGCTCTCTGGGTGAACCTAGTGTTCTGATGTCCATGAGAAGGGGACCTTGGCTGGGTCTAGGTCCATAAATCTCTAGCATGGGAAGAATCAGCTTTGGTCTTGACAGATCAAGAATGAGAGTTCCCACAAGATGCAAGTCTCTAATTGGTGCCCCTCTCACCCAGGATCATCGCAAAGGAAGATGTGATACGTCTAGTAGTAGTCTCCCTGGAAGGTGGATTAAGGACCCCATCACGAAGCTTAAGAGCTTCCTATAAATAGAGAGTGAGACACATCTAATCATAATACCTAAAGAAGGTCATGAGCATGGGACATTCATGTAATAGACAATGAAACCTCCCTCTGATCTCATAGTAGGTGGGGCATCAAAAAATGAAGTGCTCCTCTATCTCAAGCTCCTAGAGGGAGAAAAGGAGGAAGATCTACTTAGTCTGATCCAACTAGTGATCACTCTCGACCCAAAGCTTGTGAGAGCCAACTCTGACCTAGCCTAGGGAGATACGAAGAGCACATATCCAATGACGTTAGATATAGGGGGGCCAAGTGATGAGTCCATTGTTGACTTCAAGAAAGTGATTGGCGTAGAAGGCCATCTTTAGGATTAGCTAATCAAGGGGGTTAGTCCAAGTAACCTGAATGAACTATCACTAAATTTCATCTCTAATGATTTTGTACAAGTCATGCTTTCTCAGAAGGAGATGAGCATGAGCATTCATGGAGTACCTGAAGGGGGGAGACGGTCCATTTTGATCCCAATGGATCCAAAAAGACAAGAGACCCCAGTATACCAGCAGAGAACATGGCCACTATGGTAAGAGAGAGCAATGGCCTCAGAGGAATGGTAGGCAAGGTAGATATAGCTGTCTCTACCTGTGGAAGAATCAAAAAGTCCCTGGATAGGGTGCAAGATTGAGGTGAGACCAAAGGTGACCTCTAGCCTGAAGGGGTGAGCTCCCAACTCAGAAAGGATGATATTATGAGGAATAATCTCTTTTCAAATGATGATATGTTTGAGCATAAGGATCTGAACTCACTCAATAGAAGCCCAATCTGACTTGAGCAGTGAGGCACGCCAGGCCTCAGAACCATAAATAATAGTGCGTCTAACAAGATATTCCAAGAGATATGTCTTGGACAGTGTATCCTTAAAGTGGTGATGAAAGCACTGTCTCTCCAACATCGCAAGGTAGCCATACCCCTTATTAATGTGGGGTTAAATAGGCATGCGTAGACTGAAGTGAGGTCCATAGAAGAGGATACCCAAATAGGAGTAGGATTTGGTGATCTCTAACTCCTCCCATTTGTAAAATAAATGAAATTATGAGGTCTTCAGCACATTGAAAACCGTAACCTTGGTTTTACCCAGGTTGAGTGTAATTTTTCTGTGATCACAGAAGAGGGCCAAAGCATCAAGTTGTCTCTATAATCCCTTCACATAATAAGCCAAGAGGACCACATCATCTACAACGAGAAGGGTGTATATCAAAACCTGATGAAGAATACAATCATCCCCGTCATGTATGTGATCCCAGAGAAAATCCTCCAACTCATCAATATAAATACCAAAGAGGGTAGGGGAGAGAGGACAGTGTTGATTAACCCTAATGGTGCTCTTGATAAAATCGGAAATCCCAACAACAATACAAAGGTAACCCAAGACCTCCTCATAGATTCGGGTGATGGCGACAAGAAGCGTTTCAGAAAATACCAATGTCTCTAAGTCATCAGAAGAGGACCTCTCGTGGAAAAGATTCAAAGGCTTTCCGAAAGTCAAAAAAGTAGCAAAAGACTCCAGACAAACAGTAATGTGTTTCCTCAATGATAGCACGGAGGGTTAGAATATGATCAGTAGTCTATTACCATGTACTAAACCCTGCCTACCCTCTACCTCTGCACTGGTACTGCTTAAGAAACTTGGACAACTGCAAATGAAGAACAATGACATATAGCTTCAAGAACATATGACCCACCATAATGGTCCTATAATTATTAGGGTCAGAGATAGGACCAGTTTTTAGGATAGGGTGGATGATATGGTGGAACCAAGAATGTGGAAATCTAGTACACACCACTTGATTGAAAAGGTCTGCCAAATAACTGTTAATGGTGTTGATCCCATGTTTGAATAACTCTTCCTAAAAACCTTCCTCATCTACTTCTTTGTTACAATTCATCACCAAAATAGCCTTCTTAACATTAGTATAGGTGAAAATGTGGCAGGTGGAGGGTGGGGACACAAACCGAGTCAGGGGCTGACCAGGGATATCATACAAGGTAGAGGTGTGGGTGAACACAGTGAGTGGGTAAAAATCCAAGGGTTAGGGGGAGCATCAAGGAATGATGGTATGCTAAAATTGTTTCGAGGAATACAGAAGTGAAGTGTGGAAATCCCTCCCTCTATGAAAAATGAAGGTATGTTTCTTATGACGGAGGAGATTACGATAGGCAATTTTGAGGGAGGGAAAGTGAGGAAGGTCATGGGTAAAGGTCATGCAGAGCTTGCAGTGAAGGGATTTGCAATCGTTAGCATACCATTGGTTCATGGGGCATGTCCTTGTGCCATGGGTTTTGGAGGTGGAATGGGGGTAGAGAGAAAGACTACTTTGTGAATAGTGGTGGCAAGAAGGTTGTAAATCTTGTTAGTGGGGAACATAGTTAAAAGGGATAAAGGGGGGAGAAGTTGACAATGGTGGAAGGAGAAGGTTACGGCGTCACCCTCATCGAGTCTCAGAGTGGTACGAGGGGGGTAATGATGGGGGCTAGGGGTCTGGGGGATGGTTTCCAAAGTGAAGGAAAGGGCCGCATGGTCAACTTGGGAAATGGGGGAAATGAAAAGGTGGTGAATAAAAGAAAGGAGGTCAGGAGTAGTCATTATGTAGTCAACTACACTCGCGCCACCACAGTGAGGTCTGTATGTGAAAAACTGAGAGTCTAGGAAACAAAATATGCCATTAAGGATCAACAGGTTATGAGATTCCCCCATCTGTAAAAGGTGTCAAAAATAAGTCACCAAGGGCCCTACCACACCATAAGACTTCCTATGAAGACCAACATAACCCGAGTCTACCTCTGAGGTAAAAAGAGCATCAAAATTCTTGTCATGTAAAGGGACTTGGAACTTTTTGGTTTGAGCATTAAAATCACCAAAGAGGATGACCTCACCAACTGCAAAGAACTAAGAGATTCCAGCAAAAAGATCAGATTAGGCATCCCCATTCAGGCCATTCTCAATGGCGAAGGGAGAAGAAACATGAGGAAATAACAAACTGCAATGAAGATGTCCCAAATAAAGTGAGGGGCCTTCCTAACCTTGATCGACAGAAAACGGGAAAACTCATCCTCATCTACCACAGAAATCCTACCCCAAAGAGTGTCCCTAACCAAACAACCGACTCTGCTAAAACCCCTAACACCCCCAGAACTCCTAGTATCATGCTTGTAAATAGAGAGCCAGTAGTAACCCCTACAGTCTGGAAGAGGACGAACGGGGATCTCATGTGTTTCAGTGATAAAAAGGAGATCTAAGTGTCCTAAGGCATACTGTAGGAGACCAAGTGAAGACCAATAAGACTTGTTTCCATTCCAACATTAAATAAAAATTCACCTGCAGTGATGCCTTTCCCATCAGGACTGTCATTTTGACCCAGAGGCCCAACTAGGAGGGAAAGTGTCCCGAATCATAGGTCTAAGGATTTGAACCACTGCCCATTTCCTTGCCTTCTTGGCTTCTATGACTAATTCCCAAGACTGTTTGAGCTCTGCCACCTAGGATTTAGTGAGATCTTCATCAAGGAATATCTTATCTGAAAGTTTGAATAGTCTTTTTTTAGCTCTGAGAGCCCGAAGTCTATCTTCAACTGATTTGAAATGGAGGAAAAGTGTAGAGTCAAGGCCAAGACATTCTCTATCAATTTATACCTCTGATAGCCCCAACTTGTTTGTGATGAAATCAGATGTGAGGGCCAAAGGATCAAAAGAAGGAGGGGGTTTGGGAAGCCCTCTTTCCTTAAGGTTGAGCTCTCTAGCTCTCCTATTTATTTCTTCCACCAATTTTTCATAAACCACTTCCTCGACAACAGTAATAGGAGTGCTTTGGTCCTTTCCTTTCACATTTTTTTCCCAAGATTCAGATTGTTTCTTGAGGTTTTCATGTTAGGTTTGAATCTCTTCATGTGTATGCTTTAAATCTGAAATTTTTGTATGTAATATATCATTGGTGCCTGTTGGAATGGCCTGAATCGTGATATCTATAAATTCCCTATGTAAAGAAAGGTTTTCTGCTTCAACATTTTCAACCCAAGAATTCAATTCAAATTCCTCAGTATGAAGATTCTGATTGGAAGATTCCAGAGACTTTAACCTACTAAGCAGCTCGGCAATGAAGTTTGGGAGGTTGTTTTCCTGTTGACCTTGTTTGTTCAATCCAATACTGGACACTAGTGCAGCATGGGTGGAAGGAGTCATCATGGAAGGAAATACTACTTGGAGAGGTTAAATGACAAGAGGAGAGTCTCTAGGTCTCGTAAATGGTGTGGCTCTATACATAGAAGAACGTAGTAGCTGTGTATGATCCCACACAACCATGGATTGTGAAAAATGTGATCCCTAAGCACTTGTGAAGATCAAACCAAAAACCATAGACTATGGAAGTTATGGGTCACAAAACCTATGAGAAACGTGAGCCACGAACCCAACTTAACCATGAAGCCATGAAAAATGAAGCCAAAATATTCAGCGAAAATGTGACCAGGTAGACCAACAAAAAACATGACCAGGAACTGCGAAAATCATGACCAAATTCAATAAAACCCAAGCCACGAATCCAGTGGAAAATATGACCAAAATACCCTCGAAAGGCTAGTAAACCTGTGTGACAAACCTTGTGAAACCTTTGAATTTTTGATCAAAAGAATCACGAAAAAGAAATGGCAGAAGATGTTTCACAAAAAGCCACTATTCCTGGAATGTTTAGATTGAAACATCAAGGGCACCTGAAAATGACCACAATTCCTAGAATTTCTAGATTGAAATGTCTAGGGCACATTAAAATGACCATGACTTAAGGAGCCACGATTGTAGAGGAATCCATGATTCAGGAAGCCATCAAAGCTCGATTCAGGAAGAAAAAAATTTAGTGGTCATGGAGAATAATTTCACATATAGCTTTCATTTCTCACTACTAGTCAATTTTAATGAAAAAGATGATTTTTATCCTAATTATTATGAGTACTAGTCACTACTAGAAAGGAACGTGAATGCACATGTGTGTATGATAAATATAATGACATACAAGATATATATCTAGAATGTGAAATAAAGTGAACATGTAAGTAGAAGTAAGCAAGAGGAAATCCAACCAAGATATGAAGTATGTTGTCGATGATACTGAATGGAATGCAACATGAATGAAAGGATCCATGTGCCCCCGAGTGAATGTGTATGCATGAGATGAGATTCATTTATGTATGCCACCTTAGCAATCAAGAATGAACTTTAAATGAGATTGGGTCGTCAAGAAATGGTTTGAATTATGTTTACGAAAAAGATGTGATTATAAAAGTGCAAACCGTAGACTATAAGTGTGTGAGTGATTAAGTGAGTTAGTGTGGTAAGGTTCATTTTAGATTGAAACCCTTAATAGTTGAGTATGAACCATGGAACTAGAGTGCATCATAGGGTAATGATCGTAGCGTGTAGAGGTAGATGTAATAGAGATGTAGTGTGAATATGTATAGTGAGTAATGAACCTAATGTGTGATAGAGGCTGCAAGAAGGAGATGTCGTATGTGTATAACATGTGTTACATGAGATGTGTAATGTGTAATGTGTAATGTGTAGTATAGAAGGTTTTCATGAATATGTCACCATTGGTGAAGGTATTTCAAATTTTGCTGATAGAAATTGACTGTGGTAATATGGAGTGTACAATGTTGTGTGTTGAGAAAGATGTGTAATGGATACATAGGGTGTGTAAGATGTGTGCGTTGATTGTGTGCAAGAAAGAAGTGTTAGGTGATGAAAAAGAGGTATGTTATGAAAGTTCTAACCATTTATTAATCAAAAGAAGATCTGTTGTTATGATGATATAAGTGTATTATAAGTGTGAATGTGTCGCAAGTGTGTTGGTTGTATAGTATGTGTGAAAAATCTATATCGTGAATGTGTAAAGTAGATGTTGTGTAGAGATGAATGCACGCAATGTGAAATATGTGGTGTGTAATGTATAATATGTAAGGTGTACTATGTAGGATAGTGTGTGGTGTGTGTGAGGTTCATGTATATAGTATGCCCTCAATAGTAAAGTGTGAACCAAAGCACGAGAGTGGGTCATCAGAAAATGAAGATACAAATATTTCAAGACGTGTATATGGTATGTGAGATATTATATGTGAAAAAATAATACATGTATTGCAGTTAGAAAGAGGGCGGAGAAATAGTGTGATGCCCCCAAATTTAATGGTGATTAGTGTATTATTTGATGAATGATGTTTGGTGACAGTTGATGAGAGAGTGTATTATATGCGCAAATAGATAGTGATAAATGTATGCATGTATGAATGAGTATGTAGTATATAGATATATTGGGTAGATAAATTGAGTTCTTATTGTAAGAGATTCCTCAACAGTCATGTAAGAACCGCCATAACATCAGTGTGTCATCAGGAAATGATGATATAATGCATGTATTAAAGGGTCTAAAAGTGATAGGACATACTATAAAAAATTGATAGTGCTAGAAGGGGGGATAATAAGTGCTATTCAACTGGAGGAAATTACGAGGACAAGAGTTCCCTAAATCCCCTAGGATCATCACAGTGCGGAAACCAACTCCATGAGATTTCTAAGGACTATTTAAATGTGGAAAACGGAGCCCATACGTGTAAATGGTGGCTAATCAAAGTTAAATTCAACCCTAGGTAGGACTGGGTCAACTAGCGAGTCATGACAAAGTGGCAAGAATGAATCAAACAAGGGTGAGAAGATTGGTTTCATAACACCATTCTTTGACAATTGTAGTTTTTTGGGTTAGTCGTCGTCTTGAAATGATCAAAAAAAATGCCACATGGTGGGTCCCCAGGCCACCATGTGGCCTACCACCATCAATCAACTCATTGAGCTATTATCAAATCAGTCGAGATACTTCAGGGTGAGTTTGAGTTGTATTGATGAGTTAGAGGCGTGAGTTCGAGCATTGCATTAGCGATCCATTTGGATGAGTTGTTTTTTTTCATCGGTAGATAAAATAATCTACATGGCATAAGCCACAACACCCCTAACTTGTCATAAGCTATAAAAATTAATTCCTTATCTAAACTTTGCCCAATGTGGGATAATCTGCATAGATGTGGAAAAGTGGAGGCAAAGACCTGGAGAACACTACATGAATAGGTGACATGACGTTCGCAGAAATGAGGTAGGGATCATAATGGGCACATGGATGGGTCAGCGTAGAGCCCAAGGCACGGGTGGAAACGAGGACAATGTGAAGGGTTCGCAGACCCACATGTTAGAGGCATTGGTGGTCAGAAAAATAGACTGAGCACAAAGGTGGGGGTGGGGGTTTCGAACCCACGACATATCCCCTCCGAACCAAGTGCTCCAACCAACATGTCCAACTCATTGAGTTTGTTAGGATAATGGTGATAAACCATTTAAACATGATTTGCGGATACCCTTGGCTTACATAAAGGCCCTCAATAACTCCACTCTCAATAAGCTCATTTAGAGCTTAATATAAGATTCTCAATTACAAGCCCAAGAGCACAAGGAATTTAATGAAGCCTTAAGGAGATAAGGCAAATTTTGGAGAAGTATTATAAGGCCTTAGTGAATTATGAAGGCCACGATGGAGTTAGAAATATTAAAGGCCTATATAGGAATTTTAATATATAAGTCCTATTTATATAAGCATTATATGAAGACGAAGCTCCATTCTCTCTTGAGTAATGCTCCAAGCCCGAGCCAAGGACAACTGGAAGTTCGAAGACGTGATCATGGATGTGTTATGGAGATTGATCATTCAGACCCTAGCACTTAGTAAAGAAAATATAGAAGGTTCACATGGGAGAGCAGAGTGCATTCAAGGGTGCGGTCGTATTGGGAAGGCTCACACGCGGGGAACAGAAATAGGTTCAGTACTTAGCCATTTTCACGACAAGGATCTATTTTTGGAGATGGCATACAGAGCACTCAAACTGACTAGAGACTTTTGCGTCACGCATTGGCTATTTTTGGAGGATTAGCTATGAAGCGCTTTGCATGGACACAAGCCGGAAATAGATCTACTACTATAATTTAACTACCAGTAGTCTATTGTTAGCGCACTTACATGTGTGGCTATTTTTGTAATGGCACGTGGCTAGTAAAAGCATGTGACCTATTTTGGGAATAGATAAGCGGTGAAGGGAAAGTCCCCACCCTTATAAGTATGTAGTAAACTATATAGAGAGAGATATAGATATAGATGTGCATACATAGATATATAGATATGCATACATAGGGAGATTATGCTGCTAAATCTGTTACGTGCATACTACTATTATTGTAATGAAGCTTCTGTATACTTATTGCATTTAATATAATGGAGGATATTGGCTGAATCTAAGTGTTAGTTCTGTGTGTATCTGAATCTAGTATGTTTTTGATCTCATCATGGTTAATATTTAATTTTGTTCTCCCTTAGAGATAGATCTAGCATGCTCTGTAGAATGATGTGTTAGTAATGGAACTGCATGTGTTAAGTCTTCATCATGCTAACATCCTGCAAAAACAACCCTAAAGAGGGACCTGGTACCTTTGCATGCTTTGGGTGAGCACTCAGTCTAGGCTGAGTGATGTGCCAGTGCGTCTAGGGTCTTATTGGGCTTGTATTACTAAATTCTAGGCTGCATCATTGGTTCCGTTGCGGGACCTCTTTTTCAGTTATTTTTAGGATGGTTCATGATGAAGACATACCAGTTGACCTTAACAAGTGTTGAAGAATGGATACATGATCTGGAAGAAGAGTACGCATGCTAGTTCAGCACTGGATCTGAGTTTAACACACGTGTGTGGGTGGAACAGAATCTGTATGACAGTTTATATGAGAGCTTTTTTGTTATCTTTCTAGTAGAATTGTATGAGTGGCTGATTGCTTATGCATCTAAGTGGAATTGGAGGTATCGCACACTTGTCTGGACGCAGGAAGAATTCCAGGCCCTTTATGATGCTGATCTGATTTGGACTCAAGATGTGGATACATGGTTCTATGGTGTCTTGAATAGTTATATCTTAGAATACTCAATTTCCACTTATTTGTGTCCAGAGGTAGCTGAATTCCAGTTCTTATGACATCCAAGGGGAGCTTACCTACAAGGCATTCCACTGGTGATCAAGATCCTGATGGTAACTTTGAATCTGGAGAGTAAACCGATGGCTAACTAAACCTCACCACACATGGGGGTAGGAGAAGGTTTGGTGAAAGATGGCAGACCTAGTGGTAGAAAGGAAGAGAGAGGAAAGGCGGCTTAAGTATAATGAGGTGCGTGAGAGGGAGATAGAGAAGTAGCGTAACATTGCAGAAAGTATGGTGCTGAGGAGAGAGATGGCTCGTGAAGGATTTGAAGCTCATGTAGAAGACGTGGAGCTAGAGCATTAGGAACTCCCCATCTTGGAAAGCATGACAGGGATCCTTCCTTGGCCTCACACAGAAGTGCGCCAGTAGAGACTACCTGGGCCATGGGTGCGCATCTAAATCCACCTGGTAACCTTGCCCTTGTGTTTGGTTTTTTAGCATCTAGTACAACAAGCAGTCAACAAGCTAGTTCAAGTAGTGGGAGAGTAGGAGTGAGTCTTATAAGAGGCACATCGATGGTTAGCACAAATAGAAATTCATTGTTATATGGGAGTACCTTTTTGGGTGTATCATCAGCATAGAATACAAGCACACTAATTTTTGGATTAACTTCTGGGAGTAGTAACACTTCACAGACTATCGGGGTAAGTTTCAGTTCTACTATTGGGACACAGGGAAGTACATCTTCTGGTCTGACCCCAACTACAGGTTTGGGATCAAGAGGCATAGGTAGCTCTGGTTCAGGTGGATCTGGAGGTTCTGGAGGCAGGGGAAACACAGGAGGTTCTGGATCAGGTGGGCAAGGTCCGCACCAACCCCAGAATATTTACATGGAAATGTCTCTTCATCTTCCAGAGTATAGGGGCATAGAAGATGTTGCTGAACATGTGCATATGTGTGAAATATTATGGCACACAAAAGGAATCACAGCTTCTGAGTGTAGGGCAAGCCAATTTGCTACTACGTTACAAGGGCACACACACAGCTGGTACAGAAATTTTGACCCTGATCAGACTTGCGTAGATTATACAACTTTAAAGGATGCATTCCTTAAAGAGTTTCATATCCCTGAGTTTGAGCAGAAGAGTATAAGTGTGCTCAAGGATATTAAGCAAGGCACTACTGAAAGTGTTAGAGAGTATGATGCATGGTTTAAAACGTTGTTATCAAAGCTTTCTTATGACATACACGCAAGCCAACATGCACAATGGTTTGTTGGGGGCTTGATTACCCCTTTTAGGAGGGAATTATCACATAAGACATACACTGATCCATGTGAAGCACTTGAAGTAGCCTTGCGCGCTGAGGTAGTTGGAAGCATAGATACTAGGGTGAGCCCATTTTTAGAAGCACAAATAGCAGCAATGGAAAAATAGTTGGAGAAACTATCAGCAAATTCAGCACATGAGATGCACACAGGGATTTGGTGCATAGATTGTGAAGTAGAAGGTCACACAAAGGATAGTTTTCCTCACAAAACAGTACACTCGTTGCTGATGGATAGTGAAATATGCCATTTAAACCATGATGTTAGTTGCTTCACATTATTACAACAGCGTGATAAGGAAGAATGTTTCAAGCTACTATAAAATCTGCAGGTCCACGACTCATGACACAGAAGACTTCCGGCTGATTGGATAGATCCATGATGTTATAGATATTGGTGTACGACAGACAGGAGTTTTAGATAAAGGCAAGAATGAGCATCATGACCGGGATCACAATCAGGCACGTTATGATTGGAATGAAGGGCATTTTGAAGGTGGTCGTGGAAGAGGTTGAGGATACCATGGTGGATTCAGAGGACAAGGCTATGGTAGTGGAAGAAGTGAGTTTCCTCATAGAACATGTTATACATGTGGATCTCCTAACCACTATAGGCACGAATGTCCTTAGAATATTACATGTTCTTTCTGCAGAAAGAACCATAGCTATGAGGAGTGCCCAGACTTATATGAACATATGAGTAAGCAACATAAATAAGAAAACAAAGGTGCAGGGATGGTTAGGATATAGTGCGTTTTTGAAAATCAATGGATGCCTAAGTTGGAGGAGGAATCAGGGGCACTACAAGTGAATATCATGACCCGCGCTGAGGCAGCACATGACAGGGAAGCATTGCAGCAGAAACCTACCATCACCAAAGAATAATTTCTTCATGTACGGTACCCAGATCCTGCCTATCAGAAGGAGGTTTATCAGGAAACCATGGAAGTTCTAAGGAATCTTCAGGGTGAGATATAGTACTTAAAGGAGAAAAAGAAAGCATCAGAGATGGTCCAAACTGATATAGATGACTTAAGAGAAGTGTGTAAAATGTTGCACCAGGAAAATATCATTCCATTGTTAGGGAGTTGGTTAAAAGGAAACACTCTGTGCGCAAGTACTAAGACTGGATGGTAGATCCTGCATGTGAATATTCCCCCTCATAGCCTAGATTATGACAAGGAAATCACTCTGAATGTTGTTTTGGATGGGTGGCTATTGAGTAATATACTGATTGATACAGGCATGGAATTCAATGTTCTTACCTTGGATGCATGGGTACAAATGGGAAGACCCCCATTGCATTCATCCTCTAATGTATTATTCATGGCTAATCAGACTAAGGCCACTCCCATCAGAGTTTTGAAGGATGCATCCATTACCATACAAGGAGCCAAGTTCACTAGAGACTTTGAAGTTTTAGCATTAGCAGAGTCAGATAGCTTCCCAGCTCTATTGGGGTGTCCTTGGTGCTATGTAAATAATGTTGATCTTTGGTTCAACAAGGGCTATATCAGTTTTGAAAACAAAGAGGAAAGAGTTATTATCCCTTTAACAGATGGAAAATATGCGCCCTATGTTGAGCCCTTAAGTGAAGAATATCTTAATAGGATTTATGTACGTGTCATCTGAGATCCAGAGATGATTGAACCAACCAAAGAAGGACTAATTCAGTGGGAGGATGCATAGTCTATTAGCAATACTACAAGTGTTGCTTGTGATAATTGGGCTCACAGCACTTATGAGTTGGTAGGGCACGAAGTAAAGAGCATATTCTCTCGAAGCACAAAACCACATTATGTCAGGAGGATAGGTAACAACTTGGTACTTTGTTACACAAGAGAAGGGGATCCCATGGTATTCTTGTGCATCATGGAAGAATAGTGGATAGACCCACTGAAAAGAATAAATATGCTAACATATACACTATATGGGACAGCAGCATGCTGGTGGGTGGTCCATAGGGATAATCTTGTTGGATGGAATGAAATTAGGATTGCTCTTACTACTAGGTTCTTCAGGAGAAATGCACCTACTCAAATAAGTATTTATCATGGTAATCATCCTGTTCAGCACCACGTTCAGAAGTGTGAGAGACTCTAGATAGAAGGGCAGGAAGCTTTACCACCTTCACTATGGGTGCACAGGTTTTATTCCACTTTACAAGGTTGCATGCGTGCTTGGTATGTATATGTAGAACTCCATAGAGAAACTGGAAATTGGTAGAATGTAATTGCAGGAATGGCCCAGACATTTGAATTCTTCTCTACAAAGCCTACGGTAGAAGAAGCATTGAAATTTATCAAGTGCTTAAGTATGGGGGATAGTTCCAAGGCTAAAGAACTCCTTCAGGAGTTATTAGATAAAGAAGACTCGGGAGCACGTCTTGATGAAGAACCAAAGGCCGATGCAACATTACTTCAATATGCTTGCCTTGAGAAAGAGAAAGGAAAAATGGTCTACTTAGTGGATGAAAAAGAAGTAGATAATCTAGATGTAAACCATTCAACAGGGAGGCGTGAGGTACTGGACAGTGCGGATAAGACCATGCATGCCTATCATGAACCTATGAAGACAAAGCGGGTGAATATTGGAATAGATACTGAGCCTAAGGAAGCCATAATTGGAGACTATTGGTCAGACTCTGAAGTGGAAAAAATCATAGAGTTACTAAGGGATTACCAGGACTTGTTTCCTAGGGGGTACCATGAACTTAAAGGCATGCATGAATCATTAGGGGAGATGAAGATAAAGCTTAAAGAGGGTGTGTGCCCAGTTAGAAAGAGACCTTACAGAATGAACCCCAATTTGTGTGAAAAGGTCAAAGAAGAGATTGATAACATGTTGAAGTCTGGGATTATCAAGCCCCTTGATGAGTCAGAATGGGTTAGTCTAATGGTGATCAGTATCAAGAAGGATGGATGGATTAGGATATGCGTGGACTACAGGGAGCTGAATGTTGCATGTGTAACTGATCCATTTCCTATGCCATTCACTAAGGAAATACTAGAAGGAGTTGCAGGGTGTGAAATCTATTCATTTACAGATGGGTTCTCTGGGTATCATCAGGTTCGGATTTCCCAGGAGGATCAAGAAAATACTACATTTACTACTGAGTGGGGTAGATTCCCTTATACTATAATGCTTTTTGGTCTAAAAATGTGCCTGTTGTATTTTCGCGCATAGTTTTCCAAGCGTTCAAGGAATTTATTCATAACTTCTTACAGGTATATTTAGATGATTGGACAGTGTATGGATTAGTTAAGGATCACTGTGACAATCTGTGCTTAATGTTTGAATGGTGTAGATAGTTGAGTATCTCTTTGAACATCAAGAAGTGCATATTTTCTACACCATTTGGGATACTTTTAGGACACATAATCTGCAAGGAGGGTTTGTTGGTTGATCCAGCAAAGGTTGCAGTCATTATAGGCCTAAGGGATCCTACCAGTCAAAGTGAGGTGCATGGATTTTTGGGTCATACAGGATATTACAGAAAGTTTATCAAAGGATATGCCAAAGTTTCCACACCATTAGAAGAGTTACTGAAAGGGAAAGGTACGTTCTACTGGGGAGAACAACAACAGCATGCATTCGAGACATTGAAGGAGAAACTTACTACCATGCCTATTCTACATTTTCCTTCATGGGACAAACCATTTCATGTACATGTTGACACCTCTGGCATGGCCATTGGCACGGTGTTGGCTCAACCTGGAGAAGGTATTGTAGATCATCCTATCTGTTTTGCTAGTAGAAAGTTGACTCTTGCATAACAAAATTACACAACTACAGAGCGCAAAGCTTTTTCAATGATCTATGTGCTACATAAATTCTACCAGTACCTACTAGCTACACCATTCATCTTTTATACAGATCACATGGCATTGAATTATTTGGTAAATAAACCTGTTTTACAAGGGCACATATGTCGATGGGTGCTCTTATTTCAAGAATTTGATTTCACAGTTGTGGTAAAACTAGGAAAAAGTAATTCTGGACCAGACCATCTATCAAGAATACAATCAGGAGAAGAAGCACAGGAAATTGAGGATACCATGCTAGATGCACAGTTATACAGGTTACAACATGCACCATCAGAACTAGAGGACATTATTGTCTTTCTACGAATAGGGATGGCACTAGAAGGAATGAAATCCTTGGAGAAGAAACAACTTGCTATACGTGCCACACCTTATATGTTAATCAGTGGTGACTTGTACAAATTGGGCCAAGATGAGGTATTGTGTCATTGTGTATTGGAACATGAGTGCACGGATATTATGGAAGAATCTCATGGTGGTATTGCAGGTGGCCACTATGCAGGTGATGCCACAGCGCGCAAGATTCTACTCACTGGATTATGGTGGGAGACCCTATATAAAGATTGTAAGGAATTTTGTAAGGCATGTGATCATTGTCAATGTCTTGGAAAACCAGGTCAACGAGATGAAATGCCTCTGAGACCTATTACTAGCGCAGAGCCATTTGAAGAAATGGGCTATAGATTTTTTGGGTCCTATTTCACCAGTTGCACGCAGAACTGGATCACGCTACATCATAACTTACACAGACTATCTGACAAGGTGGGAAGAAGCAGCACCTACAAAGGACTGTATAGCGGCTATAATAGCCTGATTTCTATGGGAACATATTATTACAAGGTATGGATGTACTTTGAGTTTGACCAGTGATAGGGGCACACATTTTCTTAATGAGACAATCAGAATTTTATTGGATGATTTCATGATTGCACACCATAAGACTACACCCTATCATCCTCAGGAAAATGGAACTGTTGAAGCTTTCAACAAAATTTTGAGCCAGACATTGACAAAAATCTGTGATGTTGGAAGAAAGGATTGGGATGATAAAGTCTCTTCAGTACTTTGGGCATATCAAACAACATATAAAAGGTTGAACAAAGCCACACCATTTAAGTTAGTGTTTGGCACGAAAGTAGTTCTTCTTATGGAATTTATGTTACCTTCTTTGTGTATTGCGCGTGCTGGAGGTCTAGTTGATGAGAAATCTTTAGAAGAATGGATTGAAAATATAATTAAGTTGGATGAGTGATGAGCCATAGCACATTGGAGTCAGAAGCAAGAAAAGGCCAGGAAGAAAGCATGGCATGACAGAAACATAAGGGATAAGAAGTTTGAGATTGGACAAATGGTGCTTCTCTATGACTCTAAGTTCGTGTGCTATCCAGGAAAACTTGAGGTACATTGGTTGGGGTCATATGTTATCACTTACATCCTTGAAATAAGAACTTGCCAGTTAGAAGCACTTGATGGAACACGGCTGCCCGGTTACTTTAAAGGGAGTAGGATGAAACCCTATGCTAAATAAGTCTTCTTGGTGTTTGTAATAAGGTAGTATTTCCATTTAGATTAGATTTTAAATTTTATGCATTCCCTTAATGTGTTTCCTTCTTTATTGTTATGCTTTGTCAATTTAGTTGGTGTGTTGTGGAATAAGTGTGTTTACGCGCCAGAAGCTAATTACTATTTGAAGAATTTTTATGCACAAAGGACTACACATACTTTTAGTGTGGGGTGGATTATTGATATCAAGGTACAAGACTATTGGAATTAAACGACGAAAGGAATAAACTGCTATGGGTGTTATTCAAGTCAAAGGATTTCTTCTAAAAAGTGACCAAAGATGGAGATGGAGGAAAGGATAGTATAACGTGAGGTAAGTGGAGGCCATAACAACTACCAGTGGAAGGTGCAGTGACAAGGTACTCAGGCGCAAGGAAGTGCACTAAAGAGAAGTCTATGACCAAAGGGTAGGAAGGCATGCTAGAAGGTTATAGTTGGGGCACAAAGATGTACCACGCGGAAAAAATAAAGTTGGTCAATAAATGAGAGGAAATTGGGTAGGTGAGGGAGCAATAAATGCATCAAAATTTTGAAAATCTATATAAGAATGAGATGCAAGCTCATTCTTACCATTTCAATTAAGAGAATTTGACAAGATCCAAGTGCAAAGATCCAAGAAATTGTGTTGAGGTGCAAAGAGTGTGAAACCAGATGTGGAAAGGAGGTTTGTGCGAAGGAGAAGCTTGTGTTCCCATAGGAGGAGGGTTTGAGCAAAGCAGATGCATTATAACCAATTTAGGGCATGTGATTCGCACTAGGGCACACCAATTTGAGTTATGGTTTGAGTTACACATTGCATAATTCAAAAGATGAGTATTGTTAGAGGATTTTAGGGTAGAGATGGCACCAAAGAAGGAAGTTCTAGTAGGAGTTAAGGGAAAGAATAAGGTGGTCGTGGAGGAAGAATTTATTGAAGAATATTAGAGTATATCAGTTATACGAGCTCCCCTAGTTCAGAAAATATGATCCCTTGTACCAATGGCTCATGAGTAGAGTACACAAATACTTCTTCTACTTTGCAAGACACGGAGTAAGGATTTCAGCCATGCTGATTGCCACAGTGATAGGGTTGAAGGATACAGGTGAAGACCTCAAGGAGGACTTAACAGACAAGGCTGCAATTTTGGAGACTAGGAAGGAGCTTGGGTTCACCAAGGGTCCACATGGCATGGATATAGACAAGCTGAAAAAGTACCCAGTTGTGTAGGCAGCCGCGCACCTTGTGACAAAGTTAAATGACCAAGAGAGGTGGTCACAAGTGAATACCATGTGGCTACACGTTGCTAAAAGGGTGTCTGAAAGAGTGATCTATAATATTTCAGGTTACATTGCAGAAACTATCGTCAAAGAAGCACATTCAGGAGGAAAGATCAATTTTGGGGCTGTTTTATTGTCTCTGATATTCATGGAGATCAGGGTGCCAGACGGACCAAAAGAGAAGGTCTGGGAGTATCCTATAAAGAACAAGTCACCTACAAAATGCTTCAGAAAGTACTTGTGTGAAGGATCAATGACCAAACAATTCAAACAAAGGGATGAGAAGTGGTAAGATAGGATCCATACGGCATTCAAAGAAGAGTGGCGCATACCAAAGGATTTACCATCAATGGTGGGTAAGGTAGTTCAGTTTTCCATATACCAACATTTTTGCATCACGTGATTTGTGATGAAGGACGGGGCTTAGAGCCCATGGTGCAAACTATCGTATGCCTTCATAGCAAGGTATTTTCAAGCATTCGTTCATAGGTTCTCAAACGCGCACCAACTAACATTCAATGTAGACAAGGTAAACTACGACTACCACACACTGAGGAAGAAGTATGTATACCCAGGACGTAATGCATATATTGAAAGGCTCATTTCAGATGTGTTAAGCATAAATCCAGTAAGTTTGGCTATTAGAGACATTGGAGAAGCACTAGTGTATCTCCAACTGAAGCCCAAGTTGGAAAACAAGTATGTGGAAGATGATTTTGCACTTCTAGAACCACCGAAGGGTAAGCATGCCATGTAGAAACTTCTAGTGCCTAAGCCCACAAATACAATTGAAGTAGAGGATGAGGAGGATGAGCATGAGGATAGTGGTGGTTTGGAACATAGAGGTAGAAGACATCCTACGAATAAGGATGAAGCTGAGTGCACAACTACACCACCTCAGCCACAAGAGGGGGATGATGAGGACTTGGATGCAGTCCAAGGAGAGCACCGATTTAAGAGAGTGTTCAAGAGAACAAGGACCCAAGGTGCTACTCCACAAACAGTGTGCAGATCACCCAGACTCTCTCCACAGAAGGAGACAACCGTGAAAAGGAGAAGGAAACTAAAATTGAATGAGGAAGTGGAAGAGTTAGAGGAAAGTGCACCTAATTCTCCTACACCTCCAGAGAATGTAGAAGAACAAAAAGATGAAGAAATGAAGGAAGGAGAAGAGGAGGAAAAGGGAACAGATGAGATAGCTACCGAGACTACTCAGGACATGGAAACACAAGTCCCAAATCTGGAAGCTCAAGTTCCTAAGTAACCTAGGTCAAGAAGAACAAGTGGGGAGCACATTCCACCAGCCATGGGTTATGCTGAGGACACGGGTAAAATTGTTTGTGCCTGTTTCCAGAGCACACTGACACAAAAGGAGTTATATGGCTAGGTATTAATGGATGAAAATATGGTAACAGTGTGAACAAGGAAGCAATTATCATGGTCAATGCACACACACGTGGATGAACTGGATTTTTATGTGTATGAGGAATTATGCATGTTGAAGAGGTTAAAAAAGACACCTCATGATAGACACATAACAATAAAGCCTATTGTTATGTCAGATGAACAGGTGAGTAATGCATTGGTAAAAGTCTCAACAGAGGTGGCAAGGAGGAATATGGACAAGGCAACCACAATTAGCGAACTAAGAGAAGAGATAAAAACTAAAAATGAGGAGATAGCACACATAACATAGGAAAGAGACTTAGCGCAAAAGAAGAACTCTATATTTATCAGCATCGCAGAGGAAATTGGTGATAATGTCATAAGGGCTAGGCCACACTTAGAGCCAAAGGTACCAAAGACATTTCCTTCAGCAATACACTATGTAGGTACATTGGTGGACTTAGTGCTTGAAGATGAACCTCTATGCATGCCAGTGCCAAAGGATCCAGCACAAGATGTAGAGCAAGAAAAGGCTTCAGTGATGTAGAAGATTGCATCATATGAGGGACTGCTGCAAGTGCTGCAGGAAGAACTAATGAAGGAAAACCAAGCCTTGAACATCTGTACATCTCCAGAGGCGCTCATCAACATAAAAACATTGAAGGAGAACAATGAGGTCCAAAAAGTGATGAAGGATGACACATGAGGCCGCACAGAAAGATTAGCAATGGTTAAACAGAAGCGCGAGGCCCTGGCAGTAGCCCAAGAACCACACAAAAATTGGCTAGAGGAGCTTGGGAAACTCATTGTGCAGAAGATGGATTTTCTAGAGGGAAGGATGACTGTAATGTCCAGCATTGTGTTGGTCTTGCAGAATGAGAAAGGAGAGATTGCATAGGATGAACTAGAGTCCATTGTTGTGGACATTCCAGAAAAAATAGAGGAAGCACTCATTGAGTGGCAGACCTTGGAAGCTGAGATAAAGCAGGAATATCCTGAATTAATTTTTTAGGTTACAAAAGAAGAAACTGCAGGTTAAAAACATTATTTCATTTATCCAAATTCTTTCTATTCTTCTATTCTTTGATTCGTTTTGGAGACAACCATTGTTGGGGCGGAAATATAACTAGTGTGGGGTAATGTTGATCAGTCATACCCTAGCACTTAGTAAATAAAATACAAAAGGTTTGTGAGGGAGAGCAGAGTGCATTCAAAGGTGCGAACGTATCGGGAAGGCTTGCATGTAGGGAACAGAAACAGGTTCAGGACTTAGCCATTTTCATGATAAGGATCTATTTTTGGACATGGTGTGTGAAGCACTCAAACTGATTGTAGACTTACACGTCACACATTGGCTATTTTTGGAGGATTAGCTACGAAGCACTTTGCATGTAAATAGGATGGAAATAGATCTATTATAGTCAGTTAACTATCAATAGTCTATTGTTAGCACATTTGCATCTGTGGCTATTTTTGTAATAGCGCATGGATAATAAAAGCATGCGACCTATTTTGGGAATAGATAAGTGGTGAAGGGAAAGTCCCCAGCCTTATAAGTATGTAGTAAACTGTATAGAGAGAGATATAGATATAGATGTGCATACTGAGATATATAGATATGCATACATAGGGAGATTATGCTGCTAAATTTGTTATGTGCATACTATTGTTATTGTAATGAAGCTTCTGTATACTTATTTCATTTAATATAATGGAGGATATTGGCTGAATCTAAGTGTTAGTTCTGTGTGTATCTGAATCTAGTATGTTTTTGATCTCATCATGGTTAATATTTAATTTTGTTCTCCCTTAGAGATAGATCTGACATGCTCTGTAGAATGATGTGTTAGTAATGGAACTGCATGTGTTAAGTCTTCATCATGCTAACATATTGCAACAACAACCCTAAAGAGGGACCTGGTACCTTTGTACGCTTTGGGTGAGCTCTCAGTCTAGGCTGAGTGATGTGCCAGCACGTCTAGGGTCTTATTGGGCTTGTATTACTGAATTCTAGGTTGCATCAACAAAGCTCCATTCTCTCTAAAGTAATGCTCCAAGCCCGAGCCAAGGACAACTGGAAGTTCAAATGCATGATCATGGATGTGTTATGGAGATGGAAGCCCTATTTTATTGTATGCTTTATAGAGAGATATAAATTCTTATATCGTAATAATATAAGTATGATGGCATCTATTATAATAGTATGGGCGCATATAAGACCTATATCGTAATAATATAGGCATAAGGGATATTTAAAACCTTTATCGTACTAATATAGGAATCTTCATAATGGTTCAGGAGTTATTATTTTTAACTCACCGAGAAACTTCTCAAGTTGGAGCCTGAAGATACCATGGAGCTGAGGGACATAAAGAAGCACAGAGAAGCAATATAGCTCAGAACCTCAGTACATTGGATGAGTCATCAGATTGTTAGCTTTGGAGGAGGTTTGTCATTCAATATTGAGCTCATTGTTGATGACAATTATATTCTACTGACATCCGGAGACTTAGAACCGCACAGCGGAAGCATGGACATTTCTGGAAGAATACTTATTACCATACAATGGAGGAGTTGAGGTATCATTATTACGGGAGTCGTATCAACTCAACGGAGATATTACAGAGCCTAGACTTGGAGCCATAGGGTATTCTACAAAAGAAGATCGGATATACTACATAAGTTGGGATATTGTCACTCGGTGGTCATGGAGGAGGTTCTTGTTCTTCAGGTTTATTGAACCACAACTTCAGAGTACGTCATGTCTGGAAGACTAACCTGGGGAGCCATAGGGCATCATAATAGCATCTGGAAGACCGATCAGGGAGCCATAGGGCATTGTACCATGAAGGTGAATACTAGATCAAATCTGCTACATATAGGAGGTTATCGTTGCTTTTTTATTTAGTATTATCATGCTTGGATTGTAATTTTGTATTAGAATTGTAGTCATTAAAGTGGATAATATATCGGTTCTTTTGATGAACCTGGAATTTATGTAGGCATTCTGGGGTATCGAAAATCTGTTATCAACCTGTGTGCATTGTGTTTTAAACTCTTTCATTTCTTAAATTTGATTTTAATGGGGTAAGTTCGGAAAGATAATTTAACCTACTATTTTCTGAATAGAGTATAGTATAGGTCATCATTATGTACTTGTGGAGTCTAGATTTATGAGATAGGCTAAGGGAAATGTTAATCATACTCAATTTTCATTTATCATATCACTCCATTATATCTCCTAATCAGTTTTGGGTGTCTGTTATTTGGATGCTCGTATCCTTAAGATTGAAGATTTGTCAGCTATTTTTGGATATAGTTGAGCTCATATGTGTCTGATCAGATCTTCATTCTTTGTCGAGGAATTAAGACCATGTACCAAAACGAAATTTTATCATCATAGACATGACATCTGGTCACATCTTCATTTTGTGTAGAGGCTCATTATAGTCATGTAGCAGGATAGTACCTGAAAAGTCGTCATCAACAAGAGATATCAGATTACTCATAGCTATGCAAAGCATGTAGCTTCATTAGGACCAATTCTGATTCTATTAAATCAACTTGGGGCTAAGAGTTTATGTAGTAGAGTGAAAGAGGATCATTGTTGTCAGATATTGGGAGGCTTAGCCTCGCACTTTAAGGGAGCATTGAGGTTTCTCAAAAGAGATTTAGCATCATACAGTGGAGGTATAGAGGTATTCTAAAGATATCAAAGTGGTGCAGCATGAGGTAGTGAGCCCAAGTGCCACAAGTCCCAGAGATCGATCCATCAGTTGTTTGATTGTGTAGTTTGTAGTATACTACATAGATCTCTTCTCAGCAACGTGATTTGGAGTTCACAAGCTTTTTGGGAGAAAAAGCCTTCCCATTGAGGAGGTGTGATCTGGAGGAAATTACAAGGACAAGAGTTCCCTAAATCCCCCAGGATCATCACAATCTAGAAGCCAACTCTGTGATCTTTCTGAAAACTATTTGAATGTGGAAAACAGAGCCCATACGTGTAAATAGTGGCTAAGAAAAGTTGAAGTCAACCCTAAGCAAGATCGAGTCAATTGGGGAGTCACAACAAAGTGGCAAAATGAATCAGGTGAGGGCAAGAATTCTAGTTTCAAAACACCAGTATTTGACACTCGTATTTACATGAGTTATTTGTCATCTTCAACTGATTAAAAAATGCCACATGGTGGGTCCTCATGCCACCACGTGGCCTGCCACCATCAATCAACTCATTGAGCCATGATTAATGTATTGCATGGGTTCACTATCAGGTGAGTTTGAGTTGTATTAGCAAGTTAGAGGGGTGAGTTTAATGCAAGGTCTGAGTCAATTGTTTAGCTCATTGATTTGCCACATGGTGAGTTGTTTGTTTATTGCACTACCAGATAAAATTGGTGATAATGTGGCCACAACACCATAATAAACTTGGTCCATCACAGGTTATAAAAATCCCTTCAGGCCTTACATCTAATCCACTCTTCCTAACTATGTGGGATAATCCACATTAAATATGGATAAGCGAAAGTAAATACCCTCAAGGCCAACATGACTCGATGGACGGCCTGTGGACATGAATGCAATCTACAGTAGCGGGGTGACGTGTCAACGTGTGGTATGGTGGATGGGTCAAATAGAGTCTAAGGGTGATAGGTATCAACAGAAGGGTGGTCAACGTATGAAGGGGTCGTGATATGGTCAAGGCATTGTGGGAGGACGTGGGTATCGGATGCATTTGGACATGGTCAAAATGGACATGAGTACCAAAGGTAGGGGTAGAGGGAACTTCGACCCATTTCCTATCCCCGGCTGTACTGATGTGCGGCCAAACCAACTCGGCATATGCCAATAGTTGGTTAGGATAAAGCAGTGCGGAATGATCAGCATTGAACATCGAGATGGTTTTGAACTTGTCATGTAGGCCTATATAAGTGGCCCTCTCCACTCCAACTCTGCCAATCAAAGCTCATTTGGAGATTAATACAAACTTCTCCAATTTTGAAGCTTCTTAATTGCAAGCCCTTGAGAGATATAAGGAGTATAATGAAGCCTTAAGGATAAGGAAAAGCTTTGGAGAAGTATTATAAGCCTCGATGAATTATGAAAGCCACGACGGAGCTAGAAATATAAAAAGGCCTATATAGGCATTTAAATATATAAGTCCTATTATATAGGCATTATATGAAGATGAAGCTCTTTTCTCTCTGAATTAATGCTCCAAGCCTGAGCTGAGGAGGAGGACTAGAAGTTTGAAGGCGTGATCATGGAGGCGTTATGGAGATGGAAGCGCTATTTTATTATAGGCTTTACAGAGAGATATAAATGCTTATATGGTAATAATGTAAGCATGATGTCCTATATCGTAATAGTATGGTTGCATCTAAGACCTATATCGTAATAATATAGGTGCATTATCATCATTTGAGGACTAATATCATATTAATATAGGCATAAGGGAGATATAAGACCTATATCGTATTAATATAGGCATCTTCATAATGGTTCAGGAGTTATTATTTTTAACTCACCGAGAGACTTCTCAAGCTGGAGCCCAGAGACACCATGGAGCCGAGGGTCGTGAAGAAGCATAGAGAAGCAATAGAGCTTAGAACCTCAGTACGTTGGATGGGTCATCATACCATTGGCTTTGGAGGAGGGTCATTATTCAATATTGAGCTCATTGGTGACGATTGTAGTTTGCTGATATCTAGAGACATAGCACTGGACAACGAGAGAATGGAGGTTTATGGAAGAATACTTAGCACCATGCAATGGAGGCATTGAGGTATTCATTACTATGGGAGTCGTATCAACTCACCGGAGATGTTGCGGAACATGAACTTGGAGTCATATGGTATTCTGCAAAAGAAGATTGGATCTAGCTACATAAGCGGGGGAATTATCACTTGGTGGTTGTGGAGGAGGTTCTTGTTCTTTAGGGTTATTGAGTTACAACTTCAGAGTACGTAATGTCTAGAAGACCGACCTGGGGAGCCATGGGGCATCGTAATAGCACCTAGAAGACTGATCGGGGAGCCATAAGGTCATTGTACCATGAAGTTGAATACTAGATCTAAATACATGCTATGACTGGGTATATTTGAGGTTCTGATAAAGTTCTTGTTTTATATTCAGTATTATCATGTCTAGATTATAATTTTGTATTAGAATTGCAGTCATTAATGTGGATAATATATCGGTTCTATTGATGATCCCAGAGACGTAGGCATTCTACCAAACTTTGTTATCAACCTATGTGTAGTGTGTTTTAATTATTGCATTTCTTTAATTTGATTTTAATGGGGTAAGTTCAGAAAATAATTTAAAGCCTATAAGGGTCAGTGGTTGAGAAAATTTTTTTGGTCTATTTTTAGATCATGTTGGTATCAAAGTTAGTTGTTATTTTCGACGAATCTGCTATACTCCAAGCAGGGTGATAAATGTAAGATGATTTGACAATGATGACATCAACTTGAAATTTTGGAGTCCAGATTTGTGGGATATGACTGTGCTATAGGTTTACCATACTCAATATTTTTCTCATGCATTTATTATTTGGATTACTCCATTATATCTCCTAATTAAATTTTGAGTGTCTGTTATAGTTTGATACTCATATCTATAAGCTTGGAGATTTTTTAGCTGTTTGTATATACAATTGAGATCATTAGTATTGTCTCAGATCTGCATTATGTGTCGAGGCGTTGTGACCATGTAGAAGAATGGTAGCTGATCATCATGGATGTGACATCATGTCACATCTTCATTATGTGTAGAGGCTCTTATGGTCATGTAGCAAGATGATAACTGAAAAGTCACTGTCAATCATAGACATCAGATCACTCATAGCTCTGCACAACATATAGTTTCCTTAGGACCAATTCAGATTCTATGGAATCAACTCGGGGCTAGGGGCTATGCTATAGAGTGAAAGAGGATCATTTTTGTCAGATATATGGAGGATTAACCTTGTACAACAAGAGCATTAAGGTTTTTGAAAGGAGACTTCAAACTGTATTGTGGAGGCATGGAGGTCTTCTAAAGATATCAAAGTGGTGTGGTAGGAGGCAGTGAGCCTAAGTGCTACAGGTCCTAGAGATCGAGCCATCAGTTGTTTGATTGTGGAGTTGGCAGTATACTGCATAGATCTCTTCTCAGCAACATGATTTTGAGTTCACAATATTTTTGGGAGAAAAACCCTTCCCATTGGGGAGGTGTGATCTGGAGGAAATATGTTCCCTAAATCCCTCAAGATTGTCACAATATGGAAGAAAAATCCATAAGCTTTCATGTGACTATTTGAATGTGGAAAATGGAGCATGTATGTGCAAATGGTGGCTAGTCAAAGTTGAAGTCAACCCTAGGCATGTAACATTCCCATTTTAAGAATTTAGAAACAAGAAAAAAAATTATACGAATGTACTATGTTCCCAATAATCATAATTTAGAACACACATTCCATGCCAATCAATCTCATAACAGATAACCATATGCAGCTGTAATGACTCGGTGAAACACTGATCTCTCATTTCATGACTCGGTATCATTCCAATGTCTCATGTTAGCTCGTTGAATTACATACTAAGTATACTTGGTTCTCTTACCCTTTTTCAGGTATTAAGTGTTCTGTTTAAGAGGCCTATCTGAATATTTTTTACAAATATTCATTTGAAATCTCACTTCTTAAACTAGGTGACATAGGACAACGCAACCAGCAGCTTGCAATACTTTGGCCAAAGATTTCTGACATATTGTTCATATTACTATTCCTAGACGGCTTTATCGTCAAATGGAATACGTCATTCACCCCACTTCATATGTTATCTAGAATGGTCTTTACTAACTCCTGTCAATCCACTTGTTCCAGGTTTTACTCTAACCAAGGGTAGGAACATCTTTTAGTGTAGAGGACTACTTGCGAGGACTAAGGATACATAGGCATACTCGATCGACCTAAGTCAATCGCGTGTGTCTAGTTATCCTAAGTCGTCGAGATGTCCCCGACACTAAATCATGCTTCTAACCTAACTTAGGGTATAACTAAGAACAAGTCTGAGTTATGTAAATCTAGGTGATTTAACCCTGAAGGGTGTTGTGACATGTCAATTGTAGCACAGTATCCTCAAGAAGACCCAAGTTTTCATGAAGGTACTATTCTGCAGTTGGCATGCGCAAACATCCGTTTGAGTCATCCCATCTGGATGTGCATATCCTCGAAGAATTTAATTACTTAATTATTTTCTAAAATTAAGGTCTAATTACAGCAGCCCTATTGAATCCCTAGTTTCATTAACCCCTAAGATTTTCAACTAACATTGAGTTGCAATTACTTTGTTGAAACATCAAGATTGCTCCTTTTTTTATTTACCTTCCTACTTTAGGATTCAGTTTAATAAAACAGAAACATCAATCAAATAATATGGTTCACTCAATTTACTCATCCATTCTTAGCTTAATTAAGTTCCAATTTAGATCCCTTTGTTTTAGACTTCATTGAGATGAAGTCTACTTGTTAAATGTTCACGTTTACCTTTCAATTGTCTTATACCTTTAAAGGTATTGGTCAAGAGGTAGTTCAGCTTCCTCTTTCTTATTAAGAATTATGGTTCATTGCAACCCCCTTACATTATTCAAGATATCATAATGAATTTTCACTAACACCATTTTATTAAACCATACTGATTTAGTTAAATGATCAGCCATGAATGCTAAATTTTTAAGTTACATTTTAATAAAGGGATAGTGTATCTATTTCCCTTACTACCTAATTCATTTTAATTCAACTGAAAGGATTCCATACAGATATGAATATGAGAGAATAAATATAATCCTACAATTTCCTTCACACAATGTACAAAGAGAATGGCACATTAAGTACAAATAACCCACAATATTTTCCATTCATCTAAGTGGAATACATATTTTATAAGTCCAAACATTTCAGACATCTTTAATGTCAAACAGTATCAATAAAATCAATAAGAAATACAACTTTTCCTTTTACAATACATTTCAATAATGAAACATATTTCCGCATAAAATATCTAGTCTTTAAGTAAACAAAAGTAACATCATAAAAGAACTTGTCTCCTTTTATCACTTATGAAGTCCATCGACAAAAATTGCTAGCACGGGTCAGCTCATTGAATTGAGCATGATAAGCATTAAGCATTAAAACAATGTGCTTTCAACTAACTATTTCATAAAAAGAACTCTACTTTTATGAAATAGCTAAAGCATTACAAAAAGATACATCGTAAAGAAATAACAGTCATGAAAGGAAGAACAAAATGTTAGGCCATATTAAAATTAAGTAAAGATCATGATGTAATCAAACAATGTTCAGCCAATGATTTCATAAGGAATTTTATACCAGATAAATAATATTCCATCCGAATTACTTACCACATTCCTACTATATATATTTATAGCTCATTTCTTGATTCATTCAATCTAAATCAAAGAAAGTTACTAACTCTAATAATTCACAAAAATAGAGTTATTTTAAGGAAGAAATGCTCTACAATACTCAGCGTTAACTTACTCCATCATAGAATATATAAGGCCAAGCTCATTCAATCTTCATGCCAGAAATTAGGACGAACCATCAACATCATAAAGTAAGAGTTTCCTATATTAAAATACTACATCCAAATTCAAAGCCAAACTCTAGCCTAAGTTTTAGGTTAGGATCTACATGTTTGATAGAGCATAAATTTTGTTTACATGCACTTGAAATTTATCATACATCACCATAATTAGATCCCTAACAAAATAATATTCAAGGAAAAGAAGTAAAGGTCTATCCTCCAAATACCCACTCTGCAATCCATCAAAGTAATACAATCGATCAGGTCAGCTCCTTACACAAGAGTAATACAAATGAAGAGAAGATGAGAAGAGGGAGAAAGAGAACAACCTATACATTCCTTCAGAGTTTGAAGAGAACGGTATTGAGTACCTTAACCCAGAATAAGAGAAGGATGTCAACACACAAGGATGAGACAAGATCTCATTATTCCATCCTAAAAAGAGGAATATAAATTGGGAATAGAAGAATAGAGGCAGATTCGATTAAGAGATCATTCTACTCTAACAAACATTGAAAACATAGAACTATTCGGTATTGAATCGAGATACATGACTGCAACATGAAAGTCAAAATCTGAAGATAAAGTTCTCTCAATGTACAAATAAGAACAGTTATAGTAGTGCAAAATCTATGACAAAAAAATTTATTCAAATGATTCAGTTGGCAACAGTACTTGAAGCAACAAACAACAACTGAACATTCAAATTTATCTTGACGTTAACAGCATCAATCTATTACATTTTTGTAATTTTCCCTTCAAGAGAGAGACATAGTGCCATTAAATAATGTAATCTCATGAGACCACAATTTATTTTTCAGTGTCATAGTAATAAATTTTACCCATCCCTTGATGGTAAATGAATACAAGATTTACAGTCAAGCCAACCCATATTCCCAACTTCACAAGAATCAAAGAAATAATCTACAGGGTAAGAAAGGAAAGAACCCAACTCTGATTCGACCACAAGGAATAACAACAAAAGTGACATAACCCCAAGTCAGGTGCTCGAAGTCAAGCTCAAAAGGAGAAAATTAAAACCAAAAACATTCCATCTCATTTCCTTAAGATAGTCAAGACTGCATGTTGACCAAAATAAGCTCACACTTATTTTGGGTCAACTGACACCATTTTTCCCTTTTGTTCTTCAATCTGAATTTTTACATATTTTAAGATCTTAAGGACCCTAAAAGCATTTCCATCAAATAGGAAATTTCTTCCCCTTTCCATAGATATAAAGAAGTCCTTCTAACTCTTCATATTTTTTAAGTTACGAGCTGGCGAGCCTGGGATGGATGTTTTGCCAAATACGGGCTGACAAGCCTAGGGAAGACTTTTCACCCATGGAAATTGCAGACCGGTGAGGTGGCAGGAGAAATTTTGTCACTTTTTCGCAAAAGGCCCAGGTGGAAAATGTGGGCCGGTGGGCCTGAAGTTGTCTTTTTTCCCAAGTGGAAAAAAGTGGGCTGGTGGGCCTGTGGATGGTTCAAGTACCAAAAGTGGGTCTGCGGGGCCGCGGATGAAATTTTTCCTAAGTGATAGGCATGCCAGTGGGTCTCTATGGGACTTTAGAATTTTTACACCTATCGCAAAATGGCACAATTTTCAAGTGCAAGCCCGCGAGCCCACGGAGTCTCATCGGCCATTGAAAAGTCACAGACCTGCAGAGGGTGCCACGCGTTAGCTCAGCGCATCTTCAAAGGTAAATTCAAAAGCGGGTCTCCCAAACAAGTGCCAAGCTTCCACATGTTTGAGGTCTAAAAAGGGACAGAGCCAACTGTTAAAATGACTAAGTATAAGGGTGTCGGCGGAAGCCTCCACGTGTCTTGGGTATAACAAAAATCAAACGGATCGAGGCCCAAATCAATTAAGTATAGAGAACCGGCGGATGGCACCACGTGTTGCATTAATGCAAATTTAAAGGGTGTGGCCTAAAGTGGAGACTCAAACAAGTGTTGGCCCTCCACGTGTCTAGAGCCCAAAAAGGTAGAAACGGTCATTGAAAAAGTCAAAATGGGGCAAAGCCAATGGAAAGTGCCACGTGTCAACTCGGTGCAACTTTAAAGGTAAAAACTGGGGGTAGTTTCCAAACAAGCGTGAAGTCTCCACATGTCTAGGGTTAGGCACAGTGTCTCTGCTAATAGGAGAGATTTAGGAAGAATAAAAAGGAACATAGAGGATCCCACAGAATATGCCACATGTCAGTTCGGTGTAATTTTACAAGTAAAAGAAAGGGGCTGAATCTTCAAGATGCATGAGGCTACCACGTGTACCCTGTATGGACAGACTCTTTTAAATATTGCATGCCCGCAACCCTGATCTTCAGACAGCCATATCTTTCAACTGGAAACTTGTATTTGGGAAAGAGAAGACTTTTTGGAAAGGTCTCAACATCCCCTACACCATGAAATCATAAAATATTATTTTTAGCAGGATAGGTGGGTGAAAATTAGGAAAATGTATTTCAGACCATTAATACAGGATGCAATCACTTCAACCACTCAGATTTGATTTTGATCACCTTTCTACCTTCTCCAACATGCCAAACAGGCATAGTGAACCAGAATTGACATATTGTAGGTGGATTCGTAGGGCATTGATGGTTGGTGGTTGAACTTTAGGAGCAAAATCAATTTTCTCTTCTTTCTGCCTAGTTTTGGACATATATATATTGTAAACACTTCTCATTTGAGAAGGAGGATACATTCTGGGTGTGGGGTAAACTATGTAAAATTTGTTTCCTGACTCTATTTTAAGTTGTAAGCCCTCTCTTATGCCTAGCAAGCTGATTTTACACCTCTGGGCATTCATGTAATAGTCTGTGCACCTTATAGAGCAATACAATCATGTTTTTGTGGTGTCTTTCAACCCTTTGCGTTTTTTTTTTTATTTCTTTGTGCCTCTCTATCTGGTGTTTGCTCCATGTGCATGTACTTCACGTTTGTAGGTGCAGGACGTTGTGCTTCATGGAGTTTCGATGGAGGATTTGGATCTAGGTCTATGTCACTTATGTCTGACCTCCCTTAGTCCCCTTTTCCTTGTTTCATCCTCCCTCAGTAGATTATCTCACCACTTCCTTTTCTGGTGTATCATCGCTTAGTGTAGGCTTTCTTCCCTCTCTCTCTCTCCCTATCTTCTTGGAATGATTAGATTAGGATTAGTTAGGTTCTTCCTACATTTGAGTAGCTTATGGTAGGTAGATTAGGAAGCAGGAACCAGCCTTCTCTGGAGGTCCATCTCAAGTTTTGCAAGTCCCACAGCTTGAGAGATGGTCCAATGTTGTGCAATCACACTGAATGCCCCACTTCAAACTCAGGACATTCGAGGGTGCTGTGATTTTGCACTAACACTGCACTAATCCATAATTCAGCTTGGATATCCCATTCCTTCAGTAACATCTATGTATATATCAAATTTAAATGTAAAGATTAAGTAAATCCAACAAGATCAACTGAAAAGATAATCTCTGTAGCATGAAATCTTATTTCAAAAAAGATGCGTAAACATTCAATAAGCCTTTCCAAAATCACAACCATAGGCTAACTTTCAGCCCTACTATCAGACAGATTGCAACAAGGAGGTTTTTTCAGACCCAAAGTCAGGTAAGTATTTAACAAATCTTCTCACGACTTACAGGTGCAAGCAACAAAATCGATGTCCTAAAAGTTCAAGTAGAAGCTAGTATGAATTAATCAAATTTCCAACAAGGGAGAACCAAAACCTGAAACATACTTCTTCCATAGCAATCCAATAGAGTTATCAGAATCAAAAAAGTCTCAGCTTAGCAACAGTATAACATGTTACACTTGCAAGAAAGATTCTGAGGATATCAGTCATTTGTTCATACATTGTGAGTATGCTACCAAAATTTGGATTTTTTCCCTCTCTAAATTTGAAGCTCTATGGGTGATGCCGAAGGATCTAAATCAGCTATGGACTCAATGGAATCCACCCTTTAGGCATTGTGTTGTCAAAAGGATCTAGAAGCTGGCTATCCCTCATTTAATCTGGAGGATATGGAAGGATAGAAATGATATTATCTTCAAAAATAAGAAGCAAAACTATAAACTTAGTATTGGTAAAATTTCTAATGGTATCAAAGAGAACATTGCTAGATTTAAACCCCCCAAGAATAAGAGATATCCAAAGAATGAAGAGTATATCTTATCCAATTTGCAAATTGGAACTATCAATAGTCGTAGCAATCCCGGGAATAGCATTGATAGATCTTTGATCAAATGGCATCCTCCTAATTTTAATTGGTTTAAGTTGAACTTTGATGGGGCCTCTAAGGGGAACCCTGGGATTGCGGTAGGGGGAGGAGTGATACGGGATCATAAAGGTAGTTTGATTGTTGCGTATGCTGGGAAAATGGGAATTCAAACCAATCATTTTACCGAAGCATTATCTACTTTATGGGGCCTGAGAATTGCCCAGAATCAAAATATCCAGAACCTCATTATTGAAGGGGACTCCCTGAATATCATTAATCTCCTTAAATAGGGCTCATCTCCAAGTTGGAGCATCGAGGACTTTATCTCAAAGTCCATAAGTATCTATCAAACATTCAATAACATCAGGATCATGCATACTTACCGGGAGGGTAATAAATTGGCAGATGCGTTGGCTAATTATGGCATTAATGTTAATCACATGGTTTGGGATAACAATAGCATCCCTAAGCAACTTCAAAACAGCATTCATGCGGATTTCTATATGCACGCAATTTCTTAAGTTGAGATATGATTATTGGGTGTGGATCAGTATCAATAAAACTACCACACGTGTTGGCTTAAAAACTATGATTATGCAAATCCTATCAAATAATCAAGATAGTGTGAAGTATATGGGGAAGTCCAAGTGGAGTTACTTTGATATGAAAATCGCACATGCGGGCAACACTGTGCTTGCTAAAATTTGTATACAAGGCTCCACGGATACCAAAGATAGTAATAAGGTTATTGATGATAGGGTGTGGGCTAACAAAAAGGCTGTTATTCCCACATGTGGGTTTCCACAGGCTCAGATCAGCAGGCACGCGGGCGTTCGTGGGAATAGAAACGGCTCTCATTTTCAACATTATGCGGATTACAACAGCAAAAAATAGTCTAGCTTCAGTGCTCTCAAGGATTTTGGAATTTGTTGCAAACAGTTAAGCACAGTGAAGATGGGGGGTCCCCCTTGCCAAATTGAGCCTAGTGCGGACTCGGACTAGAAGGATAATGTTGAGTTATGGAATATACTCAGCAAGGGTGGCATCACCAACTTCATGGAGAAGGTTCAGGGGCATGATCAAAGTATCTCTGTATGTTTTGCGAAGGATTGGAAAGAGCGGACTGTGGAATATAGGGGGCTGAAGATTTTGGTCAACAAGGAGCTTATTGCTGAAGCGACCGGGTGGTTCCTTTGCACCAGGGGCTTATTTTGCTACTGCATAAATTTTACCTTCTTAGGTATCCTAGTCTCCCTTCCTCTCCTAGCTTTGTTCCCCCTATATCGGGTTCTACTGCTGCTAGCCCCTTTTCTCCACTCTCTGCCCCCGCCACCACTGTTTTCACCCCCCTGTCGGTCGTCCAGGCTTCATTTTCCATTCCCCCTGCTGCTGCTCCCACCCCCCACCTCACTTCCACCTCAACCAAACTAGTCACCAAGGCTTCTAGAAGGCTTAACCTCGATGTTGCGGGGAAGGGCCCTCATGAAATTGAAATTGCACATGACCTCCTGAATATTAGCAGTGCTAGTCCCCGTGATGTGCATATGGAGAGCTCTACAAAAAGGCTGGACGCCTTAGAAGCTGAAATGAAGCAGTTGAAGGATGAGGTTAAGAACTTGGCAAAATAGAAAGGTAAGAGGAAGAAGGAGGAGGAGGTGGATATTGATAACAACCAGATTGATGATATCTACAAGAAGCTGAAATCCCTAGACTCATGTTTAGGGAAGGCCAAAACTCGTCATGACTACAATATGGCCATTTTTAGTGCGATTGAGGAATTCATTGAGCAACATGTCAAAAGTGTCTCCAATCTCAGTGGAGTTCCGGAAACACTTTGGGGCAATGATAAAAAAAGCAAAAGGACCATTGATCAGCTGGATAAGACTAACATTGCCCACATGACAACTTTGGGAATGTTCAGATCCTGGAAGAACATCAAAACCAGCATCGACAAAGCTGCCAAGAAGTAGTTGTAGGTGCTTTAGTTGCTCTTGCTTGTTTTTATGCTATTTTTTTACAGTTTCTTTGTTGCTTTTGTGCAGGGTTTTTGTTGTTTTGTATTGTTTGGGTAGTTGTTTTCTGGCTACTTTGGGCTTCATTGTCATACTTGGATCCTGATCCTTTTTTCTTTGTTCTTCTCTTCTATTATGGCTTCTAGGCCCTCTTTTGTACTCAAGGGTATAGTCCCTTTCAAAAAACTATTTGCCAATAATAATAAAAACATGTTACACTTATTTTCCAACCAAAAATGACTCCCTAAACATTGAGTCAAACTATCTAATTTAGCATAGTTCAAACAGATGTAAAAAGATTTGAAATCATCTCGAGCTCAATAGAAGATAGCTCATTCCAAACTTTCACCCAATAAAAGAAACAAACCCAACTCCTATCTTTAATAACAGTGAACCCTTCTATACTATTTTTTTTACAGTCAACAGATGATCACAAGATTTGACGACATTCAGTCCAAACAATGGTTAAAGCCTAATTTGTTCACTTTTCCAACAAAGAAACAAACCCAGATCAAATCTTCATCACACAGCAAATTCAAGCAGGAAACTACAGTGGAAAATACAAGCATGAATGCAAGATGAACATATCATAAAAACTCATTTGTTTCCTAGAGAAGAGTTATTTTAATGAAAACACTTAGTAAAAAGCAGAACAACTTAATGGATAGAGCCTATCATGCCTAATAGAGCTTCTTATCGATTTGCATAAGATTTCCAGCTAATCCTCCACAGTCTCTCTATTTTTTCCAAGCGATGTCAACAACTCCAACATTCCTACTTCCTCGTATACCTCCAAAGGATCCAAAAATAGCTCAAGAATGCCAAAAATATCGATGGATCAAAAATAGAACTACTGGTTTGAAGAACCAAAAACTCCATGCAAAGAAAAAATCCAAAAAAAAACTGCCTTGCATATCTCCTAGGCGGTTTCTTCACCATTATCGAAGCTAATTAATGCAAGGACTGACAATTTCCCTCTTATCTCACCTTGCCACCGCCATCCAAGTTTAGCAAACCTTCTTTTCAAAATTTGCACGCAATTTATATTTAGTGATGATGCCAACTAGGCATCCCCCTAACTCCCCATGCCTCCACCAAAACTGGTAGTTTAGAGGGTATTTAAAACAAAAATCAAATCTCATTAATGCCTTGAAAACCGATGTCACCGCCCTTACCACTTGCTAAGTAGTTCGTAGGTACCCTTTAGATAGTTTTAGTTTAGGTTAGATTAACATTAGGTTAGAAATCAACCTTAGTCCTTAGGTAAATTGTATTTGCCTTAGGTTGTTTTAAAAACTTCCTAACCATAGAACATACCATCTTAGGTTAGGGTAATAACCTTAATAGTTTAGCAAGAGGTCCTAGGTAGGTCTTAACTACCTTACGTTAAAATCCAAATAGTATAGAAAATTACAACTTAGAATAAGTTGTTTACCTTAATAACTTAGTAATAGGTCCTTGGTCCTATTACGTTATTCAGTGTTACAAAATATTTAACAAGAAGGCCCAAGCTTACCAATTACAGTATGATGCAAAGCAAGGACACTTGAAGCTGGGTCCTTTAACTTTATAAACAAAACACAACTTAGTCCCACTTCACTCTACGTTTCAGAATGCCGCGTCAACCAGACAAATCAAGTAAGGATAACTGAAGCATACCTTGGATTAATGGAATTGATCCAAGGTTTTGCTGTCAACACTCAATAGTTAAGACCGGGTCAACTAAGGAGTCACGATAAAGTGGAAAAAATTAAACGGTGAGGGTGAGAATTTTAGTTTCATAGCATCGGTCTTCGACACTCATAGTTGTGTAGGTTATACTTCATCTTCAACTGATAAAAAAAAAATATTCCACGTGGTGGGTCCTTAGGCCACCACATGGCCTACCACCATCAATCAACTCATCAAGCTATTATCAATTCGATCAAGCTATTTCATGGCGAGTTTGAGCATTATATTGGCGAGCCTTTTAGGCAAGTTGTTTTTATTACATCGATGAACAAAACCATCTACGTGGCATAAGCCACAACACTCCTAAGTTGTCATGGGCTATAAAAATCCCTTCCTTAGCTAAACTCCGCCCAATGTTGCATAATCCACATAGTTTTGGATAAGCGGAGGCAAAGACCCAGCCAACACGACTTGGACAGGTGACATGGCAATCGTAGCAACGAGGTAGGGGTTGACGTGGGTATGTGGACAAGTCAGAGTAGATCCCAAGGTGCATGTAGCAGTGAGGGTGACATGGAGGGGTCACATACCCACATGGCATAGGCGTCGATGGTTGGAAAAATAGATTGAGCACAAAGGCGGGGTCAGGGGTTTTGAACCCGCTACCTATCCCCTCCGAACTGAGCACTCCAACCAACTTGGCTAGTTTGTCGAGTTGGTTAGGATAATGGCAATAAGCCATTTAAATAGGATTTGTGGGCGCCCTTGGCCTACATAAAGGCCCTTGACACTCCACTCTCAAAAATCTCATTTGGAGCTTAATACAAGCTTCTCCAATTTTGAAGATTCTCAATTGCAAGTCTGAGAGCACAAGGAATATAATGAAGCCTTAAGGAGATAAGGTAAATTTTGGAGCAGTTTTATAGGCCTTGGTTAATTACGAAGGCCATAATAGAGCTAGAAATATTAACAGCCTATATAGGTATTTTAATATATAAGTCTTATTTATATATGCATTATATGAAGATGAAGCTCCATTCTCTCCGAAGTAATTCTCTAAGCCCAAGCTGAGGAGGATGACTGGAAGTTAGAAGGCATGATCATGGAGGCGTTATGGAGATGGAATCCCTATTTTATTGTAGGCTTTACGGAGAGATATAAATGCTTATATCGTAATAATATAAACATGCTAGTCTATATCGTAATAGTGTGGGCACATATAAGATGTATATTGTAATAATATAGGCATAAAGGAGATATAAAACCTATATCGTACTAATATAGGCATCTTTATAATGGTTCAGGAGTTATTATTTTTAACTCACCAAGAGACTTCTCAAGATAGAGCCTAGAGATGTCATGGATCCGAGGGATGGAAAGAAGCATAGAGAAGCAGTGGAGCTCATAACCTTGATACGTTGGACGAATTATCAGATCATTAGCTTCAAAGGAGGGTCATCATTTAGCTTATTGGTGATGATTATAATTTGTTGACATCTAGAGAATTAGCACTACACAGCGGAAGCGTGGAGGTTTCTGGAAGAATACTTAGCACTGTACAATGGAGGTGTTGAGGTATTTATTACTACGGGAGTTGTATCAACTCACTAGAGATATTGTGGAGCCTAGACTTGGAGCCATAGGGTATTCTACAAAAGAAGATTGGATCTACTACATAAGCCGGGATATTGTCACTCGGTAGTCATGGAGGAGGTTTTTGTTCTTTATAGTTTATTAAACCACAACTTCAGAGTACATCATGTATGGAAGACCGAATTGGGGAGCCACAAGGCGTTGCAATAGCGTTTGGAAGACCAATCGGAGAGGCATAGGGCATTATACTATAAAGGTGAATACTAGATCGAATATGCTACATATACAAGGTTCTCATTCCTTTTTGTATTTAGTATTATCATGCTTGGATTGTAATTTTGTATTAGAATTACAGTCATTAAAGTGGATAATATAATGGTTCTATTGATGAACCTGAAGAAATAGGCATTTCATCGAACTCCGTTATCAACCTATGTGCAATGTGTTTTAATTTTTACATTGCTTAAAGTGTATTTTAATGGGGTAAGTTCAAAAAAGAATTTAAATCCTATAGGGGTCCATGGTCAAGAAAAACAAAATCAGTCAATTTTTGGATCAGCTATATTGGTTTTAAGAGGCGGTTGCTTAGGCGGTTCTTGACTCTCTGTAGAAGGAACCTTAGAAACGACGACATGATGTTCATTAGATATAGGAACTCATTGAGATGCAACAATTAGAGAGGACAATGTAACATGACGTTGTAAAGTGAATGAGAAAAAACCTTGATGCTTAAGATGTTTGATTCTTCATCGTAAAGTATAGCATTTGTTGTGATTATGTCCATTGATTCGATGATAATTACAATATGGACAACCTTATTATTTGATCAGCCGATAAGAAGGATAGCAATGAGTAGTTGACAAAATAATCAATTGATGACTAAGGAGCTCAGTAAGAATGTCATTTTATTATGATTAAATGTGAGAGGCTCTAGTAATGGAAATTCTTGAGGCTCATTAATAAGAGCACATGTAAAAGACATAGGATGAGGATGAGAATAAGAACTAACATGAGCTTGAGAAACGTCCTTAAGATGTTGGATTTCAAAATTTAGAGATTTAATTGCAGATTCCATAACCTGGAATCTGTCTTGAAATAAAAAATGTAAAGCTTGAATTGAGTCTAAAATGGATTGATTAGATGGAGGATCATGAAGACTAGGGTTTTTAACTAGACGATCTAAAATAGCACTCACTTGATGCGGTGGTGTATCGCTAGGGAGATACATGGTGTTTATGGATTTTTTAGAACAACTTTGAAATTAGGATGCTTTTGAATTAAATAATAAAAATAAATTTGAGGAATTTTAGGATCCATGATAGAGAAGATGATATGCCAAAGAAGGATTTGAAAGACCAATCACAAGTGGAGTTCACCAAAAAGATTAAGCTAAATATGGAAATATATGCCTAGTCTGATTGTTATCGTAGCAGTAAATGAATAATAAATTAAATACAAAAATTAACCCAAGTAAACTAAGAAATAAAATGTGAAACCCTAGTTGTAAAGAGGGTGAGAAAACCCTTATCTAGTTCGTAGTGAAATCTGGACTATGCCAAAGTGGTGACCAAATGAACAATCTGCCTAGACTAGAGCACCTGGAGAGTGATATGGGCCCTAAACATATTTATAGGTTCTTATGTCTGCGGAAATGCTAAGAAAACCTCCTCTAAGTGGTCACAAGATATTCATTATTTTTCTCCTTTAGTCGTTATGAGGTCACATGATGCAGAGCATCATCAACATTTAACATAGTTATTCACAAACCTATTTAACAGTGTATGCATGCCCAGAATAACCAAAACCTTTCTTTTGGAGCTCCAAATTCAAATCCTCTTGATTGATCAATGATAAAATATAGTTACAAGATGGTTTAAATACCTCCTTTGGCTCGACTTCTCTCATAGTTGATTTCTAAGGTAATAAACCATGGTTGCAAGATGGAGGTTACATTATAAGAAATGCTAGAAATAAGGCTTTGGAAGTTTCATGACCCCCATAACATCAAGTGGAGGCTTCAATGCCATATTATGAAGTTTCTAAATCCCTAATGAACTTAGTAAGACCCTTAAACTACTTTTTCCTACCAAAAATTCAAAATTTGGCTCAAGAGAAATTCAAAATTTTCAAATTGGAGGGAAACCTCCTAATTTGAAATCTTGACCTCTTGAGCTCAAAGTACAACATGAAATGGAAACTATGGACTCCCAGGACAACTCTAAGTCCTATATAAACCAAAATTGATCATATCAACCCTAAACTAGCCCTAGATTATCCCTTGAAGTGATCCTCATGCATCATACTCCCAAGGAAAATGAGAAGTCTTCTCATGATCATTTACTTGCAAACTTGATGCTTCTTCTTTCTTTCTTTGTTTCCAAATTCATATGGGCTTCTGGAAGTGATCTTCAACTGATCTCATCGTTTGCTTCATCTTCTTTAGTTGTGATTTATTCTTTTCCTGTTCTTCCATCCTCGAGCTAGTTTCCTTCATGGGTTCATTAACTATAATAGGACTGTATTTTTTCCTTTCCACCTTCTAACTGAGATTGTGCACTTGTTTCATCTTCAGTTGTGATGTTTCCTTAGGTCCCTTGACTGGTACACTATATTTGACACCTTCTCTTGTTATATCTCTTCCTGGGTCCCATGTCATGTTCTTGTTTCCTCTATTGGACTCTAGTACTCTTCTTGTTGTCTTGTCTTCCATATCTATCTCTTGCAACCTCGTATCTTTAATACCTGCAAAAAATATAGTTTCTTCTTCATGTTCCATTTGTTTCTCCACTTCTAAACTATACTTTTCCTTTATTCTTCAATATTATTTTGCCTTGTTGGCTTGTTAGTTGTTTTCATCCATCTATCCTTTGTTGAGCTTCTTGATGTTATCTTCTTGTATCCATCACCTCGTATTCTTGCTTCATTTCAATACACATCAACTCAGTCCTTTCCCTACACAAATTTTTCCTCTCAACTATGCCTTGCTTCTTTTCCTATTTATTCTTGATCTCTAGCACCCTTTTGTAGAAGAATATCCATACTTTCTTCTTAATCCTTTCTTTTTTGTTCTCACAAGCTTCATGTTCATCATTATTCATCAACAAGGTCACACTACCTTCTCCCTTGTTTATTCTCACAGCATCATGTCCTTCTTCCCCATTATTGCTAAGAACTCCTCTTGTTTTCTTATTATCATTCTCTGAATATATATCTGCAATGAGCCCTTGTGTAGGCCCAAAACCTTATCTCTATTCAAAACACCCATCATCACCTTTCCTTGCTCTTCTTATTTGAACTCATCCATGAGTTCCCTTTGCTACTTCTTGCCTTCATAATGTCCTTACATAGAGTCAAATAACTCTTCAATCCTCTGCAATTATTTTTTCAATTTAAGAATATCCTCTTCATCTATTCCTTCATCAAATTTGGACAATATTTCCCTTCCTCTTGTATATTACTTTTATTCTCTTTAGTCTCATTCTTTATCTCAAAATCATCACTTGAATCACAACTAAACTATCTTGCTTACCTTTTTCTTGTTATTCATCACAATGTTTTAGATTCTTTGACTACTCCATCATCTTCTTGCTATTGAATTCTTCCTTTTTGGCTTCTAGTTTTGTTTCTTTCCTCTTATCATCTTCATTCATCTTCTCTTTGTCTTTCACTATCCACACTCTTCTTTGCATTTGCTTTGGCTGAGTTTTTGACCTTCTTTGGCCTTCTTTTCTTGATTCACAAACCATCATTTGTTCCTTAAGTTTTTCTTACTTTTCCTTACTAGCCATTGGCTTGGCTTTCTCTTTGTTCATGTTCTCTAAACCTGCAATCATCTGATTTTCATACATTCTTTGTATGTCTTCTTTCTCTATACCTGTATACACACATTCACACAAGTTGTTAGAAACAAAATTTGGAGATTCTTTGACTCCTTCAAATTCTTCTTCCTTTTTTCTTGTATTCTTCTCTTCCACAGTTGTATTCTTCATCCACTTAGGCATTTTTCACCCAAATATTCTTTCCTTTTATAAAATCTCTTCACTTTTTGTCACTCTCTTCTCCTTGATTTCATCTTTTTTATTTGACTCCCTCTTCTCCAGCTCTTCCTTTTCTCTTATGTTCTCTTCAATAAGAACATATTTTTCAGCTTCTTCACATTGCTCACCAATAAATTTCATCCTTATCTGACTTCTATAGGTTGTCCTCTCTCTTCTTCTCACCATTCTTCTCTTGTTTCTCTCCACTAGCCATCTAAGTGGCCATTTCACCTTCTTCTTGATCACCACTCCAAATTCTTGATGATCCTCATCACTCATGCTTCCCACCATTGTTATCAATTGTTCCACATCTCTTCTCAAACTTTATAGCTCTTCTTACATCCATATTTATCTTCTTCTTATCTCCTCTTTCCTCTTTTCTTCTCTTCTTTTCCTCTCCTTCTCTTTCTTCTGGTGGCATATGAACTCAACCAACCCTGCTATCATCTTTACTTTGTCTTCCTCCATTCTCTCTCTCTCTTGACAAGTCTTTTCACCTCTCCACTACTCTATGATTCACCTACGTATCACTTGATCTTTTGATGCTTTCTTTTCTCTGTTATTATATCACTTTATTATCAATTTCTTCTCCTTCTCTGCCATGATACCACTATGATGCAGATCATCATCAACATTCAACACTCTCAAACAAGTTAGAATAATCAGGTAATTCACAATTGTTTTCCACTTAAAATTTCTCAATAAGGCTCATTCAAGGATTGAAGGATGCTCTCTAACCCTTAATCCATATATCTTAACCATCAAACTTAGTGGAATTGCAAAATTTAGCCATGGTGATCACCTATGGCAAAACTGTCCTTCTTGGCCTTTGAGAACAAAGTTGGAGGTATATTATGGTTTAGAACATACTACAACTCACCCTATCATATTGAGTAAACTTTTGGACACCCTTTTCGTGGCTTGAAGTGTGTGTAAAAATTTTTGTTCGAACTCTCTTTGAAAATGCCCCTTCCTTCATAATTTCTCCTTCTAGACTAATAATACATTATCAGGCATGTCACTTCTTAAAATGTGATGCATCTTATGATTAAAGGAATCACTACATTATTTAAGCACATTTTGGAATAAATTTTTGGGTAAATATCTTATATACAAAATCTTACACTCAACTTCTTTGGAAGAAATGCTTAATACTCTCGAGTCTTAATCTTGAGCCTCTAGTTAGGCCTTCTTTGTTTGTTACAAGGTAGTATACCCAACTGTGAAGATTTTCCTCATGGTTTGAGCTTTTCAAGACAAAATTTCACTAGATTCATAATGGGAGGAATGTTTAGATGTTTTTTTGAGGTTCTTGTCCCTTACAATACAAAGTAAACCTTGCAACCGATCACTTACTCTAAAACCCTAAGGTTTTTATCCTACAGGCCCAAGCACATACATTTGTTCACCATTCATCTTGTGTCACTCTTAAAAACCTCCGATCACTTTGAAAGGGTCTATGGGGATGTTATAAAGCTTGATATTTTACCATTAGTTGTGTTCTCTCTTAATTCCCTAAACTCGCTCTTCAAATCCCTTGCTCTATCTCAAAAAACTTGAGCTCTATACACAATGAGGTTTTATTCAAAGAAACTAATGTTCCAATCTCTCATAGAGGTCCCTGAAGAAGGAATAGTTGTGGAAACACTCTCTACTCTCCTTGTTCCTCTAGTTTCTTAATCTCTCTCATCCTTATCCTAGTCTCCCTAGCCTCAAATAGACCTATGCATGTTAGATTACTATGTCACAAAATTTTACTATTTTTTACTCTCCCTCCTAACCAATTGAATGAAGATCCCTTTTAAACTCAATGCTAAAAAATTGTAAGATATTACACTACCCAAAACACCTCTTAATTTCTTAATAATGTTAGGCTAAATTGTAGGTTCTAACTGTATCATAGTTTCCTCTATGCCTCTAAATCCATCACTTCACACAAAACTCAATGCATTCTTTGAAAAATAATGAAAACACACACACTTGAGTAAGTCTTACAAGTATATAACATTCAAGGTTCACAACAAGATTTACTCTTTCTTCTTTCATAGTTATTCACAAACTTGTTTCACAGTGTATGCATACCCACAATAACCAAAACCTTTCTTAAATAGAGCTCCAAATTTGAATCGTCTTTATTTACCAATGATAAAATACAGTTACAAGATGGTTTAAATACCTCCTTTGGCTTGATTTCTCTCATAATTGATCTCTAAAGTAATAAACCACGGTTGCAAGATGGAGGTTACATTATAAGAAATGCTAGAAATAAGGCTTTAGAAGTTTCATGAACCCCATAACATCAAGTACAGGCTCCAATGCCATATTATGAAGTTTTTAAATCTTTAATAAACTTAGTAAGACCCTTAAACTACTTTTTCCTGCCAAAAAGCCAAAATTTGGCTCAAGAAAAATTCAAAATTTTCAAATATTCAAATTGGAGGGAAACCTCTTAATTTGAAATTTTGATCTCTTGAGCTCAAAGTACAACATGAAATGGAAACTATGGACTCCTAGGACAGCTATAAGTTCTATATAAACTAATTTTGATAATATCAACCCTAAAATAGACCTAGATTAGCCCTTGGAGTGATGCCCCTGCATCATCACATTATGATCGCCAAAGTCACTAGAAACCTACAATGAAATGACCTGTAAAATCCTCAGAGAGACATCAAATCCTAAAAAATAAAGATGCAAAATGAGGGGTTGAACTATCCTTAGTTGTCACAATGGTGATCTTAAGATTGAGCATTGCACTACATCTCAGACCCAATGTAGTTTTGTGTGTGTGTGTTTGGAATCATTCCCTAGGTGGCTCTTGCGTGTGTCACACTTGATAGTGAGAAAAGTAGCTAGATGTAAAGAAATGTCATTGATGTGTGCATTCAATAGAATGAACTTCCCTCCTATTAACTGTATGTAATATAACCAGCCCTTGTGTCCCTTAGATGGTGTTAAATGGATGCAATGGAGCTCTTAGATGCTTGATAGATGCAACCTTAGGTGGTCATAGCTAATGTTTAGTGCTTGGTCATTTATTATGATCACATCAATTTATATTAATATGATTCCCTTGCTTGAATTTTGTAATTAACTCCAAAAAGGTTGACTACTAAAAAAATAAGATGCTCAAATGGATAGAAAGGACTCAAAAAGTGTGAACAAAGTATACTGAGGTCAAGGGCACCCAAAGGGGATGAAGGCACCTGACGCTAGCGTCCTAACTAGGAATTGGAATGCTAGCTAAGCACTGGCATCTAAGATGATCAATGCTGAGGTATAAAAAGGTAGACTGAGTAAATAAGGTTGCAAGACCAAAAGTGGCAACAAAATGCAAAGAAAGGTGGTCAAAGACATGGGCTGATTAGTACTTTTCATACTTAGGAATCATATGAATAGTAATTTGCAGGACTAAATAGTTACCCAAAGTGTGTGATATTGTGTCTACACATTCTAAATTCTACAAATTCACATCTTTCTACATGTTATGCTCCATGTTTCACGATCAATATCTCTAGCGTCTTATCCAATATTTCTAGAATATTTCTACATTTTATGATCAATATTTTCTAGCGTCTCATACGCATCTTTATACATCTTATGCTCTGCACTCCACAATCAATATTTTCTAGCATCTCATTCAATATTTCTAATATCTTCTTCTTGCACATCACGTTACACCATTCTATAATATACGCTTTGTGCTCTATTGGTCGAATATTTCTAGCATACACATCGTTCGAACCATTTCCCGATGACACACTCTTGTTTTGTGGTTCATTCTTGACTGTTGAGGGGTTATTTATAAATAAACCTCATTTCACTCATGTATACATACACACTCGGGGGGCACAAGGCCCTTATCACAATCACACTGCATTTCATTCCGTTCCATTCACAACATATTGCATATCCTGGTTGCACATGGTTCTTACTTGTTTATACTCACATGTACAGCTTGTTTACTATGTTACACAGATACTTGGTATGTCATTGTTTTTCTATATACACGTGCGCATTCTCTTGTCTTCTAGTTATGATCACAGACTTTATAGAGATCGTTACATGTAGCATGGATGATTAGCACTGTATCTTTTACCAGTCCTGTAGAAAGCTCCTGGGGGCATCCACTTTTGTACACATTACAGATGTTATTGTTTCATTTTATACTACTTATTTACCAACACACTACTTTATCAGATCATACACTCTTTTGACATACTTTATATATTTCTAACCTGCTAACGGGTGCTTCGTGTGCAACATTTTATTTGCAGGGACTATTTTTCTTCATGGTTGTCTAATGATTTACTTACTACTATCTTTCATTGTTTCCTTTTATATGCCATTGTTTGCAGGCTTTTCCCTATGTCTTTCTTATTCACTTCTTGTATGCTTTTGGATGCTTCGGCCCTAATTTTCTTGTGACATTATGAGCAATGCCCCATGTTTGTAACCTTCTTTTCATAGTATACATTGTCTTCTTATTTACTAGCTTACATTATTTTTTTGATATGCGTAATTTTCTTGTTTGCACTAACACTTGTTTCCTAGCCATTGTTTGTGTGTTCCTTGATTTCTACCAAGCACATTCCCTCCTACATATTGGTATCAATTCAACATTTCATCCTCTTTTAGGTCGTATCCTCGTAACAACATCGCATGCACCCCAAATGGGGGGGAATTTATTGGGTGAATCAGTCACCCCATTCAGCAATCTACAATCATAGTTTAGCACAGATTCAACACAAACTATAGTCTTATACAAGGATTAAAATCAGACTTGGGTCCTTATTCCATCACAGACACTAGTGCCCAGATACAGACTTGGGTGCACAGGTGCTTTTGTCCCTTCTTGGGTGCCTATGACCAAGGGGCAAATACATAGTTTTTCTCTGATCAGCATGGTTGTCAGCAGTTTAAAGACCAGTTGGAAAAGTACAGGAATAGTCCTCCAATAATCAGGATGCATTTTATTTTCTTTTTCATTTTCCGTTTTCGATCAAACTTGAACAAGACATGATCACACCATTTGCAGTGGTGTATAAATTTTGGGAAGAAGTCAAACGTTGGAGAATGACACTAGACATTTCTCCCTATACTAATTCTGTCGTGGAGTGAGATCGCCCCAAAAACTCACTCTTCATCATCATTTCAGTAGACATTTTCTATCCTTTCCTCTCCACAGATCAGGTGTGCATACTTTTCAGTGTTTTTACACACTTTTTACATGCATTTCATACATTTGGATCAAAAAAGTTATATATACACATATTTGAATACTTGTTCGTTATTATCTTTTGCAAGTCCTTCCTTATGGGAAGAAGTAGTCACATCAATCACACATCAAGTGACATCAACAATAGGTATAATGCAACATCTACACATATGCACTCCACGCCTAGGGTCATCATCACTTATTACTTCCTCTTCTCTAGCTTCCACACTTCACTTTTTTATCACTCCACACTTTTAGCTTGTCTCCTCAACACATTTTCGTCATCGATCTACATGGTTATTAGGTATGTATATCTTATCTACTTTATGTTACGAAGATTTTGTTCAACAACATAAAGTGGGGGAAAATTTAGACACTTAATCACACACTTGAGTACATTTCTAGGTCCTAATCACATACGTTGCATTCATATGATTCCTAAGGGAAAAAAGTATTAATTAATCACTACCTTTGACCTTTTAGGTTTCTTTCTGGTCTCCTTCTTGGCCTTACACACCCTACTTCCTAGTCTGACCTTCAAAAATTCACCTTTTCTAGCTATGGACACCAGCGCCCAACCAAAATACCAGTACCTAGGAACCCTAGACCTCTTTGTATCTTACTCACTCCTTTTAGGTCCTTTCTACTTGTTGGGCATCTTTATCTCTTAGGGGTCAGCCTTTTAGTGATCAATTATGAATTTTAAGCAAGGGAATCATATAAATACAATGGTATGGGATCAAATTAAAGGACCGAGACCTAATCATATACTATCACCACCTAAGGTTGCATCCAAATACATCTAAAGAGTATCAAAGAATTTGTCTAGCTTCACTCAAGGGATAAGGGACTCGTTATTCTTTATACATGCATAGGAGGGGAAGTTCATTTTTCCATGCACACATCTAGTTACATCTTCTACATCTAGTTATTGCTCATTATCATGTTTTTCATGCACAAGAGCTACCTAGGGCATGATTATGCTCACACACATACAGAACTACATGGAGTCTAAAATGTAGTATAACGCATGGATCGACATATCTTTATTACAGGTTATCAATGACATTGACGATCACTGTGTGATATTTTAGCAGCAAACAATGAAGGATTACGATAACTTAGCGACCCTATGAAATTAATTTTCTGAGCATCTGCGTAAACTATGGCACCAAGATATGGATCTTAGCGCCCAGGCACCCCAGTACATCGCTAAGTGGCCCGGTCCAACATTCTTCTACACTTCAGAATTTTTCAAGTTTTGGTTATGGTCATGTGTTCCAGTCTTACAATTACTCCACCTTCGCACAGTCCATGATTTATCGTGAAATCAACTAAGTACTTTATCTCTGTATTGCAATTAGGGTCTCATTTATCTTGCTTATTGTTTATGTCACTTCATGTACTTTATTTCTTTATTTATCGTTGTGACTCTGAAATAGCCTATCTAGGGTTTAACATATCTATTTAATTTTGTTAAATCACCACTTGCATTTGATTCACATTCATTGGAAGAATTAAGGCTTGTGACTCTATCATCTTCACAAATTATTTCACCTCTTCAAGAGGTTCTCATTGGTTAATACTTGTGTTATCCATATTTCTATACATATCTAAACATTCAAAAACATAAAAAATTGACATAGTTTCAATAATAAAAAATAATCATATATTTAAAAAAACTAAAAAATTAGGACCAATACACTCATCTTGCATTGTTAGTAATTTACATTGTACATGTTTTTTGTTACTTCATTTTAATATATATCATATCTCTTTATTCTATACAAGCATGTGTTCATGCAGTATATTAAGCTTAATGAAGTATATACACAAATCAACACATGATGATAGGTGTTGGATTACCCTTTTCCCATACATCCTATACATTTTGGGGCATCTAGTATACACTCTACATAGGTGTTATCATTTCATTATATTTCCTTTCTAATTCCTCATTACACTTAATTAAATATATTATGTACATGTTATCTTTTAAGCTAGAAGAACTAACACTTATATTTGGTAGCATTGACACCTCCTGCTTCACATGTTTCTATCTATACCAATTGTTATATTTTTCATCATATTCTCATAATATTGTTTATATACATACTAGTCATGTGTGTAACTACTTGTTTGTTTCACTGATTATGGCATGAGTTCCTTTCTTATCTTGTGAAACCTTGGATGTCCCATGTTTTTGGCTATATTATTGTCTTGTTTGACAATGTTTCTCATGTTTGCAGGAATATAAATCTTGAATTTCTTATGACACTATGGGTTTCCCATGTTTATAGATCTATTACTTTTTTGTAAAAAAATTTACATACTAAGGACTCTGACTTTATTTTTATACATCTACATTTGTTTTCTTATACATGCATTATTAATATTGTTTTTATTATTTCTATTGTTGTTATTGTTTCTTTTGTTGCATGTCAGCATTTCCACCATGTGCATCCCCTTTGTAGGTTTGGGATCCCACCATTGGTGTCCATCACTACATCCTTCAACGGGTTTCTATGTAGATTATTATACTCATCAAACATGGCTACACATCTATTCTTTTGAGCCATATAAGTAAATGTTTTATCATGCACACCTCAAAAGAGAGGGCATTCATCAAGGTATATTATACTCCTACAATAGACACATACATACTTTCAAGCTTGGACATAGGTGTATACAGGGTATAGGCACTCATAAATAACATCAAATACAAAAATATAGAAAACCATGCTTAGATTCAAAAATGTACAACTTGACCAAGTCCATTTGGATAATTTTGACCTTTTCACACAATTTTCCCTCATGGCATTTCTGAGACGAGATATTAATCGCATCTCTTCATCTCGTCATACCATATAATAGTTGGGTTGCTCTGGGTTGGGTTGGGAGAGGGCAGCACCCTCACCTCTCTATATAGAAATATGAAGGCAAGTGGGTCGTGATGGTGACTCATCTCATAGTAACTCATTCACATGTAGGGTTTCGATCGATGAGCACTCAATTCATTTGGCTAGCTCATGACTCGAACTGAAGTCGTGTTCCTCACCCCTATATATAGTTATCTATATATGGTATGAAGTGCAGAAGAACTATGTAAAGGATTTTTTGATTATATCAAGTAAGCCTAGGATCACTCAAGATAAGTATAAATTAGAGCATGTGAAATTCTGTTAAATGGGTACTCTCAAGTAGAATAAGAAAAATAGGATCTCATCAATGTTATTTCTACTAATTTGGAACAATTAGAAGTTTTAGACTTTCACCTATAAGAAATAGGATTTTGATACAATTTCATATCCATTTCAATAAGTTTAGATTAGTTACAGGGAGCATAAATTACTTCAATCCTTCTTCACCACAACACTTAATTTTAGGTACAGTTTCAAGAATCTTGGGTCATGGATCTCCTTTTTTCATATATGTTTAGGTATATTACAATTTCTATTTATTTTTATGGCACATGATAAGGGCATGCGTGAACTTGTTACTTTTTCTACCATGTGTCCTTATTTACAGCATGGGACCTAGATCCATTTGCAATACTGTAGGTCATAGGTTTACAGGAGGTATTGATGCAGCTAAGTTCATTGTAGGAACTCCTTTCTTTCCTCTTATGCTTAAAGGGGAAGGTATTAGAGTTATTAAATGACTTCGATACATGGTATTATTCCTTTTTGGGTTCCCTCCCTCCCTCCCTTCCCTCCCTCCCTCCCCTCCCTCACCTCCCTCTCTATTTCCATGTTGGGATGCATATACCTAACACTCCAGTTTGTCCTCAGCACAATTGGGGACTGATCACACCCAACCTTCAACTCTGAACAATTCAAATCTCCAAGTGAAAGAAAATAATTTGAACTTCTCTCTGTGTAAAATAAACATGTGTATTATTTCCATGTTTGGCATCTCTTTATTTCACTCTATGAAAATTCAAATATTCAATTATAATTAAAGTTCAATTCTTTATTATGGACATTGATTGCACTCTACTTTATAGGTTTCATCGGGAACATGCCAACACCAACGCAACGAGTCTCTGTGAAATAAACTTTGAAAAAATACAAAGGGTGTCTACACACCCAGGGATTGTTTCCTTTAAGCATGTAAGGGAGGATGAAGACACTCAAATTCGGCAATTTACTCTTTGACACTACTAGTTTTGACAATTCGCTCTTACTGAGACAAATAAATGTTGTTTATCCCCTCTTAGTACATCTCGAGGTCTCTTGTCTAACTTATATATTCATGGACATTGATATGTCAGTCATTTTTTAGAATTAAATGCATAAAATCCATAGTCAAACTCCACTTGACAAGATGTAAACTTTAGTTTTCATGTTTCTCATCACTATGAAAAAACATCTAGTTTAGTTGACTTGTGATATCTGATCCTAAGTGACTTGTATGGCTTTAAACTGACACATACTCCATCTTTTCTTTCAATTTTACATTCTTCTTTGGATCATTTACCTCATTTAGGTCAACATTTCCTTGAAAATTTACCTTCAAATCCTTATATAAGAAGGTTAGGCTCTCTCATTTACACACTTGTAAATCATATGGAATTTTATTCATATAATTTTAGCTCCCCTTTACATCCTTTTAGTGTATTTAACTCACTAGATCTATATATAATCTAATAGGAGTGTAAAAACAACGGGTTGTTTGGGAGTTGTAGAGTTCCAGGATTAGAGAGGATATTGCCCTCCATGAATAGCTATAAGATACATAAACCCACTTCTTTTATGAGTGGAATTATTTCTATTAAAACTTTTATCATTTTAGTTGTAGTAGATGAGATAGTTTGCAATAAATTAGGGGATTTGTATGAGAAAAGGACAAGAAAAAATTGAATTTTCATGATTTTGAGGAAAGTTTTGTAAGCTATTTTATTGGAATATGTTGTGTGTAAACCATTGAAAAATGTTATTGGAAAAATATAATACATTGCAACATTTAAATTTTGAAGAGGGTTGGTATGCATTTGGGGATTTTTGAAGGGATTCAAGTGGATCTTAGGGCCTAAATATCTAGCTTGTTAGCTTCCCAAAACTTGTAAATAGAGCTTCAAGTGTGATAGATGATTTCTAGTTTCTCTTCCTAGAAATTACTAAAGCCCTTATATGTAAAATAAAAATTCCATGTAATCATAATGTGTTGTTATTGAGTAGATGTTGAATGCATGCACATTATGTCCTCTTATATGTTTCGCATAAGTACGTAGAACCCCCCCCTAATTTTTTTGGGCTTTATACTTGTGATTTATTAGCCTTGTTTCCATTTTAAAAAAAACTTCTAAATAATTATTGATTGAATGTTGATTAAAAAGGAAAGAAATAATGAAAAACTGAAATGGATAAATTTAAATTTAATTTGTAACATAACATAGGGTTTAATGGAAGTTTTAGGGAATCCTTAAGTGGATGTACTTTATTATCTTCATCTAATACTAGAGTTCAAACCCTCTATATAATCCCTTAAGATATCTAAATGATGTTATAATTCAATTAAATATTCTCATACTTTTATTTATAGATGTGATTCAATTGTATCTATAGCCATGTGTTTGTGTGATTTATATATATTTACTTTTAATTAAAGAGTGAGCATGAGGAAAAATAGTTACAACAATAATTTTAGTTAAACTCTAATCATCAAACTATTTTAAAGGGTTTTCCTGTAATATAACTAGCTTGTACACTAAATCCTATGTTTTCCTTTCCTATAAATATCATAAAATTCTAGATAATATTAGGGATGGGACATCGACACATCAAATATTTTATGATCCATAAATTAGGTAGATATTCTAGACTGATTTCATCAACATGCATCTTATAATCTCTAACTTAATAAGTGATTGAAAAATGAATGTTCTAAACTAGTTTTCTTATACAACCGAAATGGGTTTTGTTGGAATTCTAATGTATATAAATTTGGATATAAATAAAGTGTAAGAGAAATATCAAACACAACAAGATTATAAAGAATGTCCTAGATAAATCCAATGTGGGAAAACTCCAATGGGTGAGGAAAGTGTACTCCCCTTTCCATTACATTGTTCGCAAATTTACGAGTTAATACCACTTATGGTCTTTCATGGATAGAGTTATTAATTACTACATTATCCAATATTGCACATATGTTCTTAATATATTACAACACTCTTATGATCCATTCAACACCAAAACAATAACTAACAACTGGGAAATAATGAGCATGTCATGAACAAAGATCCAAACTTACAAATTGCAAGGTGACTAAATATTCACAACTCTTCACTAATTTCTCTGATATATTTTTCCTCCCAAAAGTATTCTAAGTATACCAACTCACTTAAGAATTTTACCATAGGTTCAACTGAATTATCATCGATTATAAGAAACATTTTTGATAGCTCATTTCACATAAATGTATTTATTGGGAAAAAACTACAAATTTATATAGAGCATTGGATTAGAAGGTTATGTCATTGTCACCTACAAATATAGGTAGTTATAAAACTATTGGTTTCATTGCAAAACTATAACCTATGAATAAAAATAGTCCTATCTTAAATGAAAACCCCTTAGTTTTAAGAGTTGGAACTCAATGACTTCATATTAAAGATGCCTAGATAATCCCCATGTTGAATTTTCTAATACAAATCATTTGAAATATGTTTTCATGAGAAGTGCATTACAAGTATGCCATAAAACTATTGTGAATATATTGGAACCAGTAGATCTATTTATTTTATCATTTTATTAATGGAAATTTTAATCACATAGGCGTGTAGTGTGGCTTTTGTATACCCTTAAAAAACAAGTAAAACCCTTAATGACTTTTATTTCTCCTAAACATGGATTTTTAAGCTAAACCCTTATTGAGTGGCATTACGAGTTCCTTGCTATCTTTTAGATGGGGGGTTTACCCCATACCTAAAAGAGCATACGATCAATAAATAATTCAATCAACATATTTTTCAATAATATGTGTTACATATATATAGGAATCATATATCAACTGTTAGAGTAGGTTGTTTACCCTCGATGATGTTCACCTAGGTACTTTATTTACCTTTTATTTTAGTTATACTCACCCACTTATGTGTGGATATTTATTTTATCTTATTTATATATTAGGAGGATATCATCTAGTTGTTAGATATAGTTCTTTCCTTGATCTATGGTCTTAATTAGTTTGATTTATGGTCTTGACTAGTTCTATCTTGTCTAGTTCTTTCCTTGATTTATGGTTTAATACATGGCTTTTACTAGTTCTTATATCGATCTTTCTTACCTATATAAGTAAGAGACCTTCTAATTGTACGAGATAGAGTTCCATGAGATATAATATACGATATTTCTACTCTTTTTTTGCAAATCTTTTTTTACGGATATTATGTCGAATTACTTTCAAATTATTGAGTTTTATGTTCTATTAACATATAAAATATTTGTAGCTTGGTACAATCTAGTTATTTTTCCTTTTTGGTATTATAGTGGTAGATGTTGTAGACATCTATCTCTAAATTTTATTTGCAAAAGGATTTATGTGTTTTCATATATTTAAAATTTCTTAGAATTTATTTACATCATGCATTTCTATGCAAAACAGAGTGTGCCATTAGATTTGGAAGGTGGAAAAACCCTAAGATCAATGGTAAACTCAGCCATAAATGGAGGTAGTTGATTTTGAATTATTTTTTTGGTTTTATAGTATTGCAGACATGCATGGGGCTATACAAGGAAGCATGGGATTCAAGAAAGAATGGCCAAAGACATGATTTTTGGTTTTTCCATATTTGCTCTTGGTATTTCATAGTTTTATAGTAGATTTTCAGTATTATTAAGGATTTGAAGATTACTGAGTTGGACGTGTTTTAGGTGTGACTATGTTTCTGTAGTGTTTGGTTACAGTTTTGAGCATTTTTGTGGTATGGTCATATGAGGGATTAAAATTGGGATTCCTACTAGTAGTTTCTTAAGTGAAGCCCCCTTATCATATGTTATTTTTGAAGGAAAAAAATTATTTTAAATTTTTTGTAGTGCAAAATGAAATAAATATCAGAGCAGAAAATTGATAAATTTGTATCTTGTGATCAACAACTTGTAATCTAGTACCATTTTTACAAAAGTTATTATTTTCCATGTTTTCTATATTGGAATTATTTATTTCCAAAAACACACTAAAATTATAAAATTCCTTTTTGGTAACACGCACTAAAATTATAAAGTGCCAAATACGGGGGCTTCTTGCATTCTTTTACACTTTGTTGATTTTGAGTATGACATTTTTATCTTATTCTACATTATATCAATTTGAGACATTAAAAACACATAATTACTACACGTGGAGACCAAGAATGAAAAAAATCATTAAACACAAAGGATTGTGGGCTTTAACTTATGTAGAATAAATAGTTTTCACTCGAGAATATGAGAAATTTCAGTACCAATGCAAATTTGATGACTATATGGGATTGATATGAACCTATGTAATTGATAGTATTTTATTTCATTCGGAAGGATTTAACTCTCCTTTTTAAATATGAAGGAAATTAGAGGGATTATGTGGTAAGTTGGATCACATGAGAGTCATGCAACTTGAAATTGAGATCACTTCTCTTAGTCTTAAATATTTTCCATTAATTATATTCTATCTTACTAAGTTCAAGCACTTTAGTTGCAATTGAAGGGGAGTGGAAGAGATAATAAATATGGAGAGTGTGTTTACCTAATTCTATCCAAGTTGATAGGTCTATTCAAAATCTTTGTTTCTAAATTTTTAATCTAGCCTAGATGCATTAGATGGTGCATTCCAAATACCTACCTTAGAAATATTTTGTGAAAGACTTACTAGTGAAGAATCTAAATTGTATAAGCTTGATTATTCCACCTCTCTAAAGGCATTAGTGGCATCTAATCTTAGGGAAAAGGAAAAACCAATTAGAAAATCCAAATTCACTCCTTCTCCATCTCAAATTTCTCCTAAACCCAAAGAAAATCTCTAAACCAAAGGAGTCTTATGAATCCAAAAATAATTTTAGCCTTTCATGTTGTTTTATAGGGGCAGAGGTCATGTAGAAAGTAGGTATTGGAAGAGAATGAAAACCTTAGAGGATGGAATAAAAAACAATATGTATATCTCCACTCGACCTCCTTTCCGTGAGCATGGAAAAGAACTTGATGTTGTTGGGAGATCCTAGTCAACAATTGCAAATAGTTAGGTTATATATTTTGATGTTTTCATCACATAAATTCTTCCAAGGATTCTTTTTCATCTTTAGGTTTGAGTTATACTTCTAAAATTGATGTTGGATATTCTTCCTTTCTTTCTGTTAAAGGAAAAGGTGACATACACATTGATGGTAGAATCATCCATGATGTAGTGTATGTTCCTAACATCACTACAAATGTACATTCTTTACATCAAATTTTTCATTATGTTCAAGGAAAGAAAGTGATTTTTACACCACAAGGGGAATAAATACGAACCTTATTGGATTTTCATTCACTTGTTTCTCAGTGTGTTGTTGATCAAAGTTCTATACTATATCACTTTGATGGTTTTGAAGACACTTCCTCAATAGGAAAAATCTTGGTTCTCATGCAAATTCAACGAGTAAGCTTTGGCACAAAATATTTGGACATCTCAATTACATATATTTGGAGTTGAGCACTCATGGTATTGTTGATGGTCTTCCTAGAGTTTCTTATCTTGAGTGAGCTTTCCCTGGTTATGCATTAGATAAACAACACCAAGATTTGTTTCCTAAGGGTATATCCAAGAGAGCTTCTTCACCACTTGAGCTTGTGTATAGTGACTTGATATTTTTTCCTATTCCTTCATCAATGGAGCTAAGTATGTACTTACATTTATGTATAATTTCTCAAGGTGTACTTGGGTTTATTTTATCGAGTATAAAAGTGATATTTTCACACTTCAAAGTCTTTAAGGTTTTGGTCAAGAAACAGTCTTCTAGTTTCATAAAGATCCTTTGTACTAATAATGGGGGAGTACTTCAACAAAGAATTTTCTTTTTTTTAACTCGTGGCATTATTCACCAACATTTTGTTCCACATACTCCACAAACAATGGCTTGGCAGAATGGAAGAACTAAAATTTGAAGGAAATGGCTAGTTGATGATGCATTTTAGGGATTTACCTCCTGTATATTCAGCAAAAGAAGTTAATTGTGCTAACTACATTCAAAATTGTACATCACATAAATCACTTGAGCATTTGAATCCAAAGGAGACTTGGTCTATAACTAAGCCTAATGTCTCATTTTTTGAGTCTTTCAAAGCTATTATTGGGCCTTTATACTAAAGAATAAAAGGAAAACGTTGGAAAATAAGAGAAAACTCTTTGTTTTTTAGGGTATTGTGAGGACATGGTAGCTTATTAAATTTTGGATACTAATACTCATGAGGTTATTTTTCGAACACATGTTTAGGTTGATGAGTGATTCTCTTCTCATGATTCTTCATCTTATTCCTTACCTACTTCTTCTTCTTTATATCATCTTGAGGATCCCTTCTTTAAGGAGGTCACTAAGGAGGTTATGGATGTGGATGAGGCAATACCTTTCATACGGGATCTTCCACCCACTAGGCATCATCATGCACATTCTATAGATTTTGGACTTTTGTGTCAGGTAGTTTCTGGGCATCCACATTATTTTTCATAGGATCATAATATATAGGAGTGGGATGATGTGATGGATGATGATTATTCTTATTTGATGAAGAATAATACTTGGGATTTGGTCTCTCTTCCTGAGGGAAGAAATATGTTTAGGTGTAAGTGGGTATACCAAACCAAGCATGTAGATAATGGGTCCATTGACATGTAAAAAGATCATATTGTTGTAAAGGGTTTCTCACAAGTCTAAGGTATTGATTACTCTAAGAATTTTACACTCGTTTCCAAGACGGATTCAATATGCCTTGTACTTTCTATTTGCTACATCACAGGGGTGGCCAGTATACCATAAGGACGTGAAGAGTTCCTTCTTACATGGAGATTTATAGGAGGAAATCTACATGGAGCAACATGTTGGGTTTATTCATAACTCTTCTCTTGTTTTTATACTTTCAAGGTCTCCCTACTATCTCAAAGAAACCCCTCTGGATTGGTATGATGAGATGGAATTTTTTCTTATATTTACTTTTTTTCACTTCCACTCAGATCCTACAGTATATCTCCAACATGTTAGTGAGGATATTGTTTTACTTGTTTTGTATATATATGATCTTCTACTTACTAGAAGCTATTCTTCCCACTTTCAAACTATTCAGGGAGATCTTTCCATGCAGTTTGACATGATAAATCTCAAGCGTTATTGCATTATTTCCTTGGTTTACAGATTTCTTAGACAGATTTAAGGATTCATTTGAGTCATTGAAAGTACACCCATGATCCTATTTAGCATTTTGATACTTAATTGCAAGCCAAGTTCATCTCCTTTCAAATCTGGGGTTATTGTTACTTCCACCTGCACCATGTTGGTGTGAGGTATATTTTTGCCTTTTATTTATTCATTGGGAATTTTCCACCTAGCACATGGTGAGTGATCTCACATAGCTGAGTCAAAGGTCTACTAGGGAGTTATATGACATGACAAATTTTGACATAGAATTTTTCATACTTTTCATATGTGTCATTGTCATATGGAAGTTACATGGTATTCTAGCATTGTAACTCATGTTAGGAAATAATATATAGCGCTCACATTTATTGAGCATATATTTTGTATTGGTTTGTTATGAGAAAATAGTGGTTGTTATAACAACACATGTGGAGTGGTATTAGTTAGAGATAATAGGGAAATATTTTTGAGTAAGCTCCTTGTTTATAGGAGTATTATTCCTTGTATGTGTGTGTGTGTGTGTGTGTGTGTGTAAAATCCGTATGAAATGAATCAATTTTGATAGTTTGTTTAGTGTAACAATCTACTCGTAACATTTCATTTGGTACCAAAGTGAGAATGTCACAATGAGAGTCATTTGCAAGCTAAAAGAGTTTTCATTTAGACATGTTTGTGTTTAAGGTGATAAGATCTACATCCATGTTTTTATGACTGTCTTATTGTGATTTTACCTGCGCCACGCTTCACAATATTATTATTCTCGTGGGTGAAAAAAACAGCAAAGTTGATGTGTTCAGGTGGCATTCACTGATAGGAGACTCGTAACAAGAGATGTGTGCAAATTATACTGAAAGGAACTGTGATTATTATTCAGTTCTCATCAGTCAATTCTGAGGTATCTAGATAAGCATTTTTCTCAAGTTCATTAACAGTGTGCATGCTTTGGCCATTTTCCAATGTGCTCTTTTGACACCCATGGTGCAGTCATCCTAACATCTTCCTAAAAGTGTGGTGTGATAGATGTCCAACGCAGATGCATCCTCATCTTTAGATTTGTATTTGTGTTCAACATTAAGCAAAATGTGCACATAATATTTTCATTCAACATTTATTTCATAATCTTTGGATACACGGTGAGATAAAGCTTATGTTTATGTAATTATCTCCATTTGCTTCGATTTCATTAATTGGCTTGCATTACCAGTCTGAAAGTGCTCCATTCACTTTTAGATCTTCTCACCTTATTTCCATATGGCGTCGAGACTATATTAATGTCAATTCACATATCCTTTTGTGCATGTGTTCTGACTTGAGGCGAAGCACCTTGTTGACGTGTTGGTTGATCTTCACATTTTACAGTATAAACTCCAATGGTTACATTCTGTCCCGTGCCAGCTGCAGTCCTGATACATTTCTAATATATCTTCCTTTCACCATACATGGAGCCCATTCCAGTAATCCGCGCCAAGGTAGTATTTGGTTCATAATTATGGAGAAATCGTTATTATATTTGGTGGAATAACATTAATCCATTTCTTATAAGTCAATAAGTCTTTTAGGAAAAATAATCCTAGCTTTATATGTTATTATGGTGAATAGGTTTATCAATGAAAACGTCGTGTGTCAGATGTAAGTTATATCTTTTTTTACTACGTAGTCTTGTTTTATTAACATAATCGGGTAGTTTGTTGGTCATTGTCCAAATAGAGTCCAATATTATTATCATTTATGCATATTAAAGTTATATAACTCTGCCACGCCATAGCTTTTAATAGGATTTGTTAAAGTGTATTTCTCCAATTATTTACTCATGTTTATGATTGTATTGTTAGATTCAAAAATAAATAAATATTTTCATTATCACCTCATTACGGTTATTGTTTCTTATTTAGGATAAGTGTCAAAAATTGAGTCATTGTAAAAAATTCAAAAATCAAAAAAAAATCCTCACCTTTCAATAATTGTACACATTTTCGCTTGTATGCAACGTCCACTTTATGGGGGTGAATTGTTCAAAGAGCCTCAAATCCAAATCAAGCTGAGTTAACAGCCTTTCACTGGAGAACAGAGGCATCAGAGGTTGGAGGTCAATTGGCAACCTCTCGTCAGTCACCAATGATAGGGCCACACCAAAGGTTTGGTGACTTTTTTGGTGTGCTTTCAATTGTGTGTGGTTTGCTTCAGATTTCAATGTTCTTGATTTCTTGGTTTGTAAAATAACTGGAAATTTCACATTTTGGTGGGGATCATGATCCAATGTTCCATTTCCAATTTTTCAATTTGTGTGTATGAACAGCAAGATTCAACATATTTTCCTATGTTATTACCTGTGGTAAAATATGATGAGAGCTAATGGATGTACCTGGCACATTGCGATATGGTTGTAGGTAAACCATTTGAAAACCTTCACCCCTTTGTGGTTTGTGGTCAAGCACTGGAAACCACCTTACTATCAGTTTTTGGTTAACCAATGGAAAACCAACTTTTGGTTTGTGATAATTGAAAGGAAAATCACATGATCCCAAAAGCAGGTGCAGGTACAAGTTTGATGTTTTACCCATGTTTGCACTAAGGGGGGGAATGTTAGGAAATAATATATAGCACTCACATTTATTGAGCATATATTTTGTATTGGTTTGTTATGAGAAAATAGTGGTTGTTATAACCACACACGTAGAGTAGTATTAGTTAGAGATAATAGGGAAAGTTGTTTGAGTAAACTCCTTATTTATAGGAGTATTATTCTCTATATATATGTATGTAAAATCAGTATGAAATGAATCAATTTTTACAGTTTGTTTTAGTGTAACAATCTACTCATACCATTTCAACTCCATCATGGGAGTATGACAATTCCAAGCATGGGAGTTACACAACACTCCCCATATGTACTTTTTCTTTTGATCTATAAGAATGAGTAGACCCTTTCTCGTTTCTGTTGGAATCCAACAACCTTGATGTGCACGCATTCTATTGATCCCCGTGGTTTGTTCTCATATGGTATCAGAGCGATTATTTTGGTAAACATGTTACTCATATTGGTTCGTTTCTAATTACTTCTGGATTTGTTGTTTATCATCTCTTTATACAAGTTTTTTAATCGATTATTATTTTTTGCATTTTGGTAATAATCTGGGCTAATCTCGTTTTTTCAATTTTGTTGGTTTTTGGTGCTTGCCTTAATGTTTGTGAAGATAGGTGTTTTCCATATAAATCTAGATATCCATAGCTAACTTTGGTGGAAATCTTGTTTTGGAGGTATTTATTTTATTTTCTATTGGTTTTTGGTTTTCTCCATCAAGCTCTATTTTGAGCTTCTTGGTCTCTTGCAAAACCATGCTTGCCTCCTCTTCCTTCTCCCTATCTCACTCCCAAGATCCTCAACTCCTTGCCTTTCTCTTGGAACCCTACCACCCTCCTCTCTTTTTTTATCGAGCTCCTCGAGCTTTGTTTATATCTCGTCTAAGCCACCTCTACCTCCCTCAACCTTACTAAGCCCTTGAAATTCACCATTTGAGCTTTGTTCTCAAGCCATCTAGTAGCTAGGCCATTTTTTTTCCACCCAACTCAATCTTGTGCATGTTTACTCACAGATTTTCCATACGAACTTGTGCCACTTGGACCTTGTTTTGTGTAGTGTTATCCCGGATCAGCCTCCTTGGAATTATTACTCCTCGCTTGGCCTCGTTTCCCGGTGCCCACCTATGAACCCTAGTTCGGTCTTAAAGAAGGACTATTCCTCACCTTACCACCTTACATGTGTTAAAAAAAAATTCCTACCTCGAGCCCCCCATCTCATGCCACTTGGCATACATTTTTACCTTTCATTTTTAAAAAAAATCTTCGCTCAAATTTCATTAAACCCGTAGTTTTTTAATTTGTATAAGCTTTGGATTATAATTTAAAACATGGTATTAAATTAAAACCTAGCTTTTATATTTTTAAAAAAATTATAGTGTAAAATTTATCAATATGGAAGGATGTTTTAAAATGATTAGGTCAACTTTTTATTAAGAGTAAATTTAATTTTAGATTCTTATTATGTTTTAATTTTTTGGATTAATTTAAATTAATCGGGAATGTTAGAGATCACAAGCACTAAGAGGGGGAGTGAATCAGTGAGAATTAAAATTAATTTCCAGAGTTATACTTAATCCACAATTTCTTAAATTTGATAAATTACTATATCATGTGCATTTTTTCAAACATATATGAGACAGAAAAATGTTGAACACAGAATTTATAGTGGGAAACCCTTTCCGGAGAAAAACCCACTTGAAACCAAGGATTTATTAGGAACGTTGATTCCAATTATTACAATGGTTTCAGTTGAGCACCCATTCAACCTGTGAAGCACCCACTTCTCAACTTCAATCACCCACTCAAATATTTTCTGAGCATCCACTCAACAAATTTTAGTAAGCACCAACTTGCAAGGAGCACCAACCCCTAATTTAACCAACTACAACTAATATTTTCCAGTCATCCACCCACAAGGAGGTTGCAACCCCTTAAAAATACTAAGCTACAACTTAGACTTATTTTACATACAAATATTGATCATCTAGTTACAAAAATTGCTTACACAATAGATTATGGTGTTCTCTATGTCGTTCTCTTCTACTCATGTGATTCGATCTCTCTTTCTCAATCAATCTACCTCACTGATGTTCTTCTCATCTGATTCAATACTTCATCTATCTTCTCTGCTCCTTTCTCTCTCTTTTCTTTATGTAACTCCTTTAACTTGAATACATTGTCTTCTTACTTGAGAAACTACCCTATTGGCATCGAATTTCCTCCTTATGCACAATCGACCCATTCCATCATTTTCTTTAGCATGTCAAGCACTCTTCCTGCTTTGTCGCCTGAAATATGGTTCATTAAATGAATACAACTAACTCCATATTGTTATCTTGCTATATTCGTCTTGATTTCACCTTTTTCTATGCATTTACCAGAAAATATGTATTAGCCGATACCTAAAAATAGATTTCTCGTCTTTCTAGGATTTCCAACGTGATCAAGATGAGCAAGCCATTTTCTTCTTTGATATTTAATTTTTCCTTGAAATTAGGAATTATATTGAGAACTGTAACTGTATTTCCACAAAGTCAATGAGCATTAAATGTGGACAGTTGAAACTATAGATTTCTTCATTCTTTGTGGAGCGCAAATCATATACTCAACCGTAATCACCAGACAATCAAATCACCATTGATTTTGGAGAACAAAATCTCAATTGTCCATGTTTAACTCCATTTAATTGTCCTCGAGCCATGTCTAGTCCATCTTGTTCATTATGCGACTTTTATAAGCTTCTTTGACATTTTCCTTTGTATCGCGACTCTATCCTTTGATCTGCGGCATTTCTTATTTCTTGGTGTCTTTTTAGTCATCCACGGCATTTCTTTGCTTCTTGTGGCTTTTACAATGTTACGCACATTTCCTCCTTGTCTGTTTCCTTCCTGCGGTGTTGTCCCATGTCCACGGCTATTTTATTTTATGTGTGGCTTCTATAGTTTTTGTGGATTTTTCTCTTTACTTGAGGCTTCCTCCAAATTTCCCTTACTTTTGCAGCTTTTCCTTCAGATCATCCTTGTTTGCATGACTCTTCCTTCACATTTGCAACTTCACCTTTCTCTTTCGCACCTTGTCCTTTGGCTTATTTTTGCTTTGTGGCTTCATTCCTTTACATGTGGCCTTCGCTAAGCTTTTGCGGCTTCTTCTAGAGTTTCACAGCCTTCTACAGACTTTAAAGGCTACTTCAAGACTTTGGTGGCTATCTCCTTATGTCTGTGGATTCCACAAAAGTTGATTAAGTCCCTTAGAACTTATCATTGATCATCCTGAAGCCTCTGTGATCTAACACTACCAATCAACCTTCATCTTTCTCATTTTCTAACTTTACCAATTAACATTTTTTTCCATCAATGTCGTTTGACATCAAATACTTTTGCCATTAATGCAACTTGACATCAATGACAACACATATGACAAATTATAAAGGTCCAACAATCTCCCCCTTTGTCATTAATGGCAACACCTCAACACTTCAATACCGCAGAAACCTATAACCTTTTGGTGGAAAAATACTTGCATACCTAGTTTCTGAAAACACCATTGTAACTCTCCCTTGGCGAATTTTTGTTCTCAGCTTCTTTCCCTTTCTGTTATTACTAGATGGTTTATGACTTGAGATTTTCTCCCCCTTTGACAACAATGACAAAGGGCCAGCTATACTGCATTGAGATAAAAATGCTACTAAGTTGAATATAGCATGTTCCTACCTTAAGAAGCTCCCTATAAGCTTATACATACTTTGATAATCTTGAGCTAGAAGACTAGCTCCCCCTGTTACAAATATTGTTTGGCATTGTTTAAGAGCTAATATTACATGAGAATGCTCCCTCTCCTTCTCTTTACACCTTCTAGTTGCTAGTGGGATTAGGAATGACCCCCAATTCATTACTTAAGTGCTCAAAAGTAGTCTTTGGTAGTGGCTTGGTCATGATATCTGCAAGTTCTTCTTTTGTGTTCACATATTCTAGACTAATTTTCTTGTCTTTCACGTGTTCCCTCAAGAAATGATATCTAATTGGGATATGATTTGTCTTTAAGTGGAACACGGTGTTCTTAGAGATGTTTATTGCACTTATGCTATCACAAAACAAGGGAATTGGACTTTCAGATTTTACCTTGTAATCCTCCAATGTTTGCTTCATCCACAGAACCTGAGTGCAGCAGACTGTGACAACTATATATTCTGCTTCACATGTTGAGAGTGCCACTAATGATTGCTTCTTGCTCAGCCAAGAGACTAAAAAATTTCCAACAAAAAATGCTCTGCCGCTTGTACTCTTCCTGTCATCAACACTTCCTAACCAATTTGGATCTATGTATGCTTTTATGCATGATGTCAGGTCTTGATGTTGTGGAGTAAAGTAGACTACCTATCGTGGATCTGTATAATGTTTTGTCTACTTTTGGTGAGCTATCCTATCTTCTCATCTTGTATCTTAATTCCATTGGTGTCCCTATAGTCCTGTAATCATCCATCATGAACCTTTTTAGCATTTCTTTAATATACTTGGTTTGGGATATGAATATACCTTGATCTGATTGATTGATTTGTAAGCCCAAAAAGAAAGAAATATCTCCTAGTATGGACATTTCAAATTCTTCTTTCATTATATCAGCAAATTCATATGTCATTTTGTCATAATCTCCTCCAAAAATAATATCATCCACATACACAATGACTATAAGCAAATTATCTCCTTCTTCCTTGATGTAGAGATTACTGTCAACAACACCTTTTCTGAAACCTTTCTCTATGAGGTATGAATCCAATCTATTGTACCAAGCTCTAGGAGCTTGTTTGAGTCCATATAAATCCTTTTTCAACCTACACACATAGTCTTTATCTTCAATTAGTGAAAATCCATCAGGTTGTTCAATATATACCTCTTCATTCAGAAAACTATTGAGGAAAGCAGATTTCACATCCATCTAGAATACTCTTATCTTCTTGTAAGCCGTGTAAGCTAGGAACAGTCTTATTGCTTTCATCCTTCCCACTAGTGAAAATGTTTCATTAAATTCCATTCCTTCCATTTGCGCATATCCTTTGCACACAAGTCTTGCCTTGTTTCTTATAACTTCTCCCTCTTCATTTAGCATGTTTATAAATACCCATTTTGTTCCAATTACATTCTTGTCTTGCGGTCTGGGTACAAGCTCCCATGTTTCATTCTTTTCAATCTAATCAAGTTCTTCATTTATTGTGTCTACCCAATGCTAATCCTTACTTCCTTCCGCAACACTTTTGGGTTCTACCATGGATAGGAGTGTTATATCTTCATGATTTTTCTTATCTCTTACCCTTCTTCTTATTAGAATGTCACCTTCTTTATTTCCAATGATTTGATTTGTTGGATGGTCCCTTTTGATTTGACTTAAGGGTGCCTTGGAGTCTAGTCTTTCTTCTTCTTCATCTTCTTCTTCACGCAGACTATCAATTTCCTCATCATCTTCTTGTTCTTCATTATTGTTATTATGTTGAGTGCTGAATTTGGGAGATTCATCCACCTTCATGTTTGTGCTTTCAACAATTTTTTGTAGCCTCTTATTGTAGCACATGTAAATCGTGATGACTGTTGAGTATCCAAGGAATATGCCTTCATCACATCTTGAACTGAATTTTCCCAAGTTTTCTTCATCTCTTTTGATGTAGCATTTGCTTCCAAAAACTCTTATGTGTTCCACATTTGTAGGCATTTTCTTCCACAGTTCGTAAGATGTCTTGTCACTATTTACTCTCAATTGAGCTCTATTGAAAATGTACACCGTGGTGTATACCGCTTCACTCCAATATATGTATGGTAATTTGGATTCATTCAGCATTGTTCTCACCATTTCTTGCATAGTCTTGTTCTTCCTTTCAACAACTCCATTTTTTTGACGTGTTTTGACTGCTGAGAATTGTCTTCTAATTCTGTGTTCTTCAAAAAATTCATCAAATTAATTAAACCAAAATTCTCCGCCTCTGTCTGATCTTAGGAATTTGATCTTTTTTTCTTCTCATTCTCCACCAATGCCTTGAATTTCTTGAATTTTTCTAAGTCTTATGACTTTTTCTTTAAACACGCTACCCATGTCATTCTGGTGTAATCATTTATTAGCAACATGAAATACACTTCACCTTGTATACTTTTAGTTCTGGTGGGACTGCAGAGATCTGTATAAATCAACTCCAGAGGTCTGGTTGTAAATTATTCCTTCGACTTGAATGATCTTCTTGTTTTTCTACCATGCAGGCATACTTTGCAAATAGTATCTGTTGGTTTTACAATTTTTGGTGTATGTTTTACACACCCTTTAGCACTAAGTTTTACCATATTCTCAAAGCTCACTTGTCCAATTCTTCTATGCCATATCCAGTTGTGATCAACCTTACTTGTGAAACATTTTTCATTGTTTATTTCATTTAGCACATACATGTTGTTCTTTGTCATTTTGGCTTTTACAACTTTCATTCTTGTTTTGCCATTTATGATATCAGAGCCTTTGTCATGAAAGATCAGATCGTATACCCTTTTGCACATTTGACTCACACTTAACAAATTGTGCTTGAGGCCTTCAACATATAGAACATTTTCGGTGATGGTCTTTCCATTATCTAGACTCGAAGTTCCTTTTCCAGCTATAATTTCTGAATTGTTACCATCAAATCCCATAACACCAGATGCATTGTTTGATAGTGAAATGAATTTTCTTTTGTCACCAATCATATGGTTGGAGCATCCACTATCCAGATACCAGATTGTATCTTCATTTTTCACATGAAATTCAGTTTGCACTACTAAGCAAGACTCTTTTCTCTTATTCGCATCTTTCTTTACAACATACACTCATTTCTCTTATTTAGGGGTTCCTTGTTTACTTGTTGATGCCTCATTTATTTTCTTGTAATAATTATAGTGGACATCATTATAGTTTAGTCTGGTGTAAGATGGGCCAAATTTTCTTCTATAGCCTCTAGAGAATTTTCTACACTTAGCAATCTTATGTCCAAACTGATTACATGAATAGTAATAACCATAGAAAGAATGTGTGTACCTCATTGCATAGGAAATTATAGGAGCAGTAGTCCATCTCTTGGCGGATTTTTTGAACTCTTTATTTATAGCAGAAGATATGCTTGGAATTGATGCAGTCTTGTTTCCTTCATTCTTTGCAGGCTCCATTTCCTTACTTTCTTCCTTGAAACCAATCACAGACTTATCATTTGTATCACGTTGGTTGTTTAGTATACCAGTCAAAACTTTTGAACTCTTCTCTATTTTTTCATACATAATCAGCTTGTTGGTAATTTTTTCCATCTATGCTTTTAATCGCTCCATCTTTGAGTTCAATTTTGTGCATTTATCCTCTTTTGATTTGTAAGAGTTTGAGATCTTTTCTAGCTGAGTTTCAAGCTCTTTGAGCTCATTAGCCTCTTCTTCTTTTAGAGATTGTATTTCCTCAAAGATGTGGATTTTTTCTTCATAATCTTTTAATGTGCATCTCATCTTTTGATTCTTTCTACACAGTTCCAATTCTTCAAGAGCACATACTAATTCAGCTTCAAGGTTTACTTCAGCTTCTTCTTCATTTGAATCTTCAAAATCTGATGTATTCTTTCCTTTGGAGCTGCATTCTTTAGGTGCACCCATGGCCATAAAAAAAATTTAGACTGATCTTCATCATTTTCATTTTCATAGCTGCCTAAATCAGATTCACTTGATTCTTCTTTTGAATAGAAGTTCATTTTGTTCTTAAAGAACTTCTTGCTATTTTTCTTATTATATCCAGTTTCTTTCTTGTTGTGATTATGACTATCTCCTTCATGTTTAGACTAAGATTCTTTATTTTTTTGGACATTTAACAGAATAATGACCTACTTTTCCACATGCGAAGCATTTGAAAGGAAGTTTTCCTTTATACTTACCTGAACCTCTTTTTAGTCTTCTTACGAACATTGCTTCAATCTTTTCACCATCTAAGTCATCCTCTAAAAATCATTTTGGAGAACAAAATGGACTAGACAAGGCTTGAGGACAATCAAATGGAGTTAAACAGGGACAAGTGAAATTTTGTTCTCCAAAATCAATGGTGATTCAATTGTCTAGTGATTGCGGCTGAGTGTACGACTTGCGCTCCATGAAGAATGAAGAAATCTACAGTTCCATTTGTCCACATTTAATGCTCATTGAATTTGTGGAAATACAATTGCAATTCTTAATGTGATTCCTAATTTCAAGGAAAAATCAAATCTCAATGAAGAAAATGGCTCGCTCATCTTGATCATATTAGAAATCCTATAAAGATGAGAAATCTATTTTTAGGTATTAGCTAATAAATATTTTCTGGTGAATGCATAGAAAAAAGTGAAATCAATCCAAATATAGCAAGAGCAAAATCTGGAGTTGTATTCATTTAATGAATTAGATTTTCAGGTCACAAAGTAGGAAGAGTGCATGTCACGCTAAAGGAAATGGTGGAATGGGTCAATTGTGTAGGAGGAAATTCGATGCCAATAGGGCAGTTGCTCAAGTAAGAAGAGGATGTATTCAAGCTAAAGGAGATACATAAAGAAAAGAAAGAGAAAGTAGCAATTCAAACATATGAAGTATTGAAGAATCGGATGAGAAGAACATCAGTGAGGTAGATTAATTGAGCAAGAGAGATTGAATCAGATGAGTAGAAGAGAGCGACAGAGAGAACACAAACATATATAAAAGAGTGATCATAATCTATTGTGTAAGCAATTTTTGTAACTAGATGATCAAAAATTGTATGTAAAATAAGTCTAAGTTGTAGCTTAGTATTTTCAGGGGGTTGCAACCTCCTTGTGGGTAGGTGCCTACAAAATATCAGTTGCAGCTGGTTAAATTAGAGGTTGGTGCTCCTTGCAAGTTAGTGCTTACTAAAATTTGTTGAGTGAGTGCTCAGAAAATATTTGAGTGAGTGCTTGAAGTTGTGAAGTGGGTGATTCACAGGTTGAGTGGGTACTCAACCGAAACCATTGTAATATTTGGAATTGGTGTTCCTAATAAAGCCTTGGTTTCAAGTGGGTGTTTCTCTCAAAAGAGTTTCACAATATAAATTCTATGTTCAACATTTTTCTGTTTGATATATGTTTGACAAAATGCACATGATATAGTAACTGCTCAAATTTAAGAAATTATGGATTAAGTATAAATCTGGAAATTAATTTTAATCCGCATTGATTCATCCCCCTTCTCAGTTCTTGTGATCTCTAACAATTGATATCAAAACAAGGTCCTTCTAACAGAAGCTTAATAGTTTCAAGGAGATCCTCTTTTCACAAGCATGCCAACAAATTAGGAATAAGGCAGTTTATCACTGTTAAGACCACCTCTCTTCACTGGAATGAATTATGCATTCTAGAGAATAAGGATGAAAACATATCTGATGTCACTTGGTTTTGATATCTAGGAATGCATTAAGAAAGTATACAATCCTCCAACCATGCCAATCATTTCTTTAGCAGAAAAAGCAGAATATGAATGCAACTCAAGAGCAATGAACACTATTCTATGCGGCCTTACTGTAGTAGAGTTTGTAAAAGTTATGCATTGCATAACAACAAAGGAGATATGGACCAAACTTCAAAGTATTTATGATGGAGATAAAAAAAGTCAAGCTAGAAAAGTTGTGGACCTACAAAGCTCAGTTCGAGAGTATGAAGATGGAAGATGATGAGAGCATAATGACCTCAATGAAAAGAATAGATGAAGTTATAAATATGATCAGAGGCCTAGGTGAGAAACTAGAAGAGTCTGTTATAGTAAAAAATATTATGAGATCTCTGACTAACAAGTATGATGTAAAGGTTTCAGCTACAAAAGAAGCCAAAGATATGAAGACTCTCACAATGGATGAATTACAGAGCACTCTTTCAACATACAAGATGAGGAATATTTTATCCAATACTACCAAGAAATAAGTAGCACCAACCAACTGATTTTAGTAAGCACCAACTTGCAAGGAGCACCAGCCTCTAATTTAACCAGCTGCAACTGATATTTTGCAGGAACCTACCCACAAGGAGGTTGCAACCCCCTGAAAATACTAAGCTACAACTTAGACTTATTTTACATACAAATTTTGATCTAGTTACAAAAATTGCTTACACAATAGATTATGATCACTCTTTTATATATGTTTGCATTCTCTCTGTCACTCTCTTCTACTCGTCTGATTCAATCTCTCTTGCTTAATTAATCTACCTCACTGATGTTCTTCTCATCCAATTCTTTAATACTTCATATGTCTACTCTGCTCCTTTCTCTTTCTTTTCTTTATGTATCTCCTTTAGCTTGAATACATCCTCTTCTTACTTGAGCAACTACCCTATTGGCATCGACTTTCCTCCTACACAATTGACCCATTCCACCATTTCCTTTAGCGTGACATGCACTCTTCCTACTTTGTCACTTGAAAATCTAGTTCATTAAATGAATACAACTAACTCCAGATTTTGCTCTTGCTATATTCGGATTGATTTCACTTTTTTCTATGCATTCACTAGAAAATATTTATTAGCTAATACCTAAAAATAGATTTCTCATCTTTATAGGATTTCCAATATGATCAAGATGAGCGAGCCGTTTTCTTCTTTGATATTTAATTTTTCCTTAAAATCAGGAATCACATTGAGAATTGCAATTGTATTTTCACAAATTCAATGAGCATTAAATGTGGACAGCTGGAACTGTAGATTTCTTCATTCTTCATGGAGCACAAGTCGTACACTCAGCCGCAATCACTAGACAATCAAATCACCATCGATTTTGGAGAAAAAAATCTTACTTGTCCATGTTAACTCCATGTGATTGTCCTCGAGCCTTGTCTAGTCCATTTTCTTCATTTTTGCAGCTTTTATAAGCTTCTTTGACATTTCTCATGCAGCTCTATCCTTTGATCTACATAATTTCTTCTTTCTTGGCGTATATTTAGTCATTTGTGGATTTTCTTTGCTTCTCACAGATTTTACAATGTGACGTGGATTTCCTCCTTATTGCTACCTTCCCGTGGCTTTGTCCCATGTCCGCAGCTATTTTATTTTATGTGCGGCTTTTATAGTTTTCGTGGATTTTTCTCTTTACTCGTAGCTTCCTCCGAATTTCCCTTACTTCCACGGATTTTCCTTCAGATCATCCTTGCTTACGTGGCTCTTCCTTCACATTTACAGCTTCACCTTTCTCATTCATGGCTTGTCCTTTGGCTTCTTTTTGCTTTATGGCTTCATTCCTTTACCCGCAACCTTTGCTAAGCTTCTACTACTTCTTCTAAACTTCAGTAGCCTTCTGTAAACTTCGGCAGCTATCTCCTTATGTCCGCGGCTTGCACAAAAGTTGATTAAATTCCCTTAGAACTTATCATTTATCATCCTGAAGCCTCTATGAGCTAACACTACCAATCAACCTTCGTCTTTCTCGTTTGCTCATTTTACCAGTTAACCCTTTTTGCCATCAATGTCGCTTGACATCAAATTATTTTTCCATCAGTGCAACTTGATATCAATGACAACACATATGACAAATGACAAAGGTCCAACAAGGAAAACTCTAAATTTAGTATTATTGGACATTTTTTCTAATGTGTTTGTTGAAGGTATTAGACGCTTTTGGAGGCCCCTTTTTACATTTTGGGAGGTTATTGACTCCTTCGGGATTCATTTTGTATCATTTTGAGCTCTTATTATTTCTTATGGGTTAGTGAGCATGTCCACCACAACCTTGCGAAAAAGGAGCTCTATAGCAATGTAAGATGTGTTTTCTCACACCGAAATTTTTTACCTTCTTGTTTATTTTCATCCTATGTTTTTTATTTGTTACGGTGATGTTTCCTCGTGAATGGTTGAAACTTATTTTGGTATCAATCCTTATGCATTTTTTATATCAATTGTAAGGTGATTTTCCAACTATTCCACATCACATGAATTGCATATGATTGTAACCAACACATTCAACTATAAACTTTCGTAAACAAGGGGTGAAAATATTGTACTTCTGCATTATATATTTCTCTCTCCTCACAATGGATGATAGTGTTGTTCCTTTTCTCATGATGTTTAACTTCTTTAAATTGAAATACAATAATATAATTAAACTATAAAGGGATAAACGGTTGTACTACATCACTATGGGAGTGGAAACTGAACCTAATGAAGAACTTGAGAAATCCAAGTGGTTTAACCGATGTGATGAAGTCTTAGGTCTTCTTTGTGTGTCCATTTATCTTGAATTTCTCTTCAATGGAAAACTTTAGATGGTATGTTTGAAAAACTATGACATGAAAGCCCATGAGTTGGAGAATGAACTTATAGGATTAAATCTTATTAACTTTGATAACCTATAAGTCTTCTTCTCAAAACTTATCCACACAAGACTGATGTTAAAATATTGTTGAGTTACCAAAAAGGATTCCCAACTGATCTTATCCATTCTCTCTAATATTGGCCCCAAATACTATGTCTTCGTTTCTACCTTTTATGTCATGAAAGAAGATTTATAGAATTCTTGGAAGATGCCCTCATTTGACAAATTTTTTCTCCAACTCATTCGAGAACATGACAAGTTAATTCAAATGGGAGTAATCAAGTATAATTCAGATGCCTTAGTAAAAAATAATTGTAAAGGAGATGAGAAGAAACAAGAGAAGAAAATAGAGAAAATGAACAACCTAAGAAAGAAGCTAAGACCACCCAAACCAAACCTAACACGAATACTTCTAATTTTAAGGTTAAACTGAAGGAGAAAAAGTGCAAGTGTTCCCATTGCAAGATGTTTGGACATGAAGGGAATCAATGCATGAGAAAACGAATTGACCACCTAACTCATTTACTTAAGAAACATAATATAGGTATTCTTGAGTCTATCAATAAAAAATATCCATAACTTGAGTCTACTAAGGTAAAGGAATCCAAACATGAAAAGAAGAAAGGCAGGACCCTTATAGCAAGATTTGTTCCATCATTTAAATGGGTCATAGATTCTAGTGCCTCACACCACATGGGTTATTCACATGTTGAGTATTTTTACATTGAACTATGTGGTATGTCCCAAATCACTTTGGGAAATGATACTTTCATGTTGATTGCTAGTAGTGAATCGATAGAAGTAGATGGTGGAACCTTTAACAATGTTCTAAGTGTTCCCGATCTCACTACCAATCTCTTATCAGTTTACAAAATCATAATATATTGGTGATGGAATGCAAGAGGAATTCAATCCTAACTCAGTGATCATTAGAGAGATTCACAGTGAGACTATAGTGGCTGAGGGAAAGGTGGATCACAAGTCCTGGTTATACACCTTTACTTCTGAATATTTACTCACTTCCTTGCTTACTCACATAGATGATGTTAGTAAGCTACGACATGAGCATTTCTACCATTTAAACTATCATTACTTTGAATAATTGAGTCAACTTGAGATGGTCAACGGGTTGCCTTGGGTCATATTTTCTAGGGGTCTTTGTGAGGGTTGTACCCTTAGGAAGCACCCCAAAGAAATTTTTGGTAAGGTGAAATCCTAGAGAGCTTCTCATCCCTTGGAACTTGTTCATATTGACATTTCTGGCTCCTTTCCGTCTACTTTATTCACTACGGATATTTATAGAGTTACCTTCACTGATGACTTTTCATGTTACACGTTTATTTACTTTCTCAAATATAAATTTAAAGTTTTTTAATCACTTTTGAGACTTCAAGACTGTCCTAGAGAAACAAGATGAAAGGTATATCAAGGTTCTTCGAACTGAAAATGGAGGTGAGTATGTGAGAAATAGGGTCAATGATTTCTACACCTTTGAAGGAACTGCTTTACAGTGTACAGTTTCTTACATCCCTTCATAACATCAAGTTACAGAAAGAAAGGAAAAAACTCTTAAGGAGATGGACACTTTCATCGCTCATTATAAATCCCTTCCTCCACAGTATTTAGTTGAAGCCATGAATTATGCTTCTTACAATCATACCCATATTCTGCACAAAGCGGTAAAAGGGATGGCAACATTTGAAGCTTGGTATGGATGCAAACCTGATGTTGAGCACATTCATGTCTTCAGATTGTCACATCCCACATTTTCATTTCATGATTGTCACATGAAAGGTTTATTAGCGTAAAGTGAATCACAAAGGTTTAGGGACGAGAAGCATTACTCATCCAGTTTGGGGGTTAGACGTACGCATGTTTACCCTGAAAAATATAAACATGCTTACACGTAATTGTGAGGCTAACCGCATAAAAATGATTTTCACCAAGCACTCACAAGACACCTCATGTTAATACCATATTTTGTTGTTTCGTTGCTGAATTGTTTATTTTAGTGATTTTGATGGTTGCCATTTTTGGATACTTTGTTGTTTGCAGTACCTGCTATTGATATTGTGATTTACTTTTCTTGCTGGAAGTAAAGATTTGCAAAGTATGGTTGAATTTATTCATGGTTATTATATATCACTAAGTTATGTGAAAATAATGTAAATGTTGAAAGGACTAACTCTTTTGATACTAATGATCATTGACTGTATAGCAAAAAGAGGACCTCTAATCGAGACATGTAAAAAATATTGATTTCAATAAGGTACACGTTTAAGTATATGTTATTACATATTATTGATTAAGATTACATATTAATTTGTTTTATATCATGCTCGTAAATTATTTATCACGATCATAAATTATTTATCATGATCTTCTTTTATTGGATTTAACTTGTGAATTCGGTTAATTAACTTGGACCGATCGACACTCCTTTTTGAATGAATAAGTGATTATATCAATCACTTTATTTAATGACATGAATGGTTTATAATGGCTTATAAAATCACCCTTGGCTGGGAAGTCAAAAATAAGATTGGTTAAAGGTAATTGTACATAGTTATTAAAAAGATAAAAAGAACTATGGTCTTAGACCATATTCATATGCATGGATTTTAAGTTATACAAGAATGATCATATGTAAAAAAAATTATTAATGTGAATAAATTCACTTACCTTATATTAAGGCTTTGTTTTTTGGAAGATAATACCAATTTGACTATAGTCGAATGGTCATTGGTCTTGATTGTTTAATATATTTATTCAGTCGAATCTCGACCCATGTAAAGTTATTATTTTAATTAATTCTTAGACCACTCGTAATCACTGAGTTGGCATTGGAGGGGAATTGGAATTTGGTAGAGGGAGGTAGATAGGTATGGCCATTACGTGGCACCTGTAAATAATAAATACATTAAATACATACCCATGGATCTTGGGAAATGGGAGGAGCTTCCTCCAGAAGTTGCTATGCAAACTTAGTTTTTTATTTTTACTCTTTTGCATGCAATGGCGAGCTCTTCCCTCTCCCTCTCGAGCTACTGCATGCATTTCCACTCAGCTATTTTATTGAGTTATTTCATGAAGGTATTAATGGAGGGTTTATCAGTTTATAGTTGTGAATTGGCTTGGTATCTTTAGATATTTTTATGTATATTTGTGTTTTTATTTTGGGTTTTTCTCGCAGGAGACTTGGAGGAATAATTATTAAGCTTGAGGGAGTTTTCACATGAGTTTCTCAGGCATGGAAATACCTCAAATTTTCTTTATATTTCATTATGAACTAATAATATGTATTCTATTTGTGCAATTATTAATGTATTCTATGTGCTTCGTTTTCTTATAAATTTGGTTATTGTTTTAGCTAGATTTATTACACCATTCTAAGTGTTTGATTGTATATTTGCAAAGAGTTATTGTGAAAAGTTGTTTCTACAACTTTCGGGTCTGTACATTATGTTTGCATTATAGCTTTGTCCATAGATTGCAGTTGGGTAGTAGATACCCATTTACTTATTTCTTAAAGCCATTAAAGGTTGGCTTGAATCTTGTATTTGCATGGGTATTATTTGAGCTTGGAGGTTTTCTTGATGTTATTTTGTGTAGATCTTATTAAGCTCGAGCCACCACGATAGTGGTGGAAATGAAAGGTTGTCTCTCTCTAGACGTGACGTTAAGTCACCAAGCTTGGTTATAATGGGTAGATTTGACCGTGTTACCTTTATTGGTATCTATGAATTTAGAGTCTGGTCATGGTTGGTTATGTTGGCTCCTCAATATTATCTTCGCAAACCCAACCCGAATAAGTATATCATATATCGATAGTTTATTTTTTGGGGTATGCATGTTTATGTGATGGCTTTTGGGTATGTGTCTGTGACTCAGGATTCATTGTATTGGAACAAATCATTAGGTTCAATTCAAACCCAGCCGCCTGTTGATAACTCATGGTGTTAAACACATATGGGAGTAGGAGTTGGGTCGATTGTTGATCTTTTACTCTGGCTTGAATGACTAAAGGAATACTATTTAGAGTATGGATGTTATATTCATTAAGGTGTGTATGTTGACTTAAGTTTAATCATATTCTTTGCATTTTTAGTGAGCTCATGTTGTGTTTTTTTAAGTATGAAAACATGATTCTACACTAAATGGAACTGTATGTAAAACTGTCAATATTTCATTAATGGTTGAGTCATAGGAAGGTGACTATAGATCTTCTATTAAAGCTCGACTCTTTGTAAGTTTTAGTAGATAGTGATAGTATTGTTAGATCATGCACGAATGTAACCTGAACTCTCTCACTTGTATATCGAATTAAGTAGGCTATTGATAAGAAAGGTTTTGGTCATTCCTAGATCCAGTGTTATGAATTGTTAATCTCAATGATTGAGTTACAGTTACTATATTATAGTTTCATCCTTGATGGTTAACTAATTATTGAAGGGCTATTCATAACACATTTTGGTTTGGAACATTGTTAGATGATAGTAAAGGTTTAAATCAAAGTTTTGGATAAAGAATACTTGACTATTGCATATTCATTATGACATTTAACGATGGCTTGTTGTTGAACTTTGTTGGTAGGAGTAACCTTATTATGTTCTCTTTAATACTATTACTATTTAATTATGTTAAAGGATCATCCTGATAGATGGTATTAGCATTGTCTTGATGTGAGAGACAATGGTTTACAGGATGAATTTATGTACTTAAACTTTAGTACTATTCTAAGTTAATTTAAACAGTTATCATGCATAGGTGTTATGGTAAAAACGAACTTGTTAATGATTTATACTTTTATGTTGAGATTTTAACACTTTTATAAATTGATACTAGGTTAATGGTATTAAATCAATCGATATAAATTCAATTATTTCGTAATTAAACATCTAGGCAGAGAGATGTATATCCATGTAGGTTCTTAGAATTGACCATGTACATTATCATTTTTATCTTTCAGATTTCATGATGGATTAAGTATTACAAGGAGATAGTTGGATTGTTACATGCATGCTCGTCATGTGATATATTGATTATCTGATTTGTAAATATTGATTTAATGTATACTTTAAACTTGGATCATGTAATCCTTATTGATTGAAAAGCTATTTATGTTGTACATAGTCGTTAGCCAATTATATTACTTTGAAATAAATGTTGTAATAATTAAATAAGAAATTGTTCTAAATGAGTCCATGACATGTTTTATTATCCTTGTGTAATGTAATATTGATGTACATTGATCTTATCAGCGGTTGTACTTGAAAATGATTGGGAAAACCAATTGGACTTGATTACTTATTGTACTTTATGATATCATTTAATCTGATTTATTAAATGATAATTATAACAATGTTAATAATGACATCATTGAACAATTAGTATAATTAATGAAGTAAGTAATAATAGTGTTTTGACAATAGTGCTAAAGTCGTGAAATAAAGCATATATCTAAGACTTGATAGTATGAGGAAAAATTTAATAATTGCTTCATGATATAGTACAACTAACTAATACATGAATGTCTGATTGTACCTTATAGTGTAAACAAGCTAAGTGCCATAATGATGTCAAAGTACAGTAATACAACAATTATAAATCAGTTAATAGTGATTAAGTAAGAATGGATCATTTGGATTAATGTTGATATAAAACTTAAATAATTAAAAGGAGGTATATCTCTTTTAAGAGATTCCTAATTTAGATAATGATAGGGTATAAACACAAAATTATCTAATCAAGGTTATGACAATCAACTAATCCTAATATGATGATTATTTGAAACTAGTCCTAACGACAAAAGTCGTAAAGTGATACCTGAGTTGGAAACCTAGAAAGACAATAATAAATATGTTACTAATAACTTTTCGTTAATATTATAATTGTCTTATGTGTTAAGTCAACATGGACTCTAAGTCTCTAACAGTACCATCTTAGGGCGGCTACGGGAAGGGTAGTGAATACTTTGACGGGAGTCATAATTAATTGTTATCTTTCCCATAGGGGTCCTAAGTTGGAATTGTTTGCATACACTCAAGTCGAGAGGTGAAACCTAGATTTCATATCTTCCTAATACATTAGATTAAAACATTAAATTGATTAATATTTGATCTAGGTAAATGTGTGGAATGACGATGTGGTGATAGGACAAGTTTTGAGTGACTTATGTGCGGTCACGAAACTAAGCATGCAAAGCATAGCTTGAAAAATTTGGCCTAAGTAGTGTACTAGCTAGTTACACTATCAGTTCACTGAGTTCCAATAAAATGGTGTGAGATACTAGATGAAACTCAGTAAACTGATTTTCAGGTATACACTTGGAACTGTATTAGTTCACAAACCTAAATAAAAAGGTTAACCAATTACATACAAGTTATGTACACTTGGATAAAGTGATGATTAATGAGATCAGGTAGATCTATTAATTATGCACACTCAAAAGAGTGATAAAGGGGATCAGGTAGATCTAATGGACCTTCATAGCTACACATGGTTATGATGTTATCAGATGGATTGTAAAACTAGATTACTTGTTGGATTATTATTTCTGAATTATAAAATCATTGAAGGCATGTATTGGGGATTAAGGGGTTTGTATTTAAATTTTTTCCCCTTAATTTGAAGTTGTTATAACATTGGGTGTTACATTTTGGTATCAGAGCTGAAGGTTAAAACAAATCTTGGACACAATGGATTCCTTACACTAACATTGAAATTATTTCTTGTCTAACAGAACAAAATGGTTAGGAAAAGGGGAAATGTTGCTAATAATCAACCAAATGGACTGAGGTTGCAACTGTCCAAAAATTGGAAAAGATACTTGTTGTCATGTAATAAACTTGTAGTCGAATTGTTGTTCTAGAACAACGTTTTTTGGTTAAGGAGTAAAATGATGTTAATGAAGAAACTGAGTAGCCTCAGGGACCGCTCAATGTAATAAATAATAAAATTGGGTAATAAATAATGAAAATGTAGTGGATCCCAATGCTGCAAATAGCATGTGAATGTTGTAATAATTAATGCACATACTGCAAATAATAATGCAAATGTTGGAATAACAATTTTAATGCTACAGATCTTAATGTTGCATATTTGAACTAGCCTAAAAATAAGAGAGCGCATTTGGCAGCAAAACTATCAAACAACATCAAGCGAATCAGTCCCCCAAAATTTGATGAGACAATGATATGGGATGGGGGCTAAGAATTGGCTCAATAAAATGGAGAAGTATTTCGCCATCATGAAACTTCTCTTCCGAGAAACTAATGTAATTTGGGGTGTGTATCAGCTCACAAAAGAGGATTCCTCTTGGTGGGACAGCCAAAAGGTAGAACTGGCAGTAGATGTGGTCAACATTACCTAGGATCAGTTCAAGTTCTATTTTAGGAAACGCTGGTTACCGCAATTGTACTATGACCAAAATATGTCAAAATTTCAGACTTAGTTCAAGGTAAGATGAGTGTAACAGAGTACTGGAAACAATTCACTAAGTTATTAAAATACGTTCCTCAGTACCAAATTGATGAAAAATTTAGAATAAGAAAGTTTATCATGGGCCTAAACACTGTTATAGGTGGGGAAGTGGATGTGCATAGGACTTCAACCATGGAGGCAGTTTTCAAAAAATCCATCCCCCAAGAGATGAAGATGCAATCTATATTTTCTCACCATGCTAAAATAAAGAAAAATAATTTCAGTTCACCATCTCCACTATCACCAAAGAAGACTTGGTGGAAGAAAGTGGGCAATAAATCAAAAATGGAAAGAAATTTGCAGCAACAAAGTCTACTGTAAACCATAAGAAAAATGGTCAAAATAACACAATAGTGAATGAAAACAAAATAGAGAGGAAAGGTACTATAGGAGGATGCTTTAAGTGTGGTGGTGATCACTATGTAAATAATTGTCCCTTAGTGAAACAAGATAACAACCAACAACATAAGATTCATGTTGCAGTGGAAAATAAGCAAGTTGAAAAATTAAGACACACCATGTTGAAATATTAGGTAAGTTGTAAAGATTACCTTGTAACTATTATTATTGATACTGGTACTAATAAATGTTTATTTATAATAAGTTAGCTGAAAAACTAAAAATAAAAGCTAGTTATATGAAGAAATCATGGACTGTGCAATACAGAAACAATGTTTTTTTATTATTGAACAAATGATTTTTTGGTGAGGGACATTATAGGTTGAGAATTATTTTGAAGGGGACATACTAAAAAAGAAGTCTAAAAGCTAGATACGATAGTGAACATATGATGTCATCAGAAGGCCTAGAAGATAATTAAGGACATTAAAGCATAAAGGTAGTGGAATGCCACAAGAATCCCAAAACAACATTAAGCATCATCGCAATGACTTGCATAAAATGAATAATCAAACAGGGTATAAAATGATTGAATCAGAATAGTGAAGACTAAATATGGGCTATGGCCTTAAAACCAGGCTGAAAAACCAAAGGCTACCTGAGTTATGCCAAGATAATGAAATTATGATCTTCAACCTAGAATTCAGGTAATGGCAGGATTTGGTTAATTAGCTTTCTTCTGTTACACTTTACAATCCATGTCACCTTATTTTGAGGACAAATATGACTCACCTTCCCCAGATTCATGAATTTGAATAGTGAGTACTTTGTCATCAACAATCTTAGAACAAAACCTATGCCACCTCGGCTTACAACATGAATTAAAGGTGGTGCTAGCTTGTATAACTCAAGGTTTCTAACTAAATCATTTTCCTCTCCAAGTCAAAATCAACTAATCATACCATAAATGTCTTCATGGGGAGTAACTTCGGTCATTACTTCATCTAAATGGTTGATTTACACTATAGCCATTATGATTTGTCTCCCACTGACTTCGAATGGGATTTGGCAAGCCTTTCTTTAGATAATATGTAGTGGGTTTGACAAGGATAGATGATATTTCTTGATAAATTTGATGAGCGGTATAGCTGTCTTAAACTGCCATCAATCAATACCATGTTCTTTATACCGTTGTTCCCTAGGAAAGCTTATTAGCTGGGAATGGTTTTCAAATTTCAAAGTATTATCTAAAACCGTCCTTGAGTTCAATTGTTTTTATGTCCACTATGAGTTCACAGATTTTACTGCTATTTTCATTAATCACAAAGGGGTTGGACATGTACATCTATTGATGAATCTTAATGTGACCCCTCATACTCCAAAATCTACTTTCAAGCCATTTTGCACTCAACTATTTTTCTCATTATGAGCATTTGATTTTTCTTCCTCAATTTGTTGGGTTGTGTCTTTTTGTAGCCATAGTGTCCATGGCACATACACCTAAAATTACTGCAATACTGTATGGAATTTCTAAATCATGTTCCTTTTATCCATATACCATGAGGTTAGTAGGTTAATGACATCCGGAGGGGTTGAGCCAACTGGGACGTTAACACACAGTTTGGCTGCAATGAATCTTGACCTGGAAATTGTAGTTAGGTCTAGTACTATCAATTCACCAATTGTTTTTTCTATACCCATCAAAACATCCATTTCCCAGAACTCAAGTGGCAGTCCAAGAAGCCTCACCCAAACTAGGCATGTTATTGGTGTGTTTGTTTTATCTCCAGACTTCCATCTTACAATGGAGAGTGTAGTTCTACCATAGAACCATGGATCACCCTGCATAACATTTTCTAAATATTCTTCAAGAGAAAAAACAAACAAGAAGCTTTTTTCAGAGAGGGCAAGGGTATTGACTTGCCCCCGAGTCATCCATTTCTTCTTAACCTAGCTTCTTACCTAATCGATATTTGCTTGAATTCTAACAAAAAATCCAATAAAAGCAAAGTTGTATATTTTGCATGCTCTTTCTACAAATGTGTCTGGGATATTTAGCCATGGAGTCCTATCTCCATTCCGGATCCAGCTATTACACTGGTTCATGTGGTTATGGCTATTTTTTGAACAATTTTGAAAATGAACCATGCTTCCATGCTGAGCTCTCCCCTGCTTCCATGCTGAGCTAATTAAAAGTACTCATTATAGTTAAGTTTTAATGAAATGAGAAAAATTTATATTTATATTTATATTTTGAGAAGTTAGGTAGTTCTTGAAATCTTGGAGATATTTCCTTTACTTCTCTAATCACTTCATAATTTTTTTTTTCATAATACCTTTTATTTCTATAGTCACTTCCCAAAGAAACATTTTTCAACATACAAGAACAATGTTGTTCACACTGAATAAATGCATTTTTGGCACAACATTAGAGCTACCCAAATTTACAATTAAAGTATACCTATACGTAGCTCCTTTAGGTTCATATGATGTCATCACTAGTGTAAACTGGTTATCATAACACAAAGCAATGTTTGACTGCTATGCAAAAAATTAAGTCCTTGGATGACTTACAGAAAATAACAGTCATTTAGAGCATTAAAAGAGACAGTAGTGAGGAAAAATCTACTATACAACTTAAAAAGGATAAAAAAGGTTACATGCTTTATATAGTTAAAATTTCTGATTTCCACAAAGAAGGTAACACTTCTTTAACTGATTACCCACAGTTAAAAGAGTAAAATGATGTCTTTCCAGAGGAGTTACCTTGAATCCCTCCAAGACGTGAATTTGACTTCATAATATACATCAAACATGGAACAAAACCTATTTCAAAAGATCCTTACCACATGACTACAATGAAAGTTGTAGAATTCAAGGCACAATTGAATGAGTTGTTGTCCAAAGGACTAATCAGACTGAGTGTGTCTCCTTGGGGAGCCCTGATCATTTTTATCAAAAATAAATATGACACACTAAGGTTATGCATTGACTACCACATGCTAAACAAAGCCACAATAAAGAATAGGTACCCTCTACCAAGGATAGACAATATTTTTGATCAAATGCGTGATGCATCAGTTTATTATAAGATTGATTTGAGATCAAGATACCATCAGCTATGAATCAAAGATGAAGACATGCATAAAAAAACCTTTAGGACAAGGTATTGACCATTATGAGTTCACGATTTTGCCATTTGGACTCACGAATGCACCTATTGCATTCATGAATTTAATGAACAATATATTACAAGAATACTTAGAAAATTTTGTGCTGGTTTTCTTGGACGAAATTCTGATCTACTCCAAAAACATTGATGAGCATAATGAGCACTTAAGAATAGTGCTGGACATACTTGGAAAAAGGAAACTATATGGAAAAATTTCTAAGTGTTACTTTTATCAAAATGAGGTACAATACCTCAAACACATAATAAACAAGGAAGGGATATCTATGGATCCTCGAAAATAAAGGTGACTATAGAATGACCAGCACCAAAGAAGGTTGATGAAGTTAGAAGCTTCTTAGGGTTGGATGGTTACTATAGAAAATTCATGAAATACTTTTCTAAACTTTATGCTCCAATAAAATCACTGCATAAAAATGATAAGAAATTTTTATGGTCTGAAAAATGTGATAATGCATTTAATTTGCTGAAAGAAAAACTAACTACAAAACTGATTTTGAAGGTTTTGGACACCAACGGAAGCTTCACTGTGGTAACAGATGCCTCAGGTGAAGGTTTGGGTGGAATTATTCTTCAAAATAACCATGTGATAGCATGTGAGAGTAGAAAATTAAAGGTACATGAGCTAAATTGTGCTCCCCATGATCTAGAGTTTGTTTTCATAATGCACTTATTCCAAGTTTGAAGGAATTACTTTTTGGGAAAACCCTTTGAACTAAAAATAGACCACTCGGGGATGAAGTATATCTTCACGCAAACCCAACTTAAATGCAAGACAATGAAGATGGATTGAATTTCTATCACTGTATGATTTTGATATAATCTACATAGAATGTAAGGAAAACAAAGTAGAAAATGCACTAAGTCCTCAACAGCATATTTCTGCGATTGTTACCCTTAGAACCCAATTCAAGGATGAGGTAAAGAAACAAATGATGTCTTATTCTTATTATCAACATGTTAAGGTTTCTTTGACAACATATCCCAACGATAAAAGGTATGAAGGATTCAAATTTGACAATGAGGGAATCTTAAAATACGAAGGTAGAGTCTATGTACCTTCAGAAAATGACTTAAGGATTAAGGTTATGAAATAATTTCATGATTCACCATACTCTGGGCATCTTGGAGTAACTAAAATGCTTGCTGATATAAAACAACAATATTTTTGGAAAGGAATGAAAAAGGACGTGATAAACTATGTTTCTCACTATTTGGAATGTCAACATGTAAAAGTTGAGCACCTACACCCTGCTGGTCTGTTGTATCCACACAACATTCTGCATTATAAATGGAAAGTTATTAACATGGACTTCATGTAGGAGTTGCCTATGTCAAAAAATAAACATGACATGGTACTTGTAGTTGTTGACAAGTTAACAAAAGTAGCTCATTTTATACTGAGGAAATCTGAAAGATGATTCTCCAGTGCTTGTAAAATGATTCATGCATGAGATTTTCAGATTGCATAGGGTTCCAGAGTTAATAATTTAGGATAGGGATCCATCAGATGACATCTAGATTTTGTCATAAATTTGGCATTGGGGACAAAGCTGAAATTTAGTTCAGCATATCATCCGAGAACATAGGGTCAAACTGAATGGGTCAACCAAGTTATGGAGGATATGCTCAAGATGTACTGCATGAATCAAGAATACAAATGGGAAAAATACCTTCCATTGGTTGAGTTTGCATATAATAACACTTACCATGCATTACTGAAAATGGATCCTTTTGAAGCATTGTATGGAATAAGGTGTAGAACACCCATCAGTTGGGATAGTACTGAAGATAGAGTGTTAGTGGGCCCTAAAATGTTAACGGAAATGGAAAAGGTAAGTGAAGCTCATCCGCGAGAAATTGAAAGAAGTTGTTGATAGGTAGAAGAGATACTCAAATATGAAACAAATAAATACAAAATTTGAAATAGGAGACAAATTATTCTTAAGGGTTAAGCCCAAAAAGAGTTCAATAACGTTTGGCAAGGCGTATAAGTTATCACCAAGATATGTTGGACCTTTTGAAATTTCTGGAAATCATAAGTCCGGTAGCATATCATTTGGCATTTCCTCCCGCATTGTCTAAGATGCATGATGTTTTTCATATTTCCTTGCTTAAGAAGTATGTTTCAGTTGTTTCACATGTACTTAATTGGAACACTTTGCAGGTTCAGGATCTAGGAATTGTGGTAGTTGAACCAATCAGAATTCTGGAAACTCACATATTGCACTTAAGAAATAGGGAAATTGTGCAATGCAAGGTCCAATGGGACCAATATTCAGAAGAAAGTGCAACCTGGGAGAATCTAGAAGAAATGAAGACAACGTTTCCTTATCTATTTCAGTAATAAAAAACTGATATTTTCAATTTATTAAGTTATACTTTATACTATTTTATAAATTTGAAGTGCTTAAATGAAAAAATTCTGTCATATTTCATAGATAAATATGGGAAAAAAGATGTTTTATAAGGATGTTACAGACAATAAATTGATGGAAGATAAATTAAAAATCTTGAAAATTTTCAAATTGGATGAAAATGCATGATTATTTCCCTTTGTTGTATGATATAAATCTTTTTGTAGTTTATTATAATGTTGTTAGTGAGTAAAAATCATCAAGATGATGATTCATTAAGGTGGGAAGTATGTCACATCCTACATTTTCATTTCATGATTGTCACAAGAAAGGATTATTAGCATAAAGTGAATCACAAAGGTTTAGGGATGAGAAGTGTTACCCGGCTAGTATCACAGCTAGGTGTATGCATGTTTACCCTGAAAAGGATAAACATGCTTATGTGTAGTTGTGAAGTTAATGACGTAATGATGCTTGTCACCAAGCACTTGCGAGACACCTCACGTGAACACCATATTTTTTTGCTTGGTTGTTTGAGTTGCTTACCTTGCTGAGTTTGATGATTTCAATGATTTGGATAATTTGTTTGTTGTTGTACCTGTTATTGATATTAGTTTCTATTTTCTTGCTAGAAGTATTAATTTGTAAAATATGGTTGAATTTATACATGGTTATTATATATCATTACGTTATGTGAAAATAATGTAAATTTTGAAAGGAATAACTCTTTTGATACTAAGGATCATTGATTATACAACAAAAGGAGGACCTCCAATAGGGACAAGTAAAAATATTGGTTTCAATAAGGTACAAGTTTAAGTATCTTAATTATGGTATTATTAATGTTATAGACTAATTTATTGATTATAGATTACATAAATTTGTTTTATCATGATCATAAAGTATTTATCATGATTGTCTTTCATATGGATTTAACTTGTTAAGTCTTCGTTAATTATCTTGGACCAATCAATACTCCCTTTGTTGATGAATAATTGATTATATCAATTTTACTCATCTACATGATTGGTTTAAATGGCTTTAAAGTACCCTTGGATGGGAAGCCAAAAATTAAAATTGTTTAAAGGTAATTGAGCATGGTTTATTTAAAAAGTAAAAAGAATTATGGTCTTAGACCATATTCATATGCATGGATTTGAAGTTAAATGTGAATGATCATATGCAAATTGTTTTGATTAATGTCAATAAGATCATTCGACCTTATATAAAGGATTTTTTTGTTTTGTAGTTATACTAATTCGACCTATAGTCAAATGGTCATTGGTTTGACAGTTAATATATTTAATTCAGTTGAATCACGACCCATGCAAATTATATGGTTAATAACTTAGTCTTGGACCACTCATAATCACCGAGTTGGTATTGGAGGGAAATTGGAAGTTGACGGAGGGAGGTAGATAGGAATGGACACTACGTGGCACCTACAAATATTAAACACATTTAATATCAACCCCACGGATCTCGGGGAATGGGAGAAGCTTCCTCCATAAGCTACTATGTAAACTTGGTTTTCTGTTTTTATTCTTCGCATGCAAGCGGCGAGATCTTCCCTCTCCCTCTTGAGTTTTGCATGCATTTTCATTTTGTTAATTCGTTGAGCCAGTTCATGAAGGTAATAATGGTGGACAACAATTTATAGTTTGGTCTGATTGGTATTTTTGGGTATATTTGCATATGTTACCATTGTTCACATTTTGGGTTTTTCTAAGAAAACGTGAAGAGGATATTTACTCGAAGGATTTCTACTAAGGCATAGAAATACTTTCTCACCTATCTTAATATTTCGCAAGTTATGAAATAATAGAATGTATTCTGGTTAGTTAAATGTTTAATCGTTGAAATATTTATGATGAGTTTCCTTATAAATTTGGTTATGGTTTTAACTGGGTTTATTTTATCATTCTGGGTGTTCGAATGTATACTTGAAAATATTATTATTGTAAGTCTTCCTTGAACATTTTTGGACTGTAATACATGATTGTTTTTCCTTATAGCTCTATGTAAATAATTTGTTAGGTAGTAGATACCCGTTAACTTGTTTCATAAGTCATTTCAGGATGGCTAGAATATTTTCTTTGCATGAGTATTATTTGAACCTATAGGTTTTCTTGATGTTATTTTGCGAAGAGCTTATTGAGCTCAAGCCACCATGATAGTGGTGGAAATAGATAATTGTCTTTATGTGAAAGATGTGACGTTAAGTTAGCAATATCAATTAGCAAGGGTCTATTTGACCTTGTTATCTTTATGGGTTTCTATCGAATCTAGTCTTATCCGATGTTTGTTTATGTTGGCTTATTAATATTATATTCACAGACCAAACCTGTATGGGTATATCGTATGTCCATAGTTTGTTTTTTTTCATTTTTTAGTGAGTTAGATTTCAGGTTTGTGTTCTTATGACTTGGGATTCACTAACATTGAATGGGAATTGGGTTCAATTGAACTCAATCCACTATGTTGATAACTTCATTGATTTAATACATATTTTTGAATAGGATTGGGTCGACTGTTGATTTGGTACTATGGTTCTCTTGAATGACATGAAGCTCAATATTCTTTTTTATATGGATGTTGTATTCATTAAGTATTAAATGTTGACTTGAAAGTTTAATAATATCTTTTGCATGATTGTCTGAGGCTCAAGTTGTGAATTTTAAGTATGAAAATGATGACTCTACTCTCAATGAAAATCTGTCAAATAAATTTGTAATAGAGGTTAATGTCTGATGATATGGGTTGTTAATCTGGTTGAAGAATGACTCTTGTAATTTTTATTAGATAGTATTAAGTATTATCTAGGCCTACATGAATGTAACCTGAAATCTATCACATGTATATCGATTTCCATATGTTATTGATAAGAAAGGTTTCGATCATTCCCAATTCCAGTGTTATGAATTATTTATCTCAATGATTGAGTTACGGTTATTATATCATAGTTTCATCCTTTGATGGTTAATTGAACTATTGAAAGGTTATTCACGACTATAGTTTGATTTGAAATTGTATTATTAGATGTATAGTTAAAGGTTTAAATCAAGTTGTGGATAAATAATACTTGATTATTGTATGTTCTTCATGACATTTAATGATGGCTTGTTGTTGAAATTGGTTAGTAGGAGTAAAATTATCCATGATCTCTTTAATAGTATTATTATTTAAGTATGTTAAAGGATCATTCTGTGATGATATTAACATTATCTTGTTAAGAAAGTGAATGGTTGACAGGATGAATTTATTAATACTTAGATTTAAGTACTATTTTGAGTAAAAAATTATCATGCATATGGTGTTATAGTAAAAAGGAACTTGTTAGTGCATTTAGGACCTATATGTGATTGAGATTTTATGACTTGTGTAAATTGATACTACTTGATCTAATGCCATTAAATCAATCAGTATAAATTCAATTATTTCGTAATAAAACATCTAGGCAAAGAGATGTATATCCATGTTAGTTCTTAGAACTGACCATGTACATTATCATTTTTATCTTTTAGATTTCAGGATAGATTAAGTATTACGAGGAGATAGTTGGAATGTTCATGCATGTTTTTCATGTGATATATTGATTATCTAATTTGTAAATATTGATTTATTGTATACTTTAAACTTAGATCATGTAATCTTTATTAAGTGAAAGGTTATTTCGCGATATTGTAAACGGTCATTAGCCAATCATATTATTTTGAAATTATTGGTGTACTCTTTTAAATAAGGAGTTATCATAATTGAGATCATGACATATTTCATTATTTGATTAAATCCTTTATGTGATGTAATATTGATGTACACTGATTTTATCAGCGGTTGTACTTGAAAATGATTGGGAAACCAATTGGACTTGATTACTTATTGTACTTTATGATATCATTTAATCTGATTTATTAAATGATAATTATAACAATGTTAATCATGAAATCATTAAATAATGAATATAATTAATGAAGTAATAACGTTATTTTAACAACGGTACTAGAGTCGTGAAATAAAGCATATTTCTAAGACTCGATAATATGAGGACAAATTTAATAATTGCTTCATGATATAGTACAACTAATTAATACTTGAATGTCTTATTGTACCTTGTTATGTAAACAAGCTAAGTGGCATAATGATGTCAAAGCATAGTACTACAACAATTGTAAATAAGTTAATAGTGATTAAGTAAGAATGAATCATTTGGATTAATGTTGATGTAGAACTTACACAAATGATTAAAAAGGAGGTATATCTCTTTTAAGAGATACCTAACTTAGACAATGATAGGGTCTAAACACGATAGTATCTAATCAAGGTTAAGACAATCACCTAATCCTTATATGATGATTATCTGAAACTAGTCCTAATAACAGAAGTTGTAAAGTGATACTTGAGTTATAAACCTAAAACAACCATATTAAACATGTTAATAATAGCTTGTCGTTAATATTATAATCATTTTGTGTTAAGTCGGCATGGAATTTAAGTCTACCTATCGAGTTGAATGTACTCTAACCATACCATCTTAGGACGACTACGGGAAGGGTAGCGATTAGTTTGACGAGAGTCATAAGTAATCATTATATGTCCCATAGGGGTCCTAAGCTAAAACTATTTACGTACACTCAGGACGAGAGGTGAGGCCTAGATTTCAACCCTTCTTAATACATTAGATTAAAACATTGAGATTAATTAATATGTAATCCCGATGACTGTGTTGAATGACAATGTGGTGATGGGACAAGTTTCGAGTGACTTATATGCAGTCACGAAACTAAGCATGCAAAATCTTGAAAACTTTGGCCTAAGCAGTGTACTAACTGGTTACATTGTCATTTCACCGAGTTCCAATAAAATGGTGTGAGATACTAGATGAAACTCAGTAAACTGAGTTATAGGTATACACTTGGAACTACATCAGCTCACAGACCTAAATAAAAAGGTTAACCAATTACATACAAGTTATGTACACTTGGATAAAGTGATGATTAATGAGATCAGGTAGATCTATTAATTATGCACACTCAAAAGAGTGATAAAGGGGATCAGGTAGATCTAATGGACCTTTATAGTTGCACATGGTTATGATGTTATCAAGATGGATTATAAAACTAGATTACTTGTTGGATTATTATTAATACATTATACAATCATTGAAGACATGTATTAGGGATTAAGGGGTTTATATAAAAAATAATTCCATTAATTTAGATTTGTTATAACATTGGGTGTTACACAGATCAACTACCATGGTTTAGATTCCCAAAAATAAATACAAGGCCTTGGAACTATAATCCAAACATTGTTTATTTTTCAGGTATCCTAAAGGCATGAAGGGTTATACATTATTAAACCCCAGCACTCATCATCTTTATATTGAGAGAAGTGTGAAGTTTGATGAGTCATCTTCTACTTCTACTTCTCCACCTGTTTAGGTCCTTTTGTCACTTTTTGACTCTAATCCAAACTATTTTGATGATCTTTTTTATCCTCTCGCTCCTCACGCTTCAGCTTCTACTTATTCTAATAGTAATGATGATGAGTAATATGTCCCCTATCACTCGAATGAAGATTTGACAAATTATGAGCATGAATATTCTCTTGGTTCTCACTAAGCTAAAAAGACCTTGTAGAGTGTTGGATGTTAGATAGGGGATCCTTCAGATGAGATACAATCTTATTCACAATTTGTTGGACCCCACACCTTCTTCGTCTCTGCTTCCAACTCGCAATTTTTTTGAGATGCTACTAGGATTCCTGAGTTGGATTCTACCATGGATGAGGAGTATTCCTCTCTCGTGAAGAACGATACTTGGGATCTCACACCTCTTCCTAAGGGAAGAAAAAAAATTTGGTGTAAATGGGTATATCAAACCAAGTATCGTGTCGATGAGAACATTGAAAAGTATAAAGTGTGACTCATAGCTAAGTGTTTCTCCTAGGTTCCTAGAGTTGATTATTCAAAGACCTTTACTCCCATTATGAAGATGACTTATATTCAACTGACCCTCGTCATCCATGTCGCTAGTAGATGGGAAGTCCATAAAATGGATGTTAAGAGTTTTTTCCTTCGTGCGGACCTAGAGCAATAAATATATATGGAACAATCTCTAAGTTATGTCCAAGATTCCTCCCTTATTTGTAGAATTAAGAAGTCTATATATGACCTTAAAAACTCCCCTTAGACCTGGTATGCCAAGATGAAATCCTTTCTTCTTAAATTAGGGTTCATTGGGTGTCACTCTGAACCAAATGTTTACATTTTGTGACAAGATGAGTTTGTGTTTATCCTTAACATGTATATTGATGACTTGTTGATTATGGGTAGCTCTTCCTGGATCATTGATTTCGTGAAGATTGTCTTATCCAACAAGCTCTCCATGACCTAATTGGGTTTGCTTTACTACTTCCTTGGGATACAAATTATCTAATCTAACTTGAGAATCATAATTGCTCAACCAAAATATTCCCTTGATTTTCTATCCAAGTTTCACATGTCTGATTGTACCATTGACTGATTGATCCACTCCCTTAGTCAATGGTACCCTTTATCGCCAGTTAGTGGGGATCTTGATGTACCTAACCCATATCATGATGGTCCTTTCATTCGTTGTTGGCATCGTGTCCAGATTCATGTAGGAGTCTCATGATCTACATTAGAAAGAAACAAAATTGATCATTTACTATGTTTGTGGCTCTCACACCGATGGCATTCATTACTTGGGATGGATAGCGATTGACTTAGTTGGATTAACATATTTTGATTGGGATGATGATCTCGATCATCAGAAGTGTACCTCCAAATACAAATTTTCTCTTGGTTTGGGTCATGTCAGTTGGTCATATAAGAAGCATAGCGTGATTACTACATCTTATATAGAGGTAGAATACATGAGAGTAGTTAACACTACCACAGAAGCTATTTCGTTACAGGGGATTTTGAAAGAGTTTGACATTCACTTTTGATGGCCTACCATCATTTATTGTGACAACCTAAGAGCTATCTTGATTTACCAAAATTGCATTCAGCATCAACGAATGATACACATTGAGATATACATGCACTTTATTTGAGAGTTTATCCATGGAGACATCATTGATTTGTAATACTTTCAGACTTTAGATCAAGTTGTAGATATTTTTCCCAAACCCTTCATTAAAGCCAAGTTCCTTCACTTACACTTACTTCTTGAGGTGAGGTCTACTATAGCTCATCTTCTTCGGGGTTTCTATTCCTCTTCTTCTACTTCTATTAATATTACAGTTTGTACATGGGTACCTCATCAGGCCTTTAGTTGGAGGGGACCCATTTGACGTATCTTTCTTAGTTGTCTATGGAAGTCATCTTTCTCTTTTTGGGTTACCATGCATATACCTAATATTTTATGAAGGGGTTGTTGGTGTGAAGTATATTTTTTCTTTTTTATCTTTTTATTGGAAATTTTCCACCTCACACATGATGATTAATCTCACTTAGGTAATCCATAGGTCTATTAGGGAGTTATATGACATATGATAGATTCCGTCATAGAATATGTCATACTTGTCATATGCATCATTTTAATATGGGAGTTGCATGTTATTCTAGCATTGTAACTCCTCATTCCATCACGGGAGAATAAAATGTCCAGGTATGGGAGTTACACAACACTCCCCATATCTACTTTCTCTTTTGATCTATGGAAATTAGTAGCCCCTTTCTCTTTGCATGATCAATTTGCTTGTGGTTTATTTCCTTACTAATTACTTCGAGCATTTTATCATTTCTGTTGGAGTGCAACAATCTTGATGTTCGTGCATCCCATTAATCCTCATGGTTCCCTCTCATACACCACTCCTCTTTGTGATCCTACCTTGTGTAGGAAGTTGGTTGGAATTTTAATGTACTTGACCCATACTCACCCTGATATTTCCTTTTGAGTAGGGCTTATATCTCGGTTCTCACATTCTCCTCATAATGATCACTAGAAGGATGTTAAAATTATTTTATGATATCTACAGGGTTTTTTCCACATTGGATTAAACTACAACAAAGGTTCTACTTAATTGGTTGGATATACATATTCAGATTGAGAAGGTTTTATTGATGATATACGGTCCACTTATGACTACCTTTTTGTCTTCGTTCTTCTCCAGTTACTTAGGCATGCAAGAAATAATAGGCTATTGTACGTTCATATATAGAGGAAGAGTACAGGGTAGCGGTAATGGCAAGTCAACAACTTCTTTAGCTTTGACAATTATTGAAAGAGTTTGGATTCCCACATGATTCACCAATTGTACTTTGTTGTGATAACCAAAGTGTAATTCACATTTCCCACAACCCTGTTGAGCACCAGTGGACCAAGGATATTGAGGTTCACATGCACTTCATTCATTAGCACATTTAGGATGGAGTTCTTTGCTTAGAGTACATTGATTGAAATTTATCTTGAAATAAAAGGTCTAAATATTGAATTGAATCGAAGAAGGATTGATTAGTTGTGTTATCAGGAATAATAGGAGGGTTGTAGATACGATTGAAATTTTAACTTACTTCTGAAGGTGGCATATCGCGAGGGAGGTATATTGTGTTACAGAAATATTGTTCATAGTGTGAACACTTAAGAGTGGTTTGGGTTATTTGGTAGTAATAGGTTTTAATATTTATAAAATAATATATGAGTGTGCAAAACAGTTGTTCCCCTCAAAATTCCCCTCTTTTGAAAGTCTAAAAATTTGAAAAAATTGAGTTGGCACCCTTCAGTAGTGTTTTAGTGAAGTAAGAAAATGAAGAGATGGTGAAAATTTTGTTTCTTGTGGCCATTTTAGTGACTTAAGGGTCTGTTCGGACATGTTTTGTCCCTCATGTCCCAAGTACTGGTGGGCCTCCTATTTTTTGATTGGTTGTTTTCCCCCACAAGTCCTTGTTTGTCAACTTTTTCAGACTTTTTCAACCCATCTATCCCAAGTATGCCTGGGCCTCCTATTCACCGATTCCCTGCATTGCCTACATTAGCCGAATTGTCTCTTCATGTCCTTTACATTTTTGTGTCCCTCAGACCACCCGTGCTCTCTTAGCCCAAATCACCTGAATCAGCTCTTCACATCCTTGACATTTTTGTGTCCCTCGGACTGCCCATGCTCTCTTGGCCCACATTACCGACATCGGCCAAATTAGCTTTTTACATCCCTCATGTCCCAATGTTCCATGGACCGTCTAGAGCCAATTTTTCCCACTTTTCCCACATTTCACCTTTTTTTAGTTAATGCAAGGTATATTTAATACGCATTTATGATCTTCTCTCTCCCAAATGGAAATTTAAAGGGGTAGCCATCTATGCACTTGTCACATTACCTACTCATTATCTCTTGCTCACATTTTTACAAAATTGAGTCATTTTGTCCACCTTCCTGTATCTCCTTGAAATAATTGTTGTGAGTCTGTTATTTGAAAGCCATTCCTCTATTCACTATCAAAATGAAGATCAAATTTCAAGGGCATGAGCATCTATCTCCTTTGGAGACTTATGTGCCCGATATTAGAGATAGCGAAGTTCGGCATTTGGATTTCAATGATTTCTAGGGAAAATTAGCATGAAACAACCCTGCTCCCATGGCTCAAATGATAAATGATAGTGGAATCGCGTATGCCACTGGTTTTCCTCTCTCTGTGTAATGTGCCGACACTGTGCTCGCCTGCGGGGCTAGTTTCAATCTAGACACCAAGGAGGTTGTCAATGTGCACGGCGAGTTGATTACAAAATTGGACGTTGCCACCATCGCCGTTTCCCTGTGCATCCCCGAAATAGAAGACTCCAGTGTTCTCACTCTCACTCAAGCTCAGACTTTGTTTGATCAAGACAATGAGAAATATAAGGCTCAGGTAGCGAAATCATGGCTGAAGTGCCCTAAGAAGGGAGCGTCCCGACTCTCTAAGGCATTGTTCAGGGTCAACTTCAAGGAAGAACTACCAGATATCATCACCTTGCTCACCCGGATTATGGGAATGCCCTCTACTAACGAATTCCATTTTTGGATGTGCCCTTTCATAAATATCATCTGCGAGGGTAAGCAAAATCTGAATTGGGCCGAGATTATCTGTGGAAACCTGACTGAACAATTGTCAAATGTTCAGCAAACCAAAAATTTCTACATGACTTCCTATCTCATGTACACCTTGGCAGCATCTCGTGAGTGGCTCGGCTTCACTTTCATTGAAGACAAGAAGGATGAGCCCATCTACGCATATTGCCCTCAGTTTACCCTCAAGGTTAGTAATCATAATTTCAGAAGGGTAAATGATGCCTTCACCATGTACATTGTGAGGCTCTTGGAGGGTGACACTACCAGAAGGTTCTCTGATGAGGCTAAGGATTTGATAACCAAGTATGGGGCTTTCTTCACTCAGTTCTGAAAGTTCTCATACATCAGGCTGGCTTGTTTTGAAAGCACACCTCTCAAGCTTCCCATGTTCTGCAACGACAAAATGGCTTTGGTTGAGGTGTGCATGCAGCTGGATTAACTTCATAGAACCTTCCGAGATAAGAAGATTACTGGTCTTCATTTCCCTATCACCTTGGGGAATTATACATGCAAGACAACTCTAGATGCCCAAAATATAGAAAGGACTATTGCTCCTCTTATAGTTCATTTCTTCAAGCCCAGGACTTGCTTTGATCTTAAGAGATACATTGATCAAAATCTCAGGATAACTTATCATCACCGTCCTGACACTGAGGATTACTGGGCTGATTGTGCTGATGATTTTGAAGCCAGGAGGAGGCATTTTGGCAGATTTTCTCTACAACAGATCATAGACTTCAACCTCTACCAGGTGCCTGAAGGGCTTAAGGATGATGATGAAGATTTGCAATCCTTTGAGTACGAAAGATCAATCAAGCACACTCCTCTGGAAACCCTGGATTGGTATGTGAAGGAAAGAGATGAATTGAATGAGGTGATCAACCCTGTCATTGTCAGAACTAAGATTTGGTTTGACAGAAAAATAAGTGACCTCAGGATGAACAGAGGTAGATCCTCTTCAAGAGAGACTTCCACACCTAGGAAGGAAGTACATACACCTAGCAGTGAGGCACTTGAGCAAACTCCTCATTCTTCGATGAAAGAACCTGAGTTGTCTACTCCTTCCTCTTCCACTAAAGTGTATCAGAAGAAGGTCAAAGAAGTCAAGCAAGAACCGATCGAGGAAGAGACTCTTCTGGAGCAGTTAGAATTGCCTATTGGGCCGGAAGAACATTATTGTTCTAAGTGAGAATGATGATGATGAGATGAAAGACCCAAAAGAAACCCCTGAAATCACTACTGAAGTGGAGAAGGAAGGACCAAGGACTGAACCTCCAAGTTTAACAGACTCCTCTGCAAAGGAAATTCCTGAGGTTGCATTCATTTCCCCACTAGAGACAACAGTGGTTCATACTCTGAGTGCCATGAGTTCACTTGCACTTGGGTCCCTTGATTCTTCTATTTCTTCTTCTTCCTTTGCCTGGGTGCAGCCCCTAGTCGACAACAAGAAAAGGAAATCTTCCTCCCGATTAACAGTGCCTGACTTTGATGTTGTAGCAGCTCTGCTTGGTACTACCCCTCCTCCTCCAGCAAAGAAAGTGAAGACCACTTCGAGGTTGGTAATTGATGCCCAAGGCCAGCAGTTCCTGGAGGTTGCAAAACCCAAAGTGGATAAAGAGGAGAAAGATCTTTTGATCTCTGACTTGGAGCTTTCCAAAATTCCAATGGGAGAATCCACACCTGAGAGTGAAGTTCATAACCTTCAGGAAACCGTGACTAAGGTTATTGAACAGGTGGAGAAAGGCAAGAAAACCATGGAGCAGTTGGAAGAACACAACCAAGTTCTTTCCAACTTTATCAGATCATTATTGGCAAAGGATAAAGTTTTGGATCCAGACCCATTGGTTGCTCTCCCACCTCCCATAGTTCTCAGCCAAGATGAGGTCCAAACCATCAAAGACATCCACAAGTATTCTACTTATGGGAAGGCTGTTGAAGCCATGGTGGATGATATGACTGTAGCAAGTTTAAACTTCATTGAGGAAGCCTTCAAAACTAATGAGAAGGTGATCAAGCTTCAGCAGAAATTCACTTCCTCAATCAAGGCTATGGACAAGGAATTGAAAGTCTGGAGTGGATGTATCGCAAATCTCCATCTGATGGGTCAAACCGATGATAGGATCTTGTTGGCCAACAATGTGTTTGATGATGTCAAGAATAACTTGTCAAGGACATGGATCTTTAGCATCGAGTGGAAAATAAAGGTTCTAGAAGAAGCACTGGGGAATTGAGGAATGTATGGCAAAAAGGGGAGTCTTTTAAAACTTGTGTTTTATCTGCCTTCAAGGATATCCACTGCCATTTCAGGATGAAACCACGGGTGTATTCTTCTCTCTCCAAGAAATCAAGGCTCAGTTTAAAGCCTTTGTCAAGGATGATTTGTTCAAGGAAGAGTCAATCACTAAAGAGAAAATGAAGGATGTTTGTTCTCTCCATTCAGCTATAGCCGAGGCTAATAAGGAATATCTGGAGCATACTGAGTTTGACAAAGATATGGAGAAATGCCTAGGCACGTGGACTCATGCTACTTCCAACACAACAATTCCAAGGGGCATGGAGATAGCGGAAGCATTGAAGAGATTCAGGCACCGGATCCTCAAAACAGTGGGCCCTCCTCAGCCACAACCAGATGTCTCTACTTCTGGCTCTTGACTTTCTTCTTCTATTTTTAGTTCGGATCTCCTTGTAATTTAATTAAGGACTTTATATTGTGTATTTCCTTAATTAATCTTTTGGTTAAAAGAAATGGTTACTAAATGTAACCACTTTGTAAACTATATATTGGGCTCTCCACGCCATTCCAAAGGGCTGGAACTCTGATAATTTTTGAAAGTGTAAAAGAACTAAAAGCTATCAATACAGAAGATTTCCCTTCCTGTTTCTATCTGCATCTATTTATTCTCTCTTGCTTGTCTAAAGTTTGTGAATCATTAATCTATTGCATTAAGAAGCTTTGTATTCTTATGGATGTCATTTCTGGAACTTTGTGTCTATGAAATAATATCTGGTGGTTTAATATGAATGATTCTGTTCTATATATCATCCTTGCTCAACATTTATAAGGAACTATTTTGCTATCTATATTTCCTGGGAATGTTGTTATGTTCTACCTTTTCCCTCCTTAGTTCTTCTGTTCTTTTGTATTGATGATCTACCTTTGCATTAAAACGCTTTCATGATATCAAAGTTCCTCATTAAAGTAGAAAGTTGTACATTTGTAAATAGTTTTGTTGCTTGCTTTCAAAAAGGGCACCTCTCCCATTAAAGAGGAGGGACTTTCTGTCCCCTGACTATTGTTTTCATTAAAGTCCTAATTTGACAACCAACAATAGTTGAGAGATATTTGGGATATTGAGAGGACTTAGAGATTAGCCTTGACTCCTTGCTTATAGGAGTTCAATGAGCTATTTATATGTAATCTCTCCATTGGGAATTTGTCCCAAATGAATTACAATATCTCTGGTTTTATTATTGTATTGTGCAATGTTTTGGTTTTTATTTGATTAAATCATGGATATTTACAAGATTTGGTATCAGAGCATGTTAGACCACAATGATAACCTGAGAGTTTGTGAGGCGTTTAGATCTAGAATGAATTTGTTTCATTGGAATCAAATATGTGACTTGCGTGTTTATCTACCAACAGCGGTGATGCTTCACTCAGGCAAATCCATACTTGGTTGCGACACAACTTCTTGCAATATCCAGATCCATAGTGACAGAACTATTGCTTTTCTTTCCTTTTTGGACACAGATGAAAAAAGGATAGAAAAAAAATTGCCAAATTTGGTAAGGGTCCAGGAAGATGTTGGAGTTATAACTTAAAATTGCCATAACTTTCAACTGGTAACTTAGATTAATGTGTCATTTTTTTTAAAATGTGTATTTTTTCGATCTCTACACATTGATCCTGTGTTTTCGATTGCTGGACAAAAAAATTATTTTTTCCATTTTTGGCAAATATGTCAGAAAATTTTACTTTCAGTGTTTAAAGTTTATTATAAAGGTGCATTTTCGATTGAGTTCGACACATATTATGGAAATTCCATTAGATAAATTCAATGGATTAAATTTTTACACATGGAAGGCGAAAATACAAATGCAATTAATGAACAAGAACCTTTGAGGAATTGTAAGTGGAAAAGAATCAGAACCAACAGATGCTGCAAAATTGCTTGAATGGCCAACCAGGGATGACAAAGCAAAATCCATTATTGAGTTTGCTTTATCAGATACTGAGTTGCATTATATAGACTTAGAAAAAAAGTCCAAAGATATATGGGATTTGTTAAGTAAGATATTTGGTGCAAACACTGTGAATGCCAAATTCTCACTTAAGTTGCAATTATTCAAGTTGAAAATGAATGAGGGTGCAACTATGTCAAGCCATATTAACGATCTTAGATCTCTTTTAAGACAGTTGACGGAAGTAAGTGCTTATATAGGTGATGAAGATGCAAAAGTTATTTTATTAAATAGTTTACCTCCAAAATACAGTAATGTAGTTTTTACTCTTGGTCAAATGCCTTTTCATTCACTTGAAGGTATGATTTTTACATTACTAGCTGAAGAAAAAAAGAACAAAAGAAGATATTGAGGAAGAAACTGCTCTTTATATTAAAAGGAAACATACTATTTTTTTCAAAAACAAAGAGGAATTAGAATGCTTTTATTGTAAGAAAAAAAGATATAAATCTTCTTTCTGTATTACTCATGCCAAGGACATCATAAAAATAAAGCTGAAAATGGATGAAGCTAATGCAGTTGTTAAAGAAGAGTCAGAGAATGAAGAAGAATATGAACCTGAACAGAAGGAGGATGAAGATGACCACCTATACTAAGTAGTGCCTGATGGAGGATGGAGGCATAAGTGGATGGAAGCAAATTGAAATCTCTTGTTAGTCACCAACATAGAGATTGCTTGCATGGTATTGGTGACCTTTTATTTTTGTTGTGTGGTGTGTTTACTTTATGTTGTAATAATGAACATAAGTAACATTCCTATTTAAAGCTCCTGCATGAGCATAATTTCTGTTTTGTAATCCCTCTAAGTTATAAACAATGATGTGAGCAAAATAATGTACGATGCTATGTAGTGGTTGGTTCCACTAGAAAACCATTTTATGAGTTGGAGGTTCTCTTTGAAAACCTCATATTGTTTGAGTTGTTGGTACTCATTGAAAACCTTCATTTCTTCGTGGATCATGAGCAGGTACAAGAGATAACTTTCTTCATGTTCACACTAAGGGGGTGACTGTTATAGAAAATATTGTTCATAGTGTGAACACTTAGGAGTGGTTTTAGTTATTTGGTAGTAATAGTTTTTAATATTTATAAAATAATAAATGAGTGTGCAAAACAGTTGTAATACACAATTCATAGTTGAGAGATATTTGAGATATTGAGAGGACTTAGAGATTAGCCTATGATTCTTTATTTATAGGAGTTCATTGAGCTATTTATATGTAATCTCTCCATTGGGAATTTGTCCCGAATGAATTATAATATCTCTAGTTTTATTATTTTATTGTGCAATGTTTTGGTTTTTATTTGATTAAATCATGGATATTTACAAGATATTGTGTGTAATAAATTTTTGAAAGCATCTTTATAAACTAGGTGTTTTTGAAGTAATTAAGCTAAGGAGACTTGAGGAACTTTAGAGGCCATGATATGAAAGAAAAAGTAATTTGTGAAATAAAAGCCTCAGAAAGTGAACCGGAGGATAGGACAAGGATGAAACCCGAGGAAGACCTATGCAGATCAAATGTATAATAGACAATCGCTAGAAATATGAACCCTAATATAACTAGGGTTTGGGGTTAGGAAAATAAAATTTGATAGAATAGACAATATAAGGATCTGAATGGTTGATCACGAGTTGGGGTTAACTAAATGATTTAATCTAAATTGTAATTAAATATGGTTTCAGAGTAAATACTGTAAAAAATGATATTCAAGTGATAAAATACAATAATGTCCAAGCAATAAGCATTCAATAATGTAAAACCCTAAGCAAATGAGAGAGTGATGATGACTTAATTGATAATCTAAAACTTGGGAGAGATCTAAACTATGTATCTACAATAACATGCTAAGAACAATGTTGCAAAGGCTCAATGTGGGTTTGAAACCCTAGGAATGTACAGGATAGAAGAACCCGTTGGAGGACAGGAATGCCCCAGGTGCTACTGACTGATCAGGGAACATGTGTTTGATCAGATGTTTGGATTCTTGTCTTTTTGGTTTCGGAATATCTTACTATTGGTTGTTATCTTTCGCTTTAGTTTTGTTGTTAGATCATTGGTTGTACATGTAACTTACAAAATAGATGACTACCTGCACATGTCCACAAACCACATTAAATCTAATAAAAAAAGGTATTGAATGTGTAGTTGGACTTACCTCGGTGATCACCCAAAGAGTGACCTTACAACTGAGCATTTCACTACATCTCAAACTCCATGTAGTTCTTTGTGTACATGTGTTTGTATATGTGCCCTAGGTTGCCCTTATGCAAGTTGCACGATGATAGCGAGCTAGATCTAGATTATACCGAGTATGCATAATGTGTGTGATGGAATAGAATAAACTCCCCTCTTATGATGTGTATGCAGATCAATGCATCTCTTGTCCCTTGTATGAATGTGCTAGATGTATGCCTTGTAGAGCCCTTATGCCTTTTTGAAAGCTTAGGTGGTGATAGATAATTCTTATAGTGTTTGGCCCTTACTTAGAATAACTAAATAAGTATATATATGATTCCCTTATTTGAATTTTGTAATTGACATCTAAAATTCCAACCCAAAGTGTTAAAAGGTGACACTCACGGTGATTGTTATTATGATTTTCCACACATGGTCTCCATTCTTTTCAAATCGTGTTTCACGTGTTGGGAATAGTCTAAATTTGGATCGAAGTCTTCTCCATAACAACGGAGCATCTTCAACTTGGCCTTGCATGCTCTTTGTGACATTTTTCACTAATCTTCCATCCATGTTCATGACATTCCACCGTTGAACCATTCCATACAAGGTAGACATCTAGTATAGTTTATTAAGTCTTATTTTCTACGTAGCAATTTTTACGTTCACACTCGGATTTATTATTTGGTCCACCACTTGGGTCCCTCACCAATATTTAGATTTCATTCTCAAATCCAATTCTCACATTTCATTCAATCTGCCTATTAAGTCCATCACTTTATTAACCATCCCATAAAATATCTACATTAACATTTTCAATTCAAATTGCCTTTGTCCTCCTTAAAGTCCACATTTTCATCATAATCAGATAAGTCCACACTTCCCATTCACCTTTCAGCTTGTCCTCTACCCTTAGTCCACAAACTAAGTTCAAACTCACATACACTAATTTGTCACTCCTACTTTCTATATATTTGAGTTTGTTTATTGCTTAGTTTGTTTTTTTACTAGGCTTTTAATTACATTCTTATTTACTTAGGTCTTTCGACCCCTTAGCACCTAGCTCAAATTTATTGATTCATTCAATTTACTCAAAATAAACTAAATATAACTCACTTCTTGAGTCATTTAACGATTTAGTCGCTTTTGGTTTATTTGTGCACGATAGTTAATTATTTTAGCAATTGATTTTTTGAAATCAATTTTATGGCTTCTTGTGCGACAAATTCACGATCTTACTCGTTACTTTTTCGAGAACAATTTTCTAGTTTGTCGTACAATACTCATGCATTTTAGAGATTACTTTTTCAAGATCATTCTTATAATGTTGTGTGATTTTTGAGTGTCGATTAACAGCATTTAATTTTGTGGCTTTTGTATAGCACTTAACGATTTTAGCTGTTGTTTTTTCTAGATCACTTTTGTCAGTATTTTGTGTAGGTGCAAACTTTTAATCTTGATCTTGCATGATCTTCTCAACATCATTTTGCCAACACGGTCCCGTTAGCCACTTATTTTACGTTCTACATCATTTTTGAACACGAGAGGTCAAGCAAGCCCTGCCAAACAAAAACAAAAATGCCTTAGACATCGACAACTGTGACCTATCATTTGCAATATCTTTCTCACATTATCTTGTGTTGATTACTTATTTACTTTGAAACAATCTAATTAATTTCGCATGAATATTTCACTAGCTTCATTTTCTATGATTGTCATCTTCATCCTTATTCGATTTTACTTGGTTTTTCTTGTCATCAATAATGGTTTAATTATGGCACTTGCATTTACATGATTCTTAGATGGTCTCAATTATTTTCTTTCACTTCTTCATGGCCTTTTTTCCCCATTTCATCTTTTTTGTGATATCCATTATTGCTTTATCACAGTTTTGGGCTTCTAATTTGTCATTGTTTTTCCTTTTTATGAGGCTAATCGCACCACAATTAGTTGATATCTTGTGCTAGCTAATCAGTCCATTACAATTATCTTAATTAATCACCACATTTTATTAGATTCAACTTCATTTTTGTAATCTTGATTAATTACTAGATTTATCTGCATTTCTAACAATTTTTCTGATTGTGACCATGTGTGCTCTTTTCTTACACTTTCAAGCGACCTAGAAAATCAAAAATGGCCACAATCATTTAGTTTTTTCTAACCTTTTGTCTATAGGATAAACTACTAATTTCTTTAATACATGACCACATCACCGAAAAATTTATCAAACAACAAAACAAAACTTCAAACATTTTTTGCAGGATCCTCAATCAAATAGCAGTGTACAATTTGAATCAACATTTCATGTTAACTATCCCTTTCGTTATAAGTAGCTTAATTAAATCACTTCGTTTAATCTAGCTTTGTTTTCCGTCTTTAACTATCGTCTTGATCATTACTCAATTTCTTTCACATTCTTCATATTTGTCCAATTGTTGGTTGTGTATTCTCTTTTCTTGCGCTTTCAAGCGATCTGGAAAATCAAAAACAGTGACAATAATTTAGTTTTTTCTAACATTTTGTATGCAGGATAACTACTAATTTGTTTTCCGCATAACCGTATTGCTTTAAAGTTATCAAATAGTAAAACCAAACATCTAACACTTTCTACAGGATTACCTTGGTCAAATTTTGATTTGAAAACTGCTAAAACAACAAAAACAACAAAAATTAGCACAATTAAGGTACACTATCATTTTCTGCTAGTGATTTTCTTTCAAGTTGGAAAGAACTTTGTTAATCACTTCATCATTTTATTAGCAAGTAGTGGAAGTGGATTTCATCACCACATATGCTACACCAGTGATGTGGAATTCATTACTACGCACCACCAGCATTTGCATTTGCATTACACATTGAGACCCGGTCTCAAAACAACGTTCGGTATATACCTCACCTCGGGTACATGCTTACAAGTAATGTTATCGTCATTGGGACTACTGCGAGTAATGCCTAAATAGTTGTAACAACGAAGTTTGTGCATTTTCCCTTAAAAAAATCTTCGGGTAGTAATAAGGACACCATACACACTTTCATTCCCCTCATCACCTTCCACCTTTTCACAAAGTTTTCCTTGGACGTGGTGATTCACTCTGAAGTAGGTTAGTAAGAACTGGTGAGTCTCTTCTAGTATCCTAAGGGTTCCCCATAACACTTTTGTCCCCGTACAAATTTGCGTATATCATGACTAGCATATATCAGAAGACGCATCTGTATGGAGTGATAAGAACCTGCATCCGCCCATTTCACAGCATTCCCGACAGATCTACCTTTTGATCCAAAACATCATATAAACATGACTACTTGTTGCTTGTAAACAAGTTATTTTATCATTTTATATATCATTAAACTTGGATTATACAAATGTGTTTGTTGTAGATTTCAAGTCCTAATTGTGTTCCACAAAACATTTCAAAACCACCTCAATATCAAACAAACAATTGAATCAATAAGACAACGAAAAACCTTACATTGATTTCAACCCATCAAATCACTTACACCAACAACAAAGTCGTAATAGATTATTTTAAGCTATATCAAACCTATATCGAGTGACTTTCTTGAGTTTACTTCGTATGTCATCAATTGTCAAACTTATTTAAGCTACCTCGGCAAACGAATCCCTCATAGCTTGTTTTGAGTTATATCCAACTAATACATGGTAATTTGTTTGAGCTCACTCCTTATTTCATCAATTGTATAGTTTATTTAAGTTACACCGCAAACGAATCCCTCATAATTTATTTTGAGCTATATCCAACTTATATTGAGTGACTTGTTTGAGCTCACTCTGTATGTCATCAATTGTCGAGCTTGTTTAAGCTAATTCGGCACACGAGTCCCCTTATAGCTTGTTTTGAGCTATATCACACCCATATTGAGTTAACTTGTTTGAGTTTACTCTTCCCATCAACACTTAACAGCTTGTTTAAGCCAAACCTAAACCATACTCATTATAGCTTGTTTGAGCTATATTATATTTGGCCCGAGTGGCTTGTTTGAGCTTGCTCCTTATAGCCTCACTTGTTAAAGCTTGCTTAAGCCAAAACAAAGATCACAATCAATAGGTTAAGTTCTTCATCGCACCTTTCTTCATTCTCCCTTTCTTTCAAACATAATGAATTCATGCAAAACATCATGCAACAAGTTATTAGAACATCTTATTAAGATGACAACACAACTCTCTCATATGGATACCCAACTTAGTGAACGATCGCCCAAAAATCCAACCATACAACCTAACAAAGACATCATTCCATGCAAAGTCAAATGTCAGTTTACACCCCTTGGAGAAATTCTCTATAGTGTTTTTCATAAACTAAAAGAGGTTAAAGTGATAAGATATCCAATTACAAAACTCTTTGTCGAAGGGGAACCTAAGTCATATTCATACAAACCTAACACATATTGTGACTTTCATTGCATTGATGGTTACCGCACAGATAGATGTGTGCGATTTAAGAATTACGTCCAAGACTTAATTGATGATGAAGTCATATATATAGAGCTTGATGACAAAGCTCTTGCAACTGACAACACATCAACTACCACAACTTTCAATGAAGAGTTGACTACTATCGAAACTCCTGCACATGCTGAAATTCCACGAGATCACGAAGACAAAAGCCAAGACTCTCTAACTCCAAACCAATCCATCTCTTCTTTAAATTTTCTTCCATTAGTTCGAACAGACATTGAACATGTTTTGGACAACAACATTCTTCCAACATCTAACGAGAACTTGACCTCGCTTCAAAACTCCCTTTTAACCCTTGATATAACTATAGACACTACAGAAGCGGGTCCATCATCAAGTACCATTGAGCTTGATTTTATTCTTCCACTATTGGCTCCTATGCATGACATCTATAGCCTTGTTGTCAAAACACAACCACAAGAAGTTTGGACACTCACGACAATGCAACCTTTCGTGTCCATTATGCTTCCAACAATTGATCTTGCAAGCATCTCATCACCGATGATTCCCATCTATCAAGACTTCTACATACATACATTCTATGAAGTACATATACCCAAGAATTTCCTTACGCAACCTTTTCCATCTTTAATTGTGAATCTATCATCAAATCAATTAATTAACGTCCAAGCAGAAGCAACGAATAAAACATTAAAAACTATCATGGAAAAAATTGTCCACACACACGGATGAAATTGGATAACCCAAATATATCCCGCTCTTTGGGCTTACCACACATCTTATCGCACGTTTATTGGAGCTACTCCATTCTCCCTTGCTTATGGTTGTAAATTCATTTTGCCTATTGAGGTTGAACTCCCATCCTTATGAATATCCCTTAAAGATGTAATCAATGAAGATAAATACCAACAGTCATGGCTCAATGAATTAGAACCTCATGACGAAAAATGACTTAATGCTCTAAATCATCTTCAAGTCTATCAAAATCGGCTACGGCATAGCTATCATAAAAAAGTAAAGCCTAGAGAGTTCGAGGTCGGTGATCTCGTCCTCAAAGAAAAGCAAAAGAATACAACCAAAGAGCAAGAAAAACAAGGGAAATTTGAACCTAACTGGTTATGGCCCTATGTAATCACTAAATTTGGCTCTAGAGCCTATAAATTGGCCATGAAAAATGGTCAGGAACTTGACAAACCAATGAATGCAATCCATCTAAAGAAATTTTATTCTTGAGGTGCTCTCTATCCTAGGAGAAACCACTTGTACAGTTCTTCTGTCTGACTCATTTCCAAATAATATTAAACTTTTCACTCCATTAATAGATATTCCCATTATAAAAATCACATCTTCATATTCATCATCGTAAGACAAGTGTTAATATATATCATATTTAAGTCTTGCGCATCTCATGCTTCTTATAATTTCTCTCATTTTTGGCTTCTTTCGTTTATGGTCATACCTAAAAGCTTAATGATGGTAAGATATTCCCTCCAAAGTAGTTCTCTCTTTCACAAAAAATCTCTAAACTTCTTTACCCAAGTCGTTTGACTTCCCATCTCAATCTTTGGTGTTGAACCCTCACATCCTACTAGTCGTGTGAGGCTTAGATTGGGGGCAAATATTCCTTCCCGAATAAAAAGTACTATAATACAAATCAACCAGTCAAATAACTTATGAATAATTAACTATCACACATTTCGTCCTTCACAGCCATTAGTGTTGAGCCCACACTTCTTAATAGTAGTGTGAGACTGGGAATGGAGGAAGGTGTCCTTACTCGTCTACTTCTTGTCTTCGGTGATGAACCCTTGCCACTTACTGGTGGCAAGGGGCAAAATGTAGAGGGTCATTCATAATTAAAAAATCATAAAAATGTTAAAAAAAAAACAAAAAACAAAAAAAAACAAGCATTAATACTCACCTACGTCTTGTCTTCAGTGATGAACTCTTGCCTCTTACTGGGTGGCATGGGGCAAGACATAAGGGGTCATTACAAAAATACAAAATCTTATAAATTTGAAAGTGCTTACAATTATAAAATCCCCAAGAAGTAATTTTGATGCCTAAGTAAAGATAGAACTATTCCTTCACCTAAAATCTTACCAATCAGTAGGCCACGTAACAGTCTAAGTCTAGTAAGTGCCCTATAAAGTGAAAGTCATTTCGAAATTGGTTCAATAACCCTAAGAGGAATTGAGTCAAAATTTCCCAAATAGATCATTATTAGCACTTGTCTCTATATTCATTATATACATCGCATGTCCTTCTTGACTCTCGATGATGAGCCCCCGCATCTTACTAGTTGTGTAGAGTCAAGAACGGAATTGGACTTATTTTTCACCATTTCATCACTAACATATTCTGCCAATGGAGCAAAAAAAATTGTATCATTCGAAGCATCAGTTACCATGAGGAACAATGTACATGCGGATGATACGCTGGCTATTCACCTCTCATAGGAAGTTTACCATCTAATATAAAATCTCAAAATTCCAAAAACATTCGAAATTCCAAAAAAAAAATTGAAAAATCCTAAAAACCCCAAAACACATTTGAAAATCCTGAAAATCCCAAATAAACATTCGAAAATCCTAAAAATCCCAAAAACATTCAAAAATCTCAAAAAAAAAAAATCCAGAAACATTTGTACAATCTCAAAAATCCAACAAACACAAACAAAATCCCAAAAATGTACAAAGAAATCAAGTACTTAACCATCAACACAATTCAAACTTTGAAATCTTTTCCCCAGTAAATACTCCAACCACTTTACGAATTTAAAACCCTCATCATTTCTCCCTTGCGTGAATCCTCGCTTGGGGCAAATTCTAGCTCTCATTGATTCCTTGTTTAAGGATAATGACCCAAACCATTCTAAATCATTGTATCTCTGCTTGGGGGCACATCTAATAAGTCATAATTGTGGAACACATTAGGGATATGTTTGAAAGTTCTTGTGTTGCATTATTAGTTCAGGTTTATTTGTTATCTTGTGTCTTGATAAATTACAAGGGGCATCTTGATTTTATGTATCCTAGTGTTCCCTCTAATATGCTTATGTTGTATATCACTTCTCTTATATAATTGCATATCATACATGGGCAGCATATCCTTTTGATGGCCCCTGTCTATTCTCTCTTACATATTACAGTCTAGTCATTGTGATCTTTTATATCATTGTATGCATACTAAACTAACTAAACTAATTGAATGAAACTAACACCGAGTAATTTCATAGCAAAATTAATCTAATAAGAACATCAAGATAAAAGCTTAAAGGAAATAGCTACTCTAATGCATAAACATGAATGAACGTCTAATGCTAAACCATTCCAACTCTTGTAAGCTGCTAAGTTTGAACCTCTTTAGATCATTAACAATCAAATTTGTGAGTTTATCTCCAAAGAGAGGAAAGGATCTCGCCAAGAAATGGCTACAAGGCCATGTTTAGATCTTCCCTTACTACTCAACAATGAGAGAATGGATGCAAAGATGAAGAAATTATTCCAACAATGGAGAATGCCTTTATCATATGCCTATAGTAATCACTACCAAGAGTGTGGTGTAGGTGTGGAATAAGGTAGGAGGGTCTTTTATATAATTTTCCAATTTGGGTGAAGCTTACAAACTAGTGCATGTGGGATAAAGGATAAAATAGAATTAGAAGAAATAAGCTTGATTAGAGGAATTAACAAGTGATTAGCAACTCATGAGAGTTAGAAATGATTTAATAAATCAACTAGGATTAATTAATAGGCTAGAATAAGCTTAGAAAACTATTTAGATATGATTTGGAGGGAAATAGGTATGATTTAGAGGATTTGATAGAGAGATTTAACCAATAAGAAGGTTTACTGATTAAATCCAAGGTTAAAAAGACTTAATTAACTAATAATAGTTAATTAATTAATTGAAGAAGGATTATAACTAACGAATTATCGTTAATTGGCATCCAGAATGGGGAAAGACTAGTTAATTAACGAAGTGTTATTAATTGATCGAAATGGAGGGAAACATTAGTTAATTAGCGGGAAATCACCAATTATAACGGAAATGACGGGAAAGAGGGTAAGTAGTGCAATCTTAGTATTAAAACTGCGTGGGCAGATTTTAGGTTTCAACAATCATGATGCATCATGTTATGTGTTATATTAAAATTAAGATACTTTCGTCATGTGAGTATCTTCCTGCATGATCGAAAACTTAATTTGCACCCCATCCATTCACCCTTACTAATACATTTTCTAGTTTGGGAATCCTACTTGATCACTGTTGCAATTTGTGAATCCTACTTGAGGATCTTTCTCATGAAGAGTTTTTTTATCTTGCAACTCTTGATCCCCCACCATGGTCAACCTATCTTTTATACATTCATCCTCCCCCCTCATTTTTATCTGCCCGTCATTTATGCACACCTTGTACTTCTCACCATTCCTATCATCTTTCACCACTTTGCGTTTCTTCCTTCCTTTTCTTCATGTTTTTTCCATTTCCACTCTTCCGCTTTCAATTTGACAATCTTACTTAATCACCCATATAGTGTGGGACTCTTAGTTGAGGTATACCCTCTTCCTAAGATCCTCTCGTTGTAGAAACTTCTCCACCATTTCCTCTTTCATCGGATGACAATCGCCACCACAAACGTATTTCCACTTCATCTCTTCTGCTTGACATTCTTTCCTCATCACTCCCACCGCATGGGCATCTTAATTAAGGATTCCCCTCACAATCTACATTCTACACCGCATATCTTCCTCCAATTATTCATGTCATGGTCCTTTGTTTCCTTCCTTGTTATCACCTCCTCTCACCCCTTGTTCCATTCTCACATACGTCGTTTCCTCTTTTCTCATTCTTCCTAGTATCCATCTTTTGCTTGGTAATCTTACTTACACATTCTCATAGTATGACAAATTCACTTGAGGGTTCCCCTTCAGTCCATCTCATTTTTTTCATCATTTCACCCTCTACTTTGTCATCTTGTCTCATCTCGTCTTCTCCTTCTTGTTTTTCCTTCCTAATTCCCTTCTTCCCCTATCATCCTTCTCTCTTATCCTCTTCCACCTCTTTCATTAGTCACATTATAAGTCTTCCTAGAACTTAAATTAAAGAGGGAAACATGATTTTAATAAATGTGTAATCCTAAAATATCATGTCATTGGAAGACCTTATATATTGAAGTTGAATTGTTATGTGTGCCTTGTCAAAAAAAGTGTTCTTGATGTGTGTCTCGTGTTTTCATGTTATCTATGTGGGCGTTACACTTATCCCCTTCCACCTCTTTCATTCCATTTTTCTCCTCCTTCATCTTCGTCCGCTCTCTTCCATACCTTTGTCTCCTTCGCCTCTGATTTTTATTTCCTCGTGACATTTTCCCATTCTTCACCTACCCATAATCAACCACTACTCTTGTCCATTTCTTTTTTTTGTCTTTCCACTCACTCATTACGTCCTTCAACACATCTTCACAACTAACATTCAAGGCCGGTTGAATTCTTTCCTCATTTACGCACTACAGCTACTCCATTCTCTTACACCCCATTCTCGTCCTCCTCTCCACAATGTTGACCTCTCCTCTTTTTGAGATCTTTGTCGTCTCTTTCATTCTTGTCAGTGCTCTCAAGGGGGCATCATCATATCTATCCCTAATCACATCTCCCCATGGTGTTTTTGTCTTTGATGATACCATAACATTCATCACCTACCACATTTCATTCTCACAAACAAACATCTGCTCTACTTTTTGCTTAGCGAAAGTAGATTGAATTCTTCCCCCATTCTCACGAGCAAACGTTTGTTCTACTTTTTGCTTAGAGAATGCTTTCTCTTTTCTTCCTCTAATAACTTCTTATCGAAGGAACACCTTCCTTGAGAAGAATCTCTTCAAAACCTTAAATTCCATCACTTGGGGCATCTTCATCCATTTCTTCTACTTTCTTTGATTTCTTTGAAAGGACACTACTTTCATAGTATCCTTCCAAAGAGGGGCAAATATAGACACCCTAATTTTACCATCTCCATAAACCAATTAATCAATCCACAAATATTCCCACAAAAATCCACATTTAATTAATCAATGTTAGTTGATTAATTAATCATTTTCAATCCCTAATTAAACCTAATCCTCCTCGCATGTCATTGTTCTCTATGTCTCCCCACTTGTGAATTAAAAATTCAAGTTCAATCCTCACCAACTCTTTATGCGCCCCACTCACTTAATCATGCCCACTTTTTCAAATTATGGTTAGTTAAAATCCTCTAAGCTAATCCAATTTCCAGGCTATAAATAGAACATTACCCCCCTCTTTAAAACACAGAGACAAAGAAGCAAAAAATCTTGTCAGAGCTCTTGCATTCTTGCTACACAGAGCATCCCTTCCACCTAGTCCTAAAGTCCGCATAAGCCTACTTTGTCCATCCATAAATCCATTATCCTCACATCCCTTGGTGAAAAGTTTGTGAATCCATCGTCGTCGCAGCGAAGGTCTTGCTCACATTGGAGAAAGCATCTACACTTCAAGCAGTCTAGGTTTGTCCAAGTCATAGTCCATTCCGAGGTTTGCGAAGGAGGCACACAAAAGGAGGTATAAGTTCAATCTCAATACTTTCTTATTATCGGTGATTTTTGTAGCTCACAGTGTCTATCTGACACATTATGGTCACTGCCACCAACTTTTTCCCACCAAACAAATGGTGCAACTTGCATACGCAACGTTTCGACATAGTTGAGCCCATCTATGAGCAAATTGCCAAATCCATAAGCAAAATGGTCCTAATTATGTTGAGAGTGCCCTATGCAAGGGAGGAATTTGGTTCACCATTAACGAGAATTTATACTTCAATTTGGTGTTGATAAGGAATGTAGGAGCAATGGACGTGCACTCTATGTCCATCAAGGGCTATGGGACAAGGTGGCAAACCATGTCACACAAGTGGGGACAAACTCTTAATTAATCGAGCAAGCCCTATCTTTTAAGGTGACCACCAGTGACAAAAGGACTACAATCTCATATGATGCGGCTCCATCTAATTGGCGATTTGGCCAAACCTTGAAGGGACTCATCTATAAATATTTAATGACATAAATGCACCATGTGGAGCAGTTGCGATATGGTTGTACAACAATCAAATAAATAGGTGTTGTTGCAACTTCTTGGTGTTTGCCTAACCTTGTGCTAATTTGGAGCACACATATTAGCGTAATTATTATCCTTAACTTTTGGATTTTGTTAAGATCCATGACAGAAATCTCTCATTGATATATATTTTGAAAAAAAAAAAGAAAAAATAATAATTAAATTTAAATATAAGAATAAGTACTTTAAAAAAATTAATAACAAGGGTTGAATTGTTGAAGTTAAGGCCAAACGCATTGGATATTGTCAAGGCTAAACGAAGGATTACAACGTTGTTCCAACCAAGGGATCAAGTTGTGTATGGAGGGCTCATGAAGGAACCAAAGGTTAGGTAGCATGCAAGCTAAAATGTTGTAGGCCAAGAGGATGGAATATGCCAGAAGGCCAATGAGTAAGGCAAGTCCATAGGCAACCGTAGTAACAGGGTTGGGAGGGAACTGTAACCCTCCTTATGCAATGAGATGGGGCCAATTTCTATGGCGATTTTGAGAGCTACAATATGGTCTAGGTGGAGGACCCCCTGTGTGGAGTGGAGGGTCATTGGTGACGGCTAGCCCACTGCACAAAATATTCAAAAAAAGGAAGCTTATTATATTTACAAAATCTAAAAAAAGACGTAAGGCTTGTAAACATGATTTTGTGTCCAGTTTGGTGGAGAATGGTGGTAAGTTACAGCTCTGTTACGATCCTGTTGGAGTTTTTAAAAATGTGATTTTCACCACCCCTATGAAACCGTGATAGGTTCTTGTCTTTTAATTATACAGTTTGAGGCCTTTCTCTAGACATTATTTCCTATCCAAATGTGCCATGTGGAAAAATACTTACACAAGCGGATAATAGTGATATGGTCATACCTTAACGACCAAACAAAGCAATTCCCTCAAATGTCTACACATTGTGAGATTTTTCTCGGTGTCATTCTTATTTGGAAAATGCCTATCAGCATAATTAAGAGGTAAAAGTACAACTAGTTTTTAAAAAATAGACAATTTGAATATTAAAAATACAATGGCTACACCTTTTTTTGGGCAGGGTTCATATTTGAAGGTCAGAGAGTTATTGAGAAACCAAAGGTGCAAAGTTACAAACTCCAAACCCTGTAATCGGTGTACCCTTGAAGGTCAAACGACCTCCGAGTATACCGTCAGAAAAATGAACAGTTGCATTAAATGTCTCCCCCTCCCAAGATTTCAAGTATATTAACAAATCTCATGGGTTATTTAATTAAACTTTCATATATTGTAATGAACAGTTGCATGAAATATTTTACAGTCAAATCGCATCCTTGTTCCGAGCCTCTATCTTCCAACGTCCACACTGTATCAAATATAGATTGGCGATTTTTTTATTTTTTATTTTTTGGATTGAAAACATGTGGCAGATTTTATTGTCAATCCATATTCAACACGGTTTTTGGTAGTAATAGATAGTGCGCTATAACTAGCATTATTTTTTTACCTGGTGGTATTGGCCCATTATATCGGAAATGTTTTCAGTCGTCCAGCTTTATATTCCCTTTTTTTAACACCATAATACACTTGTCCTTTTTTCATTTTCTATGGTATCGTATAGATTATTAAGGAATAAATATCAAAATTTACCTCGACTAGGGCTCGACTGAAGCCATGATCCCCATATCCATATATCTAGTTGGGGTTGGGCTCAATTGCCTATCTATATATATGGAACTATATTTTTCCACTAAGACCGAGGCTACTCGAGATGACACGCTGGCACTTTCTTGTCCCACGTGGACAAGTCCCTAGGAGAGTGCACTTATATGAATCGACAAGTGTAAACCCTCGATTACATTACAGTTGGCATACTCTGAGGTGGGATAACTGATGGAGTATGAGTTGGCAGAGCTAGTAGAGGGCACAAATTCGTCAAGTTTATGGGCACTTTCGTAGAAGATTTTTTGAATAAATGCTCTATAATGCAAGACGTTGGAGGAAGACGAGTTGTCGCAAAGAATGGCAGCACTGCATCAAAGTATGGTAGACGGTCACATGGTGGAGCTTGCCAGAGACGATAGGCTTGAGTGGGCATTAGACAAGTGGACAACATTGATATGGTCGTACCTTAACAACCAAAAAAAAGCAACGCCCTCAAATGTGTACAAATTGTCAAATTTTCCCTGGTGTGTCATTCTTATTTGAAAAACATCTCTCAATGTAATTAAGGCTAGAACTCCAACTTAGTTTTGCAATTTAATTGAAAGGATTAAAATATTTTCTTACAAACCTACAACTCCACCTTACCACTATTTTTTTGCGAGGCTAGAACACCCTATCCCTATTTTTGTAAGGTCATAACTCCACCCAACCACTAGAATCCCCTTTCTCTGAGTTGATAAAGCTAACAATACACATCCATAAGCATGTTGCAATTGTTAACACCGTCGTTTGAGATGTGATTGAAAATAATATAGTGTTGTCCACAATAAATAAAGGTGGCTTTGCATATCTATATCATAATTTAATTAAAAGTGGTAGGGAGAGTAGTTTAAGCATCTAAACGAAGATAGATCAAATAACATTTTGGCCATATATCAATCCCAGAGGAGAAATGTGAAATTCTCCAACTATATATATAGAGAGAGAGAGAGAGAGAGCTCTAAGTAGATAGCAATAATAAGTTTGGATGTCGATTTGAATGGAAGGCCCTATAGATATAAGATATAACTGGTAACTTTGGATTATCTATACGTGATACAAATGTAATACCATTGACTCATATCACATAAAGAATATGGATGGACCCTCAATAATATTCTGCTAAATATTGTTGCCGGATAGTTAAGCAGTGTTTTATTCATAAAAGTGACAAAAGTATTTTGTTCATGTGTGGAAGGTGTTCACCCTTTACATTGGAAGTAAGAAAATGACATATCGGTGTAACTTTCCAAATGTTTTTCTTTGGTTACTTTATACCCATGTGTTATGGTAGATCTCTTGTCCCACTAATTACTAAGTGGTTTGACAAAAAGTCCTTAAAGTCATAGTAGGAAGTTCGTTGAGATTAGTGCACCAAGATCCATCCTTGTTCATGTAAGTAGACCCACCATCTCTCAAGAAGAATGTTGCAAACCAATGACATCAATCCCGACGAGAAATTCAGGGCTTAGGCTTCCATTTTTACTCTAAGATTGATCCCATGAAGTTGAAACAATATAGCTAAAAGAATAAAATGAATCTTCCCTTTAAAACAAGAGCCCCAAATTGTCAGGTGGCTAAATTTTAGCGGCTCTAGAAGAAGGGAGGTTGAACATTTCCCTCACCAACACAGATTTATTGTCCACATGGCACCATGAGTGCTATTTATTTTGAGATATTAAATTTGATTAAAAAAAATGAACCACACATTTGAGTTAACTCCTAAAAAACCTGCCCTTAAATTTCTCAACACAACAAACTCACATATTCATGGACCACCAGACTAGAAATGGATCCTAACTTTTCTTAACAATACCCATTGACAAAATAGAGGAAGCCCTCCTCCATGGGACCATGCCCTTAGTAATGAACTCCAAAGGACTCCATTGATACGTTATACCACTAGTATAGATATCATAAATACATATATCTAAAAAACATCTCATAAAACACCGAGAAATATCAATCTCAAAGCCTTTATTTCAGACTTTTCACATATACCAGAATTATTAATAAATTCATTTCTTTTTTAACATATTTTCATAACTGGTGACAAATGGTGTGAATTTAGTTACACTAATGTGTGAGACTAGAAAAAAAAAAAAAAAAGTTACATAAATAAAAGGGCTCCAAAACCCACTGTATCTCCAAGATATTACGATTTTTCAATTTACATTCTTAAAAAAGGAAAGACTTTTAAGTGACAATCAAATGGTCATCAAATTTAGAGTTGGAATTAAAAGCGAGCACACTACATTACAGCCCACCACCACCCCCTAGGATGCCATTGTAGAACGCCTCAGTATAATAACTGCTTGTGTACCGTGGTCATCAGTCAATATAATATCTTCTAGTGTACATGATGAACCAACCTTCAATGTTACTACCATGTTTACTAAGTTGAAAAAGAATTGATACAAAGGATCTTACGAAAGACAGCGGACATTCAACTAAGGCTTTCAGTAACGGAGTCAACTTTAAATAAGTATTCTGTTTTTCAACAGCGCAGTTGGTCAATGTACATTACTATATCAGCATGTAACGGGAGGCAAATTGTTTAAACTAACATTCATCTCTCTTATTATCCATAAAAGCGAACTCGTGATAAAAACAATGCTTCATTAAAGGACCCCCGAGACAGCTTCCCTTCATCTTGGTTAAATAGATTCAATGAATGTCATGAATGGGAGCTCAATCTTAAGCACCCAACAAAAAGAATTATGAAATTTTAATGCTGTAACCGTTTGGTAACTGATGAATAAATTGGAGTGTTTACTGTATATAATTACAAACCTCAATCCTAAAAGGTATACATCTCGTTACAATCAATAAAAAGTACAAATATTGCCATGATTGATTGTAATTTCTGAACCTGGAAATACAACTCTCAAGTAAATGTAATGAATGGGAGCTCAACCTCAGGCACCCAACGAAAAAGAATTCTGATTACTTGATGTGGTAGACGTTTGGTAACTTGATAAATAAATTGGAGTTTTTACTTTTTATGAACACAAACCTCAGCCAGAGAATGTGTGCATCTTGTTAAAGGACCCCCAAAACACCTTCACTTCATCTTGGTTATTAAATAGATTCAATGAATGCCTTGTATGGGAGCTCAATCTTAAGCACCCAACAAAAAGAATTCTGATATTTTAATGCTATAACCATTTGGTAACTTGAATAAATTGGAGTATTTACTTTTACAATTACAAACCTCAATCCTAAAATGCATGCATCTTGTTGCAATTGATAAAAAGTACAAATCTAGCCATGTTTGATTGTAATTTCTGAACCTGGAATTACAACTCTCAAGTAAATGCTGTGAAATTGATTGTAATTTCTGATCCTGGAATTACAAATCTCAAGTAAATGTAATGAATGGGAGCTCATCCTCAGGTACATGAATGGGAGCTCAACCTCAGGCACCCAGCCAAAAAAAAGTGATATTTTGATGCTGTAGTCGTTTGGTAACCTGATGAATAGATTGGAGTGTACTTTTTATGAACACAAACCTCGGCCAGAAAATGCGTACATCTTGTTGCAATTAATAAAAAGTACAAATCTAGTTGTGATTGAATTTAATTTCTGATCCTGGAATTACAACTCTCAAGCAAATGCTGTGAAGAGAACAGTGCTTGGTATTCTCTTTCACAATATAAAAAAATAAAATAAAAAATATATAAACTGAGCTTAGCATCTTCCACATCACATCCTTTCACGTCCATTTATTGTACAAGGGAATACATTATATGCCAAACACCAAATCAACTATTCTTGATATAGTTGATTTAGATGGCGAAGCAATGGCCCCTGAAAACCGTTGACCTTTCTCATTTGGTTGTTGCAGATAATAAGGTCGAGATGATGCCTTTGTGGCTGAGGTTGATGCCGCAACTTTCCCAGGCGATCGAGGTGGCAATACCATGAAGGCAGTCTTACCTTTTTCAGTAAAGGCTTGCCGTTGAAGTGGATCCATAGGCTTCACTCCTATCATCAGTGATGAACTGATCTGCACACCATTCTTTTGAAGAGCTTTCTGTACATCATAGGGGTTCTACAGGTACATAGAGCTTATTGTTAACTACTGGATGATGGGAAGCTAAACAAACGAATGCCAGTGAACAAACAAACACTTTAAAAACTAATTACACTCAGAAGTATTCCAAGATAGTAAGGTAAAAGCATTTCACTGCATTTAAAGTTAGTTAAATTGGAAAGGTACAACAACCATTCTTTTGAAGAGCTTTCTGTACATCATAGGGGTTCTACAGGTTCATAGAGCTTATTGTTAACTGCTGGATGATGGGAAGCTAAACAAACGAATGCCAGTGAATAAACAAAACACTTTATAAAACTAATTACACTCAGAAGCATTCCAAGATGGTAAAGGTCAGCAAGGCATTTCACTGCATTTAAAGTTAGTAAAATTGCGAAGGTGCAATGACTAAGCCTAAGTTTGAACCATTTTCAGATTCCATTATGTTCTTTGCAAAATTGCTTTCTCAGAGTGATTTTGCAAAGGTGTAACGACTAAGCCCAAGTTTGAACCTTTTTCAGATTCCATTAAGTTTTGAGCAAAATTGCTTTCTCAGGCACATTGAAGAAAAACAATAACAACATCAATCAGGGGTTTCTATCTTCATCCATGACCTTCAAAATGAGAGATAGATTGTTGGCATTAATTTTAAGTCTAGTGTTCAACTTGGGAAAAACCAAGGCCCCCTAAGGAGAAATACCAGGTCCAAAATGGTTACAAAGCTCAAATCTTGGTCTCTTTACAGCACTAATGATGCAAACATCAGTCATGAGTTTTCATTCTTCATTAGTCTAGAGATCAAGTTGGACATAACTAAATTAAAATACATGGAGACGTTTTTAGTACTTCACGACACAAACTACTGCTTAAAGCATTTGTGTGTAATGCAGCATAATGACCTTGCAACAAGCAGACACACAAAATTCATGTATAAGCTTCATGAAAACTAGATTTCTAAATTAAAACCATATCAATATACGAAATGCAGAGAATGTAAATAGTTGGTGGCAAAGCTGTCTGATATTACTCAGCTGTCAATAAAATTAACTACAGATGAAGGACTTCAGTCTAGGTAACCGGTACGTGATACAATTCTGGTACGGCAATTTTTGGGGGGGGGGGGGGGGGGGGGCAGGTACAGCCGTACATAATATATAAAATATTAAAAGTATCAGAAAATATAACCAAATAATCAAAATTAACTATATACATGCATAAAGTCAACAAAATAAGTGAAATAGCTACAAAACATAGTGATAATTCAATGCATTTTGTCATGATATTCATTGATCAAACTTAGAACAAGTACAGTGTTCAAATGTTACAATGTATACACAAAAATCGAGATAAATCAGCATACTAATTATAATCGTGATCAAATGACTCTCTGCCAATGTCTTCAACAAGAGCATCATCACCATCATGTGGTTCATTAGAACCACAAATAGCAGGATTATTACCACAAGCATCAGAAGTGCCACTCCCACTAGCTCCACTGTGCAGGATTTGACCCAAAATAAAATTGAAAATTTTCCCTTTTTAGGGTCTGGTACGCTGCAGGTGCGTCGAGGGTATGGCCAGAAGTACCCAGGTACATCTGGGTACATCCTACACCATGCAGGATTTGACCAAAAAAAAATATAAATTTTGAAAAAACTGCCTTTTTAGGGTCTGGTACACTGCAGGTACGCCCAGGGTGCGGCCAGAAGAACCCAGGTATGTTTGGGTACATCCTTGGGCATACCCAGATGTACCTGGGTACTTCTGGCTGTATCCTGGGTGTACCCAGATGTACCTGGGTACTTCTGGCTGTATCCTGGGCGTACCCCGTCATACCAGACCCGTATCACATACCCGGTACATACCATACACATACCCAAGGCCTATAGGGCTGTACCCAGTAACATAGGTTTCAGTTGTGGATGTACCCGGACATACCTGGGTACTTCTGGCTGTATCCTGGGCATACCCCTGGCATACCAGACCCGTATCACATACCCGGTACATACCATACCCATACCCAAGGCCTATAGGGCTGTACCAGGTAACATAGGTTTCAGTTGTGAATTATAAATACCCCTGGTAATTCCAAGATCAAATCATTACTGAAAAAAACTGGTAAATAAACACTTCACTTAATTCTCTTGTAATCATATATACTCAGACTCTTACACAGATTAAAGCATGTTATCAAGAAAAAAAAGCAGGAACTTTAACCCACGAAGTACACTAAGAACTAAAGATAGACACAATAATCCATTGTCCATAAAACATCCAAAAAGAGAAAATCAAAAGAACAAACCAATAAGGCAATCATCTAGATTACGAGCTTGTAGCATAGTTAACCCAGAAGGACATAAAAAGGAAAACATAGTTAAACCCCAAGGACGCACAAAGAAATGAAAGGGCAGCCATTAACCAAGTCAAGATGACACTTGAGACTCATTGGATCATTGCTAAAGTTTTTTGAGGCACATGCACAGTTAGATATCCATCACAACTCCCTCATATTAGTCAGACACGTGTTCCAAAGTTCAACTGACCTATACTAACAAACCCCAACTATTATCTAGTTTGCCGAGTACAAGTGTAAACAAAGAATTATGCCAACCCTTAAACATAAATGCATCAACCGTGGACCCTCAGAAAGCATTGCAGTTGCACACTTTTTGGCGGGTGCCCCAGAGGCAGTTGTCAAAATATCTTGAAATCCATAATGAACCATGCACATATTTGTATCAATATTAACCTCAAAAAATCCCTGCAGAAACCTGTCAAAGCTATTTTTAGGAAAAAGAACCCTGTTCTTCCAAAAACTTCCCCATTTAAGGTTTGAAATAAGGGTTGCTACAACCATTGTTCCAAGAGAATATAAGAGTTAACAACCTTAAATGCCCTAAAGGGATTTGTCTTATTATATGAGCGGTTCACTGTGCTCTCGACCTACCTACCAATTGAGTGCATAAATGCCTTGACACCAGTCAAGAGCCCAATCGCCCTCATCCTCTTCTCCCTCCTCCATCACCTTTGGCCTATCTGTTTAAAGTCCCTCTCCCTTGACCTCTCAATCAAGACAGAATCTCTAGGCACAAGGGTTGTAACTATTGGGGTTTGTAATATAAAGCGGGAAACCGTTTTTATTAAAACCCACCAAAGACTAAAAGTCGTGGCTTAAAAATTATGCTTAAAACATAAGGTGGCAGATCCCATACCGCGTTAGCGGATATTTAAATTTGAATTATAAGAGCGACCCATGCAACGGGCCAGCCGCCTTGTATAAAACAAGGTGATCTCATTTGAGATTGGCTACGGGAAGTAACAATGATTTATGTGAATTATGCGAGCACGTATTTGCGAGCAGAAGCATGAAACATGATGCGAAATATGCAAGCTAGCAGTCTGCATTGAGCAAATGTTGGTGACAGTTTATAATTCCTCTTAGAAGGTGTAATTGCAGGGGAACCGCCGGAAATAGTGGGAGTGCTGGGTGAAATTCAATTCTCAATAAAGATAAGTGAATTTTTTCAGTGGTTTTTAACCGAAAGGTTTTTCCACTTAAATCATGTGTTCAGTATTCATTTGTAATGTGTTATGGGCTCTTTACATTAAACTATAATGCACTCTGTAAATTCGCAATCTATGTTCAATTCATTATAATTTGTTGTGCAGTCATAAACTATAATCCTTGGCAAATTCATGGTGGATATCTAATCTATGTTTATTATCTATCCCCACATTTCTTAACAGGAACAAGGTTGCCAATGGATAGCTTGAAGAGGATATACTCTGAAGTGGGGAGGTTTTAAAAGAATGGGCTTCCCCTTATTCCAACCCTTGTCAATGCAAAACAGAATGATGACCTAAATGGTCCTGTTACCGAAACTGAGTTACACGATGAAGTATTTTTGTTGACACCATACACAAGTCTGGAACCAGATGCACTTACCTCTTGGATAATTCAGAAATCTTGGAAAGCTACAAAAACTAATCAACTGGAAGCAGTTGATAAATGTAAAGAGTCGAGGCAAATGCCACAAATTTGGTCTTATTTCCTTTAAAAACGGATATTTAAATGCCTACCACCCCATTTCGTTTTGCAATGCCACTTATAAAATTATTTTTAAGATAGTGTTACTACAACATTTGCAACCTAACTTGCAAAACAGATTGTTTTCCCCTCGCACGAATGACCTGTGAAGAGTTGGTATAACTTTTGATGGAATAATTGTCACTGAAAAGATACAACGCATCCTTCATTGGAAAATGTAACCTGGTTTGATTATTAAACATGGAATGTCAAAATCTTCTTAATAAAGCAACTAGGCTTTACCATTGAGGCATTAAGAAACCTTTGGATACTTGGAAGTGACACAGATGGGGACAATTCAGTGACACAACTTTCTTCTTTGCATACCACTACATTCTTCATGGGCCTTGGCATTATTGCTTTCTATGAGTCTGTTTTCTCTACACTCTGGCTACTGTTTACATTTGATTCCGCTATTTCTTTGCACTTTTACAGTGTTGTGCCACAAATGTTCCTGGAAACCGGATACTGAAAGCCCTGCTTTTTTATAATGTTGGCATCTCCTTAATATAACGAATACAGTGTTTCCTAACAATGCTACCGTAATTGCCAACATCTCAATAAATCCTGAATGAAAAGAACAATACATGCTTTCCTTTATACTGTGAGTGGTGATCATTACTTTTTTGTATCTCAAACATAAAGAATAAAGGGGTAGCAATATTGAAATTTGTGGAATGTGTTCTTGTGACTTGTTATTTGACATGTAATTTGGAGTGCAAGGCTGAGAGCAATCCCAGCAGATCAATGTTCATAATCCAGCATCACTCAATTTACGTTTGTAGTATGTTCTTGTATTTACACTCAGTGATAGAAGTAGAAATTTATAATAAGACTCTTATTTTCAACATGCAAAACATGATATCACAAGCTTTTTAGTGCTCCAGAGTGAATACTTTATAGTGTTTATAACAAGTAAACTCCTTAACGATATATATTATATGTTGCTGAGATGCCCCTATGGATATGCACTATTATGTAGTATTGTTTTATCTCTAAAGACAATTTTAATAATTTATCTAGGTACGCAAAACTTCATTTTTATAAGCAGGTAGAAAGCTCGTATACGTGGATACATCAAAATAAGGCTCGATAAATATTGATGAACCTTCCAGAACAATTTATCCAAAAAATAGAAATACATTAAATATTGATGGAATCTTATCCTGCATTTTAGTGCCCTAGCCAGACCAAATCCATCAAAAAAATCTAATTTAAATGCATATGAATATATTTGTCAACACCCCTCATTTTGATCATCATCGAATAACCTGCCTAGGGATCAACAAAAAAGGAAAGGAAACATAGTGACATAAGCTTTTGTAGCATCAGCATCCAAGGGTGACATTAGCAAGCTGCATTTTGACCATTTGAATGCTACTTTCAACTTTGACTTCATTTGACTGTTCAGTCCAGCAGAGAGAAGTTGCGACACAAGCAAAGTATTTTTTGTTATCTGATTGTTCTTTAACTACATTGACTGTCGAAATCAGCAACAGGAACAACAATACAATACCCTTGCAGAGGGATGGTGTGACAGTCTGTTGCTTGACCAAGTTTGGCTGATGTTTGATACATCAGAGGTTTGAAGGCTGTGTTCAGCAGGGTACAGAATGACAATTCATCCGAGAGGTGTGAATTGACCTTTTGACTGGAGATATGTAAATATCAATTGCCATAAACTCAGAAGATTTGGATATTATAATTTATTATTAGTACTGTACTTTTATTGGGTAATATTAATGCCTTAAGAATTTATGAAATCATCTGGCCATTTCTAAATATAGGGAGTGGAGAGGGGCAATCCGAAGGAGCTCTATCCAGGGAAATCAACCAAGTCTGTTGTCACACTCCCCGACGAGGGGGGTAGGTGAGCATAGAGAACCGATATAGCGGATATAGATAGAATCTCGCGGTAGCGGCTCAGCCGGGCAGGGCTCGACCGACCGGAGGCCGGAAGAAAGCTCTTTAGGCCCAGCCCAGCTATGTAGTATGGCTGCCGATGGACACAGAGGGAGACCTACAAGATTGGATACTCCTACTCCGAATACTTGGGCAAGAGACCACAATAAAGTTTCCAAGGCATTGATGTTGTCATGATACACTCGAACCTGAGGAAGTATTTATGTTTGCAAAGTCCTCAAATACCAACGAGGCATTGACAAGTGAAGTCTTTGAACCTTGCAGAGCATTGATAAGTGATGCCCTCAACTGCCCAAGGCATCGAAATAGAATTCCTCAAACTCCACAAGACATTAATTATAGTTAATTCCTTGAAGCCCCAAGGGTGTTGATAACAGTGAGCTCCTTCGATATTCCAAGTCATTGATTAAACAAAGTCCACAACTCTCTCAAGGCATCATGATTGCTGCGTGATTTACAAATATAATCAAAAGTACTGCAAGATGAGATAAGAAAATTTCTAAAATCAGGCTCCATCTTCATTTCTCATAAGTACCAAGGCGTACAGGGAATTTCCCTAGGGTTGCTTGCTGTCCCAACTGGACTCAAAGAAAATAGTGCAGAGGATCAGGATGAGTTTGCTCCTGGAAGGTACCCCATCGGCCACAATTACTTCTCACAGATTGAGCCAGATCCGGATGCAAACATTCTTATGGATGATGTGCCAGACTGGTAAATCTATTTCGGGTATGGATATCATGAATGCTATTCATTCTACCTTGATTAAAATGGAATGCAAGCAGGTCAGGGACAATATGAAGTAGATGCTTCAGGACTGTGATGAGATAGACCTAGCTCGGGAGGGACAAAACAATGAATATAGTGAGGATGCTCCCAAGTTGTGCCTCTTTTACATTGATCCGTCAGGTAATGAGAAAATCAGCCCTCAATGGCTGAAGGAGATGTTAGATAGGCATATTCCAGAGATCATTCAAAGTGTGCAGAGTTGTGGACAAAAGGCTGTAGGTATTGTTGCTAAGGACACTCAAGATGCTTCACAGGGACCTGGTTCAGATGCTACAGAGGGACCTGTGGTAGCTGGAGGGATTGCATTGAATGGTATTGATGCTGCTAGTTACACAGAAGGTATTTTCTCACATCCTGAAGAGGTCTCTGAAACAAAAAGTATATGACCTGAAAACATTAGGGGCCACGACAATGATGATGTGGCAACCTTAGATGGTTGAATGATGTAGATTGTCCTTCTGTATTCTGTTGCTGTCATAATACCTGGTATCAGATTGATAAGTTTAAGGGTTGTGTACCCTCTTAATTGTGGCACCTTAGGGCTGCCCGTGAGGGGCTCTAAACTTTTTACTATTAGTTTTTGGTTGTTCTGTTGACCGTTTGGTCGCATATCTTTGCAAAGTTTGAATACTATATGTGTGTGTGTGTTATAGTATTTTCTACATGCTGAAGTCAGTGTTTTAAAAACCGGTCAAACCGGAACCGGAACCGGCTGGTTTGACCGGTTTAACATTTTAAAGCACGAACCGTTTAGTAAACCGGATCGGTTGACCGGTTTGGGCTAAAACCGGTCAACCGATCCGGTTTCATCCTGAACCGGCCGAGTCAGCATTTCTTTCCTTTTTTGGATTTTTGGTGAAAAAAACACAAGCATAGAATAAAATTTGCCATTTTTGGAAAGGGTCCGGGAAGATGTAGCAGCGAAAACTTGCATGTGCCATAACTTTCGTTTTGTGGCTCCATTTCAGGTGTCGTTTTCTCTAAAAGTGTATATTTTCTCGAGCTCTACAGCATTGATGGCAATATTTTTATTATTTTCATAAAATCCATTTTTGCACCTTTTTGGACCAAGTAGCTTCTTGCAATCATTATGAATAGTATATTGTATAACGATTTAACATTTAACATCATTTACACAGCATTTAAGTATTTAACATTAATACTGAATAGCATTTAACATTATAACTCGGCGAGTATACTAGTATACAGTATATTAGCCGAGTTTTTTTTTTGGGGTCTGCCGACTGTATTTGCCGAGTGCGAGCATTCTCAACTATCACTATATACATGAGCAAACTTTGCATATTAATTGTAAGTGTTAATTGTATGGAATCATGGTTTCTAGTTTTTCAAATAGTATTGTTAAAGTTGCCGATTAATGCCGATGTAATTTTGTCGATTCCCGTAAAGTTTTCGATTAGTAAACCGGTTGGCCTAGACGATTGAATCGGTCCGATTTACGATTCCAGTCCGGTCCAACCCTCAACCGCTTCCGATTCTAAAATGACATTTTCATTTTCTTTTACCGGTGGTATTTTCATTAGTGGCAAATGATGTTGTGATTCCATGTTATTTGTTCCTGAATATTTAAGGACAGGTGAATATGAGCAGAAGTGGATTACTTTAAAAAAACATAATTGATTATGGATAATAGACGCTTAGGAAGTATCTAATAAGAAACCATTTTCCTTTTGCAAATATATTTGATAAGAGGGGAGGGGAAGAGAACTGGGTGCGTAAGATCCCGATCTACTTGCACTACAATAGTTTATTATTTGACGCTCCGCATAGGTTACTGCCTATTGGCCTTAGGACTGCCATTAATGAAAGTAAAGCTTTACTCCTTTCTTGCCTTTCTTTACTTGGGATGTAAGCCGAATTGGGATATGAGAGTTTGCCAAACTGGTGAGTGAGTAATGGACCACTCGCAGGTCGAATAGGTGGTCTGTTTGATATGCATTTAATGGGATGATGACATACTCTTGTACATTTTTGAGCTAGGTTAGTCATGTTAACACTATCAAATTCTCATTAACACTTGACTCAAGTCAGTTGCGCGGAGTTGAGAAAATGAAGTCATTTGGGTAGGCATTTGACTGCCTTTGGCTTGCTACCACTAACAACATTAATAATTGTTGCTAATATTTGTGATGTCTGATCTATTATGCCCGCAATACCAAGCTATAACATGGAAAATACTTGGGCCCTTGGGAATACCTATTAGAGGCAAGTACCAAGTCGGTCCAACTTTGGTATTAAAGAAAAAGAGGCGATTTGAAAGGAAAATGTTACTGTGGTGATGCACCAGATATTAGGTTATGACCTAGGGCATATTGTCTTGCGTTTAGCACAAAACATCCTAAATATGTAAGATAATTAGAAGCACGGTTCTGCAATCTGACAAAGCGGTAAGAAATTAACACTAAATGTGGTGATTACATGAGGTTAACTTGACAAGGAAGAAAATCATTACATGGCACAACTTGAATACACAGGCACCTATTCATCTATTGCTGAAAAACATACACACTTACAATTGCCTTAAGTGGTACTTGAACACTATACATAAATGATTAGATCTGAAAACTAAGGCTAATACATTCCCAAAAAGAAACACGTGGGATTCAAACGAATTCAAAGAGAGATGATGATATGGAATACAGAGACTCTCTCTACTTATTAAAAGTTTGAACTTGGGTTTTAGAAGGGGTACGCCCTGTTATTGACTTTTTGTATAACAATTATGGTACGTTTACCAAGGATTTGGTATGTGGCCTAGTATGCGGGGTTGCACAACCCTAAGTATGGGAAAGAGTACACGGGCACGCCCACATATTTCCCGTACTTTGCCATGTCGTCCACCCCCTGGGAGTGGGTGTTTGTATGGTGGCAGGGTTTTGGAGAACTCGGGTGCTTAAGACATCCACAGATGGCATTTCAAACCTAAAAATAAGTTTCGTGGCGGCATTGGGATGTTTAAAATACACCCAATTGCAATAGAACAGTAATTGAGGGTTTAGAAAAAATCCGAGAATCCCTAGTGAAAAGGCAGAGACATGTAAACGTGCTAAAGACAAGGTCAACTAGAGAAGGTAGGGCCTAGCCATTAAAAAACAAGTAAAATTGGCACGGTTTCATGTTGGCTGAGCAAAGAAGGCATGCAGCTTGTAGGGCATGACCCCAAGTTACGGCGGGTGTGACCAAGGTAACTCACAACTCGTCCATGGGCACGATTGCTGTTATTCAGGCATGTTTTTATTTTCAATGTTCAAACTATAGGGAGAACCACCAACATCATCGTCTACCAAAAAATAATGAATATGGGTTACTTGTCTCGATTTGTGTATACAATGTTACATTTGCACAGTATATTTATGTGGTATGTTAGACAAATGAATATCATGACATTTGGCATTGAATTAGCATGTATGAATGCGGTTATTTGGCTTGTTTTGTTTACTATATGTCTATTATATGATTACATTTGCTTACATTTAGCTATATTTTTTTTATAATTTCAACCATTGTATATTGCTTGTTTTGTATAGTTGAAACCCTTTGGTAGCTGGTAAGGCCCTAGGGCCTGCAGGTACCAGGGTTTGGTGCGTTGCGGGTTTGGGAGTACATGGAATCGGTTTGCAGGAAGGTACGGGCAAGGTTCTTCTTGCAGGGACCCGGGTACTCTCTATGGTACGTACTCGGTGGGCGTACCCGAATGCCCTGAGGAAGAACCCTACCCGCTACCCGAGCACGTACCCGCAAAGTTTTGGAAATTTTTTTTTTTCAATTGTTTTATAAACAAAAAAAAGTCAATACCAACTTTTTTATAACAACCCTAAATTATTCTTTTAAACCCTAATTTGTACCCCCAAACTCTATAACAACAAAAAGTCATTTACCTCGCATTTGCATTCTTGCCTCTTATTTACAACTTGACTCTCACCTTCAATTTTTCCACTATTTTCAATTGCTTAGGGTTGATTTCAAGTGCAATATAGTTGAAGTAGCTTGCAATAAGTGCCAAGGAGTTGAAGGAGCTTGCATTATTGGTGTTGGGTGTATTGAGGTAAGTATTTTGTTGATTATTTAAAAGTGTTTTAGTTTGTATTTAATATTTTATTATTTTTTAGTTTTTTTTTTTTTTTTGTTTCATGTTATTGTTTTAAGCTTCATTTTTCTACATTTGATTTCATTTAAATTTTAATTTTAAAGTTTCAACATTTTTCAAGACTAAATTTGGTTAAGCTTTTTTTTTTAAAATGATTGTGCAGTTAAAAACTTAAAATGGCTGCGAGTTCTTGTTCTGTGGGTCAAGGTAGTAAAGTACAATGTCCTTAACAAAAGTGATCCATCCTCCCCCCTTTGGAGCCATGTCAAACAACTAGAACAATTACCAAGTTGAGGGGGCTTTGTTTGGGTTTGCTCACAATGTAATATGCAATTTAAAAGCTCCTACAGTCAGGTGAAAGCCCGTTTGTGTGGGCCTATTGGCCACGGAATTAGAATATGCGGAGGGTTGGATGGAAAGGGGTTGCCACGTGCAAAGACCCTTGCATACATCAAAGAGCAGGAGAAGAAGCAGATGCAGCAGTTGCATTAAAATGCAATGTCGTCCTATGGCAAGAAAAGGAAGATCACATAGCATTAGCAAGCCACATGTTTCTCCTTTTGTTGATGTTGTGGCCCAGATCATGCCATTTTTGTCTACACCTATTGCAACTATGAGGGGAAGAGGATTCACCTCTTTCTCACAAAAGATTATCGTAAGGCCCATTGGAAAATTGGCATTCCAGAATGAAAGCAGGGATATTAGCTAACCAAAGTGTTGGACACTTTATTGATATGCATGTGGTGTCCCATTTAATGTTATTAGATCACCATACTGGCAAGATATGGTGAGATGTATTAATGAAGCCCCTAAAGGGTAAGATTAGCCCAGGGTATGAAAAGGTGCGCACCACCTTATTGTCAAAAGAAAGAAAAAAAGTGGAAGTACTCATTGTTACCCATTAAGAATCAATGGCTCGAAACAGGAGTGTCCATCGTTTCTGACGGATGGAAAGATACAACAAATAGTGCCATTGATCAATGTGGTTGCCGTGTGTCCTAAAGGGGCAATGTTTCTAAGGGCTAGTTGATTGTGAGGGGCAAGTGAAGGATGCCCAATTCATTGCCAACATCCTCATAGAATCTATTGAGGCGGTGGGGCCTCAAAATGTTGTCCAAGTTGTAACGGACAATGCAAAAAATTGTAGAGCTGCAGGGTTGTTGGTTGAGGCACGGTATGGACACATATCTGGACACCTTGTGCGTTCATTCCCTCAACTTAATGTTACAAAAATTGGGCACAAAAATTGCTTGGATCAAACAAGTATATGAGGAGGCAAGTGAGATTCAAATGTTCGTCAGCAACCACCACATGTCCCAAGCCATCTTTCGTAATCCTTCTCGACATTGCAGCTATTGAAGGTAACCTGTAACATTCTAATTTCTTTTTAATTTTTTAAAATAATTATTAGTTTTTAAAATTCATTTTTATAAATTCATTAAATTAATTTTATAAGTTTGTAATTTGTAGAATTTTGAATGTTTTAAATTTACTTGTCTTCAATTTTATTTCTTTTGATTTCTTATTAGGTTGTTGAGACTCGATTTGCCTCGCACACACTCGTCTTGAGACGAGCTTGTGAAGGTGTGAGAGGCATTGAGTGGCATGCATTATTAGTGACCTTTCGAGTATATGGAGGCAAGCAAATAGTGAGAGGGCTAGAAATGTGAAATTGTTGATCCTGGATGAAGCATGGTGGGATCGTGTGGATTACTTGCTTAGTTTTACTGAGCCCATCGTGAGTATGTTGAGATTTGTTGATATGGATCATCCATGCATGGGTGAGATTTATGATGGAATTGACTCAATGATTGAGTCAATTAAGACCATCATAAATGCCAAAGAGCAAGATCCTACAGAGACCTTCTTCAAGAAGTGCAGTCACATTTCAATGAAAGGTGGAACAAAATGACTACTCCATTGCATCTTCTTGCTTTTGCCTTGACTCCAAAATACTATAGCGCAGAGATCCTTTCTTTGCCTAGGAGGGTCCCACCATATAGGGATGTTGAAGTTAGTGAGGGGTATAAGGCGGCATTTGCTAGAATCTTCCCAGATCCAGAAGTAGAAGACATGGTTAGAGGTGAGTTTGTGAATTTCATATCCTCCAGGGATCACTCCATTAGCGCTCTTCGTGACAAATACAGGATGGATGCTTATTCGTGGTGGTACCTCCATGGACAAGCATACACCTACCTCATGCCACTTGCAATAAAAGTTTTATCACAAGTAAGATTTTAATTTTTTTAATTTCTTAACTCTTTCTTTTTTACTTTTATAAATTTAAAATTTTAATTTTGCATTGACTTTGCGGCTTGCCTCAATAGGTTGCGAGTTCTTCTTCAGCTGAGAGGAATTGGGGTACATATTCATTTATCCACTCGGTTAACCGCAACAAGTTGGGAGCAAAAAAGGCGGAGGATTTGGTCTTTGTGCATTCTAACCTGCGCCTTCTATCACATAAGAAGGATGAGTATAGGAAAGGGCCAACAAAGTGTTGGGATATAGACCCAGAGACTCCAAACTTGGATGTTCCCATTGCCCAACTTTCATTGCTAGACCCGGACCTAGATAGTACTTTGCGTGAGCTGCAAAGTGGGGCTAGCGGGAGCGGCATTGCTGATAGTTCTGGTTGTACTCCTGGTGCTTGTGGTTCTAATGAACCACGTGATGGTAGTGATGCTCTCGTTGAAGACATTGGAGAAGATGCAGAGCCATTAGACTATTACTAATTAGAATGTTGATGTATCTTCATTTTTGTGTTTACAATGTTACATAATGATAATACATTGTAACATTTTGATTTGAACAATGTACTGGTTATAAGTTCGAACAATGAATTATCAATATGTTTTAACTTTTGTCGCTATTTCACCTATGTATATTTCAGATTTGTTTAATCTATGCATGTGTAAGGCTGGAATTTTGCTTATCTTGTTACTTTTCAAAATATTGTTAACATTTTATATGTATATTGTATGCCATTCCCAAGTGCTGTACCCAGGCCCCCAAAAAAATTGTTGTACCAGCATACCGGATCCCCGTACCCGTACATGTACCCACGTACCGGCTACCTAGTTGAATAGCAGTCGTAGTATCATCGCCAAAAGAACTGGAATTCACATATAGGTCTAATTTAACAATCAAGGTGGACTGATTTAATCAGATCTGTTGAGCGGATTTAAGTTTTAAAGTTTAGGGAAATGCCGTCCAAGTTTTTAATTTATATATTTAATATTTATTATTTATTTAGTATTAATTATATTGAAATTTTGACATTTGTCATTTAATTTTGACTCGTCTTTTGTCAACATCTAATTACCATTATTTAAAAACCATTGCATATTAATTGAATTATTAACATATATTTCTCTTAATTTTTAATATATATATTTTCTGTCTTCTCATATCTGTCTCCTATTTTTTTCTGAAAAATGTACTCATACCCATCTCCTAGCAACTATGATAAAATATTTAAAAATATAGCCAAATAAGAACAGTTGACCATATAATATGCGTAGAGTAAACAGAGTAAGTTAAATAAGTTCAAACGCAAAACATAATGATAATTCAAAGCCAAATGTCCTAGATTAAGTACATTGTGCAAATGTTACAATGTAAATACATCAGCACGTTCATTATATTCATAATCATATTGCTCTCCATTGTCTTCATCGACATTGAGGGCATCATCAACACCATCACGTGGTTCATAAAACTCCTCTTTGGTGAGAGAGCAAATGTGCAATGAGAGGTAAGAATGCAATGTGACATATATGAGGCAGTGGTGCTGTTTAAAAAGAGTTTGGGAATGTCTTTTAGGATTTAGAATGCCTTCCTAATATTGTTTAGTCCTTAAACCTTTTTTGACAAAAAATGTTGTAGTGATGTAGGATTAGTAAAAGGTTGGGGTTATGAAGGTGAGAGAGCAAATGTGCAATGAGAGGTAAGTATGCAATGTGACATATATGTGGTGGTGGTGTTGCTTAAAACAAATTTGTGAATGTCTTTTAGGGTTAGAATGTCTTTTTGGTCCTTCTTTCACTTTTTTTGACAAAAAAACGCTTTTTGTGTTGGGTACACTTCAGGTACGCATTGGATACAGTAGAACGGACACAGGTACATCAAGGACAAACCTGGACATGACCGGGCACAGCAGAGGATGAAACCAGGCATACCCAAGTCCAACCTGTCGTACCTTGTGGGAACCCACAGGAAACCCAGGCCCGTACCAAAGTGGGACTGGCTCCCCTGCAGGTTGTTACCCAATAATGTAGGTCTTATTGTCATATTGGGTTGTTATTGCAATAGCTTCCCATAAAACCTCCAAACAACCTTAGGATTAAACACCTACCGTACCTTGTGTGAACCCACAGGAAACCCAGGCCCGTACCGAAGTGGGACTGGCTCCCCTGCAGGTTGTTACCCAATAATGTAGGTCTTATTGTCCAATTGGGTTGTTATTGCAATAGCTTCCCATAAAACCTCTAAACAACCTTAGGATTAAACACCTACAACACCTAGCACACTTTTAAACATGTCAATTTGCGAACAGCACCCAAAAAAACGAAAATGTTGCAAATAAAATGTGCTTTACCTACATTGCAATTCAAATTTCCCAATGCTCTAATTTAGTGGGATTAGGGTTGAATTTAGTCGAGGATAAAAGGTTTCAATGTGGACTACAACAACTGAACTGCATACATTTTGCATTTGTGACTTCCAATTCAATTAACAATTTTCTTTTGCAATAAGGATAAAAACGAACAAAAAAAAATTTTACCTGGTACAAAATATGCACAAAGTTGGCACCTTCTGGTCCTGAAACATGTTTCAAAATTGTTCCACACTTTTCAAACTCGCGCAGTACTAGATTTGTGTTTTTTGGAGTAAATCTGTGAAAAATAGAACACACAATCTACGCAAATTAATGAGGCACAATACTATAAAAAAATAGAAAAAAATATGGTTCAAACAATTATGTTGTGATTCTAATCCAAAGGAGGTTTTAGTTATGGATCCATGTTCTTGAATCAGTACAGAGACTATCCACAACAATGACGCCAACGAGTAGCTCAATATTAGTGCACGGCATCAGCAACCGGGAAGCCCTAGGTTCGAGTCCGAGCTGATCTATGGAAAATTCACGACCCACTCAAACAAGGAAAGACAAAAGAAAAAGATTGCATACCCGAAAACAGTAACCCAGCCATGTCCATCTGCCGTTCCATTTGACTCGCTCTCAGGCCGCTTCACATCTTCAAGAGGCGGAAGCGCCAGCAAACCGCGGGACTCTTGGCGCGAACTATCATTTACATTTTCAGGGCTTTCGTTCTCCTTATCGGCCTCCAAAAAAAGGGGAGATCTCCGGTTCGAGTCTCCTGGAGTCTGAAAGCTCAAACCCCGTCCGAACGGCCCTGCTTCTACTGCACCCGGCGGCGTATTATTTCTGAAGGAAACGAAGGGCGAGGAAGTCTTCGTCGTCGGGGGAGGAGTTTTGAAGTCGTGAGGTGCGGGAGAAATGTCTTCAACTTGTTCGTGGAGCGACAGTATCGGAGGAGGTGGAGGACCATCGGGCCACGAAGATGAAAATGAAGATTGTTGCGGGTGGGAAGAAAAATCAATCTTCACGGGGGAAGCCAAGTCTCTGTAAAACCGTGAACGGCTACTTCCTTTTCTTGAGCTTCTCTGAATGCTGCTGCTCCAGTCCATCTCCTCTTTACTCTAACCCCTCAAATGCAACCTCTGTTTTTTCATGGGAGAGATTTTGATACGCCGTTTTTGACTCGTCTGTCAGTAAGGGTTTAGGGTTTGTAAATTTTTATTTTATCCGGTCATCCCAGCTCCAAGTCAACTTTTCTTCTCTAATTTTTGTACGGTGGACTATACCAACCGAGAGGCAGAAGTTTTTGGACGACACTTAAAAATAAAGACCATTGATTGAATGATGGATGGTGTACGATGGAAATGTCGAAGGGATGGAGTGAAGAATGAAAAAATGAGAAAGTGAAACAGAGGGAAAGGATGAGGGGTGATCAAGAATGGGTTCGATGGAAGGGAAGGATATTGAGTCCCAGTGTATCTTTTGTATCTTATAGGTATTATTCACAGCGGTGCAATATGTGTATGAAGAGGACAAACTAAAAAACAGGGAAGTTTTAAAAGGTTCCATGTTTGAGACTCAACTGAGATGTATGCATCGTACATGTTTCACAAGTTAATGTTTTTCTATCGCACTTGCTGAAGTGAAAGTTTAATATTGAGACTTCATACAGTTTCATATGTTGTTGGGTACAAACTCTTCTTTGATTTACTTGGAGGGTATTTTGAAAAATACCACTTTGTTATATCTGACCGCAACGCACTGGGATGTTTGGGCACACAGACGGAGCCATTAATGGTCACCTAAATCAAATGTATTTTCATCCAAAATAACAAACAACTCTTCGATTTACAAAGAAGGAGTGTAATTAATAATTCTCACTAATTTATAGTGGGTAGGGCTCGATATGTAATCCTCCAGCACAATGCTTCCCCAACCAAGCGAACCATATCATTTGCGGGGAACTTATGATCTGTTTTTATGATAGATAGCTATCTTGTAACGTCCACAAGGCCAAAAGAACCCTATGACACAGTAGACCCAATCATTTTTACTATCTATTTTTTGATCGTTTATTATTTAAATGAATAATGAAATCTCCAAAACTGATGTCAATTTATCCTTAATTGAACTATGAGAAACTTTACTCGGAATATTTGTTCGACCTAATTTGTTCATGGCTTGAATTGATGTGAAATTGATAGTATAACTAAGATACATAAAGAACAATCACATTAATAATGGAGGAAAGTTGCATAATACAAAACTAAAATTGTATAGGACAAATTATAACAAAAATACCATATATTATTGATAGAATAAAACTTGAGCAATTGCATGATGAGAGAGATTACAATATATAGGAGAATGAACACCTTAAAACAATGATTCAACTCCAATCTTTAATCCCATAATATTCTCACATATCTCTCTTATAATCACTCCCAAACCCAACAATCTCTCACACAACTCCCAAATAGCTACGTGAGTTGTTTATTCAACAAACTCACAACTAATACAATATCCTATATTATTAATAATGAGTTGTTTATGACTCGTATTAATAATATTACAATCTTTTATTATTCTCACACAAATATGATATTAATATAAAAATATTAATAACTTACTAACACACTAGCTTACTAATGTAATATATGAATATTACATTTAACTATTACAAACAATAATGTGAGCACTAATCCATGGATTATTCCTAACATTCCCCCCCTTAGTGTGAACATGGATGAGTTTTGTCTAGTACCTGCTCATGATACGATGGTTTTTAAAGACTACCATCAACTCCAACAGGTTTTCTAGTGGAACCATTAACCACTTTGTTTGTGATTTTCTAAGATATTCACAAACTCTCAAATTAGTTTTCTAGTGGACCACCAACCACTCCATAACAATGTACATGTTTCCCCACCCCCATCCTTACATTCAAGGGAAAATACAAGAAATATCGCTCATGCAAGAGCTCACTTATTACAAGATTGAACAAGAATAATTCATTTGTTCTTATTGCAACACACAATGAAAAGTAAACACAACAAAAATAAATATCACAAATTCATTGTGTGGCCCCTTCGTTTGCGGCTGGTGAGAGGTCGTTGATTAACCTCCTTCCTTTGTTGCCTCCTTCCTCCATCGTGATGATACTAACTCAGCCGAAATTTTCTTTGAAACTCATTTTACAATCCTATTAAGTGTCGGTTTCAACCGATAATGCACCCTTACAATAATAATCAGTTTTATATTCAACCAAAATAATAAAGCACATCAAATTTTTATTGTTGGAAATCAATCACTATTTTTTTTACAGAATAATCAAAAACGTCATAATTGTTTCCATGATTTTTCTTAAAAGACTAACTGGGTTTCTGTAATTTTTTGCCAGCAGTTTCTCATAATATAAATAAACAAACTCAAAAAAAAACCACAAAATTTTGAATATGGGATTTTGAGAAAAAATCAAATTACTATTCTTTTTTTTTAAGATCAAAATCCAGAAAATGGCAACAAAAGCTTCAAAACTCTTATATTTGCATTCTAAAGGTTGTTGTTTTGTCCTGCAATGACTCTCATAACTCGTCCTATCCTGCTCTGATACCAGATGATGTGAAATTGATAGTATAACTAAGCTACATAAAGAACAATCACATTAATAATGGAGGAAAGTTGCAGAATACAAGACTAAAATTACAGAGGACAAATTATAACAAAAATACCATATGTTATTGATAAATAAAACTTGAGCAATTACATGATGAGATAGCTTACAAAATATAGGAGAATGAACTCCTTAAAACAAGGATTCAACTTCAATCTTTAATCCTACAATATCCTCGCATATCTCTCATATAATCACTCTCAAACCCAACAATCTCTCACAAAACTCACAAATAGCTACATGAGTTGTTTATTCAACAAACTCGTAATTAATACAATATCCTATATTATTAATAATGAGTTTTTTATGACTCATATTAATAATATTACAATCTTTTATTTTTCTCACACAAATATGATATTAATATAACAATATTAATATCTTACTAACACATTAACTTATTAATATAATATATGAATATTACATTTAACTATTACAAACAATAATGTGAGCACTAATTCATGGATTATTCCTAACATAAATGGTTGTTTTTTCTTTTTTCCTTTTTTGGAATAGAACTATAAAATGAAAAAAATAACAATAAATAATAGGAGTGTTTCGTTTTGTCATATAGTGTTGTAACGTCATGGGTTTGGAAAGGAATCAAACAAATACCATTGTAAGTGTTAGTCTATACATGTTGAATTTTAATGCGACAAATCTCAGTCTCTATCCCATTTTTGACATGAAACTTGGCCCACAAAGGGTTAATGCATTTCCAATAAAAAAGAGGACAATATGGAATTGGCCATGATTACGAAACACATGCTTACAAAATTAATAAATAGAGTCTATTCATGCAGGCTTTCAAAATTAGTGATATAGTCATTTATTTACCCTTAATACTTTACTAACCCCAAGCGTGTCGGCTTATCATCCAGCGGGCGTTGGGCGTTCACCCGAGGCATGCGCGGGCACTGAGCCCCTCCTTTATGTGAGTTTTGTGAGAAGGTTTCGCCATTAATGGAGGATGATTTATAAAATCAGGAGTACATTCACTTATTTAAAGAGGTAGAAAATTCAACTAATAGATCTAACATTAGTGCATCACAAAAGCTAAATAACATTGTAATAAGCATAATAAACTAGATCTGAGCCATGATAAGTCATATGACACGAGGGTTTACACCCTTAAGCAAAATATACAGAATGAACCCAAAGATATATTGATTTAACATAGTTTAGGTAGCCACATTACAGTCAAAAGGGTCATCTCAGACCATATATAATAAATGACAGGGACTTAACTCCCATAAATCCTTCCCCATATGAGACCCTAACTATACTTTTCCCATTTTAACCCTTGTTACAGATCCTAGTGCCATACAGAGGCTTATGGCATCCCTTACAACCCTTAGCACTAAGTGCTCTAAACCCTAGCATTACTGCAACACTTTGTTACTCTGCTTCTTATTCTCTATGCATTCCCTCTGTCTCCCATCATCTCTTGCATTTTGTCTTTTTCTATCTCTTCGTCCCTCTTCTATCTCTGTCTCTAGCCCGAGCATCTCTTTTTATAGGATCAACACCCACCACCATGCCTTCTCTCCTGAATAGATCATGTGCCAAGTGTCAATGTGGTTCTCCATTGGTGAATGTTATCCCTTTGCAAACCCTCCACTCTCTATAATGATGTCTTCTAGGAATATTCCCTGTGTGGAATATCTTTTCTTGACCTCCAAGGTTCCAGGCTGGCACCTTATCCACTCATCACACCTAGTCGGGTCCTCACATTTTTCCTCAAGTGCCTCTAGAATGCCAAATATGGCTAATTCCTTTAAACCCATGTTCTACTCCCCCGTGCACCCTGGTTTCACTTAAACCCTTCTTAAACCCCTTTGTCCTGCATGCTTTCCCCTGAGTGCCCTTCTTCTCACTGGTCCTATGTGCATGCCCTTTGGTACTTAGCCAATATTTCAGGGCCCAACATCACCCCACACTAAGTGTGTTCTCCATCCTCAGAAACATCCTGCTTCTTCAAAGAATAAAGAATAGTGGGACAGGGACAATCTGAATAAAGAATGAAAGAATGGAAGAATCTGCTACTGTTGTAGGAGGAGTGGGAATTCTTTCTTTACTATTGCTTCAATATTTTCCTAGGCATCCACCTCACTCTACGCTTGCTGAAGTAGGTCACCCACTAGAGTGCTCACCTCATCAAAACTCAATTCATCACTCTTAGCATTCAGTGTATCTACAATTCCTTCTAGCTGCTTGCTAAGATCATCCAACATGTCCATTCTGTGAGTGACCTGGGGATATAGTTCCTTAAGTGATTCTTAATCAAACCCCACAAGGTTTCAATTGCTTCCAAATTTTTCTCAACCTTGGCTAGGATCTTATCGTGATTTTCCCTATTTCATTTGTTCTTTTCTTGAAACTCCTTCAGATCCACCTCATGCATAACAACTAGTATGCTTGTTACCCTATCTCTATCAGCACAATTATCATAAATAGCCTCAACCATTTGCACAGTGGTCTTCACAGTGGAAAGGAGCTTGGAATACCAAGTAACTGTCTCCCCAATCTTCAGTTTTTCTTCCTCCTTCTGGCATGCCAATGCCTCTTCTGTTGATTCCAATGTGAGTGGCCGCCTCTCCATGGTGAGGATGTGGGTCAAGTCTTCCAAGCATTGCATGGTTGACTCATATTTTTTCTCAGGCGGGGCTAGGTCTGGGTGCTTCAAGATTATGGCATCTGAAATAGTCTCTATCTTCTTATGGATCTCTCACACCTTTTCCTTTTCCTCCCTTAATTCACACCTTAATTGTGTGTTGATCAGCTCCTCCTACTTTAGCTCCTTGTCCTTTTCAATGATCTCTTCATTTTTCTTTTCAAGCTCTTCTTCTAGGACCCTTACTCTATCATTTCTCCTGAAGAGCCTCACCTCAACCTCCACCGACACTTTGTTGAGTGTGTTACAAACTTTCTCATCTGATAGTTGTTGAGCATTCACCAGAGGGTTTACTCCCTTGGTATCTGGTATCTTCATCAATGCCTCACGGTTGACCTTGAATTCAGGCTCATCAACATGGGACTCAAAATCCCAAGACAACATCTTCCTTGTGCATGGGTATGCACCATATTCATCGAAATAAGACCATGCAAGGAGTTGGTTTGAAGGCACGGTACTTTGGAAATGCGTGCATAGTACCTTATTTGGATCATTGATGTAGGTCATCCCTTGTTCCTGCGCCACTACCATACCCTTTCCTCCTGTGTGCACTGCCTTTGGGAATCTTACCATAGGCTGGGATCTCTGCCCATGCTTCCATACTCCTTTTCTACACTCTTCGCTTCCCTCTGTCTCCTTGAGAACTTCTTCAGCACTGCACTCCACCTCTTGATCCACCAAGTCTTTTATGATGCCTGCTACCTCCCTTTTTGTGGCATCCTCTATCTGCTCCTTGGTCAGGCTTGGAGTCCTTTGATCCTTCATGTTGACTTCCTCACTTCCCCCTTACCATGAGTGCCTCCTTCATCCTCATCCTTCTCTTCATTTCCCTCCTCCTCTGACTCATGTACATCATACACAGGATGGTCCTGAGCCTCATCGTGCTCTTCATCATCCTTGTCACCCTTGTCGGCCTCCATGCTCTCTGTTTCTTCTGAGTCCACCTTTTTTGTTACCCTTTGTTTCTTCCTAATTGGTGATTCCAATATAGGAGACTCTTCTTTTTCTTCCTCTCTAGGTGACTCCTTTCTTTCTCCAGAGTCTTCTTTTTCAGGGGGCTTCTCTTTCTCTAGACCTCTTCCTCAGGTGTCTTCTCTTTCTCTTCTATGTGGGGGACTTCTTCCTCCATGCATAGGTGCTTGGCCTTTCGTGCTGACTCCTGCATGCCTATAGATTGCACTTGTTTGTGTACTTGGTGCCTTTTTCTCAAGGGCCTCCTCTCTCTCCCTTTTCCTTGGTGTGGCCTTCTTCCTTATGGTGGGGTCTTCTAGGATAGAGACATCATTTTCAATGTAAGTGCCCTTCTCATACTTCAGCCTTATGCACAATTATACCCTTGTTGTGGTCCTCCCAACAACATGAATGTTACTGGCTTCAGCATGTGTACATCATGGGAGACATACTTCTCCACATAGGCGTGCTTCTTTGGATATATCAATGTCCTACACAGCTCGTGGTAATCCTGGTCTACTGTGCTGAGGTCAAACCTTAGCTTCTTTTCCTCCTTGAATCTATTGACTCTGGCCTGGAAGTATTGTGTTGTGAAGGAGAATGGAAATTTACACCAGGGACCCTTGGTGCCATCTTCCAGAGTAAACTTCCCAATGCAAAAATGTTGGTATACAATGAATTCAGCTTCACCTTGTAGTAAAATAGGTAACTGCTTAGGTATCCTCCACTCTACACCGAATGCATCACACATCCACTTATACCATTTTTCTAGGTGCGCCTTGTGGGCGGCCATCATGGTGTCACAAGTGTACTTCTCAAATATTTTGGCAGGGGAGGGGTTCTCATCTGGGTACTCCCACACAAATTTATCTAGCCCATCAGGCACTCCAATCTCTGAAAAGATGATGGTAAGGAGGACATTACCAAACATGATCTTTTCTCCATCACGTGTGACACTGATGATTTCTTCTACTATGAACACCGAGAGGTTATAGATGGTCCCCTCCAAGATCTTATGGCAAATGTTCAACCAAGCCTTGTTGATTTGTGTCCATCTCTCCTGCCCATTTAGTTTTGTGACCAAGCACATGGCCATCCTCATTACAGGGTCAGAAATCATAGAGATGTCAAAGTATCGTGACCCCTTCTTGTAGTCATAGGCTTCAACAGTCTTCTTGATGGCCTCCTTATCATCCAAGTCATCATCAAAATATTCTCCCTCATAGGTAAGACCAGTAAATTTAGAAATCAGTTGGGGAGTTATCCACATCCTACATCCTACGAAGTAGAAATGGTCTTCATGTACGCATGACATTAACCACTGGTACAGTCACTCAGGTTTGCCAAAATAGGGCAACTCATAGAGTTGCAATAACCCAGCCTTCTCCATCTTCACCTTTACCTCATCATCGTAGATAGGCATTCCATCTGGTGTCCTTTTGTCTATAGGGTGAACCAGTTCCAATGCCATCTCATTCTTTGTGGTGCTCATTCGATGGTTGTAGTCACTTACGACCATCTTTCTAACATGAGACACCCATTCTTTTCCAAGAAATACGTCATCTGGATATTGCATCTCCATACCATTCTTCATTGAAACTGGTGGAAACAACTTGTTTCCCTTTTCCCTTGCCCTTCTTTGGTGAAATGGTTGTTGCTTTCCTTGGTGCCATTTCTCTGTCGGGTCACTAAAAGTTCTTTCTTTCTACTGATCCTGGCTCTACTCAATTCTACAGCTCTACCCCTTCAGGAAAATCCCTTCAATCTTGTGCCCTAGCTGCGGAACCCTAACCTAGAAAACCCTTCTTTCCATAAGACGGTGTATTCACTTGCAGGATTCAAAAACTTCTATGACCTTCTCCCTCATGCCCGTGTACTCTTTTTCCACTCTGGTTCACTAATCAAACTAGCTATGCACTCAAATCTTCACAACCCTTTTTCACACAACTTTTCTTCAAGGATGCCCTAGTTCACAAGAGCTCTTCGATATCACAAATGCAAGGTAAAAATAATGTACCCTAACCTTCTACTTATAGATTTTTGTTTTTTTCCACAATAAATGCCATGCCACCTACTAACGTACCTTTGTAATAAAGTACATTTTTTCTTCTAAAACCAACCTTCAACACTTTTACCCCCATGCCCAATCTTACAGAAAAACTTCTACAACCTTCTGGATCGCAAAAAACCCTTACTGACGAAGATCCTTACGCACGTGCTTGCAGTATCGAAGGAACTTCTTCTGTCCTTACCCTGATTTTTGACATCACCTACCTCATGTTGTTCCTGCACTTCTCACCCTTGTACATGGTTTTTGTAAAGCCTTCCTGACACCAAACTCCTTATGTTCACCTTTTCCACATGCGCTCTTCCCAACTATGTGCTTTTAGTCCTTCAAACTAGGCCATCGAAACACAACTTCCACTACCAGCTTCTAGTACTTGTCGCATCACTCCACCCCACACAAAAATAGATGCGCGGTCCTCTGCGCATAGATTTTTTTTGAAATTGTAAGTGGCTACCAGCGCACAATGCACACATAACAAAAAAAGAAAGGGAACAAGCAACGAGAAAGGGAAACACAAAGAAAGGAAATGCATTAAGGGAAATCCTAGGCTAAATGGAAATACTGCCTTATTTACAAACACAAGGAAGACTTATTTATAGTAGGGCTTCAACCTACTCCCATTGAAATGGCCTGGTAAATGTGTTCCATCCAGCACTTGTAACTGGAAAGCTCCTGAATCAAGTATATAGGATACAATGTATGGGCCCATCCAATGGACTTTGAATTTCCCAGGATGGCGCAAAAACTTGGAATCATATAATAGAACCATCTGCCCAACCTCAAACTTTTTGTTCTTGATGTGTCTATCATGCCATGCCTTCTTCCTGGATTTTTCTATTTTCTGACTCCAGCGCAATAGCCCACCTCTCATCTAACTGCATTAACTTATCAATCCTCTCCTCAAGCACTTGTTCATCAGCTAATCCTCCTGCGTGCACTATACACAGTGATGGTAACATGAATTCAATGGGTAACACTGCTTCCATGCCAAACACCAATTGAAAAGGTGTGGCCTTATTCAGTCTTTTATAAGTAGTCTGGTATGACCATAACACAACAAAAACTTTATCATCCCAATCCTTTCTTCCCACATCACAAATTTTGGTCAGTGTGTGACTCAGTATCTTGTTAAATGCCTCAGTGGTTCCATTAGCTTGTGGGTGATAAGGGGTAGTCTTGTGGTGGGCTACCATGAATTCTACCAACAAGATTCTAACTGTCTCATTCAAGAAATGAGTACCCCTATCACTTGTTAAACTCAGTGGACATCCATATCTGTTGATTATATTTTCCCACAAGAACCTAGTTGTTGTTTCCACTGTGCAATCCCTTGTAGGTGCCACTTCTTCCCACCTCGTAAGATAATCTATGCATGTAATGATATAGAACGAACCAGTCCTTCACATGGTAGGTGAAATCAGTCCTACAAAATCAATCACCCACTTCTCAAATGGTTCTGCGCTAGCTATCAGTCTCAAGGGCATCTCATCTCTTCTTCCTGGTTTTCCAAGGCACTGGAAATGGTCACAGGCCTTGCAAAAATCAATACAATCCTGGTAGATGCTTTCCCACCAAAGCCCTACCAGAAGGATCTTGTGCATGGTTGCATTCCCTGCATAGTGTCCTCCTGTAATTCCACCATGTGCTTCCTCCATGATTGCAACACGTTCATGCTCTAACACACACCGACACAAAACCTCATCATGGCCTAGCTTGTATAAGTCTCCACCAATTAACATGTAGGGTGTGACACATATGGCTAACTGCTTTCTTTCCAAAGTCTTCATTCCTTCTGGTGCCACACCCATTTTGAGAAATACAGCAATATCTTCCAAGTTAGAGGACACACACCACAATCTAAATAGTTGTGCATCTGGCATTGTATCCTCAATGCTCTGCACATCCTCCCCTGAGTCAATCCTTGATAAATGGTCAGGTCCCAAATTACTCTTACCTGGTTTCACAAAATAGTAAACTCAAACTCTTGAAATAACAAGACCCACCGGCATATGCACCCTTGTAAAATGGGCTTGTTTACCAAGTACTTCAATGCCATGTGGTCCATGTAGAAGATAAAGGGTGTTGCCCATAGATATTTCTTGAATTTTTGCAGCGCGTAGATCATGGAAAATGCTTCGTGCTCAGTAGTAGTATAGTTCTGCTCTGCTGGTGTTAACTTCCTACTAGCAAAACACAAGGGGTGGTCAACAATTCCTTCTCCAGGTTGTGCTAAGATTTCCCCAATCACCATCCCCGAAGCATCAACATGTACATGGAATGGCTTATCCCAAGAAGGAAAGCATAATATGGGCATAGTGATAAGCTTATTCTTCAATGTATCAAATGCCATCTGTTGCACCTCTCCCCAGTGAAATGGACTTTTGTGTTTTAGTAACTCTTCCAATGGCATGGTGATCTTGGCATACCCCTTAATAAATTTCTGGTAATACCCCATATGCCCAAGGAATCCACGCACTACACTCTGGCTGGTAGGTTCCCCCAATCCCACAATAATGACAACTTTGGTAGGATCCACCAGCAAACCTTCCTTACATATGATATGCCCCAAAAGGGTTCCAAATGGAGTAGCAAAAACATTTCTTAATGTTGAGGGATATCCTCAACTGTCAACATCTTTCAAACATCAGCCTCAAATTGTCACAATGATCCCTTACTAATCCATATACCATCCAATCATCAAGGTAGACTTGAAGAAACTTATGGATGAAGTCTTGAAATGCTTGAACCACAATGCGTGAGAACACAACAGGCATGTTCTTCAGTCCAAAAGGCATGACTGTTTTGGCAAAGCTTTCCCACTCAATGGCGAAAGTTGTTTTTTCTTGGTCTTCCTTTGCAATTCTAACTTGATGATACCCAGAGAATCTGTCTGTGAAAGAATAGATCTCGCGTCCAGCTACTCCTTCCAGGATCTCCTCAGTGAAGGGGGTTGGAAAAGGGATCAATGACACATACCACATTCAAATCCCTGTAATCAACACAGATCCTTATCCTCCCATCCTTTTTAATGCTAATGACCATTGGGATTATCCATTCTGATTCCTCAATGGCCTCAATGATGCTGATGTGATCATCTTGTCAATCTCCTCCTTGACTTTGACACAGATTCAGATTCATTCGATAAGGTCTCTTCCGAATTGGGTGCACTCCTTCCTTTAGCTTTGATTTTCATTTCCCCCAAGGAGTGGTGAACTCCTTTAAGCTCATGGTACCCACATGGAAATAAGTCCTTGAAACTCATGCAATAGATCAATGATCTTTGAAACCTCCTTTTCTGACCAATAGTCCCCAATAGTAGCCTCCTTAGGTTCCATTTCTGAGCCAATGTTAACCTTCTTTGTTTTGAGGGGTTTATGGTAGGTGCGCTTTCTCATCAGCACTATCCATAACTTCACACGTACCTTTAGTATGGTTAACATCCAAATTTTCCACTTCTTCACCATCGATCACATAGACCAATTTTCCTTTCTCTTTCTCCATGCATGCATGCTCAAGTTGTATCTCCTCTGATTCTTCCTCATCAAAGTGTGCTTCTAAACCAGGTTCACCCAATAATTCTAGTATTCTATCCTCCACCATGGCACTATCTCCCATCGTTAGGCACTTAACAACCTACAACGCCTCATCCACCGATGGCTTGGTGCTCTGATATTCAAAATCTTGAAGGAGGTCAGTTGTCAACTCCTACCAATTTCCTTTCTGACGGCACATCTCTGAGTGAATGTACCATGCACGTGTGTAACCTTGTAAGGTGGAGTACAACTTATGCACCCATAAAGAAGGTGGAAAGGCTTCCACACCTTCCATCCAGGCCTTCTCACATGCTTGGACGTGAAACAAGGTGGGTTCCTTCCCATGATAATCTTGTATGATAGTAGGTGCATTGCTTCAGAAAAACCTAATAGAGAACGTGATTCTCACCTCGCACCACTCTAGAAGGTTATCGTGATGGGTTGCCCACCAACATATTGCGATTCCGAGTAAGGTATAGTTGAGCATCCTTCTCCTCTCGATCTCACTTCTCCACTGGGTCTCCATTTCTTGTAGGAAAACATCAGGGTTGGCTCCTCTAGAATAACTTGGTAACTTCTTTCCTCCCAGGTGCTTGATTGAGCATGCCTTTGTTACTCTCATCACAGAGCCTCTTAACTACCTTTCCACCAACTCATATGTCCCGTGCACCCAATTGTCACATGCCACACTAGTTGTATCACTTATAGATTGAGCATCTTCCCACTGAATAACACCCTCCTTTGTTGGTTGCATAACTTTAGGGTCCCAGATAGTGCACACGTAAATTTTTGTCTAGGTCCTCTTCTCCTAAAGGCTCAATATAGGGTGTTGACTTCCCATATGTCAAAGGAATGATAACCCATTCCTCTTTGTTCTCAAAATTATATACCCCTTATTAAAACATAAGTCAACATTGTTCTTATAACACCAGGGGTGCCCAAGTAATGCTGGAAAGTTGTCCACCTCAGCAAGTGCTAAGACTTTGAAGTCCCCAGTGAATTTCACCCCTTGGATAGTGATAACAACATCCTTTAAAACACCAATGGGCATTGCCTTTGTCTTATTGGCCATATACAACACATTTGAAGATGGCTGTAATGGGGGCCTTCCCATTTGATTCCAGGCATCCAGGGTGAGAACATTGACTTCCACACCCATGTCAATCAGAATATTTCTTAGGAGCCATCCATCAACAACTGCATTCAAGGTAATCTCCTTATCATAGTCGAGGTTGTGGGGAGGAAGGTTAGCATGCAAAACCTACCTCTCATGCTCTACTCCAATGCTTGGTATCTTATTCCTCAACCATTCTCCTAATAGAGGAATGATATTATCTTGCCTCAACATTTTACATACCTCCTTGACATCATCTATATTTTCCTAAGGAGCCTCAGCACTTTTCTTCTGCTCCAACTTTCAAGATTTCTCCTTCAGACATTGAATTTCCCCTTGAAGACTCTTGATTACATCCATGGTCTCTTGATAGACTTCCTTCTGATGGGTAGGGTCCAGATACTTCCCATACACCACCTCTTCTCTTGTAATCAGTGGTCTCTACTTTGGTATCTCCCTGGTGCGCACAGCCTCAGCTCACGTCGTCACCAGTATAGGTTCTAACTTTACCTCACGTGCCACTCTTGGCATCCACTGCGAGTCTGATTTCCTGACACTTACCATCCTGGTGCCTTTGTCTTTCCAGTGTTGTTGGCTCATATGTTCAAATAGCTCTGGGCACTCCTCATACTTGTGCTTCTTTCCACACCAAGAGCATTGTAGTAGGTCAGGACATTCACACTTATAGTGCTCCGTAGACCCACAATTGTAACAAGTTCCACATGGGAACTCACTTCTTCCACCTCCATGGTTGCCATGGCCTCTAAATCCTCCACAAAATCCTCTTCCATGAGCTCCTCCATCCATGTGTCCTTCATAGTGATGACCATCATCCTTGGAATTGTTTGCAATGTTGGTCTGGCACACACCAATATCAATGGCATCATGTATCTAGTCAATCAATCTACAATCCTTGGTGTCATGAGTAGTAGAGGTGAAAATCTTGCAATAACAAGACACATTCTTATGGATCACATGCTGTAGTAGCAGACACCTACTTGCATCATGATCTCCATGGAAAATCTCACAGTCTACTGTCATGGCACATACCGATCTCTGAGGACAACTATCCTTTGTATGCCCCTCTACCTCACAATCCATGCACCATAGGCCACTGCGAGTCTCATGCACCAAGTTCACAGATAGCTTCTCTAGCTACTTTTCCATTGTAGAAATCTGAGCTTCAAGAAAAGGGCTAACACTGGTATCTATGCTTCCTACAGCCTCAGTGCACGGGGTAGCCTCCAAGGCCTCATGCGGGTCTGTGAAAGTCTTGTGTGAAAGTGCTCTCCTAAAAGGTGTTATTAGTCCTCCAACAAACCACTGAGCATGCTGAGAAGGATGAATATCATAAGACAATTTTGATAAGAGAGTCTTAAAATGTGCATCATACTCCCACACACTCTCTGCCATACCTTGTTGAATTTCCTTCAGCATGCTAATGCTCTTTTGTTCAAACTCAGGAATATGAAATTCAGCTAAGAAGGCATTACACAATGCAGTGTAATCTACCACTGTCTGGTGGGGGTCATACTTTCAGTACCAACTATGCATGTGTCCCTACAATGTTGTTACAAAATTACTTTCCTTTCATTTCGGGGTAGTGATCTCCTTTGTGCACCATAGCAGCTCACATTTGTTTACATGCTCTGCAGCATCCTCAACACCTTTGTAATCTGGTAGATGCAAAGACATTTCAAAAAATACTTGTTGAGGTGGTTGAGGCCCTTGTCTGACTGATCCGAAACCTTGATTTCCTCTAGTGTTTCCTCTACCACCAGATCCACTAGATCCACCAGTGCTTGTCCCTCCTGATCCACGAGATCCTCTAGATCTACCAGGTCCACCAGGTCCACTAACTCTTATTCCACCAGATCCTCCTCCCGTAGCTAACAAGGGTCCTGAAGTGGTCGTGCCTTGTGTCCCCACTGTCACGCTAAACTATGTGCCAATAGTCTGTGATATTGCACCACTACCATATGTGTGTCTTGTGCCACTTCCAGATGTGATACCCAAGCTTTGTGTACCCAAACTTTTCCCAAATGTCACTCCAGACAATATACCTCCAAACACAGGAAATGATTGTGTAGCCATAGATGTGCCAAATGAAAAGTTATACCTCCTAGGTGTTGATTGGTCACTTCCACCAATACCAACTGGGTTAGCAATACTTATCTCTAGATTTGGAAAACTAAGCACCAGGGGTTGGTCACCAGGTGGATTTAGATGCACACCGATGGATCTCCTTTCTCCAAGTGACGAGATCTCATCAGAAGCTGAAGGGGTCTCTCTCCCGCACTTGCCAAGATGGGGTAGCACAGACTGCTCAGGCTCCACGTCCTCTGTGTGAACCTCAATTCCTTCCCACAATGTCTACCTCCATAAATCCATCACTCCTGAAACTTCATTTGTCTATCTAACTCCCTCTCATGAGCTTCATTATACTTGAGTCATCTCTCTTCCCTCTCCTTTTCAGCCGCAAGGTCCACCATCTTCCTCCACCCTAGCTTCCTCACCCAATGCTCAGAAGAAGCTTAGCCGGCCATAGGAAATGCTTCCAAACTCAGTGTAATGATCAAGATCTTTATAGCTAAAGGGATAACATGCAAGAACGATCCTCTTGGCTCCTTCAAGAACTCAAACTCAACAATCTCTGGACAGGAATACGTAGAAATCACATACTCCAAGGTGTAACTCATCAACACTCTACTCCACCAATGATCAACAACACGTGTCCAAGTCAGATCAGCATCATGCAGCCTCTGATACTCATCTTGGGTCCATACATGAGGTCTATAGTACCAGCTTGATCTAGATGCATACACCGAAATCCATTCATACAACTCCACTGGAAAGCAACAAAATAAGGTCTCATACAACTCATGATATAAATGTTCTTCTACCCATTTACGTGCATCAAACTCAGGTCCAGTACTAAATCTCTGAGAAAACTCATCCTCTGATTTTAAGCCATGCTTCAACACTGTCCAAGGTCAAGTGCTTTGTCATCACGAACCATTCTCACAACAGCTTCGAAAAGAGGTCCTAGCAACGAAATACAAATGTAGTCATTTATTTACCCTTAATACCTTTACTAACCCCAAGTGCGCTGGCCTATCACCCAGCGAGCACTGGGCGCTCACCCGAGGCATGCATGGGCACCGAGCCCCTCCTTTATGTGAGCTTTGTGAGAAGGTTCCACCATTAATGGAGGATGATTTATAGAAGTAGAAGTACATTCACTTATTTAAAGAGGTAGAAGATGCAACTAAAAGATATGACGTTAATGCATCACAAAAGCTAAATAACATTGTAAGAAGCATAATAAACTGGATCTGAGCCATGATAAGTCAAATGACACGAGGGTTTACACCCTTAAGAAAAATATACATAATGAACCCAAATATATATTGATTTAACATAGTTCAGGTAGCCACATTACAGTCAAAAGGGTCATCTCAGACCATATACAATAAATGACAGGGACTTAACTCCCGTAAATCCTTCCTGGTATGAGACCCTAACTATACTTTTCCCATTTTAACCCTTGTTACAGATCCTAGTGCCATACAGAGGCTTATGGCATCCCTTACAACCCTTAGCACTAAGTGCTCTAAACCCTAGCATTACTGTAGCACTTTGTTACTCTACTTCTTATTCTCTATGTGTTCCCTCTGTCTCCCATCATCTCTTGCATTCCCACATCTTTTAGTCTTTGTCTATCTCTTTGTCTCCTCTTCTATCTCTCTGTCTCTAGCCTCGAGCATCTCTTTTTATAGGATCAACACCCACTACCATGCCTTCTCTCCTGAACAGATCATGTGCCAAGTGTCGATGTGGTCCTCCATTGGTGAATGCTTATCCCTTTGCAAACCCTCCACTCTCTACAATGATGTCTTCTAGGAATATTCCCTGCGTGGAATATCCTTTTCTTGACCTCCAAGGTTCCAGGATGGCACCTTATCCACTCATCATGCCTAGTCGGGTCCTCACATTTTTCCTCAAGTGCATCTAGAATGCCAAATATGGCTAAGTCCTTTAAACCCGTGTTTTGCTTCTCGCGCTCGCCCTAGTTTCACTTAAACCCTTCTTAAACCCCTTTGTTCTATGTGCTTTCCCCTGAGCGCCCTTCTTCTCACTGGTCCTACGCGTGCGCGCCCTTTGGTACTTAGCCAATATTTTAGGGCCCAACATGTCAAAATACAATCTTATGGGTTTAATAGAGTATTTTATATCAAGAAACAATAAACCACATTCCATTTTCATGTTACTGCTAATAAAGGTTGACATTTAAAAAGTGTAGATGCTAAATCACGTACTTTGGGTATTATTTAGTCTCAGTTTCATACTACTATTCATGTGGGTTTTGAGTGAAGAAAGTACTAATTAACCCCCATCTCTTGGTCATTTTTATTTACTTTTTATCGGAAACCCCGACCTTCACCACACATATGCCCAATTTGTTTTTGTCACTTTTCATCATTTTAGCCTTGATTGGGGCGCCCGGGCAAGTATTGGGGTACTCGTCGGCACCTTGGTCCTAGTTGGGGCACCCTGATCCTTTTTACACTTTTCTGCCACTTTTTGGGAACTTTTGAACATTTTATATTTTTTGGTGGTCGACCTTTTCGAGGTTAATTACGAAATTAGAACAAGAGAACCATATAAATATAAAGTTATGAGACCATAATGAGGGACCAAGCGCTAGGCACTACTATCATCCACCTAGAGTTACATCCATTTAAGGCATCTAAAGCTCATTTGCATTCATCTAGCTCCATCACAAGGGACAAGGTTGGTTAATCTGCATCACACAAGCATAGGAGTGATGTTTATTCTATTCCATCTAGGTCGTTCTATTACATTTTTCTACACAGTTATTGTTCGTTACTTTCACAAAGTGCAACTAACAAAAGAGAAACCTAGGGCATGATCACACACACATTTACATAGAACTACATTAGGTCTGAGATGTAGTGTGACACTCAGTTAGTAAGTCTGCCATTATGGCCGCTGAGGATAGTTTGACCCCTTCATTTACATTTTTCTTTTTTAGGGTTTGATGCTCATTTTGGGGTCTTACAAGTCTTTCTTTCATCATTGATCATTGGCGGCATTCGACACAAAGGAAAAAATTACACATGACACATAGCTAAGGATTCAGATTATCATCTGACTCTCCAAAGTTGTTTTTGGGACCTTCTGCACAGACCAAGGTGCCTAGAACTCAGACTCTCCCAGGCACCCTAGTCCAACCACATAACTCAGATCTTTCCTTTTCAGGACCTCTGCATGTTCATTCCTACTTCCAGAATATTCATTTTATTTTACGACACACTCCAAATCAACCTCTGAATCAACTAAGCTCCTTCCAACCCTACTTGTCAGTTAGGGTTTCACATTTTCATTAGTATAATTGATTAGGTCACTTTCTATATTTATTCATTGCATTTATTTACTATTTTTTACTGTTGTTCCTAGTTATATTAACTTAATAAAATCCACATTTTAGTTAATCATTTTGGTGAACCCCACATTTTGAATACATCTTTTGTCGAGGGTTTATTCTCCTTCCATCATGGCTCACTCTCATGATGCTTTTACTGAAGAACATATTAAGGCCATTAATGATAATAATGTTGAACATGCCCAAGATCTAGATTTTCTTTTACATGTTTCTCGTGAGGAAGCTACTAATTCAGCAGAACTCAACACTTCTATGGCTATAACCACTTTTGTTGCTACTCAAATGCTTGATTCAACTCTCCCACCTATTTCTACCAATCCATTTTTTGTCAATACTCCTACTAATCACTTTACACCACCTTTAGTTTCTCATACACAACAAGTTTCGTTTGTTGGTACTCAATACTTAACTACTCTTTATCAAGACCTTCAAGCTTAAATTCATAAGTTGCAACAGACCACTTTGCACACGTCACCATCTTTAGATTCCACCTTGTTATTGCATACTCCATTCACACTAGCCATCTCCACTTATTTGCTTCCTCCTAACTTTGTCACCCCTAAGCTTCCCATTTTCAATGGGCATGGTGACCCGCAAGAGGATCTTAGGGCATTTCATGTCGTTTGTCTTGATTTTTCTGATGATCATATTATTTTGGCCAAAATCTTTCTGCGTAGTCTCCATGATTATGCGATGCGTTGGTTTTACAACCAACCTGTTCACTTGGTAACTTCATTTACGCATCTAGATGATGTTTTTCTTACACATCTTTCTATTAATATGGCTCTAAGATCTCTTATGCTCAACTAGCACAACTGAAATAGGGACCTAATGAACACCTACCCAACTATGTTTTGAGATACAAAAATAATTTAGCTAAGATGTCTAATGTGCTAGCGGACTCTGAAATTTTGGATTTGTTTATTCAGAGTCTCTTACCACCACTCCAAGAGAGTGTTTTCTTCGAGACCTCTCCTTCATTTAACTTTGTCACATTAAGCTTCGTGAAACTAAAATCTTGTCCATATGAAAACTTAAGTATCAAGAACAAGCTTCCTCATCCACTCATTTTCAAAATAAGGCACCCTTTAAACCATCTACAACTAAAACAAGCGACACTAAAATTATTGTTAATGCAGTCACTGCTCCTAAAGAGGTTCAATATCCACCACCTAAGTGACCATTCACTAACTTTCCTATGGCTCCACATCTCATATGGAAAAAACTTCTGGAAAGAAATCTTATCATGCTCCCTCCACCACTCGAATTAGATCCATCGTGACAAAAAGGTAGAAATTGCAATGAAAACTTTAGATGTGACTATCATAGATGTGTGGGACATTCTACAAATCAATGTTTCAAACTCCACACAATCATTCAATATCTTATTGATAATAACAAGCTTGAATTTCCAAACTCCACAGACTCTGCACCAGTTGATGACAAAGGTAAATGCAAATGATTCAATAATCAATCCTAACCACGTGACAAGAGAGCATCTGACTCTTCTGCTAATCATACATATCATGGAGTATCTCCTCCTACATTGGGGCTCTTGATTTTTTAGTTGCACATACTGACGCTTTGCCACTAGTCATCTCTTTCTCTAACCATGATTATCAAGTGAATTTCACATCTAATCATTTACATATCAATGCATTTATCAGTTCGGTCCCCATCAACAATACTAAGGTTGACCCTTCGTGGCCCATTAATGCATGCTCTATTTCACTTATTAAGGCTATTGGCTACCCTCAATTGTAAATTGAATACCCTTTTAAAAAACCATTTGGTGTTGTCAAATTACACATTAGAGTTGGTCATCTTACTATGTTTGTGCCTTTCCTTGTTGGAAACACAGTCGACGAGTGCAACATGTTTCTCGGTATCAATTGGATTCATCGGTCTCAATCTATCATCTATATGAACCATTGTTAACTTAAATTCATTCACAACAATCAATTTATCTCTATTGATGGTGTCCCTCCATCTACTCCATGGTCATCATCTCCTTGCACAGTGGCTAGCACACCACCTACTTCATCCAACACATCACACTCTATGTTACTCAAAGCACAATCTACTCCTAGTTCACTTATTCACATATTGTCTACACGAGCTCACTACTCCGTTAGTCCTACACATAGGTATATGCCCATTCCTAGGATAATTACTACATCATGACATAGATCACCACCTCAGTTTATCCCACATGGATTTCAATCACCTCCGCAATTAGCATCATGTAGATCTCCATCACCGACACATTTTGCTACGCCATGACATTCATCATATATTCATCCATCGCATGCACATAGACTTCATTCACCAATATAATGTTTGTCTACTATACCACCACTATTAAATCATGGTCATATGCTTTTGTCACCACATGCATCAGATGAATGACATTCTTCCTTCACCGTCATCGGATAGTTCAATCATTCATTCACACTTGGGGAGCATAAGATCTAACACAACCCCCCCTCCCCCCATCTTATAGTATTCACATTTTCTCATACATTGCATTATCATCACACATCAATCTCCTCGCATATGCATAATCACCACATGCTTAACATCGTCATTACCCGATGACACACTCTTGTGTTTCGGTTCACATTTGACTGTTGAGGGCTTATTACACATGGACCCCACACACTGCACAATAGGTACTACACACTACATAAATTCCCATTTCTTACATTATACATCATACATACTATATTTAGTCTACATCATCTCGACACATCATACACTCTGCATTATACATTGTCTTCGGTCTAGTATTATTACTATTATTACATATATACATTATTCTATCATACAACTTCATCACTACATATACAAGCACTATTTACATATCTATACGGTCCATACATCATACTAGCCTAGGGTTTACATCATACATGTGTCACACATTGCAGCTCAAGTCCACATTACTAATCACATACTACTCTTAGTGTAGACATTAGACCATGCATCTTATACATCACACACTACACAATTCTACTCATCACATGGTCATTTTTCGTCATACACATATATTACATCATCTTCTACGTACTGCGATCACCACCCTATGACACACTTTAGTTCCTCGGTCCATACTCAATTGCCAAGGTTTTACCAATCAAATGGACCTCATCATACTTACATTTTCATCACTCAACCTTTCATCATGCGACATTCTTAGGTTAGTGACATATGATATAGGCTAAATGGTCACCTAATCTATCATCTTGTAGTGGTATACATTTTAGGCTACATCACCACTCCCCCTATTCATCTTGTAGTGATATACACTTTAGGCTACATCATCACTCCTTCACTCATCTTGTAGTGATATACACTTAGGCTATCATTCTCTTTTGATCATCTGGTTGTGATATACGCTTCAGCTATAATGTTCACACACACATCATTTCTATGTCACATCTCATCACTACACATACATACTCATCACAACGCGCTAGACACAACACACACTTCGACCATTTCCCAATGACGCACTCTCATTTACGATTCATTCTTGACTGCTGAGGGGGCAAACCAAAATGAACCTCATTGCATACATTTCCATTTACTCAGGGGGCACGCGGCTCCTATACCATTCAATTTTCATTCCATTCCATCCATCCACAACATACTGCATATCTATGGTTGTTTTTACTCTTGCTTGCGTCTTTTTTTTTCATGGTTCAATTTATTACACATGCTAGTTATGATTGATGTCTTGTATGTCATTTATCTATACCATACACACATGTGTTCACACCTTTGTTCCTAGTTGTGATTGCTAGATACAGATCTTTTACATGTAGCTACATGATGCTCGCCTTCTACCCTTCCTACACTGGGTCGCTAGGGGCATCCACATTCAACTCTTACAGGTGTTATTGTTTCATTTTGTACTTAGCACTTTACATTACTTGGTTATACACGCTTTTTACATACTATTTATCTTTCTAACATGTTAATGGATGCTTCATGTGCAACATTTGTTATGCAGGGATATTTGCTTCCATACTTATTTGTTACATTGTTTGTTATTGCTTGTTTTTGTATGTGGTCCTTGCCCTATGTTTGGTGTGCACACTTTTTGGTTGTGTGCAGTCCATGATGGCCTTGTGTGTCTTTCGACATCGTGAGTGATTTCCCATGTTTATAGCCCACTTTTTGCAGATTACTTTGTCTTCTTGCATGTTTACATTACTACTTTTCTTGGTATCTTACACATTATTTGGTAGCACACATTGTCTTTATACATCCATGATTGTTTGTACTAACACTTATTTTTTTATAAGCCTTCTTGTTTGTGCACGCCTTGGTTTCTACCAAGTGCTTTCCCTTCCCCCCTACAGGGAAGAGTTACACGGTATATGCAGTTGGTCCTCTTTTGGGGCTGCATTCTCCTATCAACGATGTCGCATGCGCCCCCAAAGAGGGGGGCATCATTTGGGGTTTTACATTCTACACAACTCTTCTACACTGGTTCAGTTCAGTGCACATTTCGCCCTTGGCATTGTGGATTACATATAGTAAGTGGGTTCAGACCAGTCTACGAACCCCGTACATAACAGCTTCTACAAGACATGGTTTTCCTTAACATTCTAGGGAACAATTACAGGTTAGATGATACAACAAAATTCCTCTCTACACTACTTCGGCCAATGGCGTCAGATTGCCCAAAAAACCATAAGCAATATTAGAAATCTCTTCACACACATGTTTAGGGAAGCAATTAAATGTTAAAGGATACAGTGGAATTCCTCCCTAAAACTTCTTCTTCCTATGGGACATCAGATCAACTAAAAAACCTAGGAATGGGATATCCTCTTTCTACACTCTTTTCTTTCATCATGCATCAAGTGCACATGTTTCGTTTACAATTTTCATACTTTCATTTCAATCTTTTAATTACTATATACATGTGTTTTTACATATATACATATGTATTTGAATTCTTAATCATCTTATCCTTGCAGGGTTGACCGTATGAGAAGAAAATAGGTTAACAACAACAAAAATAACGGCACATCAACAACACTTTTGTGGCTAGTACACACCATACAAACCATACAAGTACACTACACACATTGATAACAACACATGCATTTCTACCCTAGGTTCACTCTCATCACTTTTTTGCACTTTTTTGCATCTTTAGTTTCCACACTCCATCATAATTTTTTCACTCCATGCATTTTCTATTACTTCGAGCATGCTTTTTCTGCATCACTCTACATCGGCATCAGGTATGTATCTCTATCTACTTTATATTGACCAAGCGTTCTGCTCACCAACATAAAGTGGGGCCAAATATATACACTAAATCATGTACTTAGGGTATTGTTTAGTCCCAATCTCATACTATTATTCATATGGTATTTTGAGTGAAGAAATTACTAAATAACCCCCCATCTTTTGGGCTATTCTTGTTTGATTTTTTGGCTTAATTCCCAACCTTCGTTGTATACATACCTACTCTGTTTTCATTAGCAGTTTTCATCATTTTAGCCTTAACTGGGGTGCCCAGGTCCCAGTACAAGGTGACCCACGATCACCCTTTTACTACTTGGGGTGCCCTGCCACTTTTTGGGCACTTTCTAGTTGTTTGAGTTTCATATTTATTTAGTGGTTGGCATTTTCGAGGTTAATTAAGAAATTAGATCAAGAGAAACCATATAAATATAAAGTTATGATACCATAATGAGGGACCAAACACTAGGCACTACTATCATCCACCTAAGATTTGCATCCATCAAAGGCATCTAGAGCTCATTACATCCATCTAGCTCCATCATAAAGGGACAAAGGATAGTTCATCTACATCATACATCAGAGGATGGAAGTTTATTATATTTCATCCACCATTCTATTACATTTTTCTACACATAGTTATTGCTCGCTACTTTCACAAAATGCAACTGGCGGAAGAGTGACCTAGGGCATGATCACACACACATTCACATAGAACTACATCAGGTCTGAGATGTAGTGGAATGCTTAGTTAGTAAGTCCATCATTGTGGCAGTTGAGGACAGTTTGACCCCTTGATTTGCATTTTTCTTTTTTAGGGTTTGATGCTCGTTTTGGGGTCTTACATGTCTTTATTTCATCATTGATCATTGGTGCCATTCAACACAGAGGAGTGAATTACATGTGACATACAATGAATGATTTATATTATCATCTGACTCTCCAAAGTTGGTTCCGGGACCTCATACACAGACCAAGGTGCCCAAAACTCAGACTAGGGCACCCACAGGCGCCCTGATCCTCTCCCAGGTGCCCCAATCCAGCCACACAACTCAGATCTATCCTTTTCAGGACCTTTACATGTTTTTTCCTGCTTCTAGAATATTCAATTTATTTTAGGACATAGTTCAGATCAACCTCTGAATCAGCTAAGCTCCTTCTAACCCTACTTGTCAATTAGGATTTCACATTTTCATTAGAATAATTACTTGGGTCACTTTCTATATTTATTCATTGCATTTATTTACTATTATTTATTGTTGTTCCTAGTTATATTAACTTAATAAAATTCACATTTTAGTTGATAAAAAAGGCTCTAATGTAATGGACCATATTAGCTACAACTTTTGAAAATTAGTACACACTAAAAAAACCACTGAAGATCTCACAAGAATTGTGTATTTTTATATAACTCTCCTAATCTTAAATGTGTGATCTATCAAATTTCAATACCATGAGTGATAACCTTAGGCACAATGAATCAGTTGTGTTTGTCGTAAAAAACATAACAAAATTTATTACCCCATAAGGTGCTAAATTAGCTACCAAAATAGGGCTTTTCTATGAAAAACATTAATCAATCATGATAGTGAAGATTTCCAAATTTATAAAGACTTAAAGCATAATAATAGGGGTTAAATATTTAGATCACTACATTCCATGAGATGATTATGGGGCATTTCGTCAAATAGTTCACAAGCTTTGTATATGCTTCTACATTTTACATACATATAAAACAAGGCACCTATAACTATAACACCTAACAAATCTTCCACAATTTTTTTTCGAGTCTGACATTACACCCATTAGTTGCATTTGACTGAAATTTTATAAGGTTTTTTCAATAAATCCATTGTGTGCACATCGCTACAATAATTGCAGTGATCTGTGCGACCAAAACCATTTGAGGCATTTTGTCAAACAATTCACGTGACTTGTGTAGGCTAAAACTATCCAAGACACTGTTTGAATAGAAACCAGACAAATAATCCCTTTCCCACAAACTAAAATTTAGACTAGAAACTAACCAATACATCAGTTAAAGAAAATGATCTTTTTCTCGTAAATTAAACTTCCAATCAGAATTTGTCTTTCAGATAACACAGATTCAAAACACAAAGATTTTCCCAAATAACTATAAATTACGAGAAAAAATGACAAACAATAATATGAAGGGTAAACACAAGGTGAACACATATCCCTTTCCACATTTCTCTTGGGTTTCGAATAACAAGAAAATTTAATCATAAATTAAAACACTAACCTCAAAAAATATACTTCTCCAGAAAATATTTTCAGATTTATTACAAGAGAAAAAAATACATATGGATAGTATCAAAAATGCACAAAGAAGAGAAGATTTGGCAGAGAATTGTGAAAAGATATGAGAAACCAAAAAAAAGAAGAAATAAAGACAGTTTGACAATGTGTTGTCCACATAACTTGAGCTGACACTCTAAACATATGACATCACAATCGGTAACGAATGTTGGGGGGAACTGTGCTAAACGGAGCTCTCACTAATAGCCGTCCTAAAATCAACACCATTATGGGTTAAATCAAACCTGCACAGGGAGATAAATCTGTAACCATAATATCTCCTCATTTTACTATATACAAATTGTTCAATCTAGATCTGTATATGTATCTGTATCTGAAGCAAGTTCAATTGTCTTTGAGAGGAAACTACTACCTAACACTTGTTTTGTTTGTTGTATGCAAAAGAAGAAGATGATTGAGGATTAAAAGGCATTTGATCCTGGTGTAATGTCTAGTTATATTGATTTTACTTCTAAAAAACTACGTCCGTTGTAACCTTTGTAGCACCATTCCTACGGTAGATGACGAATTTAAAATAATATGCCGACGAAAAAATAGGGGAATGAGCTCTCGCTAACAGTCATCCTAAAATCAACGGCATTCTGGGTTAAATCCGGCCTACACGCAGAGATAAATTTGTGTCTGTCAACTATCCAATCACTGCTAAATATTCAACATTAACTTGGGTTCCAACATGGTTAACATGTACATTCAAGTGACAGGTCATAAATGTCGTGCAGGAGGGGCCGTTAGATTTCAACAATTATCTAAGAAGCAATGTCAACCACCTAATATCTTAAATCTGTCAGAATTAGCAAGGGGGCATCCCACTGGGGTACACCTTTGGCATGATAAATAAAATAGTTTTTACTATGTTTACCAGAAGGTTTATGGGACCACTGAAAATACCCCAAGTGTTTAAAGATTTGTGAGCTTAGTGTTATCTTTTAGAAGGTTGTTTCTCCTTTTGTTGATTTAATCTAGTATCTCAGCTAAAAATAATAATTTGTGTTCCTCAAATAATTTTACTATGGAATCAATTCTTAAAATTTCCTCGTACTTGGCTCAAATGTCTATGTACCTTGGACATTCAAGAATGGAATGTTCCCTTATTTCAATTGTCCTTATATTACATAAAATGCAAGTCATCTCTTCCCATCTTCATGCCTCACATCTAAACTTTTGGGAGCTAGTCATTAACTGAGCAATGATGATTTTTTCCCTCCATTTAATTCTTGTCCCTATGAATTTTTTCTCACAATGTTCATATGTCGAGTTAAACCATGTAATATAATGTTTATACTTCCTACTTGTTTTCTTCCTCCACATCACCGTTCTAAACTTTTCATTCATGTAGTTTTTATGTTTTTGTTGAGATTTAGGAATTCATGTAAGCTGATATCTCATTTGTTCATCCATTTTTGGTTATACTTTATCTGCGTGTTCTTTCATCTATATAACTCTTCACCTCTTGCATCCCTAGGCCACCTATTTATCTTCATATTTTCTACTTTTTAAGTAACATATAAGTTTTTTTAGCCTCTAGAGGGAAGGTGCTTGTTTTGGCCAAGAATATTTCATAGGGAATTGTAGTCTTGATTATGAAAGGATTTGTTATTAATTGCTTTTGGATCTTTTCTATTTGTCTTTGTTTTGAACTTATCATTCCCCTAATCCATACCTCACAACCATAGAACACCACATGCATGACAAATAACTCAGATAAGACTCGGTGGTCTTCCAATCCCATACTTCAACATTAATTCACATGTTTTAGAGTACATAAAGAGCTCTACATCCTCCTTGTATTCTCTTTATCCTACAAATATCCTAATTGAGCTTGTTGTGAAAATTGAGGCCAAGATATTTGTATTTTAACACCACTTCAATAGACTCCCCTATAAACTGAAAGTTGAAATATTGTTTCTTCCTTTTCACTAAGAAAATCATTATTTGCGTTTTACCAATGTTCACCTCCTTCCCTTATTCTATACAAAAGAGCTCTAAAGAACGAAAGTGATTGATAGGATTAATATTTTAATAAGGTTCACGAGACCAAAAACTTGAATGGGATTCAAAGAATAAAAAATATAACTAAAGGTGTGAGAATTACTTGAAAAAGAAGAAGATTCATACAACTATACCTTAATTTAAATATCTACTATGCTTATGTCTCCAAAGGTTCATTATCTTTATATGTATTTTGATCAAAAGTTCCTCATTTTTTTCAATGTTTTCTTTTTTGAATATGGTGGACATAGACGTCCCTGGTAGGTTGTCTATATAACTAGCTCAAATATTGTTATATGCAAAACATTCCGTGATAGTGTCATTCCATCTCAAGTGTGTTTGACGTGCAGAAATGAAATTTTTTCTTCCCACTTTTCTTTTGGGATCTTCAAACTACATGTCTTGTATTTAAGTTGGTGTGATTAGGTTCTCAACTAGGCTATGAGCATATTCATTATTCATTTGATTGTTGCTCCTTTGTGATTTTTTTGGTAATGCCCATAAGTTATTTAACCCTAAAATAAGCAAGAGAGTGGTTATGCTTCTTCTTATTTGGTTATCTTAGGATTAAGGGTTGTGTTGTCTCCCTCAAAATCCCCCCCTCATTTTTTAAGTCAAATTCAAAAATTTTGATCTCACGCCCTCCAAAAGTGTTCAAGTAAAGCTGAAAATATGAAAAGATAGAGAAATTCATGCTTTGAAATTGTTTAAACCCTCCAGTTTGCACGTTTTGATAAATTTTCCGTTTTCCTGTCTGAACCCGTGAAAATTTTATTATTGTCCTCATTTGAATGAAACTTTCAATCTTCCTATGGCCATGGATCATCGAACCTTGTATTGTTTTCAATTCCTTGGGTCACGAAAGAAATTTGAAAATCGAGCGCGAAATGGTGGAGTTTTCTTCTTCTTTGCATTTTTTCCATAGTCGTGAATGATGGGTGTTTTCTTCCTTGTCAAATTTTGGCTCCATTATCCACGGGTACATGGACATATCTAATTGGAAGTGGGTTGGTGGAAAAATTTAAGGTTTTGAGCCTCCTTGTAAAAAAGGCTGAAATTCATAAAGTGACCCGGAACCCCGATCATGCTAAAAGGAAAAAGTCAAATCTTGAGCCCGCCGTTGGAAAGTCAAAGTAGGGAAGTGGGTCGTCAGAGCCTTTTGAGTTTTTGAGCCTTATTTTCATTAAAGGGGCTTAAAGTTAAGAAGTGACCCACAGCCCCACCCACGACAAGGAAAAAGTCAAATATTAAGCCCCATCAAAAGAGTCAAAGCAGGGAGGCGGGCCAGCGGAGCAATTTTTGTTTTTGAGTCCGCATTGAAAAAAGAGTAAAATTATAAAAGTGACCCGCGACTCTGTCTCCACTCAAGTGAAGCCATGTGTCAGGATTATATCAAAAGCAGAAGGGCAGACCAAAAATGTAAAAAGTGCCAAATCTCTATAAAGTCACAAAATGCAAAAGGCATCCTCCACGCCCACTCCAGTAAATTTCTCCCACATGGAAAACTTTGGTTTAAAGTTTCAAAGGCAAGATGAATGGTTCAAATTCAAAGTTACAAAATGAGTGTAACGGGTGCATTATAAAAATTCTAGTTTTTCTGCCATTGGCGTTTCTTTGTGAATCAAGAATCTGAATGGACATGAATGATTGAAAAGATTGTAAACTATTTCTTGCTAACAAAGAAGAAGTTGTAACCGTTTCTTGCAAGATATTTAATGGCTTCTTCATGCCATTGTAAAGGGTTGGCAATTGATCTTGTAAACTCACGAGTGCATTGTACTTAGAGAAAGCAAAGGAGATATCCATTTTCTTCTACTTTCCTCCATTCTCAAATTTCTTCCATTCCCACATTATGTACAAGTCTTGTTTAAGCATAAATACAAAAAGAAGGATTTTGTAGCCTCTTTGATGAGAAGATTTTAGAAACTTTGAGTTCGCAATCTTATCTCGTCTTGTTGACATTTACAGGGTTGTTTCTTCTCATAAATGCATGTGTTAAAGTTTCTGACTAATATGTGCAGGAATATGATTTTCTACCTGCAACATTAGTTTCCCTATCTAATTTCTCACTCCCTTTCCCACCTTCAGACAAAGTATTCCCTAGTAAGATATTGCTAGCTTTACTGCAGGGTCAGTGGAGTGCCCCTGTTGGATCCCCGGTCGAAAGGCCACCACAGAAATCCACTTTTTCATGCGCATGCATATACGACAATTGCACCGGTTAAGTAGAGGGACTTAGATTCCCCAGAGCATTGGCAAGGAATCCACAAGTTTGTCCACCCGACAAATTTCCTCACCAACAGGTTGGTAACAAGAGATATATTCATATTATTAATTATAAATCAATGTGCAAATTAGAATATACCATTATTAGCAATTTACAAGATAAAATATTAGAAATGACTGCTAAGGCAAAAACACAAGAAAGAGGGTACATTTAGCTTATTACAAACCCAAGAAGTTGATCCAATAATAACATAAAGGTGAATATCCTATAAACAATCTAGGTGTGTTGCACCTTTGATCCATGAAGTGCAAACGAGGCAAGTATGTAATTGTCATATGCATATGGAACTATTTGGCATTTCTGTACACATTTGCCATTTTCATATAGTTATGTGATGGAGCTCTATAACTTTATATGCCCATGCAAACCTCTAAAATATTCTTCATTAGGTGTCACATGTGTGAATTTTTTTATACGTTCTAAAGTAGCTTCAAACCCTAACTTTGGGTAAGAGACCCTATAAAATGTTACTAGTTTGAAATTGAAGCACAATCCTTACATCACCTGCATTGGCAATAATTCTAAGAGGCCTCAAACTACACTTAGTTCTCCACCTAAGATGTGATATATATATGGTTACAACTAGCTTTGGTAATTTGGTCACTTGATAATGTAATAATGTTTTGGTGTGTTTAGTTTGATTTATAGCTTGGGAATTGTAACTCTATAACCTAGTTGAATGTGCTTCAAGCCTTTGTAGGAGTTTCTCCTAGAGTGTATTATTGTTTTTTGAGAAATTATGATATCTTGGAGTGTTTGAGGAATGCTATTTGTAATGGATGCTCTTAAAAGTGCCAAATGAGTAAATAAGTTCATTTGACTTACTTACATAGAGGTTCATAGGTATAATTTCACATGAAGGTTGACTCATAAGAAAAATTCCAACCCATAAAAAGATATAAAATTGAGAAAATGATTGTTGGGTGCTTAGGGATGAATCTGCTAATTTTAGACTAAAATCGTTGGATGGTTTGGTCCATGTTTGACAATCTCATGTGGATAGGGAGTGAGATGTTAGAAACTTATGGGCATGACACTTTGAGGCGATAGAATGTTATGGACTGATGTAAGTAATATTGTGAGCAACTGAGCAATGTTATTGAGGATAAAAAGTCGTGCATGTGACTGAGGATAAGTAATTGATCTCGGAATGTGCGCACAAGTCATAATTTAGGGATAAAATTTATGTTGTCATTATTGAGTGATAAATTACCAAATTTAGGTGTTGTTATTTACCCCTGCTAAAGTATGAAATAAAATTGCATGCTTAAAGGAAAATATACTTGAGTGTGTAAATACAATTTGTCTTCACTCAAGGTGTTTGATTTATGTGAGTGTTGACATGATCTCCATAGTGAAACCTGTAACACAAAGTGTAGTCAATGTTTGTACCTAAAGATTTTAACTTTAACTCAATGTAATTAAAACTTGCAATTTTGAAAATGAAACTTGTAAATTTTTAAAGTAACAAAGCAAGGAGTACACTTGTTTGACTTATCAAAGGAGAAGCTCTTTGATGATATGTTTGGAAAGATGGATTAAAACTGAGCCATTGGAGAATTGGGGGTGATCAGTGTTGGTGGAGATTTCAGAGCCATGAGGGAATTGGGTATCACTTGACCCAATACCAAAAGAAAGGTGTCACAAATATTTCTAGTCACCCCAAAATCCTCCCTAAAATACTAAGAAGAAGGGTATCATGGGGATTTTTAGTCGCACCTAAGCTTCTTCCCACATACTACACTTAAACATATCTACGCCCATATGAGTAAAATAACATAAAGTCGAAAGGGAATGAAGTGCTCATGCCTCCATCATGTGATGTACCATGTGTATCAAATATGTGTTTATACAAATTATTAATTAGTTAAATATTTAAGGAGTGAATTAGTAAATGTAAAAGGGTGTTACATGTTGACTATTTTGAAAAAAATCCTAAAAAATAACCATACAATCCAAAATAAAGTTTTTAATACTTGCAACTATGATAAAAACTATATAATGATTTATCAAAACACACAAAGGGATAATTAATTAGCTTCTCAGAGTGGTACATAAATGATTTAGGCAGTACATAGACCATACAACTCAATCTTGGACATAGTATGATTTTAAACATGTTTTGTACAGTCTTAGACCTATGCATAATGGGGTTTTACAACTTTGTTTTCCCATTATTTTCTTAGAAACGAGTGTCATTATTTGTTTCTAGGGCTTACATAGCTTCAACACCAATTGTAATTATTTACAACAAATATAAACCTTAAACATCTACAACAAACTACTTAAAAGCATCATATAATAAAAGGAGAAATTAATGTGTCGGTTGGGTTGGACTAGCCTTGGAGATCAACCCCTACTGAACCAATCCAAGTGTTACACTACATCCCCTCAAGTGAGATCAAGCCTCGTGTAGTTATCTTAGTGTAGGTGCAAGTGTGCATGCATATCTAGTCAACCCCCTATTCGTGCCCTTGTGTCTCTTGACATAAAGATAATGGGATAACTACATAATAAAAAATGTACCAAACATGGTAGTAGTGTGATGTGGTGCATTTAAGAATACTAAGAATAATCCCATTTTTCCTTGAAGACCTTTGACAATGTTTGGTGTGAGTTGATCTTTCTAAGACATGGCTCTAGGATCTTTGCATGTTTGGAAATGAAGGAATATCAACTCTTGAATTCGGTTTGAGTGATTTAGACCCATGTTGTGGTTTTTCTAAAGGATGTGACACTTCTTTAGCAATATTTAGGAAATCCTTTGAGTGATTTAGTGTTGATATTTTGTAATAGGATCTTATAAGAATGCCAAGTTATTTATGAAGTGCAATTGACTTGCTTATATAGACTTCCATAAGTTAAACATTCACATTATGAACAACCTAGGGAAGATGAACCAACTCACCTAATATTTTAAAATTAGAAAAAGAGTCATTAGATGAAGAGGTATGAGACCGTACAAGTCGGCCCATACTATGGTACAACCCGACCATGTTCTGTACGGTCTAAGACAGGGAATTAGTGATGAAAGAGCCAGAGTGCTCAGGAATGATGCTCATAGATAAATTATTGCTTTGGATAATTAATATTTCCTAGATGAATGATAGATCTATGAGTAGAGATGAGAAATTCATGAGAGAGCAGGAAAGATATGTTAGTTGGGATTAGAATGTGAGCATTTTTCTTAACATGGGAACAAATCCATACTTGTCATTATATAAAGGATAAGTTTTAAAATTTGAGTGTCTACATTTCCCCCCTTTAAGCGTGGAATTGAAAATTACATACTTACCATAAAGGACATGTTTGATTTTTCACACATACTTTGTATTTTCTTCATTTGTTTTTATCCTTTATGGTGGTCTTGACACATTCCATGGTGAAACCTGTAATGTAGATTATATTCAACGTCCATAAAATAAAGTAAATTATAACTCAAATGTAAATAATGCTTGTAACTGTTGAAAAAATGAACTTGTACAGAGTAAAGTAAAGAGATGTAAAACATGGAAAGAATACACTTGTTCGTTTACGGAGGGAGAAGCTCACATTCTTGGTGTACTTTGTAGAAGTTTATTTTTTATTGAGATTTTGAAGGATTGGGGGTGATCACTCCCCAATTTTCACTAAGGGAAAAACATGAATAGGAAATGGAGTTGAGCATACACGAACTAACACAAAAGATTAGAGGTGCCGAAGATTCTTGTTAAGAGGAAAGATCAATGTACAAAGTACCTAGCCACCCTTACATCTTCCCACGCAAGTAGAAAGAGGAAAGGAAGAACAACCTATGAAGAACTTATTCATTATGATATCTTCCAAACCCATGGACCACATTATTGCAGACAAATATTGGCCCAATTTTGTAAATATAACATACAGTCAAAAAAGAATGGATGGCCCATGCCCCCACTATGCATTATATAATTGAGTTTGATAATATACATGTTGCGTGATGAAAAGGAGAAGAAAACCCATGCCCTTAACCCTGTATCTAAAATTGTATTTGAGTGAGCACAATGGAGAAGGAATGAAGTATTCATGTCCCTTGTATTTTAATATGAACTGTGTCATACGTATCTGAATTTGTACTAAAAGTTTGTAATTGCCTTGTAAGAAACTTATGAGAATGTTGGAATTTTTTTTGTGAATTTAAACCTAAGATGGGAAACGTCCAACAATTCTGTCCATAACATGTTACAGTTCTTTCCCTTAATGGATGGTTTTAAACCAATGTGAATTATGTACTTTTTTTATTTGTAATTGTTTCTGAGGTCTTGTACCATGTATAAATCCTGTATTTGTGTCTGTAATTTACCTTTACCAACTGTAGATGTAGAATATACCTTGATGAATGCCCCCCTCTTTTGAGGCACATGTGATAAAGCAATTGAGTGTGGATACGAAAATAAATATTGTGTACCCATGTCAGATAAATATGATAATATACGTTGGATCACATAGAATAGTTGTAGTGGTGGCCACTATTGGGATCCAATTCCTACAAAAGGGTTGCGCATGGTGGAGACAATAGTGCACAAATATGAAAACACACAACACACAAACAAGAGTACTAATAGTAAATGTGTATAAAATAAATCAAACGCATAGGAAAAATTAATAATCAATAAAGGCAACATAAGCAATAACATGTAAATGAGTCATATCAAGACATAAAATCACAAATATGGAACACTTATAGTGTCACAAGATAACTGTAGTAAGAGTGCACATGCCACATACAAAGAGGTAAGTGTGCACAAACAATAGAGGCATAGATTCACAAACATGGATCACCCATGGTGTCATAAGACAATCAAGGCACTCAGGTCACATAAAATAAGTAGTTGAGTAGTTAATTAATAAAGTAAGTAAGTAATATAGGAAACATGAAATAGTGAAAAATCATATAGAGAAAAGTATGCTATCACTACACAAGACACATGTGTTAGCCCTATTAGCCCAAAAGATAACATATACATAATATAAGTAGTTAAGCATAATGAGGAAGTGAAAGTAACTCTAATGAAATAAAAGCAAGTATATAGTGTAGGATATGCCCAAAGATGATCAACATAATTTAGAAGGGACCTGACCAACACTTATCATCTTCTATTAATCTATGTGTCTTGCATAAAATTCAACATACCTCATGAATGCATGTGTGTAAAGAGTTTATAAAAAAATATGCAATCTATCTAACCATCATGACAAACAACATATGCAAAGTAACAAGCTAGCTAATCAGGTCACATGTAGGTCATGATTTATATTTTTATAAATATTTGAATGTTTTTGGTATTATGTAGCTATTTGAGTTTTTTATATTTTTGAAATTATCTATGTACAAGGAAAGAGGTATTAACAACTACCTAAGAATGAACTTATTAGGAGGTGAGGCAAAGCCATAAGGAGAAGGAGGCTCAAGCCTTAAGAGTGACATAGTAAAAAACATACAATCCTATATAAATTATATAGAAGCCGTAGTATGGGTCATAGGAGACCTGGGATGGAAATACTTGTAAAGAGAAGTATATGCACTAGAAGGCTTAACAGGAGGCCAAGGAGAGATAGACATACTAATAGAAGTATGTAAAATATGAGACCTAATAGAAGGCCCATGAGATAGAGATTGATGGGCATAAGTATGTATAATAACAAACCTAACAAGAGGCTTAGGATATGAAGAGACACTAGCAAAAATATGTATAATAACAAGCCTAATAGGAGGCATAGGAGATAAATAGTCTCTATTAGAAACATGTGTGATAAGAGACCTAACAAGAGGCCTAAGAAAAAGTCACTAGCAAAAGCGTAGGCAGATGTAGTAGACGTAGCAGAAGTGATCATAACATTTTTACTAACTTCAGTATTGGAGCCTCATATGGGATACACCTAACTGTGACCACTTGTTGATTGCTAATTAATTTAACACATTGATTTATGACATAATATGTAAACTTAAAAGTATGAAACCAAGGGCAACCTAGATGCATGCCACATGAGATAAGAGATGAAGTAACTAAAAAGGGAATAACCATAGTAGTAGGACCAACATTGAGAGGCATAACAACATGTCAAATTTTGGTCTTAATATTAAAGTTATTTATTCTTTTATTATATCCAAGAGAAACATGCAACTCAAAAGTGCACATATTATGTCTAGCACCAATATTAAGCAAAATACTATATGCAAGATGTTGACCAATACAAACATGAATGTATAGTGTATCGTAAACAACATCATGAGACATATTAATATCACCAAAAATAATAATTAGATATGAAGGTAGCATAGTAGTAACAATACCAATCATACCATCTAATAGATGAGCATAATAAGGAAAGGGAGGTACAACATGGTGAGCATGGTGTACTTATGATTTAGATCTAACATTGTTGTGATCAATGAGTGGATCATTGAAGATTTTGAGCTTAACATTATCATTAGTAGGGTGGGTTGTTTAATGGGCATGTACCATTCAATAACATTAGGATCATTGAGATCTTGTATATCATGAAAAATTTAACACATTTATGTTGGAATGATTGACACATATATGATAATCACAATAGGAATTGACATCAAAATGTTTACTATGAGGCTTGATTACATTGACCTCAAGAGGAAGATGAAGGAATACAAGATTGCAATCAAGATATTTTTTAAGCACTAGGTGAGGTGAATATGGAAATTGTGTGAATTGATGTCAAAAAGATTCTAATTGAATCTTTGTAAGATGAGATGTATCATTGACAATAGCTTTAACATCAATCTTGTTATCATTAGGTTTTCCTTTGAAAGTGGCCTTGCCTTGAACTTAGAATTATATGTGTTAGGAGCATTGGAGCCATATTTGAGCTTATTCATGATGAGGAGCTTAACTTCACACTCTTTTAATGTAAGAAATAGATGACCAAATGAGTGAAACTTGTCAAAGATTCCTAAAAAGGGGCAAAAAGGCTTTGAGTAAATAAATCTTGAAGCTCACCATTGGTTGAACTATTGTTCATCTTTGTAAGCATGGACTTTTGACATAGAATATAATCACTAATGTGTTCATTAGAAACTTATTGAATCTTAAACATTTGAGCACGAGAAATATTTTCCCCAATATTGATAGAGAATTGTGCAAGGAATTGATTAGTTAGGGGATACAAGCCCAAACTGAGTGAATGTGGAGATCATATAACAATTATAAAGCAAAATACTTAAGGCTTTAAGGAAAGAGATTGGTAAGTAATGTGTCATTATAAGCATATTCCAAACAAGCATCATGGAAAAAACATAGGTTACCTTTAGGATCACATTTGACATCAAATATGGGAAGCTTAGGAGCAACGAAACCCATAGGCAAGGGATAGGAAGCCACTTTAGGTGCAAGTGAGCTATGAAATAATTGAGTAAAATCCATTATATGAGAAGAATCAAAGGTGCCTTGTAGTAATTGAAATATTTGATGTTGTCAAATATGAACAAGGGTTTCAATAACTTATGTGCTAGAAGCATGTGAACCAGTATGAGTGTATAGAGGAGATGTAGGAATAGAAGTGGAAATAGACACATACATAGCATTAACAATAGTTGCTGGAGACTTGGGGGTGATTAGTCCCCAACATGTTGATGGAGATGTTGGAGCTACAAGTGAATTAGGTTTCACTTGAACTAATCAGGGTTCATTTTAAGACCCCCCTCCAAAAAAAATTATAAAATGGGTGACGAATCTTTTGAAAAGGCAATTCACATTGTTGGTGAATCTAAGAAAGGGGGGTTTCATGATGGTGGTGAATGGAGGGTTTTTCAAGCCACCGGATGTCAACGTATATTTTTTTGTCATCTGATAAGTATGAAATGTTACCGTATGGTAACAAAAAACATATTGACATACATCAAGCCATGACTATTATTGTCTGATAACACATTACACTTGTTGTCTAACATTGTCAACGCATTCTAGGATGTCAACTAAACACATGGTGTTGTTACCGGTCAATATCACCAACCATGTTGACGTACATGAGTTTCTTTGCATTGTCGGATGTCTCAACCTATATCATTCCATTCGGTAACAACTCGAAAAAACAACACCGTTCAGAAAAACAAAAAATGTTACCAGATGGATCTTTATTTGTATTGCTGCATGACAGTCTGCTTGTGTTGTCACTTATTAACATTCCCAAGCTACCCTCCATTTTTGCCTCAACCTACAGGCCCATTCCTTGCATATATATGTACCCATCCCTATTCATTTTGTCCCATTTTCACTTGCATGTTTCTCCGGGATAGAGTTTTTCAGAGCTTCTACCACTATTGCAAACAATTTATTCTACACTCCTCGTCCACTTCCAATATTAGTCACACGATTTTTTCTACGATCCTAGTATATAGGTGAAGACTACTAAAATTTCCAAGCAAAGCTAAACTAACAAGACTAACACCACTTAGTCTAATTAACAAATGCTTATTAAATCTAAAAATAGTTACATAAATTATTAAAGCTTAATGGAATGCTTGAAAGAACTAACATGATATATCAATCTATCTTAGTTAAATCATGCCTACTTATTATTCAATTGTTAACTAACTTAGACCTAAATAGATATAGGAGGAATCAAATTAGAGGTTTGTTGCTACTCCAAGGAAGGTGAGATGGTCTCTCCAACAATGACTACAAGATCATATTGGATACCCATCTACTAACCCTATTGAAGACTTGAGGCAAGGATTGAGCTTGGCTATTAATCACATTTCTTATATGATATGCAAATCAAAACATGGTGTAAAGTTTAAGGGTATGTGGTTAGTCCATTTTATATTTTTTCCTTTGAGGAAAACATTTCAATCTTGGTGCATGTGGGACTAAAAACACAAAGCTGATTAAGACTTGCTAATCATGATTAAGGTTTTCTAATCAAAATTAGTGAATTAACAAGTGATTAATATGTGAGGAGCCTTAATCAACCACTTATGGTCAATTAGGAGGCTAGGATAAGATTTTAAAGCCTTCTAAGATGTTGTGGAAGGAAGTGGGGTGATTTTAAATGGTTGAAAGAGGGGTTTGAGCCAATAATAGGGTATATTGACTAAAACAAGGGTAAAATAGGCTTAATTAGCTAATAATCGCTAATTGTTTATTTGGAAGAGGATTTTGACTTATGATTTGTCATAAATTGGCATCCTGAGCGTGAAAGAGGATAGGTAATCAACAAAGCGTTGTTAATTGACTAAAATGGTAAGAAATATTAGTTAATTAGTGAAAATCACTAATTATAATGGAAATGTTAAGAATGAGAGTGATTAATGTGCTTTTAGGAATATGATTGCAAAAGTGGAATTTAGGTGTCTACATTTGCCCCTGTTGTTTCACCGCAAAGTAGAGATAAAACATATAAGAGGTAAAGTTGAGGAGGAATACCTGTAAATAGTCGAAGAAGGTTGCACATCATCGAATGTTGACCTAGTTGATTGTGAAGAACTTCCCTTTGGCTAGGAGGAATGACCTGTAGAATCAACACAATGCCACCAAATGATATTAAACATCATATGGTGGTGGAATGCTTAGTGTATGCCATTTCAGGGAAGTGGGGTGCTTCCTAGGATGTTTTCAATCCACTATTTTTAACAATTTAATGCAAGGAAAGAACATAAACAGGTGAATCCTATTGTAGTTAATATGATTTAGGCATCTCATATAAAACACAATAAGAAAATCTAGTCTAACAGGAAAATTATGATTAAAGTTGGAGGGCTAGTAGGTTGGTCTGGGCTTGTAGGTCTGACAGAGGCTATAAATGAGGTATGAGTAAGATTTGGTGAGGTTTTGGGTTGTTTGGAAGGAGTTATTGGCTTGCTAGTTTGGAATATTTTACTAGTCATAGAGACCAATATCGGTTAGGTGACCGATGCCGACTACTGGTAAAGACCTAACATGTTGGTTGGGTGATAGTTTCGGTAGGGGAAATTGGGTATAAATGTTAAAAATGAGAGGTTTGGCACTCTTTCTGATTGTACAAAGAGTTAGGAAGGTTTGGGTGAGGTCATGGGATTTTTAAGAAGACTCAGAGGTGATAAGATGGGTGTTTGGGCAAGGTATGAAGGTTCTTTGGGTAGATGGTTGGATGTAGGTGCTATGGGAGAGATCCGGGTATAATAGGGGTGAAATGAAATAGATAATTAATAAATAACTAATCTATTAAAACCAATGAAAATAAGAAATATACTTGTGAAATGGAGATAAATAGTAGGAGGTGGTGATGGTTGTAGGAGAAAGTGGTCCCGAATGAATGTTGCGGCAGCAGGAAGGCACGATGCTTCCCTATGAGTGCACTAGAGCTCTGGATTAATCTGTTGATGAATGGTGTGGTGTCTAGATGTTGTAAGAGCCTCTGGTGTGTCGCAAGGTCGCTGGAAAAATTGAGAGTAGGATGAGAGGTCGCAAGAGCCAGGAAGCTAGATTCAGAACCTGAACAAAGAGTTTGGAAATCCTATTTAAGGAATCCAATGCGGTTAGGTGACCGGTGCCAATCGAGGAATAACCAGTGTTGGTTAGGGAGAAAAGGTCCAACTTACTCAAAATAGCATGTTTCTTCCCAATTGTGGCATGATTCAAAATTAATTCCGCGTCAAGAGTGTGGAATGGTACTAAATGGAGTTGAAATTGGTTAGAGGGATAATAGGTAATTAAGATTAGGGTTAGAATGAGTCCTAGTTAGTTAAGGTGAGTGGGGACTTAGTCTAGGTTAATTAATAGGCTTGGAATAGGTCTAGGATGAGGTGGCTAGGTGAGGTGGAAATTAATTTAATTTAGGTAATTAAATTAATAATGATGTGAGGAGGGGTCATGGTTAGATGTATGTTAATCGAAGGGGACTTGGCAGGGTGTGACCTAATTTGGGTGTCTACATTTGTCCCTTTTTGTCGTGTAGCTTGTATTGATAAGCGATGATGACAAAAATAGGAGGTGGTTTCCCCAGGTATGGGTGAAGGTTAGGTTGCCCCAGGTATGGGTGGAGGTGATCCCCCTCAAACCAGGAACTGATGAAGTAGCAGGAAGAATCAGTGATGGGTTTGATAAAGTGGTAGGTGATGAAAAAGGTGGTAAGGTGTGGGTGTAGGTAATGGTGATATCAGTGTGGGTAATAGGTGGGGGCATTCAAATGCATGCACATGTGTAGAATGTGATAAGGCACCAGGTTGAAGAGCTCACAAACTCTACATCATCAAAGGTCGATAGTTTATCCAAACAAGGTTGATGTGGTCCAGGTATCCAAGGTATATGATACGGTCCTGGAAACACAACGAGGCTAGGTGCAGGAATGGGCATTAGGTGGGTTCCAAAGCACCAAAAGGTTTGGTCTGGTCAAGATAAACATCACGACATAAGGTAAGGAAAGGTCGGTAGGCTAAACAACATGAGTAACATCATCGCAAGGTACAACGAGTAAGTGAATTTGAGTGTCCAATGGGCGAGGTCGGGGTGGGTGTATAGGTAAGGTCGTGGGTAAGGCCGAGGTGTAGGTAAAAAATGTGCCCCTAATATACATTAGGTCGGGGGTTAGGTGTTAAGGCTATTAAGTGAAGGTAAGGTTTGGGGTATGAAAAATGGCTAAGGCTGAAGCAAAGAGAAAATGGCATCATGCACAAATTTTTTTGGGCAAATTAGGTATATTTGGTTTAGGCAAGGTGACCGATACTGGTTAAAAGGGTTCCAATGCCGGTAAGGGTAACTGGACGCTAGGTCATTAGGCATGACTGACGTCAGTCATGCCAAAGTTGTTTTAAAATGAGAAAAGCCACATGAAAGTGATTTCATTTGTATTTTTTTATGGAAAATAGATATGAAGGCAATTTTTGATGAGAAAAATGACAAGTGAGGGTCAGGAGGCTGAAGTTGGTGATATTTCTATTATATTGGAGTGTAGTTCATGGAAACGAGATCTACTCGAGTGATTTGATTGGTTGAGAGCTGATTTTTCAGACATGGCAAAGGATGAGAGGGCGCATGGAGGAAGTTAGACCTGTCCCACCGTAGAGACATGCCGAGTAGAGGCAGGATTTAAGCTCCAAGTTATTGTGTTATGGAAACGAGATTAATTAGGTGGTTTGGTTTGAATTGAATGGTTTAATTTCCAATGTATTGGTATTATGAAAATGAATGATTAGGCATGGTTTGGTTAATGTTGTTGTGGATATGAGATGATGAAATTTGGGCGAAATTCCACAATATTGGGGATGGAAACTAACTAACTAGGTTTTTGGTTATGGGGGAAGAATGGTGGGGGAAAAGAGTGGCCAAGCTAACCTTTGAGGGCCCCATGCCCTTAGAGTGCTACCTACATAGCCCTTATAAAAGGGGCCTCAGGCTAATGTAGTTCTCCCTTAAACCAGGGAAGAATGAGATTGGGTTAGGTAAGTTGAGTGAGGTTAGGTAGGTAAGTATCGGTAGGTAGGTTATGGAAAGTGAGGTTGGAATAAATTGGTTGGGTAAGTTATGTTTGAAAATAGGCAAGGTCAAATGTGGAATAGGTAATAGGAAAGGTGAATTAAGGGTAGGCATAGATGAAGGTGTTATGGTTGAGTTCAATTTAGGAATGGTCTTGTCCTGTTTGAAGAAACAAAAAGTAAAAAAATAAGAAAATAAAAATGGGTGGTATGCCCATATTTGGTAAGGAACATATGTGTCATACCCATAGATGTATTTGAACACAACTCTCTAAATACATTACATAAGCGATAGGTCCATATGTGAAAGAAGTTGTGTGATCACAATGTGTAGAATACACACCACGTCCCTTGAGTGGATAGGAGTAAATAAATAAAAGGTAGGGTGAAAGGGGTTTGTTAAGCGTAACCTTGTTGTGGGACAACATGCCCCTTCTGCAAGATACCCAAAACTAGAATAGGTGGGTCCATGACCAAAAGTTTGTATTTTTCTTGACTTTTTATTTTGTTTTTGACATGTATAGACTGATCAATGTGGGAAGTATATTGGGATAAATATGTTCTCCTTGAGGTCTTCGTGAAGCTGATCGATGCGGGAAGCTCCAGAATTATTTTTATTTTGAGAGATACAGTCTAGTCTTCTTTTTGTTATATAGACTAAATACAACAGGTGGCTAACTTTTATAGTTGTCCTTCGAGGGAGCAGTCTACTTATAACAGCATGAGAGAGAAAGATAGATGTCCTTTTTGAGGGAATCATATATTTGCAAGAAGTTTGACTCAAGGAGTAGAGTGTTTGGTATCCCATATATTTAGAGGGTATTTTTGGAATTGAAGTCATGGACAAGACTATAAGGAGTATAGGCCTCTTTTATGAAGGAAAAACCATAGCACAAAAAGGTTAGCTATGCAAGAGGGGTTTCAAGTGACGAACGACCATGGGATTCCATCCTGAAAAGGATGAAAAGTATCCATGAGAATCATGCCATGAGTAGAGCCGTGGTACTCATATTTAAGACAAGGCTGAAAGGGTGACCACCATAATCACACAATTCTAGTTTGAGTTCGTTGGTCCTTAAAAGAGGTAGGTGAAAGGAAAGGTTTGCTCAAGGGACAAGCATATAAGTGACATAAAGTGATGTAGTACTTTATTCAACAATAGAACGGTCAAAGATGTAAAGCATTAAGGGGCTCAGGTTTGGGTTTACCCTTAAGAGAGGATAAACGATAAGCACATGATCCATAGGCATGGGTAACAATATAAGGTCCAAGCTAATTAGGGGAAAACTTGCCTCGTTTACTTTTCTTGGCTTTGGTTACATGTTGGTTTTACTTAAGGACAAGGTCACCAATTTTGAAGGTTCATTCATGAACACATTTTTCATAGGCACTTTGATGCATTTTTGGTAGATTTGAAGGTGGTCTAGAGCATTTAGACATGACATGTTCATCTAGTAACTCAAGTTGTGCCAAACATTCTTGGTGGAAAATCATCGTCAGAGAGAGCATATCTTTGAGTGATATACAAAGAGATGGAATTTGGACTTCAAGAGGCAGAGAGACCTCTATACCGTAGACCAAAGAGAAAGGTGTGGCATTGGTAGAGGTATGAATGATGATACGATAAGACCATAAGGTGAAAGTAATGTGTGTGTGCCAATCCTTACCAATGTCGTCGATGACTTTCATAAGAATTTTATTGATGGTTTTGTTGGAAGATTCATGGCTTGGCCATTTACCTGTGGGTAATAGGGTGAAGAGAAACTGAGTTGAATGCCAAAGTTGTCACACAGTTTATGTAGGGTTTTGTTTTTGAATTGTTTTCATTGTCAGTGATAAGGTGATGAGGAACACCAAAATGAAAAATGATATGATGATTGATGAATTCCACGATCTTTTCAGCTTTGGTAGAAATGAGAGGAACAACCTCCACCCATTTTGTGTAGTATTCAGTCACTGTGATGATCCATTGATGATTTGAGAAGAATGAGGGTTAATCTCTCCAATGAGATCCAAACCCCATTGAGAGAAAGGCCAAAAGTCTCTGGTGACTTGTAAGGCGTGACTAGGGGTATGGTGAAGGTTAGCATGCTGCTGACACTTCACACAACATTTGACGTATTCACAACAGTCTTGGTTAAGGGTTGGCCAGTAATAGCCAAGGTGAAGGATACATTTAGCAATGACAAGGCCACTGAAATGTCCACCACAAATCCCATCATGGATTTCTTTAATGGTGTACAAAATTTCAGAACTAGTGAGGCACCTAAGGAGGATACCATCAAAGCCAATTTTGTAGAGAAGACCCCCCATGATGATGTAATGAGAGACACTTTTTAGGAAGGCTCGTCATCCATTGCGAGTGAGATCTGGAGGTAGAATTGAAAGGGAGAGGTAGTCAACGAATTACTTATACCAAATGTCGTGTGGGTCAGTTTCAATTCTTCCCACAAAATTGAGGTTGTGGATAAGATAAGAGGGTGACTGCAACCATTGTACTGTGAAAAATATTTTAGAGTCTGAAGGTGAGGTAGGTATTTGTGAGGCAAGGAAAGCCATGGTATCCATGAATTTTTTAGTGGATCACAGAGTGGTTTGAATGAGGTAGGTGTCAAACATGGTCAAAAGTATGTCGACATGATGTTTATACTTTTGAAGGACCTCGTTACGACACTAGTACAAACCATTGACTTGGTTCACAACCAGTTGAGAGTCACCAAAGATATTAATGGATTTAACATCTAAGGCTATGGCAGTTTGAAGACCCAAGACAAGTGCTTCATACTCGGTGATGTTGTTGGTGCAGTCAAAGTCAAGTTTGAAGGATAAAGGCATAGGATCACCATCAAGAGGAATGAGGATGACCCCTGCACCACCCCCACATTGACATTTAGAACCATCAAAGAATAAGGTCATCTGATAAATGGTGTCATCAAGGGAGAGGTAGGATAGATTCATCAGGAAAATCAAAGTTAGAAGATTGATGTCCAGGAAGAGGAGAGTCGACAAGCTGATCTGCAATGGTTTGTCCCTTGACATAATTTTGATGAATGAATTCCAGGTCTAGGTCTGCAAGGAGCATGAGCCAATGTGTTGGTGTTGGTAAGGTTTAGCATACATGTAATGCAGAGGGTCAGTGTTTGTGATAATGAAGGTTTTGTGGTTAAGTAGGTAGTGGAAAACTTTAGTAGCCATGAAGACCAAGGCTAGGAAGAGATTTTCAACATGAGTATACCTAGTCTCATAGTCTAAAAGAGTATGGCTTATGTAATAAACCACTTGCTCCCTATGTTTCTTCATCACGATGAGCAAGCATGACACCCAAGGAATGGTCAGTGGCAGAAATGTAGAGGTAAAAAGGTTTGTCATCTTTAGGTGGGATGAGCACAGGTGGCTGAAGAAGGTATTTCTTCAACACTTCAAAGGATTTGTGGCACTCATCATTCCAATTGAAGGAGACATCCTTTTTAAGAAGATGATGAAAAGGGTGACATCAGTCAAAAGTTGGGAAATAAAGTGTCGAATGGATTGCAATTTTCCTTGCAAACTATGAAGTTGTCAAAGGTTAGTAGGTTGAGGCATCTCGAGAATAGCCTTGATTTTGGTGGGATTGAATTCGATGCCCCACAAAGAGATGATGAAACCAAGGAGTTTTCTAGAGAGAATGGAAAAGACACACTTCTTTGGTTGAAGGTGAACACAATATTGAATGAGATGATCAAAGATGACTTTAAGAACTGAGAGGTGTTCGACATGACTTTTGGACTTACCGAGAAGGTCATCGACATAATCTTCCAATATGTCATGCATGATATCATGGAAGATATAGGTCATAGCGCATTGATAAGTGGCACCAACATTTTTCAAGCCAAAGGGCATGATGTGATAATAGAAGGTCCCCCAAGGGGTGATGAAGGTGGTTTTGTGTTGATCTTCCAGAGTGAGTAATATTTGATTATAACCCGAGAATCCATCCATAAGAGATAACATCTCATGGCTGGTTGTAAGATCAACAAGTTGGTCATGCTAGGAAGAGGAAATTCATCCTTAGGGTAGAAAAGGTTAAGGTCATGGAAGTCTATGTAAATGCAGAGTCCCCCTGTCGCTTTGGTGACAGGAACAATGTTAGAAATCCATTGTGGATAGTCAATGGGTAGAATGAAGGAAACAAAAAGAAGGCACTGGAGTTCTTCTTTTACAAGAAGGGAAATGCGTGGATGCATTTTTCACAGCTTCTATTTCATAGGTTTGGCATTGGGGATAGTCATGATGTTGTGGACCATGATATTAGGGTCAATACTAGGCATATTGATATAAGACCAAGAAAAAGTGTTGTTATGATCTCAAAGGAAAGAGGTGAAGGCTTCTTGTTCGGAAGAATCTAAAGATTGGCCTATCTTTAGAATTTGAGGGTCATCCTGAGTGTGAATGTTGATCTCTATGGTCGATTCATTCAGCATGGTTTGTGTCTCAGAAGGTAACGACCGGTGAATGTAAGAATCTTCTGCACCTAAATAGGTGAGAATAGAATCATCATCCTGACATTGAACAACATTGATAGAAGGTGTGTCATCATCTAACATGTCAGGATAAAGAAGAGGAAGGGAAGAGGGAACCTCACCATCACGATGATAGGTCAGAGGTCCCAAGGAAATGGTGTTCATGAAAAAAAAAAGTTAGGAGGGATGGATTATGGATCCATGGACTCTGTGGGTGAAGGTGGCACAATAGGCGAGGAAGGTGGGGGTGAAGATGGATTTTCTTCTTTGATGAGTGTAATTCGAGCCTTCTTAGGAGGAGGTTGTGAAGAAAAACCAAGTCCACAATGGTCTTTGTGTTTTCAGGTGGTGAAAGGTATGACTATGTGACGACCTTGCTCATAAAGACCAAAGCCAAAGCCCTTCCAGGCACATCGATGAAGAAAAGTGTGGGTGAAATGGTGGTTGGTGAGGTATTGGAAGTCAGATGAGAAAGGTCGGGTTTGGGTAGGTAGTTCACAATAATAAGAAGAAGTGTCTAGTCCCCCATATGTCAGGTTGGTACGAAGGTGGGGAGGACTGTATGGAAAAACCTCTCCTACATGACAGTCATAATGTGGGTGTTTGTGAAGGCTTCCATACTCCTGAGGAGTAAGGAAGGTGTTTACATTGTATAAGCGGTATTCCCCCAAGGAAAGGCATTGAAAAACACCTACTAAGGGATCAGAGGTCGGGACTTGAGTAGCAGGAATGGATGAGCTACTCGAAGCCTAGGAAAGGTGGGGTATCAGTTGATGGTGAAATAGGTGTGTTGGTAGATGGGCTAGCTGTGGAAGCTGTGGAAGCAGAGGGGATAGATGGGTTGACTGTGGAAGATGTAGTGGCATAAGTGGTAGATGAGGAAGTAGAAGTAGTGGCAGAATTGGTAGATGAGGCAACAGGAAAGAAGATGAAGTTATAGGGGTGGTAGAGACCTTAACTAGAACAAGGACATCATTTGGTCGATAAACAATGTTACAGGTTTTAAAAGGTGAAGGATCCACCTTAATGGTGTAGGGGTGCCCTTCATACTCAAATTTTACGCAACGGTGAAGGGTTGAAGTGACACACCCCATAGCATGAATCTAGGGTCAGCCAAGCAACAAGTTATATTGAAATTCCCCCTCCAGAACATAGAATAGTTCAGGACTAGTGCGGGGACCCACACAGATGTGGAGGATGACAGTGCCAAGGGTAGAAGTCAAGGCATCATTGAAAGAATGCAACATAACCAGGTTTTTATGCATGCAATGGGTGGGTATGCACAATTGTTCATACGCACAGGAAGAAATGATATTAATGCTAGCACCTCCATCAATCATAATGCGTCAAACACGAGTATCATTGATGTAGGTGGTGATGAAGAGAGTGAGATAAGGATCATCTGATTGTAGAGGGGAAATCATAATCATCTAAACTAACGGCGGAAACCTGAGGAGAGGAAATGGGTGCAGAATTTTAATGTGGATTGGTTAAGGAAGCCACATGATGAGGGGTAAATATGGCGGCCACATGTGTAGGATCATTTGGTGGAACCTCGATAGATTGTAGGACCTCAATGAGGGCCTGACGATGAGACTCAGAGGTTTGAATTAAGTCATACAAAGACATCTTTAGAGGAGATTGATGAAGTTTTTTAATCATAGTATGATGTGTGACTCCATCAGAAATAGGATAAGTTGGCCCACAGATGGTTACCTTGGGGGCAGGTGCAGGTGGAATGATGGGTGAATGTGCACTGGATGGGCTACCAGTTTTCTCTTTTCCTTTATCTTTCTGTGATCGAGTGGCTACTCAGACCATGTTTATTTCAAAGATTGGAGGAGGAAAAGAGGGTTGTGGAGATACAGGTAAAGGCTACTGAGTAGATATAGGGATAAGCTATGCGGTAGTAGGTGAAGGGGGAATGTAATTCTCCTCCAACAAGTCATCTTCGTTAAAGAGACCATCCAAAGAACATAGTTGAAGAAGAATGTTTTTAAGGGCCTTACAACTTTCGACATCGTGCCCTAGTGAGTGATGATATGCACAAATTTTGGAGTCATCAAACCCTACTGGTTTGGGTTTGAGCGGTCATAAGGCTTAATGGGAGGCAGTGTGATAGCGGAGGTTTCTAACAACCTAGCAAGGATGTTAGAATAGGATCCTACCAATGGATCACAATGAGAAGTCAGAGTGGGTTTGGATGAAGGTGTGGATGATTTTCGTGAAAGAGGTGGAGTTGGGGGTTGAGTCAGTTTAACTACCTTTTTGGTAGGTAGTGTGGTTTTTGGTTTAGGTTGCACCTTCTTGGGTAAAGGTGCTGGAGTAGTGCATGAAGAAGAAGGGGATGCAGAAGGTGTAGGTGTGTGAGTCAACCAAGGTGATAATGGAGGTGTGGGTAAGATCATGGTCAAGGGTAATGCAGAAGGTGTAGGTAAAAGAGAAGGTAAAGGCGTGGGTGATGAAGAAGGCATGGGTAGAATAGAAGATCAAAGTGAGGGTGTGGGTTGCCTCACTTTAAGTTTTCTTTTTGGGAGAGGTTGCTTGACCAAGGTCAATGGATGTGGGCCTAAGATTGATGGAAGAGGTGAAGGTGAATAAGAAGGCATGGGAGAAACTGGGGTACGAGGCTTAAGAGGTTGGGTCTTCCTCTTAGGTGTGGGAATAGACTTGGTGGTGGTTTGTGAAGAGGTGGTCAAATCTATCTTCACAGGGGGATGGACTAGACTAGGCATCAACAAGACCCCCAATGTAGTGGTAGGTTTAGACCCCAAATGTGCAGGTGAAGGTTTGGGTGTAGATGGAGGTTTGGGTGCAGGTGAAGGTTGGGGTGAAGGTGAGGTTGATGAAGAAAAGGCTGATATGACCAGCTCAGGTGTGATAGATTTGGTTGCCTTGAATACTTTAGGATAGATAGTTGAAGTATCCAGGGACAACATCTGCATTTGGGTGGATACTGGGAGTCGAAGGTGCCCCCAAAGTGTGGAGTAATCAACATACTCTAAGTGATTGGCCAAATGAGAGAATGGTGTAGAGGTAGAGGAAGATGATGACAACTTGGTGGTAATCCCTGTGAAGAATTCTGAGGTCTGTGAGATAGGGAAGTTTTTGGCTTCTGACTCTGTAGGTAGAAGTGATGTAAGAAGGTTGATAGGATCTTGGAAGACCCTTGGGAGAAGCATCACTTACAGGAAGAGGATATAAAAGTGGCTCCTCTATGGGTCGAGGAGGGAGCAAGGTAGGTGGTGTAGACTCTTCCTTAGGTAGAGAAGAGGATAAGATAGGCTCTTCCATGGGTAGAAGCATGGGTAGTGTGGGATCCTTGATAGGTGGAGGGATAAGTGGGGTAAGCTCCTCTATAGATGAAGGAGTAGGTGAGGTAGGCTGCTTGGTGGGTAAAACAGTGGGTAGGGTAGGTTCCTCCATGGGTAGAGGAGTAGGTGAAATAGGCTCCTCCGTGGGTAGAGGAGCTCGTGTAAGAATTTCCTCAATAGATGGGATGGGAGGAAATTGAGCAGAAGGGACAGGTACTATGTCAAAGATGGCATGAACCTCATGAACATTGGTGTCATTGCTAGAGGTCTCACCATCCTAGTTTGATGAAGGGGTATGGTTTGGAAAAGGTTTCTTAAAGACCTAAAGGTTTTGATTTTCCAGCACGTTAGGGTTGTCCAGGATGAGATCTCCATTATCTAACATTTCCTGGACAATGTTCTTGAATGTTTTACAATTTCCATCACTATGTCCCCTAACACAGTGATAGTTACAGTAGTCATTCTCCTTATACCATGCAGGTACAGGACAAGAAGGGTCAAAACCAGTATGTGGTTTGATAGGTGGAAGGGTGATGGCTCCAACTTTTAACATCTTTTCCAACACCGAGGAATAAGGTCCTCTTATTGGGGTATAATGTTTCTGTTCATACTTGTACTAGAAATTATGAACATGGGAAAAATTAAGAGGAATTTTTGGTTGGTGAGATGGATGAGAGGGGCCAAATTTTAAGACTACCACATTGGTGGATCCTTTTTCCTTAGAATGATTGTTGGAATGATTGTTTTGTGGTTTAGAAGAAGAAGAGGAGTCATTCGACCTAAATGAAGTGTCTTGTTGTGCAACTTAATATTTTCCTCTTCAAGGGCACAAATCTCTATCTTCTGAGCCATGGTGAATGCCTCATCAAACATTCAGAATGTTTGTACCTAAAGAGTTGGGGAAATGTGCCTGACACAAGCCCTAGTGAACAACTCTATCAGCTCAGGTTGTGGAAGTTGAAAGGTGAGTTGATTAATGAGACCCCACCAGCGTGTGATGAAGTCAATGATAGACTCATCATCATACTGACGAATAGAGTATAAATCAGTCATGGAGACCTTCTTAGAGATATTGATGGAGAAGTGATCAAGGAAGGTTTGGGCCAACTGATTGAAGGAAAAGATTGAGTGCCTAGGTAAAGCACTATACCAATCTAGGGTAGGTCCTATCAAGAACATGGGGAAGGTCCTAAGGAGCAAGGCATCATCATGGGAAATCAAATAACAGACATGTTTGAATGATCACAAATGTTGTTGAGGGTCTTCCTTTCTATTAAATTGATTAAACTTAGGCAACTCCCAATGTGCGGGATAAGGGTGAATGGGTATGGATGGATGAATAGGTTCATTACAAATTTCATCGTAAGTCAAGGCATTGCGAGATCCAGAAACAGATGCTTCAAGGGTCTGCATCTTATCCATCATCATCTTTATAAGATATATCATAGGATTAGATTGAGGGATGCCCCCTGTGGTATAAGGGGGTGGATAAGATGAGTGAGTCATGGAAGGCACACCAGTATATGGTGGTGCTGGATAAGAAAATTGAGATGGGGGTATGTAAGAGGGAATAGATGATGAAGGCATGTACCCTGAATAAGAAGTGGAGGCAACGAGTGGTTGTTGAGGTAGGGTATAGGTGGGAGGAACTTGTGTAGAGACCCTCATGGCGATGGGCAGAAGAGTTTGGGGTATAGAAAGGACCATATTCTGAAAGGGGGTATAAGATGTCAATGGCGGCTAACTGGTGGTTGCAAAGTTATAGGTACTGATGATGTGGGAATACCTATACTAGGATCCATAGATGACAATATGGTAGATGTTGAGGCACTGGTAGAGGTAGGGGGAGTTACAAATTTTGAAGGTGTGACATAAACGCCAAAGGTGCGGCATAGATGTCGAGGGTGCAGTAGGTGACGTTGACATGGGAGTAGGTAACGCTGAAGTAGCATTCACAGATATGGTAGGGGGCATGGAGGTAGGCATACCAAACAACAGTTGGCCTGATGAATCATGGGTAGAAGAGTGGGTGAGGTAATGTTGCAAGGCCAAGAGGTTGTGATCAAGGAATTTAGAAAAATCCTCATCACCTATAGGTATAGTCACGATATTAGGATCCATCGGAGATGAGATGGAGGGTGGTGAAGGGATAGCGGGAAAGGGTACACAACTAGCATGAAAAGTGAGGGCTCACACCTGTTGGCAAGTCCAAACCATATGAAAGGTGGAAAAGAGGTATTCTAGGCTCTGCAGAACTGACAAAACTCAGAAATAAATGTTTGGTGAAGTCTAGAGAATAGAAATAGGTTGTTGTTTCTGATAAAAATAAAAAACACAGAGACCGATACCGATCAGTTAACCGGTGTCGGTTAGGCAAAAAGACCGATGTCAGTCGTTGGACCGATGCCGGTTACTGTGAATAACCAAGAAATTTAGAAATCTGAGAAGAAAAGTGGAAAACGGGTAAAATTAGGTCCTCTTAGGGGTGACAGAGACTCATAAATAAGTGTATTGAAAGAATTAGAACACATAAAGTTGATATGTAAGAAGATAATGTTGTTTTTGACAGAATAATCAAAACACAGAGAAACCGATGGCAGTCAGTTAACCGGTGTCGGTATGATGAAATAACCGATGCTGGTCACTGGACCGATGCCGGTTACTGAGATTTTTGAGAAGATGAAGAAGATTTTTGATTTGGAGTGAATTAAGTCAAAGTAAAGCCAACCCAGAAGTTGTGTATGGAAGAAAGATGTCCTATCACACTCAGAAAAACCAACATACACCAGTTGTGATTGTGGAGTGTGAAAGAGAAGAAAAAGTGATGAATCGTCCTCACAACTCAAAACGTAATTCAATCAAGCAAAAACTAGCAAAACACGTAAATCCTAGGTGTCAGATTTTAGTGTTTAGTGGCTTATGCCTTTTAGAACTGACTATGAATGAAATCAAGTTTTTGGATAATGAAGGTTCCCTATAAGCAATATATGGCTGGTTTCAGGTTAGTTTTGGATAAAGTGTCCTCGATATACCTTTTGGTACGTGAGGTCTGAGCTCTAATATGATAAACTAACCAGAACACCAGGCGGGGCCCACCATCAACGGGTTGTTAAATCCTTGATGACTTCTTCTTGGAAGGGAAATGTTTAAGAAATGTGTAAATTGTGTAAGTGGTTTGGCTTGGGAGTGTGTGCACAAATGTGAACTACGCTTAATCCAATCCAATCACCAAGTGGTCATGACCTCCACCATGTGATTGCTAATTAAATCTATGTGATCTAATGCAGCACTCAAAGGATGAAATGCACAAATTTTAAACCCAAATCAAAAATGATATTCGATGTAGAAAAGGAGAATAGGAAGAGGAATTCTCTTTCACTAAATGTAGTACAAAAGAAAAGAAGAAGTGTTTGTTTTAAGCACCAAAGGACCGATTTCTTTTAGACAAATAGAAAGAAAAGAAGATTTCCACAGAGAGATTTAGTGTGAATTTTTCAGGAAAGAAAAAACACACAAATGCACCCTATATGAACAATGAAAAGAACCCACAAGATGGGTCCCATCGGGCGTGCCAAAATGTTTCACCACAAAGTAGAGATAAAACAGATAAGAGGTAAAGGCAAGGAGGAATACCTATAGATAGTCGAAGAAGGTTGTGCACCATTGAATGTTGACCAAGATGATTGTGAAGAGCTTCCCTTTGGCTAGGAGGAATGACCTGTAGAAGCAACACAATACCACCAAATAATATTAAACAACATATGGTGTGGATTGCCTAGCATATGCTAGTTCCAGGAAGTGGGGTAACTTCCTAGAAGGTTGTCAATCCATGTTTTAAAAATTTAATGCAAGGAAAGAGCATAAACAAATGAATCCTATTGTAGTTAATATGATTTAGGCATCTCATATAAAATACAATAAATTAAATCTAATCTAACAGGCAAGTTATGATTAAATTTTGAGGGATGGTAGGTTGGTCTGGGCTTACAGGTCTGACAAAGGCTATAAATGAGGTCTGGGAAAGATTTGGTGAGGTTATGGGTTGTTGGGAAGGAGTTATTAGCTTGTTGGTTTGGAGGATCTTACCAGTCACAGAGACCGGTATCAGTTAGGTGACCGATGTCGATACTGGTAAAGACCAACATTGGTTGGGTGACCAATGCCGATAGGGGAAATTGGGTAGAAATGATTAAAATGGGGTTGATGGGATCTCTCTGTGATTACACAGAGAGTTGAGGAAGGCTTAGGTGAGGTCATGGGATTTTTAAGAAGACTCAGAGGTGATAAGATGGGTGTTTGGGCAAGGTATGAAGGTTCTTTGGGCAGATGGTTGGATGGAGGTGTTGTGGGAGAGATCTGGGTATGGCAGGAGTTGGAATGAAAAAGATAACTAATAAATAACTAATCTACTAAAACCAAATGATAAAGAAGAAGATTACTTACTTGTGAAATGAAGATGAATAGCAGAGGTGGTGATGGTTGAAGGAGAAAGTGGTCCCAATGAATGCAGCAATAGGAGGAAGGCATGATGCTTCCCTATGAGTGCACTGGAGCTCTGGATTAATCTTTGATGAATGGTGTGGTGTCTGAATGCTGTAAGGGCCTATGGTATATCACAAGATCACTGGAAAACTTGAGAGTAAGGATGCAAGGAATACAAGAGCCAGGAAAATAAGATTCAGAACCTGAATAAAGAGTTAGAAAATCCTATTTAAGGAAACCGACTGCGGTTGGGTGACTGACACCGGCCGAGGAATAACCGGTGTTGGTTAGGGAGAAAAGGTCTAACTTACTCAAAATAGCCCGTTTCTTCCCAATTTTGGCATGATTCAGAATTAATTCTGGGTTGAGAGTGTGGAATGATGCTAAATGGAGTGGGAAGTTGGTTGGAGGAATAATAGGTAATTAAGATTAGGGTTAGAATGAGTCCTAGTTAGTTAAGGTGAGTGGGGACTTAGTCTAGGTTAATTAATAGGCTTGGAATAGGTCTAGGATGAGGTGGAGAGATGAGGTGGCTAGGTGAGGTGGAAATTAATTTAATTTAGGTAATTAAATTAATAATGATGTGAGGAGGGGTCATGGTTAGATGTATGTTAATCAAAGGGGACTTGGTAAGGTGTGAACTAATTTAATAATGATAAGACATGAAAGTGGAGAATATGAATAGCTCCTTACATCTAATCTTCAATAAGAAACTTTTATTTCATCATGTTGCCCTTATGATCCACATCATCGACCTTTATCAAAATAAATAAAAGTGTAAAATAACATGAAAAGCTAAATTACTAAGATTTGTTCATTGTTAAAAATACATAGCTCCATGCAACATACGTAATGCAATGCAATACAAGAAAGAAAAACAACACTTAACTCCATGCAACATATATAATGTAATGCAATACGAGAAAGTAAAGCAACTAACCTAACAGATAAACAAGTATAATCATGCAGACTCAAAAAAACAACTTTCAAGACAGTTGCACCAATGTTTTTGTTATCAAGCTTCAGTTCTCAAATGTTCGTGTTGTAATGACAAGGGTTAAAAATGGTGCCCCAAATAAGGATACATGCAAGGGGAATAACAGGAGGACACAATTAGTCCCATGGAAAGTATTCATGCGCTATGACACAGTCTCTAGTAACTCACTATTGCACTAGAGTACCGATATAGTAAGCAAGCCAACTTTGTTAATGGAGGTAGATCACGATGATCTGCAAGTCATTTGAGACAAGAACGAACAAGAACCTAAGAAATATGTTTTTGTAGGACAAATTTCGATGTTCGAGGACAATGCATTTGATACAGGCTTCAGCTGCGTGCATGTCATTTACCAATTTTTGATTTTTTTGAATTTTTGCAATTTTTTGGATTTTTAATGATTTTACCAATTTTTTTTGGATTTTTGAAATTTTTATATTGTTTTGATTTTTGAATTTTTTAGGAAGAAAATATTGTAGAAGAAATAATGAAGTCATGAGACATCTCCAAAAGTCACTGCAAGGAAAAAATATGCCCTAGGTAGTAGAAAAGGTCACCGAAAAGCAAAAATATGCCTCAGCATAGCAAAAATGGGCGCAAAATAATTATTTATTAAAAATTATCCTTGTGGCAAGTGTTATAAGAAGTTAGAAGAACCACGATGGCTCCAAGGCACCTCAAGGGTGAGAAACATGTCGCGGGAGGTAAAAATGGGCATATAAACCACCGCAGTAAGTTCATTTACCACACATACTTACCTTTTTACTTCTTGATTGAGCTCTAACCTATGGGAGGAAATGGTGAGGGTGCAAAACCAATAAACACCGTGTGGATCACGTGAGAGACTACATAAGACTTCCCAGGGATGGCCCGTAGGTACACAAAGCTTAAACTTTTCACCTTTGTATTTTTGTTACATTTAATTTTGGTTAAAATGCCTTTATTAAGGCATTATATAGGGTAGAAAACCCACACGAATATGTCAGTGTGACCCTTGGGGCATGCCTGCATTCATGGGTTGTGCTAGGCTAGAAGCATGCATAAGGCACATTATGTACCAACCTTTAGAGGTGCGCTCATGCATGGTGCCAAAGGTTGATTAGGTGCATATACTCCTATGCGACTGTGCAAAGAAAAATGCATGTTGGCGCCATGAGAGGCACGACTCATGCACCTGCAAGAGGGTTGGGGGAAAATAGGGCACATGAGTGCACAAGATGGGCAAATGTGCAGAAGGGGGTGTGGCACTTTGAGGGGGCTAGCACCATAGGGGTGCTAGTTGGCACTACTGTAGGGGACGTTGGCTACACAAGAAGTCACTTTGGAGTGACTTAAGATGGAAAAAAAGGTTCTTAGGAAAACCTAGATGGTAGAATAGATGAATAACAAGGTAGAATAGACAGTATAAGTTGGATTAGCTCATGTTCACCTAGGTACTTTATTTACCTTTATTGAATAGAAGAATTAGATGATAGAATAGAAGAATAAGATCATAATAAATGACCTTGACTGGTTCTTAGATTAACCCTGCCTATATGGATTTAGAGTGATTAGAGATGTGGGAGTAAAGACATGGGTGGCTCCAGGCCTACAAGGTGATTATCATTTAGATAAGATGACGGGACCAAATTTTATTGGAGATTACATTGGAGGTGACTAGTTTATCCCACGTGGCTCACATGCCCCAAATTACTTTAGATCATAGCCTACTCAGATCACAGCCTTAGCTTAGAGATGGCGTAGTGAGAGTCAGACATTTCACCTTCATACCAGTGAGATAAGCATTTACTTTAGAGGATGTGTGGTAGATTCTGCGAGTTCCTATCTAGGGTCGGTTGATTACCTAGGATGGTCACCAAGAGTGTATTCAATGATGCATAACCGAGATGTTTGGAGTGGTAGACATACCCCGATGGGGTATGACTACTAACATTACTAGGTGTATGGCAGATCATCGGCTTGGATGGGTTCCCGTATTTTTGTTAGCTCTTGTCAGTGACATATTGTTGCCTGACAAGACTGGTGCTCAATTTCCTTTGGGCCTTATTGGAGTGATTCATGGCCTCCTCTAGGGAGAGGTTTACTTTTAGGGTCAGTGTATATTGACTCATTTATACACAGATTTACATTTGATAGCTTACCACAGACAGAAGGTTCTATGGGTCCTGCCACTTTGTTACAGATATGGGCTTGGGACCACATTGTGATTAGACGCCCTACAGGAGCATTAAGAGCTCAGGTTCTTAGAGATCCATCTATCATGGGCTTGAGTTCCAGATGGAGATGATATTCATGGCCACATGGGGTCATAGATTACTACAGGTGTGATTTTGATGAGCTACAACCCCATATGATTACATGGTGTCCCATATAGGTTATACTAGTGGCCTCAGGATTTAGTTGAGTTGAGCATTGCTATTATAGATCATTTTATCCTTGGGAGCAGGAGTCATATCATGGAGTGGTACATAGTGGATAGGGTCTAGCGGTAGTTTGGTCTTATCTAGGGGATTCCTGGTGATGAGATGTGGTACAGGCACCAATACAGAGAGACCTTTCACATCGGGCCCTAGATTGGGTTAGGCCGAGCTCGTACTAACTTCTTACAGGTGGTTCCATATCCTTGGGTGCAATGAGCACAGATAGTGGATCTAGGGACGACCCTAAATTATGTAGGGTGGTATGCGACAGTGTTGCTTGGATGTTTGACCATACCACAGGAGGTACTAGATGCAACAATGTATAGGGTTACATGGTCCAGATCCTAGGGCACATGCACAGACACAGGTAGGTCCACAGGTAGGGTCCACAGGTATGGGTCCAAGTACAACTAGGTGGTGGTTCAACAGTAGGTTTTAGTGCAACAGTAGGTAGTGGTGTAGCCACAGGTATTGGCACCACGGATGCCCCTATAGGTTCCATTAAGAGCACCATTACAGGCACCTCTATCACCCCCTCACGTGAGTCCACCACATATTCCACCAGGAGGTGGAGGAGATGGCAAGGGTGGAGAGGATATGGAGGAGGATGTTCAGGATGTACAGGTTGGTGGGCAAGTGGTTGCTTTGCAACAACAACTACATTAGGCTACATCCATACATCTTCAAGTTGTAGCTAAGAGGGACCATGCCATTACTTAAAGATATCAGGTTATCGCAGAGAGGGATCAGCTCATGACAGAGTGAGATCAGGCCAGGACAGAGAGAGTATAGCTTATGACAGAGCAAGATCAGGTGATCACAAAGAGGCTATAAGCTATAGGCAAAGAGGGATCATGTTGTAGCAGATAGAGCCCAGTTACAGATAGAGTTGCCCACTGTGAGGGTGGAGTGTGATATGCTTCAGTAGGAAGGCACTGCTTCAGGAGTATAGTTGTTGATTAGGTCAGAGTGCTTCCTTAGTAGTCGAGGCTACATATTACAGGATGCAGTATCATGTGGTCATCCTGGCCAAGCAGAGAGCTCCCGAGTATAGTCAGATAGCTGGAAGCATGTCTCAGTCTAGAGGACAGAGGTCCTCACGATCAACGTGATTTATACAGGGTCCTTTAGGACAGCATTCTTCAGAGTAACATGGGTCATCACAGCATGGTGCAACTCCTTCCACACATCGCACACCTCATATGCCCCCACCTAGTGGCTGACCCAGACCAGATAATCCCAGAGAGGGTGAGAGTTCGTGGTTGACTCTCTTATTGATATACTAGATGTATATTTTTGGTGTATCAACCTCGATATGAAGGCATACTTTTGTACAGATGTATATGTATTATTTTTTATCATGCCTCGTGATGAAGGCACATTTTTGTACAGATGTACGTTATGTATTATTTTTTATTATGCCTCTTGATGAAGGCACATTTTTTATCCATGCCCATGATGGCTTTTTGTATCTGATATGTATCGAGACACATTGATTTTATAAACGGACATTTATATTTACGATGATTTAATGGATTACTGATGTATCACATTTTATTTATGAGATATCATGCTTAATTTGTATGTTTATGTTTGTATCACATGTTGTTAGATTTATGAGATAGCCTTAGTTGATGTCATATTGCATGTTGATGAGATACTTTGAGTAAAACATGTTTTTATTTTTGATATTGGTGTGGGGGGGATATATTTTGATCATGTGCAACCCCTCTTGCCCCATTGATGATACGGTACTGATGATTAGCTTTAGCATACATGTGTGATGTAGAATTAGCTTTTATTGATATATGATGTATAGATGTGATGTTTTATTTGATATGATGATGAAATGATAACAAAATGTACAAGTAAAATAACAAGCACAAGTTAAACAAATCTAATCAACGTAACACAACTATCTACAAGTATGCAAGATAGAATGAACTCAATGCAATGCATCATATATTAAAGTAACATTCAATCTAAGTAGGCAAGTGAATCCAATTTAAATCACACAATATGAAAAAGCAATGCAACTAAAACCATACAAACCAACAACTAAAAGTAAACAAACTACTACTTTGTTTTTGTGGGACAGTTTTGGGATGTTTTTCACTATTTTTGGTATTATCTCAAGACAATTTTCTATTGTTTTGGAGTTTTCTACGAAACGTATTTGAATGTTTTTGATTTTTTCAACTAACATATTTGAATGTTTTGGGATTTTTAAAAAGTTATACGAATGTTTTTTATGTTTTCTAAGAAGTTTTCCAAATTGAACGTGCAAGGAAATGAAGAAACGTGGATGCCCCCGTCATTAGATGGGATGTACAAGGGTAGAATGCCACATGTTATGTGTAAGAGAATGATGATGTAGCATGAGATGGGAATATTCAAAGTCAAATCCTTCGCATTCAAAAGTAAGATCATTTGGATCAGGGAAAAGAGGGACATGCTCACAAGGGACTCAAACAAAGGTAAGGACCAACTTAAGACAAATATATCATACTCCTAGACCTGAAATGCTTGTGAACAACAGACCCTCCAATGGCATCAGAAACTGGTTTTCACCAAAGGACTTGTCCAAAGTGCCACCATTGCGTGGTTTTCACTATTGGATGCACCTATTTATTTCTCTTTCTCTTTTTCTTCTTTTATATTTTTTTTCTCGTTTTCTAATATTTTAGGGACCCCACACCTAAGCATAGAAATGCTTAAGATGCATTGCATTCATGGGTTCTCGAAGCTCTTGGCCATCTGAATAGGCAAGCTTATAGGCACCTGAACTGAACTTGGCAACCACAACATATGGCCCTAGCCAATTAGGCTCAAATTTTCCCTTCTTTTCTTGGTCCTTTGTGGTGTTGAATTGATTTTCTTTTAACACCAAGTCTCCTACCTCAAATTGACGAGGTATTACTCTTTTATTGTAGCTTCGCCGCACTTGATCCTGATACACTTTAAGGTGATTGAGGGCATGAAGTCGTTTCTCATCTAATAGCTCCAACTCTACCAGTCGAGCTACTATGTAGTCCTCTTCTTCATTCAAGTAGTCCCTTAGCTCAATACACAAAGAGGGGATCTCGATCTCTAGTGGTAGCATGAATTATGTGCTGAATACTAAAGAGTATGGAGTGACACTTGTAGGAGTATGTATAGACGTTTTGAATGCCCAAAGGGAAAGGTGAATCTGGAAATGCCAGTTATAGTCTATTGTATTCACCATATTCTCCATAAAACAAATGAGTGTTTTATTGAAAGCTTATGCTTGCCCATTACCTTGAGGGTAATAGGGGTTGAAAACTTAAGAGATATTTGAAAACATTTGTATAATGTTTTCACAGTTTTATTTTTAAATGGATTACCATTATCAGTGATAATGGCATAGCGAATACTATATCGACAGATGATATGGTTCATTATAAATTTAAATATTTAGGCACCTTCAACATAGTAAGAGGAACAACCTCTACCCATTTTGTAAAGTATTTAGTAGCAGTGATGATGAACTTATGACCATATGAGGATACATGGTTAAGCTTTCCTATTAGATCGAGACCCCACTTTGAGAATGACCAAGGTGTTGTGATAGGTTGCAAGGATTGTGCTGAACGCATGTATCAAATTTCCATACTTTTGACAATCCAAGCATTTCTTCACATGTTTGCAACAGTCATTTTCCATGGTAGGCCAATAGTATCCTACTCTAAGTATTTTCTTTGCCAAGACAATCCCATTAGTATGAGCCCCACAGATGCCTTTGTACACCTCTTTGATTGCTATGATGGACTTGTCCTGAATTTAGATAGTGCAACAATTTCCCATCATAGCCTCGGTGGAAGAGGGTGCCCCCAAGTAGGGTATAACGGGCTATACATTGGATGAGGTTACATTTTTCAGTATGGGAAATTTTTTTGGGAAAGGTTCCATCATGGAGGTAATTAAATATTTCACAATACCATGGGGAAAAGGGACCAACAACTTCACACACCAAACAAGACTCTGGCATGTCATATGTTGGCGTTCATAAGTGCTCCACAAAAAATGACATATCATTGTTTGTAGGTGGAATACTTAACATGGATCCTACTATAGCCATAGAATATTTTTCTCTATTCTGGGCTCTTGGTATTTTCTCAAATGTTATCTTCTCAAAGAACTCCTTTAAAGAATCAACCATTCTCTTGTATGGAAGAAGTTTCTCATCTTTTACTTTATATTCATCTGTCACCTGTTTTATAATCAACATGGAATCACCAATTATATTTACTCATTTGATATCCCACTTAATAGCTAGCTTCATCCCTGTAATAAGGGCCTCATACTCCACTATATTATTTGTGCATGGGAATCCAAGTTGAAATGCCTAAGGGATCAAGTCTCCTGTAGGAGTGATCAACACAACTCTGGCACCTGAACCATGAAAGGTAAAGGAGCCATCAAAGTATAGTTTCCATATGATTGATTCCTTGAGGTACATCGTAGATGCATCTGGGAGCTCCAGACTCAAAGGTTCGGTACCTGGTAGTGGAGCTTCTGCTAGTTGATCTGCTAGAACCTTTCCTTTCACTAACTTTTGATGTACATACTCAATGTCAAACTCATTGAGTAAGATGATCCAATTATCCATCTTTCCTGTGAGTGTGAGCTTTGACAATAAGTATTTTAATGGATATACCTTTGAAATAAGCTTGACCTTATTGTTAAGTAGATAATGACAATTTTTTTGAAAGAAAAAAACTATGGCCAAGTAAGCCTTTTTGATCTGTGGATAGTTGAGCTCGTAAGCTATCAACATTCTGCTTAAGTAGTACACAACTTTTTCTCTCCACTCCTTGTCATACTGGGCCAATAATGCTCCAATTGCAAAGTGTATGGCAGAGATGTAGAGTAACAAAGGCTCACCTACCATGGGTGGCATTAGAACAGGGGGTTTGGCCAAATAGCTTTTGAGAAAAGAAAATGCTTGTTACTGCTCTGGTCCCCAGTGGAAAATAACATCTTTCTTAAGAAGATGCGTGAATGTATGACACTTTTATGCAAGATGAGAGATAAACCTTCTTATGGCTTGGATCTTTCCTTGTAAGCTTCACAATTGTCTGATATTGGTAGGAGGAGGCATTTTTGTTATAGTGGAAACCTTTTTCGGATCTACTTCTATTCCTCTCCTTGAAACAATGAATCCTAGTAATTTTCTAGATAACACACCAAAGACACACTTCTTCAAGTTTAGTCAGACCTTGTAGTCCCTTAGACATGCTAAAAGATGTATCACAAAATTTTTGGGTGCTCTTCCTGAGTCCTGGACTTTTCCAATATGTCATCTACGTAATCTTTCATGATGTCACTAATTATATCATGAAAGATGACCATCATTTCCTGTTGATAGGTAACACCTGCATTATTGAAGTCGAAGGGCATGACTTGATAACAAAATATCCCCCATGGGGTAGTAAAATTTGTCTTGTGTTGGTCTTCCTCAACAATATTTATTTGGTTATATCTTGAGAAGCCATCCATGAGTGATAGCATCTCATAACCAGCTTTCGAATCGACAATCATGTCGATGTTGGGAAGAGGAAAGTCATCCTTAGGACAAGCTTTATTAATATCTCAGAAATTGGTACACACTCTGATACTGACATGATTTTTCTGAACTGGGACCACATTAGAAATCCACTCTGAGTAGTCGATAGGCCTGATGAAGCCTACTTCTAATAACCTTTCTAGCTTTTCCTTAACCAACAAGACGACGCAAGGATGCATCTTCCATGAGATTTTTTTTATGGGCTTGGCATCTGGGTGTACAACAAGATTATGCACCACTAATGTAGGATCAAGTCTTGACATGTCTGCGTAAGACCAAGTGAAGATATCTACAAATTCTCTCAAAAGTCTTGTAAAAAATTTCTATTCTTGAGCTGAGAGTGAAGCTCCCAACTTAACCATTCTAGGAAACTCCTTTGTGTTGATGTTAACATCTATTGTCTCCTCCACTAGTAACTTGGATTCATCTTCCATGCACATAGGATTGGGAGGGAGATTGAGATCCTCTTCTACCAAAGGTGGTTCAAGGATATCCTCATCTTTAGGTGGGTACACTATCTTATCCATAGGTTTCTCTATTTGTTTGTCCACAAGTGCCTCAAAGAGGTTTTTTGCTATAGGACTTGGAATTTTTCTTTCCACAAGGATTTTCTGTAGAAATTTTTCCCTTGCTCACTTTTTTACTTAAGTGACCACACAAATCTTCCTCCTCTCTGAAGTACGCACATGCGTTGAGCTAAATGGAGAAGCCTTTCTTGTGGTCATTTCTGGGAATATTTTCATGGATACCAAGGAACTCACCAATAGCCTCATCATTCTGAAACACATCGATTGCCACATGTTGTTGTTGGTCCCAATTCATTCATGATGGGTGTATGAGGTTTAGTTTTGAGCTATAGGGGATACGATGGGTGTTATGGTTAGGATAACCACGTCAAAAAAATAAGTTTGTGGAGGTGAGGTCTTCGTAAAGGATACACCGGGAATTTGTTTCACTTTCATAGTCATATGAACTATCTTCACACTCAGAAGAGGCATCTTCATCATTTGAGGGTGAAGACTCATACATAGATGGATGTCAATACCATGATTTACCCATTATATGATGACTAGTATTGGAAGAGCTTCCAATCAACCTTGTTGTACTTGACAGGCACAACCACGTCCTTTATATCCCATAGTAAGCATTATTTGATTAGGAATAACATACCTAGGTGATTGGTAGCATAGAGCCATTTCATCCTCTCCGGGACAAAATATGACATCTTTGAGTATCCTTTCATCTTGTATTAAGCCACCCGGAGTAAAATTGTCAAAAGTGCAGTTCTCCCTTGATCTTTGGAACTTGTAACATAGCCTACCATGTGCTTTGGCAGATAGGGGAATGTTTTGAACCATAAGGGCTTGCTGCAGATCATATTCTCCACAACCACTTGGTATAACCTTCATCTCCCATGTAGTGAAAGGAGTTTCTGAGGTGAAAGCACCATTTTCATTGGTAGACAAGGTATCTGGATCCACTCGTGAAGCGAGGGCCTTTGACTAAACAGGAACAATGATCTGTGTAGAGGGACACTCATAGATGGTAGGAAAATAGCCTGATAATTCTCTGCAATGAGCAAATGGTTGGGGATATCCTTATATAGTAAGTGTCTGTCCTTCATGCTATAACTTTAGACATTGATGATACATTGATGGTACGACCTACATGGCATGAATCTATGGGTATCCAACTGAGTAATATATTGTAAGGGAGATCCAAGTCTAAGACATGGAACTTCGTATCATGGTTTATATGACCAACTTCCAATGAGAAAGTGATCATTCTAGCTGATTTTCATTCTTCATTGTCATATATGCCTTTATGGTGATGACCTTTATCTCCAAATCACCTTCGGTGCATCCTAGTTGTTGAACTAGTTTAAGAGTACAAATATTTAGACCCGATCCGCCATCCAAAAGCACTCTCTTGACCTTCTTACGCTTGATTATTACTTCAATGTGTAAGGGCAAGTTATGGGAGGGATTTTTTGCTAAGACTTCTGTCAGACTAAAGGTTATGTGTTCTAAAGGAGTGATTTACGCTATCATGGTCTGTAAATGCATTGGGTCAATATCAACGGATACTCCTCATCCATGTAAGGTTTTGTAAAGGATGTCCTTATTGACATTAGAAATATTTAGAAGTTTTAAGATTGAAATCTTAGCTGTGGTCTTCTCTAATTGATCTAACACACCATAGTGACTCTATTGAGGAGGAGGGGGAAGAGGTTCTGAGATAACAAGGTGAGCTCTTCGTGTTTCCATGATGCACTCTCTTTCTCTGATTTTGATCATGTTGATATGCTCAACAAGTGAATCAACACAACCTATTAAGGCATCAAAATGGTTTGTCTTTGATACATAGTTGGTACTCTTATTTTGGGATGATTGTCCCTAATCCTGATTTTTATTTCCTTCATGCTTGGGGAAAGGTTCTTTGAAAATCCCCATATTTGTGTTTGGAGATTTTTTAGGGCGAAAAAATCTATTTCTGCATTGCCACTGTCAATAAAGTCTTGAATGTAATGCTTTAATTTCAAGCACTTGTCAGTTTTGTGACCTTTAAAACGGTGGAAACCGCAAAAATCATTGTCCCTAAACTATGACAGCTTAGGTGTGTCATCCCCGTAGGTTTGTTATTTAAGGTACTCAAACCATGTTGATGGCCTCTAACCATTTTAGTATTAACTATATTGAATTAGATAGAGGAGTGAAAACATGACGTTTATACTCCGTAGGAGGAGCTCCCTTTGTAAGCTTCAAAGGAGCATGATTTTGAATGTTTTGTACTCATTTAGAGTTCACTATTCCATCATCGACAATGTTTTTGTTATTATTAGGGACAACATTTGTCTTTTCATTAGTTTTGGAATCATTATGATTGTGTGAAAAGGGCTTTAGGGTCCCTCTCACTAACAATAATTTTTCAATTTGACTCCCTTTTTCGATTACCTCTTTGAACGTGTTTCCACAATGCATTTACAAGTGGAACATATTGTCAGGGTGGAGGTTGGGAACAAATAGACTTATAAAATATTTTCATTGGGTATGGATCAAGGGAAATGCAACTAGCTAACCTTCTCCATCATTATAGGAAAGTAACAAAGTTCTGGTTGTTTCATTATTTCATGTTGCATATATCTAGCATGGTGACATCACTCTCTATATTAAAAGAAAATTTACGTACAAAATGTTCTGCTAGTTCTGGGCATGTAGATATGGATCCCTTGGGGATGTGTAAAAACCACTCTAGTGCCTATCCTCCTAAAATCTGTGGGAAGAGGAGAATAATATAGTTGTACTATACATGACCTCTTCACATGCCACATAAAAATATTTGATATGATCTTGGGGATCACCTTTTCCCTTTTATTTATCAAACTTTGGAAAATAAAAATGTTTTGGGAAAGGTACTTGTATCATGGGTCTATCAAATAGATAAGCATACAATTCATCAAACTGGCATTTCTTTCTGTTATTACAAGTTTTTCCTTCTTGAAATGATAGAAGGGTTTTCTTCATAGTGGACCACTCTTGATTGAATATTGGATCTTGTGTGGGTGGCATAGGTCTGTACGAAGGGTTGAATCTAGGTGAATTCCCACCCCTATTCTCTGCAAGAAATTATTCATAAGGATATTTTCGTGTCTCCCATTGAGGAGTATTTATTTAGAACTCATGAAATGAAGCTTTAGGTTTTACTTTCAGTATAGATTGTTTTAATGGTTTCAATGGTTGTTCCTTATTTGTGGTGAAGCTAAATTTCCAATTTCTGAAGTGAGAGATTTTACTTGTTCTTTTCTAAGGTTACTTCTCGAGTAGGTATTTTGTTAAAATATTCATTAGAAGGAGGTTATTTATGATGAGCATGTTCCTCATGGTCTTCACATCATATTCTAACAACAGGTATCCAATAGTATTTGTCATTTTCAAAAAGCACCTCCTCATTATTATGTTCATCTAGAAGTAGAGGCATGACCTAGGTTTAATATTTCATTAATAGTGTGACAAGGTCAGTCTACTTCTTCTTCTCCATGAACCATTCTCAACAATGAGAGAAGGGTCTATTGTAGATGGTAATTTATCCCCTAATTAGGTGACACGTAAAAGAACCTCATGCTTTTTTTGAAAAAAGTAATCGTCAATATGGGCAGGATGAAGCTCTACATCCACACGAGGAGAATCCTCCTCTCCACCACTATCATCAATCATGACATTATCCTCTAAAAGAGGGTTGTCACCTCCAAAAAGATCGACTTCTAACTTTCGGGACCCCATTCTCGTTGTAGGCATACTTGAAATAGGGGGTACAACGCGAATGGTTTCCACTAAGGTTTACTAAAAATGGACCCTATGCATATTTCTGCAGCATAACGATGGTAAGTTGTCACAAAAAAAAGGTGACTATAAAATAGCCATGAATCCAATAGGTCAATATGAACCTAAGGATGCCAAAGAATAAATAATGATCTACCTTGACAAGGTAATATATGACACGAGACTCCTATGATAATATAATAACGTATAGAACTCAAATCTAGTCATAACAAAAGTTTACTCCCTATGTTTTTTCAAGATAGGTTTGAAACAAATAGTGACAACACAATATCACTAGTTAGGCCAAGTTTGAAACAAACAAGACCTAAATGCTAAGAAAGTGTTGACGCAATCCTCTAACAAGGTATACTAAAAACAAGTTTCTAGACACTAACAAATTCTAAGTCTTGTAAAATGGAAGATACAAATGTGAGCAACGTAACAATGTTATTTGGACATATTAATCAAGCTTTGCAAGAAAGCAAAATTTTAGTATAAAAGTGTGTTATAGCGATGCTAACAAAGTAACCTCAACACTCAAAAAACTCAAGACAAGGCTAGAATGTAAAAATTTTGCCTAAGTATATCAAGGAATTACTATGCATGCAAGTAGTGTAACAATACAATCTAGAGATTTAGGCCAAGTTTCACAATGGAAACAAGATGTAAATATCACAATTGTAAGGATATAATGTGGGAAGTGTAACAAGTCAAAATAAGTCAGTGATAAGAAAACCTAACTATGCCGATAATAAGTCTCAATATGGGTTTGAGACAAAGGGCCTACTAGATCTTGATGATGTACCATTCACACTTTCAACACTTACATTTCGAAATTACAACCTAGTTATGCAAGTAGACTACAAAAGTGGTGGACACGATTATTTCTAGCGGTATTCGTATATATTTGTTATTTTTTGGTCTCAAAATGAGCAATAAGAAAAACAAAGGAGTAGACAAAGTGGTGATGAAAAATTCTTGGAATAACTTTGGCAAAGTTTCACCTTGTCTTAGGACAAGTGAAAAACTAGGACAAAATAACACTAAATAGATTTCGTGATGAAATGTCACATGGTTTCAACTTTAAGAGATTATTTCCCTTGTTTGAAAAACAAGATTTTGAATCCAACAAATTTTTCACTTTGTGAGATCTCTCAAGTATAACAGCTAAGACAAAATTGGCTCCAAGATGGCAAGCTTACTATTAGTTCTCTCACATAGGTTGTCATAAACTACCTCTGCGAGCTTGATTTACCAAGAAAGTCACATTGACTAGTCTTGGAGTATCTCAGCTTTAATTTACCCCTTCAATACAATGAGCAACGAATTGCATTCAGTTGTATTTTCATTGGGGTTGCAATGGAGGTAACTTTGACTCTAATCTCTCAAGGCGTACTAATCAATTGGGTAGTGTGGAACACTTTCTCATTTCGTTCACAAGGTTACCTCTTGTGTGAACTACTTAGGGGTTCCTAGGAGTATTCCTCTTGTTATATTAAGGTTTATGCAAAAGGAAGTTTCTCCTAGTTAAGTGGACAAGCTTTAGCTCTTAACCAAACCTACACATACAATGTTTTGCAAAGTGGTGTATTTTCTTATCTTTTGGATTAAGCAATTTGGTTCAGACCACTGTTGGCAACCTACAACACACATGAATGTTATAATTTTGTTTGAAGAGAGTTCTCCTTTCTTTGGCTAGTGTTAGGTCCTTCACACAAATGGTTAGTAGTTCAAAAAGATCTAAAATATCTTAGAAAGAGGATTAAATGTTGTTTTTAGTTCTTAAGATCATCTAAGGATGCGAGAGAAGAACATACACAACAAGTAACCCAACTAGATGGTAATGAAAAGCTTTCAAAACAAACAACCACCATAAAAATTTGTAAATCAAGGTTCCTTCCCAATTAATATAAGTGTTTTCTTAGTGAAAAGCTAAGGTTGTTTTTGGTTCTCAAGATCACACTAGGCACAAGAGAAGAGCATACACAAGCCTTAACTTTAGTTATTTTATCAAATGAAAAGCTCTTAAACTAAAAGATCATATACATGCCAAAATGAAATTTTATTCCCTTAAGCATAGAAATGAATGATGAATTTTCCTACTTAGTCTAAAATTAGCAAAAAAGAAGGTTTATAGGTGCTTTTGATTCTTAAGATCACACAAAGTGAAAGAGAAGAGCCTACACAACCCTATTCCAAACTCATACAAAGAATTAAAACAAAATTACTCATCAAACCCTAAGTTAATTTTTTAGAAAACCTGCTCTAAATAAGAAAATTGACAACGACAGTAGCTCAAAAACTCTGGAAAATGACAGAAGCACTAAAAACCAGAAGTTTTAATTTTGAATTTTGAGCCAACTTTACCTGAGAGGGTAAGCGTGCCTCAGAGTGGATTAACACATCCTATAGAGCATGAGTGCATCTTTTGAAGCAACACCACATACAGTTATGCAGAAGCACATGTTGAGGTGTAATCAAAACACCCCCCGAATTACCTGGGTTGAGATGAGGCATTTAGTGTGATTGCACAACATGGAGTTGTTGTGAAGTGTGGGACCTTGCAAATCAGACAAATCTCTGGAGAAGGCCGGTTCCTGCTCCTAACCTACCTACCACAAAATAGTCCAAGTGTAGGCCAAAGTACTACTACCCTAAACTACAAATTCTAAGGGGATAGGGATAGAAGGCTTACATGAAATGAACCTACACTACGAGTGGTGATACACTAGATAAGGAGTTCTAATCACTTCCCCCACCTGTAAAATAGTGAATAAAATGGATCTAGAAAGGGCGATCCTGCACCACAAACTAAACCACACTCAATACACCATCCCTAAATGAGCACACCACATTAAATCCTACAATGAAAAAAGAAATTCATAGATCCTGCAAGTATAATGAGAGGTAAAATGAATGCAACAAACCATGAGAGGTCAAAGAGATCAACACAAACACAATTTATTGCTCCACATAAATCTACATAGTACATTAATTTAGCAAGAAGATGCATGCAACCATTACAATAATTTAGAGGAAGGCTTGAAGCCCCAAGAAGAATGGGGTGCATGGAAGAAATATGACCAACCACCTTGTTTATGTAGCAACTTACAATATTTATAGAAGAAATTTGAGGAGAGTAGAGAGAGAAATGGAACTCGAAATTGCCCCAAAATCCTTCAAAAATCATTGTTTAATCCTACAATGAGTGCTTTGAGATCTCCAAAATATCTCCCCCATTAATGAACTTGCCTTTTGCTTGAAGGGATTGACTGTGATTACACCTCATGTCTAATCTAGCTCTTGTAGCTTCATGATGACCCTATTCTTCCACCTACCTCCATTAATAGCCCTCACCTACCCAAGGGAGCTATCCATTGTTCCTAAATTTCAAAGATCTAGAACCTTCAAAATCCCAAAAATGATAATTCCATGTTGTAGAGCACGCTTCCATGATTCCAATGACCATTTGTTTGCGAGAATCAGACATCCGGGGCTCAAGATATGCAATTTCAAAGTTTGGTGAACTATGTAATTTCATGTTTACAAAACCTCCAAAAATCCATTTTCTACAACTCTATTATGCGTCTATTGCAAATATCTCTCTCTCATATTTCCATTGATAGTGGTTTTATGACATTTTGATGTCTCTAGCTCTAGATATCACCATTTGAAAATCAAGGGTTTGAATGGCCCATTTGGGATCTACAACTTCAATGGCGAGTTGGCTCACTGAGCTGGGTGGGTCCCTTTAAATATAGCTCCATCAAGCTTTCCTTTTAACTCATGCACCGATCACATCTTGTAAGGTATTAATTCAATGCCATGTCATTCCTTTTAAGGCTCGAGCTCCTTTGGTTCACCTCGGCCTATGCTCTTCATGGCCGAAGACTTGATTTATATCGACGATGAGCTCCCAAATCCATTGTTTTACATCTTTGGTTCCTAGGACATGGTCTTGGTCTACCCATCCATGACAGTTGGTGAGTTTCCCATTAGCTTGACTCGAGCCTACGTGCATTGCTTCCACTCACTCCAACGACTGGTTTGAGAGACTTACAACTGACATGTTTTTGAGCTATTTGTGTGAGCCAAGCCCCACATGTCCACCGGCTAGCTCACCATAACTCCTTCACATTTCGGATCTTACCCTATTTTTAGGGTTTCATACATTTTGATTTCAAAAAACTCACCACTATTCAGCTACCAAAATCCCATGAATCCTAGAAATTATGAAACACCAAAGTCTGAAATTCAGACTTCAAGTTTCAAATCTTTTTCTTTTCACGTTTCATAGCAATATTTTCTTGGAGTGAGCTCTCTCATCCTTGAAGTCCCGGATGTTCGAAGTCTAAATTTTAGACTTCGAACCTTTATCATTTCAGAGCCTCTCCTTGTGCCATTTCGAGATTTTACCATTCCAACTCTTGAAACAAAACTTTGAAGCCCAAATGGATCATTCTTCAGTTTTCCAGCTCTTCGCTACATCACTTCCCCGAAGCATGGATTTGAGAAATTTGCCTCTCTTTTCAACTGCGCCACCATGTCAGACTTCATTCATGAGCTCAACTCATCATTCCTCACTACCATGACCGGGGATCGATCTCCCTTTTCCGAGTGAGATTCTCCATGCTCGGGCCGATTTGGATCTAATTCCATCCTCGCCCCTCAACTTCATTACTATGTAGAGGTGAGTTGGATGTTTTACCTTCCCTAACGTCCTTCAAAGCTCGCTGGTTGAGCTTTCACCTGCTAAGTCGGCTCTGAGTTCGGATCAATCTTAATATTTCACTACCGAGTTTCGGAGCTCAAATCTTGTGAACACCTTACCGCCTCATGCATTGGATCATCGAGCCCTTCACATACCTAGCTCACTCTTGCCAAAATTTGATCATGTTAGCTTGTTTCTCCTATGTGATCTGCGAGCTCCACCTGTGTCGAATGACAACCCCTTCTTATTAATGCCAAACATGAAACACAAAGCTCCCATACTTTTCCGCCATAGTGACCCGTGGGAATTCACAATTGATCTCGTCTATGCTAGCTCATTGTTAATCTTTCAGGCCTCTCTGAGCTTGCCATGGCTCCCGAACACCTTGTTATCACACTACGATTCACTCAAATGGTCGACTCGACCCATTCCTCACAAGCTCGATGGTTATCCCAGCTTCACCCAATTATTTATCCCTATAGTGCCTACTCACCACCAAGTTCCGACTCGATCCTATGGTTTTTTGACCCAAAGCATGAAAATGAGTTATTGGCCATTCATCTTATGGGATCTATGATGAGTTCTCACCTGGTTTGGTTTGAGTCCAAACTTACTTGAAATTTTATCCTACTGTGAGCTTCATGTTTACCTCCATAAGCTTGATCCCAAGCCACCAAACATAACTCACCCCTTCTTCTTTCTCACATAGCTTGTGAGTCAAGCTTCCTTTCCCATGTTAAACTCACTTCTCCATGGCTTAATGAGCCTACTACTCTTCTCACCTTACCGACCCGAGTTGGCCTATTATTGATGTGGGCTCGATCCATACCAAGCTCATACCTTCTTCGTTCATCTTTGCTCCAATGGTTACCCACTAAGCTCATCGCCCTTTCGTAATGCGTACCTTGGCCGAGCTCAGGGAGCTCGACCTTCCTTTTCTTTGTGATCCTGTGATGAGCTCGGCCACCCGAGCTTGTAACTCAATGCTAACTTCATGGCTTGGTTCACTGTAACCTTCATTACCTTTTCTACCTATGTTAATCGAGGCAAGCTGGCTTCACTGACCCAACACTTTGTGACTCACTCGATCCATCATTTTAGCTCAGCCTGAGTCTCCATGATCTGCAAGCTCCTCACCCTCTGTAGTGATGACCTAACTCACCCAAACCAAAGCATGGATCAGCTCTCCGAGTAGCTTGTCGAGCTTATAAAATTCCCATTTTAAGACTTTGGAAACAAGGGATTTTTTTTCATTTAATGTTCTCCATTCTAATTAATCATAATTTAGAACACACATTCCATGCCAATCAAAGTCATAACAGATAACCATATGTAGCTGTAATGACTCGGTGAAACACCGATCTCTCATTTCATGACTTGGTATCATGCCAATCTCTCATGTTAACACATTGAATTGTATACTAGGTATACTTGGTTCTCTTACCATTTTCTAGATATTAAGTGTTCTATTTAAGAGGCCTATCTGAATATTTGTTACCAATATTCATATGAAATCTCACTTCTTAAACTAGGTGACATAGGACAACACAACCAGACAACTTGTGATACTTTGGCCAAAGATTTCTAATATACTAATCATATCACTATTCCTAGACGACATACTCATCAAATGGAATATGTCCTTTACCCAACTTCATCTATTATCTGAAAGTGGTCTTTACTGACTCCTGTCAGTCCATTTGTTCCAGGTTTTACCCTAACCAAGAGTAGCAACATCATTTAGTGTAGATGACTACTCGTGAGGACTAAGGATACATAGAAATACTCGATCGACCTAAGTTAATCGCATGTGTCTAGTTATCCTAAGTCGTCGAGATGTCCCTGACACTAAATCATGCTTCTAACCTAACCTAGGGTATAACTAAGGACAAGTATGACGTTATGTAAGTCTAGGTGATTTAACTCTGAATGAGTGTTGCAACATGTTAATTGCAACAAAGTATCCTCGACGAAGACCCAAGTCTTCACGAAGGTAGTGTAATGTAGTTAGCGTGTGCCAACATTCATCTGAGTCATCCCATCTAGAAGTACATATCCATGAAAGAAGTTAATTGCTTAATTATTTTCTATAATTAAGATCTAATTATAGCAACCCTATTGAATCCCTAGTTTCATTAACCCATAAGGTTGCCAACCATAATTGAGTTGTAATTTCTTTGCAAAAACATCTAGATTGTTTTCTTTAATCATTAACTTCTTACTTTAGGATTCATTTTAATAAAACAAAAGCAACAATAAAAAAATATGGTTCACTTATTTTACTCAACCATTCAATGTTCATGTTTACCTTTCATTTGCCTTATACCATTAAAGATATTGGTCAAGAGGTAGTTCATCTTCCTCTTTTCTAGATGACATTAAGTTTAACTTCAAAAGGATTCTAAACAGTCCAGATTATCATTTCGGAATAGGTGTCTTCCTCTTTCTTATTAAGAATTAGGTTTCATTTCAACCCCTTACATTATTCAAGCTATCATAATGAATTTGCACTTCCATTATCACCATTTTAACAAACCATAGTGATTTAGTTTGATCAGACACGAATGCCAACTTCTTAAGTTACATTTTAATAAATGGATAGTGTACCTAATTCATTTTAAGTCAACTAAAAGGATTCCATACATATATTAATATTAGAGAATAAATATTACAATTCCATTCAAATAATGTATGAAGAGATTGACACATCAAGTACAAATAAACCCACAATATTTTCCATTCATCTATGGTATACATACTTTAAAAATGCAAACATACCAGACATATTTAATGTCAAATAACATCAATAAGCTCAATTAAGAAATACAACTTTTCCTCTTACAAATACATTTCAATAATGAATCATATTTCCTCATAAAAGTTTCAGTCTTTAGGTAAAAAAAGTAACATCATAAAATAATTTGTCTTCTTTTATCACTTACAAATTCCATCCACAAAAATGGTTAGCATGGGTTAGTTCATTGAACTGAGCATGATAAGAACTAAGCATTAAAATGAGGGGCTTTCAACTAATTGTTTCTTTAGACACTAAAATTAGGTCACACTCCCCTTTGGTCCCTTGACAAATAAACACCCTTCATCACATTAACCTAGCCATGGCCCCCTTCACCCCACTAATATTAATTTAATTAATTCAATTAAATTAATTCGTTATCCTCACCATATTTATTATTTAAATATCTTAATTTAGATAATATCCACACATACACCTCACCTAGACACCTCATCTAGCCACCTCACCCTAAGAACTATTCTTAGTAAGTTACCATAACTAACTAAGACTTACCCAAACCCTAAAGATCAATGCCTACATTCTCTCTAACCACATTCCTGCATGCTTACAAAAATCTCCTAGTCTAATCCATGGGTTAATGACATGAGATCTAAGAAAATCAAGAGGATCTCCCTAGTTTAGTAAACCTAGAAAATCCCGCCTTGACCGACACCGGTTACCTCTAACCATCACCGGTTATGCCGGAACCACCGTCGGTCACCTTTAAACCCCTAAAACAACCTTATTTCAAAGGTTGGAAAATTTTTGGTGAACATTAGCACATCCTTGAGAGATATCACATCTTCTAAGAATGAATTCCAGTGAGAACATGCATGCAAGGAAGGAGATCAAGCATTTTCTACTGCACTCACCCCCAACAAGGATTTGATCCAACCAAGTAAAAAGGAATGCACATGCAGCCCATGCAGAAGCTCTCCTACAATTGGTGATCATCTGTAGCCTTCAACCTCTTACCAACACCTTCATCCCTCACTCACAGTCGTCCAGGACCAGAATCCAAGTAAGTAAAACATTATACTCCTATGGGTCATTTCATTTCATCATTATATTGTCACCCTTTGTTCTCTCAGCCACCCACAGACCTCTATTAATACTCACCCCTCCATATACATATTAAACCTCGTTGAATCCCACAAAAACCACCCAATACCTCATTCCAACCAACCAAAGTCCTTTGTGTAATCATAAAGGAGACCCAAAACTCATTTTGTGGCATTCCCAGTTTTCCACAGTAAGGCGTCAATTATACTCGACCATCGTCGGTCACCCTTAACCGGCATCAGTCTCTGTATTTTCCCATACAAATCAGAACCGTGACTTATTCACCTAATTCTACATCACCCTCATTCACCTGTGATCTACCTGAGACCTCTGTCAGACCTACAGAGATCCAGAACCAGTTATTTTCCCTTCAGATCCTATTCTAACCTAGCCTGTTAGATCATATCTTTCTTATTGTGTTTTAAGTGAGATACCTAAATCATTTCAAATTAGAACTAGGATTCTAATTTATTACCTACATTAAATGGTTTTAAACAGTGGACTGGAAATAGTATAGGAAGTATCACACTTCCCAGATCTAGCACACACTAGGCAGTTCACTGCACATATTGTTTAATTCTTTGTAGTGGTCTTGCTTTCCATTACAGGTAGTTCCTTCTAGCCAAGAAAGCTCTCACATTTAGCTGTGGATTCAGAAGTCATATGCACACAACAACCCAACAACCAAAATTTCAAAAAGTATTCCGCCTACGCCCGTTACCCTATCTGTTTCATCAATACTTCAAAGAAACGCTCTAAGAATAGTGTGAAACAGTGTCATTAACAAAATTATACTTTTATGAAACAGTTAAATCATTACAAAAATATACATCATAAATAAATAACATTCATGAATGGAAAAACAAAGTGTTAAACCATATTATCACTAAGTAGAGATCATGGTGTAATTAAAAAAATGTTCAACCAATGATTTTATAAAGAATTATATCAGATAAATAATATTCCAACCAAATTACATACCACATTTCTACTATAGATATTTATAGTTCATCTCTTGATTCATTATATCTAAATCAAAGTAAGATACTGACCCTAATAATTCATAAAAATAGAATTATTTTTAAGAAGAAATGATCCACAATAATCAGCTTTAACGTAATTCATCTTAAAATATCTAAGGCCAAGATCAATCAATATTTATGACAAAATTTAGGATGAATCATCAACATCTTAAAGTCAGATCCTTCCTATTTAAGATACTAGATCCAAATTCAAAGCCAAACTCTATTCTAAGTTTGGGTTAAGCATCAATGGGTTTGATAAGAAATATTTTTCATTTACATGCACCTGGAATTGGTCACACATCACCATAATTAGATCCCTATCAAAACATTAGTCAAGGAGAAGAAGATAAAGATTTATCCTCTAGCTACCCACTCTGTAATTTCCTTCAAACTAATACAACCAAGCAGGTCAGCTACCTTACTTAGGAGCAACATAAATGAGAGAATGAATGAAAAGAGACAGAAAAACTTATAACTTCCTTCAAAGTTTCGAAGAAAACAAAATGGAATACCTAACTCAGAATAGAGAAAAGGAATGACACAATGAAAGATGAGATAAGATCTCATTATTCCTTCCAAAAAAATAAGAATACATATCAGGATTGGAGGAACTGATATAGGTTTGACCGAGAGATCATTAAACTCTAGAAACCATTGAAAACACACAATAACTATTTGATATAGAATAGAGATATATGACTGCAACATGAAGATCAGAAACCTGATGATAATGTTCTCTCAACATACAAACAAGAACTGCTAAAGTAGTACATAAGCTACTACTAAAAAGAGTTATTAAAATTATTTTGGTTAGCAACAATACTCGAAGCAACAAACAACCACTTAACATTTTAATTCATCCCAAACGTTTATAGCATCAGTCTATACATTCCTCTAATTTTCCCAAACAAGAGAGAGACATAGTAGCATTAAAATAATTTATTCCTATGTCGACCACAATTTATTTTCAAGTGTCATCGCACATAAAGCTTACCCATCCTTTGATGGTAAAATGAAGAAATTGAATACAAGATTTAGCAGCCGTAAATTACAGTGAAGCCAACCCAGATCCCCAACTTCACAAAAATCAAAGGAAAATTCTACAAGTAGAAAGGATGAACTCGCTCTCATATTTGACCACTAGGAAAAGGAAACATGACCCCAAATTAGGTGCTCAAGGTTGATTTCAAAAGAAGAATACTAACCAAAACATTTTAGTCCATTTCATCAAGATAGACAAGAATGTACTAATCCATAATTCAACATAGGTACCCCATTCCTACCTCATCATCTAAACATCAAAATTGAATGAAAAGAACTAGTAAATCCAACAATATGAACCAATAAGGTAACTTCTGAAGCACGAAACCTCACCTCAGAAAGGATACATAAAAATTTGATAAATCTTCCCACAAACATGACAATAGGATAACTATCAACCTTACTATCAGACAAATTGTATCAAGGGGGATCCGTTCAGACCCAAAATCAGATAAGTCATTAACAAATATTCTCATAACACACATGTGTAAGAAACAAAAATCAACTTCACTTAAGTCTAAGTAGAAGCTGAACATGATTTTATCAAATTTCAAGTATGGGATAACAAAACCGAAATGTAATTCATTTCATAGCAGTGACTTCTACCATCTAACTTCCATATAGTCCAACAGGAGTTCTCAGAATCAAAACGTCTCAGCTCTAGCAAAAGTATAACATATTTACTATTATTTTCCTTACAAGAACGGATCCAAACATTTAATCTGGCTTATCCATTCTAGCAAAGTTCAAACAAACATAGCAAGATTTGATAACATCTCAAGCTTAACAAAAGTAAAACACATTTCATACCTTCACCCAACAAAGGAAAACAAACCCAACTCCTATTTTTTTTCAAACAGGGAATCCCTCTATACCATTTTTACACAATCTATTTCACCTAATTCTAGATGCGTTTATTTGAATGTTGACGAAACAAACAAGGGTAAAGGGCTAGGAGGAATACTTGTTGAAATGCTGGTTGTAGGTTGTTGCACGTGTATGACTTCTGAATCCACAGTTGATCTGTGAGAGCTTCCTTTTTACTTAGAGGAACTACCTAAAATGGAAAACAAGACCACCAAATAAAAGTTAAACAATATATGCAGTGGACTGCCTAGCGTGTGCTAGATCCGGGAAGTGTGATACTTCCTAGATGGCTGTCAATCCACTGTTTAAAACAACTTAATGTTGATAATAAAGGAAATCCTACTGTAGTTAAAATGATTTAGGTATCTCATTCATCTACAATAAGAAAATTCATTCACAACAGGCTAAGCTATGATTGAATTTGAAGGTCAAGGTCTCTTTCAGGATATTGGTATTAGTCAGGGTCAGGTTCTGGGCTATTTTGGGTATTTGGTGGAGGTTTTAGGCTCTGATATGGGTTTTGGTCAAAATTCAGAGACCGACGTCAGTCTGGTATGACCGGTGTCGGTTTAGGCTAACTGGTGGTGGTTGTGGGTAACTGGCAATGGTATGGTCGGGGTACAGGAAATTCAATAAAACTTGGCAAGGTGATAGATTTGGTGCTAGATGAGAATGAAAGGGCAATGGCAAGGTTCGTGTAGGTCCTGGATATGCACAAGAATGATGAAAGTCTGGATATGGGTAGTTCAAGGGTGTGGATAAAGAGATGGTCAAGTTTGCATGGAGATAAAATGGTGGGGAATGGAAATGAGAACAAAAACTAACAACAGAAGTGAAAGGATCTGCTAAAATGATAAGGAACTAATGCAGGTTAACAAAACTTACTGTTTGTACGAGCTTGATGTCTAATTGGTAATGGTGGGTGATCAAATGGAAGGAACTTGATGTGGTGCTGGCACTTCCCTGGATGCTCCCGTGAAGGCAAATGGCTCTGTGGTTGTTTCAATTGTGTTGGCTATGGATGCTCTGATGTGTGTACTAATGTTGGTTCTACTTGCATGCAGCTCTGGTTTCGTCACTTGCTCTCAAAAGATGTGTTAATCTCTTTGAAATGTGTCAACCTTGAAATAAGGTTGTTTTGGGGGTTAAATGGTAACCGACGGTGGTTCCGGCTTAACCGGTGGCAGTTTAGGGTAACCGGCGTCAGTTAGGGTAGGATTTCCTAGGTTTACTAAACTAGGCAGATCCCCTTGATTTTTTGGGATCTCGTTTCATTTACTCCACGGATTAGCATGGAAGCTTCCTTCTAACGGGCGGGAATGTGGTTAGAGGGAATGTAGGCATTGATTTTTAGGGTTTGGGTAGGTCTTAGTTAGTTATGGCAACTTACTAAGAATAGGTCTTAGGGTGAGGTGGCTAGATGAGGTGGATATGTGGGCATTATCCCAATTAGGATATTTAAATAATAAATATTGTGAGGATAATGAATTAATTTAATTAAATTAATATTAGAGTGGGATGAAAGGGGCCATGGTTAGGTGAATGTGTTCAAGGTGTTTATTTGACGGGGGACCAAGGGGAGTATGACCTAATTTTAGTGTCTACATTTTTCCCCTTTTTGTTGCGTAGCTTGTATTGGTAAGCGACGCTGACAAAAATAAGATGTGGTTGCCCCATGTGTGGGTGAAGGTGATCCCCCTCAAACCAGGAACTGATGAGGCAGAAGGAAGAATCGGTGAGTGGTTTGATAAAAGGTGAATGTGATGAAGAAGAAGGTGGGGAACACAGGGTAAAAAAAGGAAAAAGGTCCACTCGGGTAATCCAGGTAATGGGTCAGGGTCAAAGGTAGTAACATTCAAATGCAAGCACACGTAGAAACTGCAGCACCGTACTAGGTTTAAGAGCATGTAAACTCTACATCGTCTAAGGTTGATAGGTTTATCCAAACAAGGTTGTAGTGATTCCGGTATCCAAGGTATAGGATATGGTCAGGAAACATGACAGGTCAGGTGTAGGAATGTTTAGGTGTGTTCTGGTACACCAAAGGTTGGGTCAGGATAAACGGTCATGACAAGAGGCAAGGTAAGGTCAGGATCATAATCAACATAGGTAACAGTGCCACAAGGTATAGCAAACACATGGGGTCAAAGGTCACTAGCGATGTTCCAGGTCCAAATATCTAGGTCACGGCACGGGTAGGGCCGAGGTATGGGAAAAATAATGAGTCCCCGAATGAGGACAAGGTGAGGGGATAAAGGGTAAGGTCAAGAAGGTCAAGTGGTGTGGCCAAGTGAGGTGAGTGTAGGATAAAAAGGGATTTAGGGAAAAAATTGGGGGTAGGGGGTAGGGTAAAAGGTTAAGCAGGGAAAAAAGAGTGACGGGCAGGGTAATAGGGTGAAATTGTGGGCAATGTGGAAGAGAGGGTGACCGATGCCGGTCAAGGGTAACTGATGCTGATATAGGGTAACTGACCATGGTAAGGTAGGGCACGTGACTGATGCCAGTGAAGGTAAAACTGGCATCAGTTAGGTCGGGGATGTTATAAAAAGAAAAATTCTACATTTTTTGGAATCATTTGTCCCGTGTGAAATAGAGGAAAATGACACGAGAGAGAGGGAAAGTTGGAAAGTGTCCGGATGGAACAGAAAGCTGAGTTGGCAAGCCAAATGATGGGTGATTGGTAGTTGAGAGGTGGGTCCATGAGATCAGATTGTTGGATTTGGGTGGTTGGAGGTGAGGTGACCGATTGGTGATGGCAGAGGCCAGAGAGGGATCGGGTGGGCCACCGGTGCAGCGGCCAAACGTGCCACCACGGCGACGACAGCATGATGAGGTAAGTGTCAAACCCTTTCCATGTTTTGTGAGATAGATTAGGTGATAGGTCGGGTTTTGAAATATTGGGTGTGTGGGGGGAAAATGAAATTTGAAATGTGGGAGGGTAAATTGGGTAGAATAGAAACAGGGAGAGAGGTAAGTGGGTGAATGAGGGTTGGGATGGGGTTGAGGGGAAGTGTAGGGGAGAATGGGTGGGTAGAAGGGTCAAGAGAGGGAGTTTTTTTTTGGGAGGGTAGAGGGGAGGGTTTGGGGGTCGCGGGTTTCACCGCGACAGTGACCGGCATCGGTCGGGGTTAGCCGGCGTCGGTAGGGTCAAACTGGTATCGGTCACAAAACAGGTGACCCATGTCAGTTTAGGGGTGACCGGGGTCAGTTAGAGATAACCGGCACCAGTTGGGTTTTGGAGAAAAAGGGGCCGAAAGGGCCCCAGGTCGAGTGGGTGAGAGAGGTAGGGGAAAAGAAGGTGTTTTGGTGAAAAATATGGCATATGCGGGGGTGAAATGGGCATGGGTAGATGATAGTGGGTGAGAGTGGGGGTGGGTAGATAGAAATGTGATACGAAGGTAGGTTGGGGAAGAAAGAATGAGATGGGGCAGTAGGTATAGGTGAGGTGTTGAGTGTGGGTATGATGAAGGTAGATTAATTTGATGTTTGTGTTGGATGTAGGGGAGAGATCAGCTATGGATGAGAGACAGGGTGCCACCCCTACTCTTGAGAGTGTGAGGCGCAGTGACAGTTGAGGAGTGGTGGCACATGGAGGAGGTGGGCCTGATTGGGGTCTGACGCTATCGGCATGTAGTCTGGTAGCTGAGTCTGATGGTCGCCCTCATCGATAGATGGGATTCAACAACCAACACGTTCCACCTACTGATGGGTGAGATGACAGTCACCCTGGAGGACATGTTTAGGATCCTGCGGTTACTGATACTGGGGACGCAGGTGTACTCGATCTCCTCCGAGGCCTCAGAGGAGTTGATGCTGACAGTGTTTGGGGAGGGACTGGCAGACATGACGTTCCATAGTGCCAGCTTGAGTTACGGGGGATGTACCTAGCCCGTCTAGAGGAGACGAGGCTAGTTGTTTTATTGATGGAGGCAGTGTGTTGTTTCGCACTACCGGATGCAGAGGGTGGGAGATTTCCCCGCTCCCTGATGGGGGTTTTACATGACATGGTGATGGATCAGACCTACTTTACCTTGGCATCAACATTCCTGGTGCAGTTATACAGAGAGTTGTGGGCGTATGGGTGTCTGTAGGTTTAGCTTATGTTGCACCTTTTTACTACACTGTTGGGCCTATGAGCACATAGTTTGTGTGTGGCCAGTGGGTATGCCTCCGAGCAGATGCATTTCCACTGAGATTGGTTTGGGTGGGGTACAGGTGATGGGTGCCCGTGATTGGAGAGCGTCGATCAGACAGGGCTACACATGATGTAGCATATTACAGGCATCTATTGGAGGGGTTGTCTAGGGTGGACATCATATGGAGACCGTATGTGGGTTATCCCTCATACAGATGGATGCATGATGAGCTAGATGGCCTTCAGCTGCTGAGATGGATAGAGGGGTGCCATGCTGGGGAGCATGAGATGATCCCAGTTGACAGGGTTAGGTGGTAGTTTGGGCTGCTACAGGACATACCTCCACCCTTCCCGCAGTACAGGAGAGATGACGTGGAGAGGCCATTACCTCTACCACAGCTGACAGTGCCCACAGGGTAGGAGGAGCAGGTGGTAGACTAGTGGATCGATGATGCTAGAGTGACAGATAGATATAGACAGTGGTGGGTGGCTCATTTACGAGTAGTACCACCCAGACCTGTGGTAGCCAGATTTAGCCACTATCACGGTGTAGAGAGACCCTACAGGGGCAGGTGGTGACCCTGATTACCCAGTTGGGGATGGTGCAGGGGTAGTTAGCCAGTTCAGAGGCAGAGGTGGCTGAGTTACATGCACAGGTGGCTAGTCTTTAGGCCCAGATGGCCTAGGGTGGAGATGGGGATGGTGATGATGGTTAGGTGGCCACCCTACAGGCATAGGTTACAGGGCTACAGGGCCAGTTGGCCACTGCACAGGCATAGATTCAGGCATTACAGGTACAGGTATAGGCACAGGGTGTGAGGCCGATGGCACCTCCACAGGCACCAGGACAGGGTCCCAGTTCACAGGAAGGGGTGGGACAGGGTCCCGCAAGATAGGTACAGGGGCCGAGGCCTATGGGGCCACCATAGACCATTCCCATATCTAGGTTACGGGATGCCCTAGGTGAGGCCAGATACTACCAGGATCAGTTGATGGCGGTCGGGATAGATTTTCTATCCTATGGAGAGTACAGGGCACAACAGGCCTCGAGTGAGAGGACTAGATCCCAGACTCACAGTGTAGAGAGCACAGGGGGCCATCGAGCTCCAAGACAGGATCAGGGAGAGGCCACCAGCTCATGGAGACTAGCTCCAGGTGATGTGCCAGCAGGGGGCGGTGAGATGATACCAGGCCGGTGGACAGGAGCCGAGGAGGAGACTGGAGAGACTGACATGGAGGATGTCCGACAGGATGAGGCTTGATGCCCATTCCTATATTTTGATGTATTGTAGTCATTTTTTTGATATATACCAGCCTGCATGCCAAAGATGGTGAGGATGTACTAGAGTTTTGTATATTTTGATCATATACCGGCCTGCGTGCCGAAGATGGTGAGGCTGTATATGAGAGTTTTGAGAGACTAGATTATATACACCGGCCTATGTGCCAAAGACATTTGACAGTTATGTATATAGATACACATGTTTGGATATTGTATTTATATAGATGATGATGATTATGGGAATTATGTGTTTGTGTTGATAACATTTTATTATTATGCATAGATGGACTTATGGTAGGTGTGTTAGGCATGGATTGAGTCAGGTCATGGATTTAGGCATGATGGAGTCAGGTCATGGTTTTAGGCATGGATTGAGTTAGGTTTTGGTTTAGGCATGATGGAGTTAGGTCATGGTTTTAGGCATGATGAGTTAGGTTTTGGTTTAGGCATGATGGAGTCAGGTCATAGGCATGGATTGAGTTAGGTTTTGGTTTAGGCATGATGGATTGAGTCAGGTCATGGATTTAGGCATGGATTGAGTCAGGTTTTGGTTGTAATTCATTAATTTTTGCAATGAATGATGATATGGGTCATTTTTAAGATGTTTTATAATACATGCATGATGTTGGTAAAGAAATGGTAATCAAAATAATTTTATGTTTTGATGATGATAAAAATGTGAAGCAATTTGTCGTTTGTTTGGTTTAATTTCCAATTTTTGATATAAAAAGGAAACGAAGTAGGGTAGAATGTGATTTAGGAAAATGAAAGATGAATTGGTTAGGGTAGAGAGTGGCCGAGCTAACCTCCAAGGGCCCCATGCCCATGGAGTGTTGCCTACATAGTCCCAGCAAAAAGGGACCTCAGGCCGATGTAGTTCTCCCATAAGCTAGGGAAGAATATGAGGAGGTATGAGAATGAGTTGGTAGGTTTTAGGCATGGTTTGGGTTTAGGTCTGTTAGGTGTGGGTGAGTTGTGGGCAACTTGGTATAGGTGATTTCGATTGTGGTAGAAGAAGAAGATTACCCAAAGGTAAGCGTCGAGGACCAAGTCCTGTATAAGGTAATCAATACGTAATAAAGAAGGTTAAAAGATAAGAGGGGGCAAGAAAGCCACCTGATTGGTGAGGATCATAACTGGTGGACCATACCATAGGTAGGCTAGTGAACATAAGACCCTAAAGACTTTGCATGAGTGATTATCCTAAAGGTGAATAATAGTCACATGATCACCAAATGTCACAGTTCCAAGAGGTCCCTTGAGGCGGTAGGAAATGGGAGTGCGAATGGTGAGAGGGATGAAAGGTGGTAAATCTTTATAGGGCACGAGGTAACATGCTCTTTGGGCAAGAGATCCAAGGTCACAATGGGCAAGTCCATGACTAAAAGGATTTTCTATTTTGACTGATATTCGAGATAGACTGATCGATGCGGGAAGTCTATATGGGATGAGGAAATTAACTCCTTGAGGTCTTCATGAAGCTGATCGATGCGGGAAGCTTCAGATTCTCTCTCTTCTCTTTTTTTTTTGAAAGAGCTTTACATAGCTGTCCTTCGAGGGAGCAGTCTATTTATAGCAGTGATTGTAGAGAGGAAGATGTCCTTTTGAGGGAGTCATCTTTTTATTGGAAGTTTGACTCAAGGAGTTGGATCCCATGTGAGGGCTTTGAAGTCATGGACAAGACCAAGGTGAAGAATAGGATTCTTGTTCAGAAAGCAGGGTGAAATGACCATGGGATCTCATCTAAAGGTAGATGAAAAGTATCCATGAGAATCATGCTATGTGCAGTGCCGTGGTACACATATTCAAGAGAAGATAACAAGTGACGGGTACACACATGATTCTTGTTTAATCATTGGTGATGGCGTAGGAAGTGGATAGCGCTCAAGGGATGAGCATGGAAAGAGGGAAAAAGTGAGGTAGGACTAAAAGTCAACAGTAGAATGGTCTAAGATGTAAGGCATTAAGGGGCTCAGGTTCAGGTTTACCATCGAGTGAAGATAAACGATAAGCACCTGATCCATAAGTATGGGTCACGATGTATGGTCCAAGCCAATTAGGAGAAAATTTTCCCCGTTTACTTTTTTCTGCTTTAGTTACATGTTGATTTTCTTTCAGGACAAGATCACCAACGTGAAAGGTTTCGTTCATGGACACATTTATCATAGGCACGTTTGATACGTTTTTGGTAAACTTGAAGGTGGTCAAGAGCATTAAGACGATGTTCATCTAATAACTCAAGTTGTGCTAAATGGTCCTGATGAAAGTCATCATCATTGAGCATGTCATGGAGAGAAATGTGGAGTGAGGGAATCTGGACTTCGAGAGGTAGAACAACCTCTGTACCATAGACCAGAGAAAAGGGTGTGGCAGCAGTGGAAGTACAGATACTAGTGCGGTATGCCCACAGGGTGAAAGGAATGTGTGTATGCCAGTCCTTCCCAGTATCGTTAACCACTTTCATGAGAATTTTGTTCAGGGTTTTGTTGGTGGATTCAGCTTGGCCATTGGTCTGTGGGTAATAAGGTGATGAGAAACTTAGCTGAATGCTGAAGGCATCACAAATTTTTCACAATGTTTTATTTTTGAATTGTTTTCCATTATTAGTGATGAGGTGATGAGGAACACCAAAGCGACAAATGATGTGATGATTGATGAACTCACATATTTTCTTGTCTTTCATGGAGATGAGTGGTATGGCTTCAACCCATTTTGTGTAGTATTTGGTAGCGGTGATGATCCATTGATGGCATTGGGAAGAATGGGGATTGATCTCTCTGACAAGATCCAAACCCCATTGAGAGAAGGGCCAAAGGTCACGGGTGACCTGTAAGGCATGAATGGGTGTATGATGAAGGTTGACATGTTGTTGGAATTTGACACAATGTTTGACATAGTCACAACAATCATGGTTAAGGGTCGGCCAGTAATAGCCTAGGTGAAGAATACGCTTAGCAATAGCGAGGCCACTGAAGTGACCTCCACATATGCCATCATGAACTTCCTTGATGGTATAAGGAATTTCAGAACTCGTAAGGCATCGTAAGAGAATACCATCAAAGTTGTGCTTATAAAGGAGGCCACCCATGATGACATAACGAGAGACCTTTTTAAGAAAGGCACGTTGTCCATTATGGGTGAGGTCGGGAGGTAAGACGGAGAGAGAAAGATAGTCTGAGTATTGTTTATACCAAAGGTCACTCGGGTTGGGGGCAGCGGTTCTGATAGAGTAAACATCATGAGGTAAATAAGAGGGTGATTGGAGTCATTGTACGGTGACAAATATTTTAGAATCAGCGGGCGAAGCGGGTATTTGAGAAGCCAAGTAGGCCATGGTATCGACAAATTTGTTGGTTGAACGTGGGATGGTTTGAAGGGCGTAGCGGTCGAAGGTGGTCAAAAGTATGTCTACGTGATGTTTGTACTTTTGAAGCGTCTCATTACAACATTGGTATATACCATTGACTTGGTTTATGACCAATTGGGAATCACCAAAGATGTTGATGGATTTGACATCCAAGGCATAGGCAGCTTGGAGACCTAATACGAGCACTTCATATTCAGAAATATTGTTTGTACAATCAAAATCTAGTTTGAAAGACAAAGGCATGGGTTCACCATCAAGCAAAATGAGGATAACACCAGCCCCACCCCCACACTGACACTTGGAACCATCAAAGAAGAGTGTCATTTGGTAAGTGGGTTCGTCTAGGGAAAGGGTAGCAATTGACTCATCTAGAAAGTCAAAATTAGAGGGTTGATCCCCAAAAATAGGTGCATCAGCCAATTGGTCAGCGATAGCTTGGCCCTTGATGGAATTTTGATGAATGAATTCAAGGTCGAGGTTAGCCAAAAGCATAAGCCAGCATGCGGCACATTGATTTTGGTAAGGTTTGGCATACATGAAGTGTAAGGGGTCGGTGTTGGTCACAACATAGGTTTTGTGGTTGAGTAGGTAATGGCAGAGTTTTGTGGCAATGAAAACTAAGGCTAAGAAAAAAAATTTGGGATGGGTGTATCAGGTTTCATAGTCCAAAAGAGTACAGCTTATGTAATAAACTACCTGCTCTCTGTGTTGTTCATCACGATGAGCGAGCATGGCCCCCAAGGAGTGGTCGGTAGCTGAGATGTATAGGTAGAAGGGTTGATCATCTTTAGGTGGAATGAGCACGGGTGGTTGAAGAAGGTATTGTTTTAAGGCCTCAAAAGCTTTGTGGTAGTCATCATCCCATTTAAAGGAGACATCCTTCTTGAGAAGATGATGAAATGGTTGACACTGATCAGATAATTGTGAAATGAAACAGTGAATAGACTGCAACTTACCTTGCAGGCTACGGAGTTGCCTAAGGTTAGTGGGTGGAGGCATTTCAAGAATGGCCTTGACTTTAGCAGGGTCAACTTCTATACCATGTAAGGAAATGATAAATCCCAGGAGCTTTCCTGAGAGAACCGTGAAGACACATTTCTTGGGCTGAAGGTGAACACAATATTTAATGAGACGGTCAAAGATGGTTTTTAGGATGGCGAGGTGCTCAGAGCGGCATTTAGATTTGGCAAGGAGGTCATCCACATAATCTTCCAATATACGATGCATGATGTCATGGAAGATATAAGTCATAGCCCACTGATATGTGGCACCAACATTTTTAAGGCCAAAAGGCATGACTCGATAGCAGAAGGTCCCCCAAGGGGTGATGAATGTGGTTTTGTGTTGATCCTCTGGGGCAAGCAAGATTTGGTTATAACCCGAGAAGCCATCCATGAGTGATAGCATCTCGTGACCAGCGGTAAGGTCAACCAGCTGGTCAATACCAGGTAGAGGAAAGTCATCTTTTGGGCAAGCTAGATTGAGGTCATGGAAATCCATGTAAATGTGGAGTCCCCCTGTCACCTTAGTGATAGGGACAATGTTAGAAATCCAACGAGGATAATCAATGGGTAAGATGAAGGAAATGGAAAGAAGGCATTGAAGTTCTTCTTTGACGAGAAGGGCAATGTGAGGGTGTATTTTCCTCAGTGTTTATTTGATGGGTTTGGCATCGGGAATGGTTACGATATTGTGGACCACTATGGTGGGGTCAATACCAGGCATGTCTGCATAAGACCAAGCAAAAACATGGTTATGATCTTTGAGAAAAGAAGTGATGGCTTCCTATTCAGCAACATCTAAAGATTGACCGATCTTTAGGATGTGCAGGTCATCCTGAGTATGAATGTTGATTTCGATAGTCGATTCATTCAACATGGTTTGCATCTCAGATGGTAATGACCGATGAATATATGAGTCTTCTACACCAAGGTAGGTGAGTATAGATTCATCATCCTGGCATTGAACGACATTAATTGAAGGTGTATCATCATCGATCATTTTAGGGTATAGGAAGGGAAGAGAAGAGGGAGCCTCGCCCTCATGTTGATAAGTCAGAGGCCCCAAGGAAATGGTGTTTATGAAAAAAAAAGTTAGGAGGAATGGATTCTTGGATCCATTGACTCCATCGGTGAAGATGGTGATGGGGGGTGATGAAGGTGAAAAGGGCTGATGTCTTCAATGAGCTCAATGCGGGCCTTCTTGGTAGGTGGTTCAACAAAGCTGATACCACTACGGTCGTTATGCTTGCGAGTAGTACATGGAATAATAGTATGGTGGCCTTGCTCATAAAATCCAAAACCAAAACCCTTCCATGCACATCGGTGTAGGAAGGTGTGGGTGAAATGGTGATTGGTGAGTGACTGGAGGTCAGCGGAAAATGGGCGGGTTTGTGATGGTGGTTCAGGTGTGTAAGTTGTAGTATCAAGTCCCCCATAGGTGAGATTGGTACGAAGGTGGGGAGGACCATAAAGGAGGCATTCTCCTATATGGTGATCATAACGAGGGTGTTGGTGAAGACTTCCATACTCTTGTGGAGTAAGGAATGTGTTGACACTATATAGGCGATACTCCCCCAGAGTGAGGCATTGAAAAATGCCCTCCAAGGGATCGGTGGTTGGTATGTGGGTAGCTGGAATAGACGATGTGTTAGAGGTCGGATCAGGGGGTGGAGCTAATGAATTGGGAGGCTGATGGTTCGGCTGTGGAGGTTGTGGCAGCGGTAGGAATGGAGGATGTAGGTGTGGTTAAGGTAGTGGCTGCACTAGTGAGGGGAGGTGTAGGTGACATGGCAGTGGTTGTGGAGGTAGATGCTTTGATGGGTATGAGCACGTCATTGGGTTGGTAAAGCATGTTGCAAGTTTTGAAAGGTGATGGGTCAGCTGGAATGGTATAGGTGTGTCCTTCATGCTCAAACTTCACACAATGATGCAAAGTGGAAGGGACACAACCCATGACATGAATCCAGGGTCTGCCAAGCAACAGGTTATATTGAAATTCCCCCTCCAAGACGTAAAATAACTCTGGAATAGTGCGGGGGCCCACACAAATGTGGAGGATGACAGTGCCTAGTGTAGAGGTGATAGCATCATTGAATGAACACAACATGATAGGATGTTTATGCATGTAATTGTCAGGTATGTGCATTTGAGTGAATGCATGGGATGAAATGATATTAATGCTAGCACCCCCATCGATCATGACACGTCGTAAATGTATATCATCAATGTGGATAGAGATGAAGAGAGTAGGGTCTGGGTCATCTGTTTGGTGCGGTGTGATCTCTTCCTCTGAGAAGCTAAGGGAGGCTACTTGGTGAGTAGGTTGAGGTGTGGATAAAGGTGGAAATTTGGTGAGAGAGGCTACATGATGGGGTGTGATAATGGAGGCTACGGGTGTAGGGTCATTGGGTAAAACCTCAATAGATTGCAGGACCTCCATGAGAGCTTGATGATGGGATTCTGAGGTTTGGATGAGGTCATATAAGGACATTTTGAGGGGGGATTGGTGTAGTTGTTTGAGCATCGTGCGGTGTGTGACCCCATTAGAAATAGGATATGTGGGGCCGCAGATAGTGATTTTAGGTGTGGGTGTAGATGGTATGTTGGGTATAGGATTGGTTGGTGGGTCAGTTGCCTTTTCCTTTCCTTTGTCCTTCTGAGCATGGGTAGAAACAATGGATCATGTTGATATGAGGTAGGGAGGTAGGAAAGGTAGGTGAGCCATGAAAGGTATAGCAACATGAAGGGTAAAATCTCAGTGGTGGGAAGGAACTTTGTGGGATGAGCTAGGCACATCAACATTTGGGTGGAGGTTTGGCAAGGTCGTTAATGCAAACCATGTTAATTTCAAACCTTGGGAGTGGCTCTAGGAGTTGTGGGGGTAGGTCTGGGTCACTGAGAAGGAAATGAGGGAAGAACTGTGGGAATGGGTGTTGGTGAAATGGGGTCCTCATCGAGAAGGTCATCATCGTCAAAGTTTTCTTCAGGAGGACACAACTGGATAAGAACAGTTTTTAAAGCTTTACAGTTCTCTACATCGTGTCCTGGCACACGATGGTAGGCACAAATTTTGGTGTCGTCAAACCCCTTTGGTTTGGGTTTGAGAGGGTCATAAGGTCTGAGAGGTGGTAATGTGATGACAGAAGTTTCAAGGAGGTTGGTTAAAATTTTGGCATAGGATCCTGCTAGTGGATCACAATGGGAAGTGAAAGTGGGTTTGGGTGTAGGTGCAGCTGATTGTAGAGGAATGGTCTTTACACGAGGGGGAGTAGGTTGAGCTATGGTTTTAGGTGTTGGTGTGATCTTAGGCATTGGTCATGTTTGTTTGGGTAGGGGTATGGTAGAAAAACTGGCAGGAGAGTGTGTGGTTGTTTTGACTACCTTATTAGAGGGTAGCAGATTTTTGTCTTTAGGTTGCACCTTCTTGGGTAAAGGTGATATGGGCACATGAGATCTAGAGGGAAAGGTGGATGGTGGAAGAGGGTGTGTTACCCATGGGGATAACAGAGGTGTTGTGAAGGTAGATGGTGTAGGTCGTGCCGGAGGTGTGAGGGAAAGAGACTGAAGTGTCATGGGTAGTGAAGGAGTGATCGATGGTATTAGAGGTATGGGTGGTAAAGATGTTGCAGATGTGGGTGGAAGTCATGGCGGGTGCTTGGATATGTTTGAGGTTTGCAATGGTGGAATGGGCTGCTGTGTTTTTAGTTTACCGGTGGGTGGAGGTTTCTTAACCATGTTAGAAGGGTGAGGTCCTAAGATAGATGAAGAGGGTGAAGGTGATGAAGGTGTGATCGGTGAGGTTGGAGTATGAGATTTATGGGGTTGGCTCTTCTATTTGGGTGTCAAAGTAGGTTTGGTATTGGCCTTGGAGGATGTAGCTAAATCTAATTTGATGGGTGGATGAGTAAGGCTGGCGGTTGGGATGACCCCTAAGGTAGTGCTGGGTTTAGGTGAAGAAGATGATGTAAGTGTAGGCTTGGGTGTAGATGCGTGTTGGGTTATGGGTAGGGGTGTGGTTTGAGCCATGAGGGGTATCATGGAAGAAGTTGTGATAGAGGTGGTTGTGCTTGGTTCAATTGGCTGAAATATTTTTGGGTAGATAGTGGAAGTGTCAGCAAGTGACATCTACATTTGCGTTGAGACAGGAAGCAGAAGATGCCCCCAAAGTAAGGCTCTATCCACATAATCTAAGTGATCGACTAAGCATGAGAATGGCACATCTGTAGGTGAGGTTGATGAGGACCTAATGGAAATTCCCGTGAAATTTGTCTTAGAGACGGGGAATTTGCTAGCTTCAGCTTCCGTGGGTAAGAGAGCCAAAAGTAAGTCTGCAGGATCTTGGGTAGCTGATGGAGAATGATCACCTAGAGGAAAAGGTATCTCTACTGGATCCTTGATAGGTGGAGGAGAAAATGGGTGCTCCTCTATAGGTGGAGGAGATGATGGGTGCTCCTCTGTGGGTGGAGGAGATGATGGGTGCTCCTTTGTGGGTGGAGGAGATAAACAACTCCTTTATGGGACTGGGAAGACTGTGGGTTCCCTAGGTGGAGAAGCCAAAGGTGAAATAGTTTTGATATTAATGGAAGGCTCCTCCATGGGTGAGGAAGGAGGTGAAAGGTGTTCCTCTATGGGTGGAGGAATAGGTGAGGTGGATTCAAGTGCAGGTGGAGGACTTTGGGCTAGGATTTCCTCGATGGAAGGAATATGAGGTAATTGGGCAGCAGTGGGTGTATCACTGAAAATAGCATGGACCTCGTGGGTATGACTATCATGAGTTGAGGTCTCTCCAATTTGATCAGAAGAAGGGACATGATTAGGAAAAGGTTTCTTGAAGATGTGTAGGTTTTGATTAGCAGGTGTGTTAGTATTATCCAAGGTTAGCTCGCTTTTCTCGAGCATTTCTTGGACAATGTTTTTGAAAGTGATGTAATTTCCGTCACTATGACCCTTTACTCGATGATAATTACAGAAATCGTGCTCTTTATACCATGCGGGTGTGGGGTGAGAAGGGTCAAAACCAGTGTGTGGTTTCATGGGAGGAAGGGTGATGGCCCCAGCTTTGATGATCTTCTCTAAGATAGAATAATAAGGTTCCCCAATTGGGGTATATTTCCGTTGTTCCCATCTGAATTGAAAAGTTTGAATGGGTGAGAGATTAGATGAGGGGCTAGCCTGATTTGATGGATGAGCTAGGCTGGCTTTGAGTACCACTATGTTAGTGGTCCCCTTGGCCTTTGAATAATTTTTCTATGGTTTTGAAGAAGAAGAGGTATCATTTGACTTGAATGCTGAAGTTCTTATTGCGTAATTGGATTTTCTTCTCTTCAATGGCCCGAATCTCAAGCTTTCGTGCCATGGTGAATGCTTCGTCGAAGGTTCAGAAGGTTTGGACCTACAGAGTTAGTGAGATATGCCTAGCACAAGCCTGTGTGAAGAGTTTGATGAGTTTGGTTTGCGGTAGTTGGAATGTGAGTTGATTGATCAGGCTACGCCAACGAGCAACAAAATCTGTGATGGATTCATCGTCATACTGACGCGTAGAGTAGAGGTCAGTCATGGTAACCTTCTTAATGATATTAATGGAGAAGTGATCCAAGAAGGCTTGGGCTACCTGATTAAATGAGAATATAGAGTGTCTAGGTAACCCACTATACCAATCTAACGTGGGTCCAGTCAGAGACATGGGAAAGGTCCTCAGGAGCAAAGCATCATCATGGGCGATCAGATAACACCCGTGTTTGAAAGACCGCAAATGTTGTTGTGGGTCTTCTTTGCTATTGAAATGGTTGAATTTAGGAATTTCCCAATGCAAGGGATATGGACGGATAGGAATGGATGGGTGTATAGGCTCATTAAAAATCTCATCGTAGGTGAGAGTGTTGCGGGAGCTAGAAACTGATGCCTCCAATGTCTTCATCTTGTCCATCATTAACTTGATTAGGTCATTGGTAGGTTGTGATGGATGGGTGACTCCTGTAGCGTAAGAGGGTTGGTGTTGGGCATATAACGGGGGTGGCATTCTAGTATATGGTGCTGCCGTATAGGTAGATTGAGAAGAAGGTAGTGAAATAGGGGGTACGTACCCAGAGTGAATAATAGATGAAACAGGAGGCTGCTGATAGTATGTATATGGAGGTGGAAGGGTCATGGTGACCCTAGTGGCAATGGGGGCTAAAGATTACATAATAGAAAGGATAAAATGTTTTGAAAAGGGGTAGGGTCACCGACACTCGGGGGTGGTAGTGTAGCTATGGGTATATGCGAGACAATAGGTGTAGATGAGGTTGTGTTCTGGGTGGTTGGCGAAGGTATAGTGGATGTGGTGGGTGCAATGGATGTAGCAGATGTGGCAGTCATAGTGGGTATAGGGCCTAGCTATGAAACGACTAGGGGTAAGGTAGATGCAGGTAGTGTGGAGCCAGATGGGGCTGATGTAGGAGTGGGAACAAGAGTCAGGGGGATAGATACGGGCATGCCTCATATATCAACTGACCCAAGGCATCTCGAGTGGATGAGTGGGAAAGATAAAACTGTAAGGTGGAAAGATTTTGGTCAAGGAGTCGTGTGAACTCCTCATCTCTGGTAGTGTAATAGAGATAGGTTGGATAGGTTCCATGGCTGGTGATAAAATGGAAGGTGGTGAAGGGCTAGGTGGGAGTGGTTGAAAATTGGCGTGGAATACGAGGGCACTTGGCTTGTCTAACGATGTGGTCAGTACCATGTGAACAGGTACTAATTAGTGGTAAGATTGATTTCTATAAATGACACAAAAATATAAAGACAGAAAATAGGATAAATAGGTGGTAGTAGGTGGATTTGGGTTAAAATTTCAGCTTAGAAAATGACACAGGCTAACTGATGTCAGCTAAGTTAATGTGATGGTGGTCAAAGGTAATCCACTGTTAGGTCTCTTTGGAAAGCAGATAATTTGTGAAAAGCAAGGTATAAGGCTAAATTTACTAGGTATGCAAAAGGCTGATGAGACTTACCAGGTCAATGGATATGATAAGATTGATAGAGACTCTAAACAACTAAAGAAGTGGAATAGGTTTCCTTTTTGGTAAGTTAAACAAAAGAATAGTGAACCGACAACTAGTTGGATAAAATTGATGACTGGTCAGAGGGTAGCCGATGACATGATGGTCACTGTACCGACACTGGTTACTATGAAATTTAAACAATGATGAATAAAATGTTGTTATGAGTAAAAATTTGATGTGGAATCAAACCAAGAATTCTTGAGAAAGATGAGAATATGGTCCAGGCTACACTCAGCTATGAATCTGGAATACACCAATTGTAATGAGGAGTGTGTAAGGGGAAATAAGAAAAATGAAGAGTGTTACCTCTCACCTAAAAATGCAAGCCAAACATAAACACTTAGAAAAATATGATCCTGAAGAGTGCCTTTTCTATTATTTTTTTTTAGCTTATGTTATTTAAGGATTGAATCATGTACTATAGAATGGATTTTTTTTGTGAGGATGGATTCCTATGAAGAAGGATATCAACAAGGAGAGGTTTCAATTATGTTATGGTGGGGGTGGGTTGTCCTCTGATGGGGGTACTAGACAGAGATAACTAATGGGGTGCCCACTATGCCGTGATTGTGTTATCACCTACAGATTATTCCGGGTGATATGTTTCTTAAGAATGTGTATATAGTTTAAATTTTTTATGTTTGAGTAAGAGTCAGAGAGAGAAAAAGAAAGGAAGTAGTTTTCTATGATTTGTTTGTCAACCATTAACTGGGAATGACTTCCAGCATATAGGTTGCCCTCAATTAATGTGAGCTAATGCAGAAAAGTAGAATGAAATGAAATGATTTTTAAACCCAAATTGAAATGTAGAATTCGATGCCACAAATAGATGAACAAGAGAAGGGATGCTCTTTCACTAATGCGATACTAATGAAAGGGAAGAAATGTTCATTTTAAGCACCAAAATAAGATTGCTTTTAGACAATAGAAGAGAAGAAGGTCCTAGGGGAGAAAGTTTAATGTAAGAAATTTTTAGAAAAGAAACAAACATACAACATTTTCACCTAGAAATGAAAGAATGAAAAGAACCCTGAATGGGTCCCACTGGGCATGCCAAAATGTTTCACCTGATTCTATATGCATTTATTTGAATGTTGACAAAACAAATAAGGGTGAAGGGATAGGAGGAATACCTGTTGAAATGTTGGTTGTAGGTTGTTGCGCGCGTATGACTTCTAAATCCACAACTGATCTTGTAACATTCCTATTTTAAGACTTTAGAAACAAGGTATTTTTTTTAGTAATGTTCTATGTTCTAAATACGTAATTTAGAACACACATTCCGTAACAACCATTCTTATAACAGATATCCATATGCAGCTGTGATGACTCGGTAAGCTATTGATCTATTCATTTCACGACTCGGTGAACGACCAATCTATTCATGTTTAACGCTAAGTATTGAGTACTTTTTTGTATACTACGTATACTTGGTTCTCTTACCCTGTTATGGGTATTGAGTGATATATCTAAAGAACCTAACTGAATAGTTGTTACCAATATTCATCTGCATCACGATCCTTAGACTAGGCGACATAGGACAACACAATCAGTAGCTTGCGATACTTTGGCCAAAGATTTATAACATACTGTTTGTATTACTTATTCCTTGACGACATACTTGTCAATCCAGAATATGTCCTTCACCCCCCACTCTAGTTTTATCTAGAATTTCCTTTACTGACTTCCGTCAGTCCTCTTACCCAAGTTTTAACCCTAGTTCTGGTTAACAACATAGGTTATGATAGGAAGGGGCTCACAAAGACTTAGGATATTTTGGCATACTGGGTCAACCTAGGTCAACCCTGTGTGCCAAGGTACCCTGAGTCCTAGAGGGCTACTTCATATTGTAACTATGCTACTACCCAGTCCTAGAGAAAAACTAAGTTCAAGTCCATAAGTGTGTAGATCTAGACGATCAATGCAGAAGGGTGTTGCCACATGTCAACTGCAATGTTGTATCCTCTAGAAGATCCCAATCTTCTCGAAGGTACAACCCTGCAGTTGGCATGTGCCAACATCCTACAAAACAACCTCATCGAGATGTACATACCCCTAGGAGATTATTAACATTTAATTAATTTGGATACTTAAAAGCAAATTTCAGCAACCCTGCCCAAACCCTTATCCAACTCTCCCTAAGTTCTTTTCCAAATTAGGTTCCATTCATCCTTGAAGAAATTCCTTAACTTAAGATTGCTTTCAATGTTTGTTAATTTTGGCTCAACAAGCATCTACCCAGAAGAAAGGACAACAACCTCATAAGTTTCATTTAATGTGACTTAACCATTTAAGGAAGTGTAACAACCACCTAGGTTATAACTTAATAGACTTTATTAAATGAAGCCTAATGATTATAAATCATATCTTCCTTTTTGTTTACTTTTTCATAAGAGAGGAAGAGTCTTCCTCTTCATGGTTAAGTTCTAGGGTTTAACACACCCTTTATGTCCTTTACAAATTCTATGGTCTTCATTGTAAGTTCATTACACGTTACCTTAATAATAAGAATTGTTTAGATAAGAACATTGAATTCTTCAACTTATTTAGCTACATCACGTTTAGGGAAATTATTCTAATTCCCTTTTTCCTACTTATCCAAGAATACTCATTAAAACATATAAATAACATGAAGATTAACAACAGGATAGGATTCCATTTCTTTTACAAAGGTACAAGATAATTTGCACAACCCATGCAAGTAATTTCTCATCCTTCAATTCATTTTCAAAACTTACACATTTACAAACTTATACATTTTAGTCATACTGCATGGCAGCAGCCTTCATTCAAAAGAATATAACTTTTCTTTTTCAATACAACTTAAGAACGAATCAGAATTCTTCACAAGAATCAAACTTAGATCAGCCAATGCATCATATAAGTTTTTGCCTTCTTTTGTCACTTACGAAGTCCATCTGCAAAAATTGCTAGCATGGGTCAGTTCAATGAACTGAGCATGATCAGCACTAAGCCTTAAAATGAAGTGCATTCCACTAATTGTTCCAATAAAAATAACCCTCCTTTAATGAACAATTAGTATATCATACTCTAAGCATAAGTAGTAACAATAAAAAAAGAAGAGCATTAATGAAATAGAATTCACAAAAAGAAGAACATAATATAATCTATAGTATCTGTCTTACAAATTAAAGTATAATTGATCCTATCAATTATCTTTACCAAAAAAAAGATCATAACATCTCATTGTTTCCAATCCTACCAAAATATAAAACAACCCTTATCTTTACTATAAGATACAAAAAGTGCTTACAACATATTCTCACTAGGATGTTTCATCTAACCTTCAAGTAAAGAAGAGGAGAAACCATTTCCATTATGCCAAAGTACATAACATCCGCAAAGCAGAAACAAGTGCATATCATGACTTAAACTATTTCCTTAAAAGGACATCTACTTTAAAATTCAACATTTTACGGTATTCATCAGAACAGATTCACATAAAAGAAATCCAAGAAGGAATGATGGATTAACAGTCAAACAAAAAGTTTGCATTTCCTTTTTACCAACCAATCCTCAATCTCTTTCTACTTCATTTCAGTCAAATGACAAGTATAAGAAGACTAATTAAGTAATGATTCTCTTTTTCTCATAAGAATAATTAACAGAAGGTTCTGAACCAATAAACTTAACCCAACTGCATTAGAAAATGAGTTCTAACAGAATATGATCCCAATCTGCAATCATTTCTTTCAACTTAATTAACAGTTTTACCTTTTCTTATACATACAATTTAAGTTCATGCAAGAGTTCCCAAGAAAGAGAACAAGAACAACTTCAAGGAAAGAGAAAAATCAATGCTACCTTCCTTTCATAATCTTCCCATTATAATGCATGAATTCCACTTTCCATTCGAAACATTATAACAATGAAGTTTATACACAGCCCACAGACAATAAAGAATCACAGTTTATCTTTCAAAGACTTAACATTCTTTCATTGGACCCAACAAGAAGTATGAAATCTGAGTAGATGCTAACATTCAAAATTTCCCAATAGTTCAGTCAAGGCAGAACTATCTTGAAAGTATTTCAACACATCACTGTAAGAACTACAGATTGGGATTCCAATAAAATGACAAGATCAAAACAACATATTAAAAATACGTTATGTCAAGACTCGAATTACAAATCCGAGCACAATGTAAAGCATAAGATCCCTCAAAGGATCAAGATCATTCAAGTGATTATAAACAAGTTCAGGCAACAACATGCTCCCTTTTTAGTTTATAAAAAATAGTCAAAGAAACCAAAAGACTATAAGATCTAAACCAATACATCATTCAGGTTACAATTTTTAAAAACACCAAGTAACAAATTGATTGTATAAAGTTGTATCACAATATCTCACTCACAAGTTCATTTATACACCAACATCGTCATGCTAGACTGAATATAATGAAATTAAAACATAGTTCAAAATAAGAAAAGTTCTTCCATTTCCAGTTAACATCCTATCAAACCTTGTTTCCCAACTCAAACGGAATGTAAGATGCTTAACAGAGCTCAGACCAGATGATAACAAAATATGAAAGCCGTGTTCATAATGAACCTTCAATAACAGTTCATATGGTCATAAGGAAAGTACATCACAAGCACCATGCCATATGCAGCTTCGATCAACAATCCAATTTATCCAAGATAATAAAACATAGGTTCCAAGTTAGATGAGGGTTTCAACAACAGTCAAAGTTTTCACAAGATAAAATACAAGAACTAAGCCATATACGGTTTTATCCATAGTCCCATTTAATTATGAAACAAAACGCAAGCACCATAGAACTGAGAATCTCTACAATAGTTCTCTCCTACCAAAACAAGTTTGCAACAAAAATCTCGAGCTTGCATACAAGTTTTCATAAGAACACGAATTCTTTACCAGCTCGAGATCACAAAACACATCGAGTTCACAAAACACTAACCTCAACAGTCACAGGAGAAACTTAGAGTTTCCATAAAACTCAACTAGTAATTTATTGGCAACGAAAGTATTTGGAACCAAAACAAACAATTTCCAACAACCCGAAATTCCAAACAAAGTTACCAACTTTGTTCTTGCATGCATAATTCTTTGTGCTAAAACAATACAACATAAGTTTCCAATAGAATCACATATACCATGGATTCGAAACCTAGAATGCAAGATTTACTAAACCCATCAACCAATTAACCAGATAGAGCATGTAATGCACCAAACTCAACAGAGCAGAGTTGCTTTAATGAAAACACTTAGAGGAAAGCAAGAGATTTTAATAGTTAGAGCCTATCATTCCTGATAGTGTCTCTGTCAAATCGAAGAAGACCTCCAGCCGAGCTCACTTCTTCTCCTCTTCTCCACGAAAGATCAAACAACCAAATACCTCTTCCACAATGCCTCTTATAAATTCCACGAAACGAAAATAGATTCAAAACCTCAAAAATAGCCATGAAGTGCAGTTCAACCTGTTGGTTTGAAAAACCAGAGCGCATGCAGAATGAAAATCAAAGAACATGCAAAATGAAACAACCCAAGAAAAATCCACTGACATGCCTACCAAGATGGTTTGGGCTCGTAAACCAAAAGCAATTAATTCCATTAATTCCAAATCTCCCACCTAATCTTCCTTTCCACCACCTGCCAAGTTTGGTGAATGCCAAGTCTAGATTAACATGTATTTCCATTTTAGTGATACTACCACCTAAGCTTTTGCCACCTAAGCTTCTGCCACCTAAGCTTCCGCCAAGTCATCTAGCCCCTGCCAAAATTGGCAGTCTATATGCATTTACCAACCTTATCAATAACATAAATGCCTTAGGAACCATCGCCCAAGTGCATGCGACCACTTAAGTCCCCATTCATATCCATTAGTTTATGATAGATTAGATTGCTTAGGTTAGATCTTAGGTAGAATTAAAATTTATACCATAGGATATAAAACAAGAAAATAACCCCCACCATAGGCCTTAGCAAATAGGTTTAGATAATTTCCACATAGGTAAATTAATTCAAAACATAATAGTTTTAGGTATTAGGTTAGATTACAATAATACCTTGTAGTATTAGGATCTAGATTAATTTAATACCTAGTAACCTTTCCAATTCCATTAGCACCGAGCTTAGGTTAGAATCAGAATTTTATCAAGTGACATAGCTTAGGTAGAAATATATTTTTTTACCTAGCTTAGGATCCTGTAGGTTAGTCCTATATAGGATCCTGGATCTCTCTTATGCTGTGAACAGGCTGCATTCCCATTTTTGTCAGCAATGACCTGTCATGGTCGATCTCCAACGACCCAAGAAAAAAAACCCACTGAATGGAAGTACGTTCATGTAGAAATAAAAGAACTTGCAACAACAAAGTTCAGTCCAATGTGTATCTTAACTCATGGAATGTCAATTTTACCATTCGTTCAACAGAGCAGATTTAAAACATTCCTTGGATCACTGAAATTGATCCAAGGATGAGTCAGATAAATAGATAAGTTTAAAACTCTTAAACCAGATTGCAAATCACCTACCAAAAGTGAAAAATGGATTCAGGGAAGCCATTCCAATTCAGTCAAAGGATCTTAAGAGCAGAAAAGACTTATCCATATCAAGCATGATTTCCAATAATAAGAAGAACATATCCTTATAAGGAAAATCACATGTCAACACTTGAATGCAAAGGAGGAAAATAACAACTGTCAAGGGTGTTACAGATCTTGAGAGCTTCCTTTTTGCTTGGAGGAACTACCTGAAATGGAACACAAGACCACCAAATAAAAGTTAAATAATATATGCAGTGGACTGCCTAGTGGGTGCTAGATCCGGGATGTGTGATACTTCCTAGATGGCTGTCAATCCACTATTTAAAACAACTTAAAGCTGATAATAAAGGAAATCCTACTGTAGTTAAAATGATTTAGGTATCTCATTTATCTACAATAAGAAAATTCATTCACAACAGGCTAAGCTATGACTGAATCTGAAGGTCAAGGTCTCTTTTAGGATATTAGCATTGGCCAGGGTCAGGTTCTGGGCTATTTTGGGTATTTGGTAGAGGTTTTAGGATTTGATCTGGGTTTTGGTCAAAAAATAGAGACAGGCATCGGTCTGGTATGATCGGTGTCAGTTTTAGCTAACTGACAGCGGTTGTGGGTAACCGGCGACGGTATGGTCGGGGTACAGGAAATTCAATAAAATTTGGCAAGGTGATAGATTTGGTGCTAGATGAGAATGAAAGGGCAATGTCAAGGTTCGTGTAGGTCCTGGATATGCATAGGAATGGTGAAAGTTTGGATATGGGCAGTTCAAGGGTGTGGATAAAGAGATGGTCACATTTGCATGGAGATAAAATGGTGGGGAATGGAAATGAGAATAGACACTAACAACATAAGTGACAGGATCTGCTAAAATGATAAGGAACCAATGTAAGTTAACAAAATTTATTGTTTGTACGAGATTGATGTCTGATTGGCAATGGTGGGTGATCAAATGGAAGGAATTCGATGTGGTGCTGGCGCTTCCTTGGATGCTCCCGTGAAGGAAAATGGCTTTATGGTTGCTGGCTATGGATGCTCTGATGTGTGTACTAATGGTGGTTCTGCTTACATGTAGCTCTGGTTTTGTCATTTTCTCTCAAAAGATGTGTTAATCTCTTTAAAATGTGCCAACCCCGAAATAAGGTTGTTTTGGGGATTAAATGGTAACCGACGGTGGTTTCGGCTTAACCGACGGTGGTTTAGGGTAACTGGCATCAGTTAGGGTAGGATTTCCTAGGTTTACTAAACTAGGCAGATCCCCTTAATTTTCTGCTATCTCGTTTCATTTACTCTGCGGATTAGCATGAAAGCTTCCTTCTAACGGGCGGGAATGTGGTTAGAGGGAATGTAGGCATTGATTTTTAGGGTTTGGGTAGGTCTTAGTTAGTTATGGCAACTTACTAAGAATAGGTCTTAGGGTGAGGTGGCTAGATGAGGTGGATATGTGGGCATTATCCCAATTAGGATATTTAAATAATAAATATTGTGAGGATAATGAATTAATTAAATTAAATTAATTAAATTAATAGTAGAGTGGGATGAAAGGGGCCATGGTTAGGTGAATGTGTTCAAGGTGTTTATTTGATGAGGGACCAAGGGGAGTATGACCTAATTTTAGTGTCTACACAATCAACAAAAGTTCACAAGATTTTTCCACATTCCAATTCAAACAATGGTAAAAGTATGAATTGTTCATTTTTACAACAAAGGAAAAACCTAGATATTATTTTCATCAAACAAAGAATTCAAGCAGGTGTATACAGTGAAAAATACAAGCATGAAAGCAAGATAAACATCACATAAAAACCCATTATTCCCCAAGAGCAGAGTTATTTTTATGAAGTCATTTAGGAAAAAGTAGAACAACTTAATGGGTAGAGCCTATAATTCCTGATAGAGATTCTTATCGATTTGCAGAAGATTTCCAGCTGAGCCTCCATAGTCTCTTCTTTTTCCAAGCAACGTAAATAACTCCAATCTTCCTACTTCCTCTTATACTTCCACAGGATCCAAAAGTAACTCAAGAATGCCAAGAATATCGATGGATAAAAAATAGAACTGCTGGTTTGAAGAACCAAAAACTCCATGCAGAGAAAAAATAACAAAGAAAAAAAGATCAAACAACCTTTCCAAAATCTGCCTTGCATCTCTCCTAGTCGGTTTCTTCGCCATAACCAAGACTAATTATTGCAAGGATTGTTAGTTTTCCCTCTTATTTCTCCACGCCACCACCATCCAAGTTTGGCGAACCTTCAATTCAAAATTTGCATGCAATTTCCATTTTGTGGTGATGCCAACTAGGCATCCCCTAACTCCCCATGCCTTTGCTAAAACAGGTAGTTCAGAGGATATTAAAACCAAAATCAATTCTCATTAATGCCTTGAAAACTGACGCCACCACCTTTACCACTTGCCAAGTAGTCCATAGGTACCCCTTAGATTAGTATTAGTTTAGGTTAGATTATCATTAGGTTAGAAATCAACCTTAGTTCTTAGGTAAATATTATTTTCCTTAGGTTGTTTCAAAACTCCACAACCATAAAACATACCAACTTAGGTTAGGGTGTCAAGATTAGTAGTTTAGTAATATATCCTAGCTTCTATTACGCTCTTTAGCATTTTAAAATTTTTTAACAAGAAGGGCCAGGCTTACTAATTACAATATGATGCAAAGCAAGGGCACATGAAACCGGGTCCTTCAAATTTATAAAAAAAAAACTCAGTCCCAATTCACCTTCCATTTCAGAATGTTAAGTCAACCAGATGAATCAGGTAAGGAGAATTGAAGCATATCTTGGATCAATGGAATTGATTCAAGGTTTTGCTGTCAACACAAGATGAGTTTAGACGACAACAACACAAGCTCATAATATTTTAAAATGAATTAAAGCTGTACAAAAAGATGAATGGCCTCGTTTTCAAGTAAGCAAAAATCACAAAAAAGTGAACCTCTTCATAGTAATAATTTATCCATTTCAAACATGGTTTCAAAAAGTCATAAGAGTACACCTTCCTAAGACAAATCACATGTCAACATTTGCAATGTCAAGAGGGAAAGTAATTGCAGTAATAATTTTGTCAAAGATGACCCCACTCACCCAAACCCAAGTGTGACTCAGCTCTCCGAGTAGCTCACCGAGCTACTTGGAGAGTCACCACTAACTCCCTATCCTTGCAACACATTTCTAACTCGCCATCCTTGTAACACATTTCCGACTCGCTGAGTAGCTCGGCGAGCTGTTTTGGCTCGATTAGCCCTCTTGAGGACTAACATGCAATTTTTTACCCCGAGGCTTGATGTCTTGGATTTTTTTAGAAATTTCACATACTGAGAGCCTGATAGAGGTTAAACTTGGGGTATTTCTTAGACTTATCATATTTTACCCATTTCTGCTTGTCTACTGGATGTGGGCTCGGTTCGGCCAATTTTACCTGGGGGAAAAATTGTCAACAATTTGGCGACTCGCGGGGATGTCTGCCTGCTAAATGTTCTGAATTAGTAGCCTAAGCATATCCATTGGGCACGGAGTAAATCTTATACTTGAACATCCGATCCCATACTTGTATTTGAAACCCAGAGACCATCTGCACCTCACTGAACCTGAACTTGTTCCTCTACTTACACTCTCAATTTTTATAAGAAAATCTTAAAAATAAGATTTGTGAGAGTTAAAAATTGTTTTGACTCAAGATCTTCACTTGTTCCTCTCTACAACCCTATTCCATGAGACTGAAATAGAGTGTCCCAAAACCTGATTCTGCCGAGTATGAGGCACACAACTGATGATTGTTTGGCATGTATTACATGTCGTAAAGTTTTGAATAAGACATTTTAAATATTTTACACCATGGAACTCTATTAAATTTGATTTTTCTCTTTCTTCTGAAAGTTCCACTCTTTGACATGATGTGGGAGACTGCTCCCTTTCTGACACTGCAGAGCACTCGATAGCTCACCTACGATTGGTATTGAAGGAATCAAAGAATGAAAACTTAATAATACTTGTCCGTATCCTTATTTTAGTTGGTATGCATTTGTTTTCTTTTAAGATCTGCAACTATTTTCTACAAGTATGAACTTTGACATGTGGGAGGCCCAATGAAACATTATGTACTATGTTGGAGTAGACATGAACCAAAAACTATGTATAAAATGAAAAATCATACATGCCCAAGTAGACACGCAGAGTGTGTGAGAGTAGTAGTGATGCTGAAAACAAACCCTACACCTACCCCACACTAATAAGTCACTTGGAAGACTTCAAACAAAGCCTGTAACTAGAAGTGAAAAGTAGTTCCCTTTCCCTACAATGGGAAACCATGCAATTGATTTAGCTATGGAAATGACTGTACATATGAGTGAGAACTCAATAAGGACCCAATATTCCACTTGAATCCTCAAGGTATCAACTAAAAATAAAACAAATACCCCTTCAGAATGATCTAATGGAGGCTCTTGGAGATGTTGGAATTGATGCAACTAATCCTCAATACTATGAAGCTCATCCTCATGTTAGTAGGTGAGGATGAATGGTTGTGGCAACTCCGGTTTCAGCTCAAACGAAGATAAATATATGATGGGGCATGGCTTGATCTGTCGAATGTTCCCCCTGTTCTGAGTTCTATTCTTGGTAAGAAGATCATGATGCAGATATTCTTGGAAAAGGTGAATGTTTATATTTGAAATCTTCTCTTTTCACATCTAAATAAAATTAATGTGTCATCTTAGTTGATGGTATGAAATAAGTGATCTCCTCGTGCTCTTTCCCCCCATGGAAATGTGAGACTCCTCCCCAACATACAACTCCTTAACATCACTTATGGCCTCCAATGGAACTATTGATGGACTACTGAAAGTGGTTAAGTGTAGCTGCTCATATGGGAGTTCCCTCTCCTCAACTAACACACTCTTTGGAAGATTAAATTCCTCTAATCTTGGCTCAAAAGGACTCTTATGAAGGATAAGATGCTCTTACATGTGCTCCTCTTAGACAATGGGCTCTTGTGCTTGAAAGACGGATGATGGAGGAGTAAATGTGATGATTTCCACAAGCTCCTATTCATTAAAGCAATCCTCCAAGTATGACAGATAATCTGCCTCCTCATTGTCTTGTTGTGCCGGCTCAACCTCCTCCATAGCGGGAGCATGCTCCTCTTCTTTTGGATTTGGAGCTATTATTTCTTCCCCTACTACTAATTTTTCAATTTCTGTTTGATCAACATTTTGTGAAAATAAAGTGCCCTCGTGAATGTTGTATTCTAAACCCTCTTACTGTTGATCATCCTCAACATGTTCTTGCTCAAAAACTGCTGCAGCTGAATCAACCTTCACCACCTGCTCTTTCTCTACCTTGACCTCCTCTGAGGGCTTAACCAATAAAGGGATTTTTTCTATTTTGAGCTTAGTAGTTGAATTCTTCAAAAATTAAGGCATTTCTTCTGTGTTAGGATCCTTTTGCTGCTATTTTTTTCACTAGTTTTTTGAGTTTCATCCTAGTATGGATTTGGGGAAGTGAGAAGAGTATTGGGTTGAGTCTCGATAGATGTTTTTATTGGTGGTGGATATGGTGGGAGGGTTTTACAAATATGTTCCTATGGAGGGAACTATTTTTTGGAAGGGAAGAGGATAGAGGAACTAAGATCAAGTAGAAGATGAAGAAGTGGAATCCACAATAGGTGCAACAAACAAGAAACTTGGAATTTGGGGATTGGGTTGAAATGATACTGATTAGGACAAATGAAAAGAACTATGAAAGGGTAATACAGGGGTCTCCTGTAGACAAGGTTGACTTGCATAACATTCAATGTCCTTGATCCATCCTTTTAGTTGGGGTAGCATTTCAATTATGAAGCTTAGTTTCTCCTCCGGGATAAGATAATATGGAAAGGGGTCTTCCCATGGAGAACGGGCCTAGAATCCAATTTTGAATGTCTTCATTTGGGTTGAAGCCCTAGACTACACCATACTTGCCATCATCCTTAGGGTCTTTACGTGCAACTCATTATCTTCATGTGAATAATGTCCTCCTAAATTTGCATACCCTTGCTTTCCAACAATTAGATAGCCTGACATGTAGCCAAACTGATTTGTCCCTTTTCTACTAGGATATGCATACTGCTGATTTTCATTATAATATGGATCCAAATACAGTTGGTAATACCCTGAAAATGAATCCTACAATTCTAAGGGAGGGTTGCACTAATATTACTACTGCCTTAGATGTGAATCCCATAAGGTGAATGAAGCCATGACTGTAAGACTTCATGAAAGAAATGAGATGGAAAATGAAAGAGGTGGAAAGAAGAAAAATGGAGTGAAATGGATGGTGAAGAAAAGGAATGTCTGGTACTTAGAGAATGAGTTTTGATATCCAGATGGGGTCGTTAGTTGTGCTTTGCATGTGTGTCTCTGAAGACTAAAATTCCACCAAGTGCACAACAAACTTGATGAAATGATATGGATACCTAGTTGCACACCTTGAAGAGCTCAAAAATTGTTGTGGGGTTGGACTGATTCAGCCATAAATGATCCTCCAAAATCCTAAAATTTAGATCCTGACACCACTTGAAAACCTCTGGAATCCTAGACCCTGAAGTTCAAAGTAGGAGAACTCCAAAACCCAAAATTGCAGCCACCTCCGAAATTCTAAACTTCGAAACCTAAAAGTTCTGAAAACCCAAAATTGTAAAAGGTCTAAAATTTCAAAGGTCTCAAAATCTTGAAATCTTGAAACATGAAATCTTGAAATTGAAAACAACCCCAAAATTTTGAAAGTTAAAAATTTCAAAAATCTAAGGATACCCTTTTGAAGATCATCCCTTGATCTATCATCTAGTAAATTTTGAGCCCATTTTGCACATGTTAAGCCCTCCAAAAGTGATTTCGGAATTTTACCTTGCAACAGAAACCTTTGAAATCCAAAAATTAGAAATCCTGAATTGTGAAATACAACGAAACCTTTGAAAATGACTTCTTAACTGAGTTTCACTTCAATTTGATAAGGTTTGCAGTAGAACAACTCTAAAAAAAATACAACTCTAACTTCTTTGTGGTCCCACTGGGTGTGGCAAAACTATTGAGTGTGGTCACACAATGGCTTAAGATTTGTTGTTTGATAATGAGCCACCTTTGAAAGATGTGAAAAATCTAACTCTTGTGATGTCCCACCATACGTACCAAAACTATTGAGTGTGGAATCATAGCACCCCCCCAAATTTTCTGGTTTGAGATGGGGCATTTGGCATGGTTGCACAACATGGAGTTGTCGTGAAGTGTGGGATCTTGTGAATCATACAACTCTTTGGAGAAGTCCGGTTCGTGCTCCTAACCTACCTGCCACTAACTGATCCAAGTGCAAACCAAACCACTACTACCCTAAACTACAACTTTGAAGGGGATAGGGATAGAAGGCTTGCATGAAATGAACCTACACTACGAGTGGTGATACACTAGACAAGGAGTGCTAATCACTTCCCCCACCTACAAAACAATGAATAAAATGGATCTAGAAAGGGTGATCCTGTACCACAAACTAAACCACACTCAATACACCATCCCTAAATGAGCACAAAACACCAAATCCTACAATGAATAAGGAAATGCATAGATCATGCAAGTATAATGAGAGGTAAAATAAAATGCAACAAACCATGAGAGGTCAAAGAGATCAACACAAACACAATTTATTGCTCCACATAAATCTAAATAGTACATTAATTTAGTAAGAAGTGGCATGCAACCATTACAGTGATTTAGAGGAAGGATTGAAGCCCTAAGAAGAATGAGGTGCATGGAAGAAAGATGACTAACCACCTTATTTGTGCATCCCCTTACAATACTTATAGAAGAAATTTGAGGAGAGGAGAGAGAGAAATGAAACCCAAAATTGCCCCAAAATACTTCAAAATTCATTTTTTAATTCTGCAATGAGTGCTTTGAGATATCCAAAATCTCTCCTCCATTAATGGACTTGCCTTGTGATTGAAGGAATTGACTGTGATTGCACCTCATGTATGGTCTAGCTCTTGTAGCTTCATGATGACCCTATTCTTCCACCTACCTCCATTAATGGCCCTCACCTACCCAGGGGAGCTATCCACTGTTCCTGAATTCAAAGATCATAAACCTCCAAAATACCAAAAATGATAATTCTAGGTTGTAGAGCACGCTTCCATGATTCCAATGACCATTTGTTTGCAAGAATCAGACATCTGAGGCTCAAGATATGTAATTTCAGAGTTTGGTGAACTCTATAATTTTAGGTTTTACAAAACCTCCAAAAATCCATTTTCTACAACTCCATTATGTCTATATTGAAAAGATATCTCTCTCAGCTTTTTATTGACTGTGGTTTTATGACATTTCGATGTCTCTAGCTCTAGATATCACCATTTGAAAATCAAGGGTTTGAATGGCCCATTTGGGCTCTACAACTTCAATGGCGAGTTGGATCGCCAAGCTACTCGACGAGCTGGGTGGGTCCCTTTGAATTTGCTCCATCAAGATTTCCTTTTCACTCATCCATCGATTACATCCTGTGAGCTATTAATTTAATGCCAAAAGAGGTTTACTGATCCAAAAGAGGTATTAAAACACAATCAATCAAATATCCCTTTCTCTTGGCCATGGTGGAATTATTCCAGATCCGCATCGTGTTACAGGGAATATACAATGACTTTCCTCAGTGGGAATTGTACTACCTTATCGAAACCATTTCAGTGTTAGATTCGATTGGTGTAAATTTCTTTCAACAAGGATTCATTCTAACCTTGACAAAGCCATTATGAATCCTAGTGACATTATTTCTTGTTTTGATCTTGCTTTCTATTGTGAGAGTTTTCATGGACTCAAATCAACAACTATTCCAACTTCTCTGCATGAGAATATCGATAAATATGCAATGCCTTTGGATCGAAAATTGGTGAGTATTTTGTTTTAAAAGCATTATATCTTGATTCTTTTCATAAAAAAAATCATTTTAAAATCAATTCTTAAAAATATATAATCCATTTTCAACAGGTCAAAGTAAGCAAAATAATGGCTCGACGTAATGCGACAGTTCACACACATAACCCTGCTAGGCCTGAGGGGTTTGGTGACAATGTTCCAATTGATGTCACCATGACTAATGACTCTATGTTTGTCACTACCACCCAACAACATAAAGGTAAAAGCAAACATATGCGTGGTTATATGGAATTGTCCCACAACCAAGACATAATGCGTACTCAGGACAATCTAGGTTTTAATTAATCCATAATACACAATAATTTTAATTTTGCTTAATTTTTTTTATAGACTAATGATAATCTGAGTCTTGACAATGACATATGTCATTTTTCTAATGTGCATCCTTGTTCAACACATCACTGCGACATATGGTGTTTACTGCTACAAACACTACATACATACCTGAGTAACAAGAGATTCAGTTTGCACCAGTTCTTCACCCTTCAAGTTCTGGTATGAATAAATAGTGATTTAAATTTTATTTATATCAGTCTTTCTTTTAGGATTTTATCATTCTATTTAACTATTTTTCATTAAAATCAGGTTTTGCAATGCCACCACCACCCTTCCACCTAGTGCCACAGTCTGTTGATTATGGAAAAGAACATTCACAGCGTAAGAAATCTTTATTGATTTCATTATTTTTAAAAATGATTGATGCTCACTGAATTTTTGTTACCTCAATCTCATATTCAACCTGTGGTCACCCTCACTCCTCAGCACTTAAGGAGTACATCACGCCACCTCCCCTTTCGTCTTATGGTAGGGGAAAGAGGATAGTGTTCCATGGTGTTAAAATATAATATTAATTGCTTATAATCTTTAGTTTATAATTAAATAATTTATAATTCTTAATTATTTAATACAATCTTTAGGTTATGTTTAATTGGTTATTTAATAACTAATTTATTAAACTGGGGTACGATTTAATCATACCCCATCACTTAATTTTTTCATGACCCCTGGGGTCATTTAAATATGATCCCGAATCATATTGTTTTTCACTCAGGTGAAATGGATTGGAGAGAAGTGAGGTTGAGGAGATTTGTTATTGGATTGTAAAGTTTCTCGTTAAATGGAAATTCTCTTTCTGTGGTTTTTTCCCCTTAGGGGGTTTTCCATGTTAAATCCAATGTTCATGTGTTTTTTACTTTTTTATGTATTTATTTATACATTCCATTAATGTTTGGTAAATGTTATAAATGTTAATTTAATATGGTTAATTAATTTATCCCTTGGATTTGACATGGTATCAGAGCATGTGTATTTAATACTATTTTAATTAACCTATGGGATGTATTAGTTTGGGTGGTCGGGTGGTTAGTTCGTTGGAAAAATTAATTTAAACTCCCCTTCCCTTCAGGACATAGTGTTATTACAAAGTGTGTGCACAAGTGGAAAGAACTTTGGAAAACATTTACCTGTGTGTGAAATATCGAAGTGAAACGAATTACAAGGACAAGGTAAGGGTTAAATATTGTGTACGAAATATTTTTCCTATATGTCTATAGTTTCAAATGTGTAGGTTGAAATGTTTTCGAAGGTAAATTCAAGTGTAAAACGAAGGGAGGAGACAAGTTCCATAAAGATAGGGTTATCAAATTATTTCATTGGATGGGTTAAATTACTTGTCCCCTCTGTAAAATTCCATGTTATTTTTATTCATATGTGGAATCGAAAACTTCATGCTCCCTGGTAAAAATTCAATTAATATTTTTAACCTTAATGTTTTGTTCAAATAATCTAGCCTATTTCCTTTGGACCCCCTCTAATAAAGTTTGTCTTCTTTCTATTTTGAAACTATAAAATATTATAGTTTATAATTTATAAGGTTTATCGTATAGTTTAATATAGAATAGGTTAAAGTATTTAAACTATCCTAAATGTGGCCTATGATTAATATATCCTATATATGCTAACTTAACTATATTATAGCCTAGCAGCCCCATCTAAACCCAATACACTATGCTAAAAACATTATAGTTTATAAAATATAAACTATAGCCTAAAATTTATATTATTTAAACCATTTAAACAATCCCTAGTTTAAACTATGGTAAGCAATTATGTTATAGTAGGGTGGCCCTATTCCTCTCCCACATGTCTACTGCAGCCACATGGCAGGCTCGACCGTGACCCAACCTTACTCAACCCTTCGGTGCCACGTGGTTTGGCTGTCCCCTCCCAGCCGACCCGACTTCTCCTCCTAGCTAGGCCGCGGGCCTTATTTTTTAACAGGGATATATGATCCCACATTGGTGGGAAAACAACTTATTTAAGCCTTTAAAAAGCTTAATGCATATCCGTATGGTTGTGACTTAGGTCACACCATGACTTATTTTGTTGACAGCCAAAATGACTTGGCCCAACTCGCCTTGTAGGATTTCCACGTGGCTCGACTGTGGGCTATGGACTCTTTTGTGTGGCTCAACCACAGGCTCAACTCACCCAAAAAATTGGTTGGCATAATATTAGCAAAGTGACATATGAACCTTAGAGGCATTATCAACTCCACCCGCCAAGTAGGGTAACCCAACTCGGCCGAGCCAATATGAAATGTTCTATAATGAGCTTGCTCCACAAATTTTTTGTACATGTAAATTTTTTTCTTTCTCATTTTAATTTAAATTAATTTAATTTATTATTTTATTATTCTAAATGAGAAAATTATTTTGATATTAGATGAATTGTGTTTTTCAATTAAAATGATGTGTTTTATGACACGTCGACTAAGTCATTGTCGTCTTTTTCATAAAAAACTAAAAAAAAATCACTCACATTTCGATAAATTACTATTATTGTCAAACTAATATATCGTATGTTTGGATTAATTATTTTTTAGGTCCCTTTTTCAACGTGAATTTATCAAAATTTGATTGTGTGGATTGAACATTGATAGGGGGATTTTTCAAACCTTGATTACTATAAACTTCATTATTCTTATTTTTTGAAAATTTATTTACGCCTTTACTATTAATAAATCATAGATGTTGAATGGAAACAATTAAAACATCTAGAAGATACCGTTGAAGGAGGAATTCATGGCTCACAAACTTTGGATGGTCATGAACGAAACAAATAAGGATCTGACCAGAAGACTGATGAACCCCATTTTGTTGTGCTTAAACCATGTTAAACCTCATACCATTTTTGATATCAAACTGCATGATGTATAATGCTAACTACTTATATTTAATACTTTACTATGATTTTGATGGAATTATTGTGCATATGTTTGTTATTTTTATCTTGTTAATTATTTTTCAGAAAAGGTCTTGAATTGATCTATTTATAATTATTGAATTCAATTTTGAAAAGAATACATTGAGTGTCACTGATAGCGCATGACTTAATTCACTCACCGGTGCAAGAATCCAATTAGTGTGTTGGTGTAGGACTCACCTCCGCATTAATAGAGGAATCACAGTACCATGTCGAGCTCATCCACATCATCAGCTCTGAACCCCTTGAAATGAGGGATTCATGCAAGCATACAAATAACTCGAGCGGCTAGTAATATAGCTGGCTGGATCATATCATAAGAAAGAACCGTGCTCTAATAACTCAACTGATATTCAGGCTGATTTTTGAGGAGCAGTTACTCCAGTTACTTTGAGACGGGATGTGAGCAAAAATTAGCGGTTTTTTATCATCGTAATTCCCTCCAATCCATCAAAGATATGAAGAATCTTCCAGCCTTGATTGACTCCCTCAAAGGACTCAATCACAGACTTCCTCTGAAGCTATTACGATTAATTCAAATCCAAATACTTCAAGGACTACTCCTTCCATAAATGTATTTCTTAAAACAGGTAGTCATTGTTTCACTCAACGTTCAGTGCAATAATTGTTATTCATTATGAATAACTAGTTATCTCATATAGAGACTAGAATTACTCTTGTATAAAACATCCAATGTACTTAGATTTAGGTTTGGTTCAATTATTTGATTCGTTGTACAAAAATATTTTTCAATTCAATAAAGACAATAGATTTAGGGGAAACTTTTGTTGTGTGAATTTCAGTACCAATTTGATCAAAGGGAAGGAGCAAGGGCCACTCCCACCCAATGAAAAGGGAGATTTACATTTATTTCCTTTATGTATTCTTGAATGCATTCACTATTTTAGCATTGATTCCATTACTTTGATGCATTTACATTTCACATTTTAAGACTTCGAGAACTTTACAATTTTGTCTTTGATCTTAGTTTCTTTCCAAGCAATTTTGTAATCACCATCAGCTCGTCATTTTCTTAGCTTTATTTTTAGTACACACTGATAATAGTTCCTAATATTTCCTTTGTTGTAAATAGCCATGGACACCTCCTTGAATTGACAAAATTATCTGACTAAAGTACAAGTATTAATGACAACTCGTCACTTTTTGGCACCGTTGCTAGGGAAGTAAAGATGTTATCAAAGGTTAAGGTGTTAGCTAAAGGCACTTCTTGGTTTTATGGTAAGTTTCCATTTAGAAATTGCATTTTCATAACTCTTTATTTTGAAATCATAAGACCTTGTAGTGACAACAAATATCCTTTGAGTTTGAGTATGTGGAACACACACAATTAAGTTCCAGTGCTGATAGTTAGGGATCCATCCCTAATATGATAGGATTTCATGTTTAGACCTAGAGACTGTAGAGGTAGATTCTTTAGGATAAATTTACAAAACACCCCTCAAAACCAACCTATGGAACAACTTGCTGACAAAGGAAGAATGGATGACGAAGTACATAACCCCAATGGTGCAGAAAATGCAACCCTCCCAAGGGAAAAAAATTTACCTACCCCATCGAATTGGATCCTAATGATCAAGATTCTATGAATAATATATCCCCTTCCATCTTACCAACTTTCTGGGGATTAGTTTCAAAAGACCATGACCAGTTCCTTTTTGAATTCAAGGTTTTATGCCAAACATATGACTACACTTATGATTCCCAAAAAACTCAAACTATTTCCCTCTACCTTAAAGATGTAACTATGAGGTGGTTTATGGGCTTGGCCCCTAACACCATCCATAACTGGGAAGAAATGGAACATGATTTTTTAGACAAGTATTAGGATTACTGTAGAGTAAGGGATAGGAAAGAAAAACTCTTTCGAATTAAACAAAAGGAAGATGAAAGTGTAGAAGATTATCTGGATCAGTTCCTCTTCCTTCACAGGAGGTGTGGTACTGGTCTTGATATCAACCTACTTAAAACCTTATTCCTTCAAGGATTGGATGATGATACTCAAGAATAATTCAATTTGATGGGAAAGGGAGACATGAACAAACTAGAATTCATAGAAATAATCAACCTCTATAGGAATTAGTCTCAAACTCTCCCCAATATTAGAAGACAAGAAATGGCCAGTGGGGATTTATTCAAATTGAGAGAGGAGATTTCAAATATGACAATATACCTCTTGGTTTAACTCAATATAACTATGGATAGAGAGAAGGCTAGGAATACATAGCCTTTATTCATATACTGGCCAAGGTGTCAAGACACACATGGACTCAAGGACTACCCGTTAGACAAGATTGAAATATATCTTCTCTAGAAACTAAAGCATGCCACATATCAGCGTGGATTGCTTCCCTTTCTAAAGAATAATATAAAACATAATACAAAAGAGGAGTCTGAACTCAACTATATGGCTCCGAAGCAAGGAGGAAATTTTAAGTCCAACCAAAATCAACCCTACACCCAAAAAACACAATGGGCCACAAACCAATGGAATGTACCATGGCCATATCCTCCACCCTGGGTTCAAAAATCCCCACATGAGTGGGGCCCACATCAGAATGTTCCACAAAATTACTACTAACAACCTTGGGCTCCATATCCAAACATTTCACCATACCAACAATTTAATCCTCAGTATCAACAATAGTGGAATGCACCTCAAGGGTCTGGACAAAAATATTACAATCAGAGAAGACCTAAAGGTAAACAAGCTATGTTGACTGGTCCCACTAATGCTACCTAGCGTGATACACTTTCCCATCCACAAATAGCTACACAATCTGTGGCAAATCCTAAAAATTTAAGGTAGGGAAACCCAATGTACACTGTGGAATTAGATAAATAATCCCATAGTAAACTAGCTGAATTACAAGAATATCTTGATGTGTTCAGGGAAGATTACTTCAAAACCTTCCTCTTCTATAATAGAAAAAATTTCAGAGGAAACAGAATAATCAGGAGAGACACAACCTAGTTTTGTTAAAGAAACTTAACCAAACAATGACATTCCCTTTCCATATAGGCTTTTTGAGAAACCAAGTACTGCAGTCCCTAAAAAACCAGAGTCATAATTAATTCAAGGATTGAGGAAGTTGAGTATTGGCATTCCCCTATTGCAGGCTCTTAAGGAAATCACTGAGTTAAATAAAACAATTAAAGAGCTCTATTTCAAGGCTCCAGGTAAAAGGAAAACCCAACCTAAGACCATCCATGTGGATGGGAAGCTTGCTAGTATTTTGGAAGGAAATAATCCCCCACCTAAATATAGAGACCTTGGAAGCCCTATCGTAACAGTCTGCATAGGAGATGCACAGATTCCCAATGTTCTGATTGATCTAGGGGCTGCCATCAACATTATGACAATAGATACTCTGTCTACAATATCATTGTTAAAACCTCACTTCACATCCATAGTTTTGCAAATGGCAGACCAATCTGTGAACAAACTAAAGGGGATTATTGAAGATGTTACTTTTACCATCGAATCTTAGGATTATGCGGTAGAATTTATGATAATAAAAACAAAGAACAGAAAAATTAGATACCCTATAATTCTAGGATGCCCTTGGTTGGCCATAACAACCGCCCTTATCGACTACAGGACATGGAATATGGTGATCACCAATGGTCAAGATTCAAATAAACTGTCATTATACCCTGTTGCTAAACCATTTGCCATAGACAACAAACAATGGTCTAAATATGAATGTGATGATTCAAATGATATCATATCTTCTCTTTCCATGGTCATAATTCAAGAGCACTCAGATCAAATTCAATGTGAATACCATGAACCGGGTGTTGAACATAGTCTGAGTCCTATGCTAGATTCAATTCGAGTCCTGCGCTTAACTCCTGTGCTAAGTCTTGTTCTAGTCTTGCACTACATCTTACAAAAATAAGAGATGATTTCATGGATGAAGATAACAAGCCCATTATCTATCCTTTTGCAAAAAATATATTTTGACAGAGTCTATTTTTCAAAACATAACTTCTATACACAGGTTGTTACCACACAGGCATCCATTAAACACTCTCTTAAGAGAATACCTAGTTATAGATTTGATTCACCCTAATACCAAAAATTACCTATTCTTCCCGGAAAAAATAACAATTAATAGCTGGCTAACTGATCAGGAGGAAAATGCCTTTTTCAAACTCATCTGCTTTAATCCCCAAGATTTTTCTTGGGAGTATAGTGACATGAAGGGAATTCACCCTGGTATTTGTACACATCACATCTACACCACTGATTCCAGACTAGTCAGACAACCATAGAGAAGGATAAACCCTGCTTTAAGGGTCATTGTTAAAACAAAGGTTGAATTTTTTTTGAATGTAGGATTTATTTACCCAATCTCTGACAGTCAATGGGTTTCTCCATTAGTCATAGTGCGTAAAAATAATAGTAAATGGAGAGTTTGTGTAGACTATATGGAATTGAACAAAGGCACTCAAAGGGATTACTTTTCATTACCTTTTATTGATCAAGTTTTAGACAATCTGTCTAATAAAATACACTTTTCATTCCTTGATGGGTTTAGTGGATACAATCAAATAACAATGGCTCCTAAAGATCAAGATAAAATAACTTTCACTTGTCCTTGGGGGAAATTTACTTGCAGAGTGCTACTTTTTGGTTTATGTAATGCCCTTACAACTTTTCAAAGAGACATGTTGGCAATATTTTTTGATCTCAACCATGATTGTGTAGAAATTTACATGGATGATTTCACAGTCTATGGAGCAACATTCCAAAAGGTAGTCAACAATCTGGATAAAGTTCTTGCTCGATGTGAAAAGCATCAATTATCTTTGATTCATGAGAAATGCTTATTTATGATGGAACAAGGTATAGTTCTAAGTCATCATGTCTCAATTGAGGGAATTAAGGTTGACCCAGATAAAGTTAATATCATTGTAAAACTACCATCCCCCACAAACCAAACTGAGGTAAGAATTTTTCTTGGTCACACAGGTTACTATCGAAGGTTCATCTCATATTTTAGTAAAATTTCTTCTCCATCATTTGCTCTCCTAACTAAGGATTCTAAATTTGAATAGACATGAGTATGTCAACAATATTTTGATACTATCAAAGACAAGCTGATAAGCACACCAGTGTTGAGGGGTCCTAATTAGAATCTCCCCTTTCATATACAAACATATGCCTCCAATGAAGTAGTATGTGCTGTCCTTGGAAAACAAGAGGAAATAATTCCTATGCATGCAATTATTACATTAGTAAAAATCTCTCCCATGCTGAAAGAAACTACACAACAACTGAGAAAGAATTTCTAGCAGTAGTATATGCAATTAACAAGTCTAGACATTACATTACAAGATATGAAGTGATTGTTCATACTAACCACTCTACTATTAAATATTTAATGAAAAAACCTTTAGTGTATGATAGGATTGTAAGGTGGTTATTGCTACTGCAAGAGTTTAACATTAAGATCATTGATAGGTTAATGAAATCTAATGTGGTAGCATATTTTCTATCTAGACTTACCACTTCAGAGGAAGAAGAGCAGGTCAATGATGAATTCTCAGATGATCATTTGTTTGCACTTTCTACTACCTCCCCTTGGTATGCATATATAGCTAATTATTTAGCTACAGGGAAGTTTCCAAACATTTTCACACAAAAAACAAAGAAAAAAATTGATATAACAAAATGTGCAGTATACTTGGTTAAATGGAATTATGTTCAAATTTGAACTTGATCATGCTTTACACAAGCGTGTAGATGAAAGTGAAGTATTTGACATACTTAGAGCATGTCATGATGAACCATTATGAGGGCATTATTCTATTCAAAGGACCATTCATAAAGTCCTAGGAGATGGTTATTATTGGCCTTCCTTGTTTAATGATGTCAAAAAGTATGTTTAGATGTGTGACCAGTGCCAAAGAATGTGGAAACCAACGTTTACATAAAAACTTCCACCTCAGCCTCAGGTAGTCCTGGAACCATTTGAGAAATGGAGGTTGGATTTCATTGGACTAATGGACCCAAATTCCCAAGGAAAAGAATACATCCTAGTTTATATGGACTATGTTACTAAATGAGATGAAGTATAAGCACCACCACATGCAAGAGATGAGAAAGTTGCAAATTTCCTTTATGAGCATATCTTCTAGTGATTTGCAGTACCAAGATCCATTGTGTTAGATCAAGGACCACAGTTCATGTCAGGAGTAATTATTGCTTTTATAGAAACATATCAACTGAAGCACAAAAATTCATCTCCCTATCATCCACAATCTATTGGCCAAGTCGAATTTACTAACAGGGAGCTGGAGAATATACTAACTAAGACAATGGAAATCTCAAGGAAGAACTCTAAAACTACCTGAAGTAGTATGTGTTTTCAATACTACTTAGAAAACAAAAACCAGATTCATTCCCAATGAATTAGTCTATAGTAAGAAGCCAATTCTACCTATAGAATTTGAGATTCAAATTCTAAGGACACCAATTGAAGTGGGAATAGATTTGAAAAAACCTCAACAAGCCAAGATTATTCAATTGAATGAATTAGATGAAATTAGACTTCAGGCACTATATCACATTGAGATAATCTAACATCAAAGGAAACTATGGCATGATAAACAAATAAAGCCAAGGAAATTCTAGAAAGGGGACTAGGCTTTGTTATTTGATTCAAAGTATAAAGACTTTAAAGCCAAGATGCAAATGAGATGGATGGGACCCTATCCAATTGACCAAGTGTTTGACAATGAGACTATTAAACTGGTTGCAATAGATGGAGAAAAGAAGGTAATGCTGGTTAATGGTCACAAAATGAGGTTGTACCATAAACCAACATCTAAAGAAGAGTTTCAGAGAAACAATTCAAGAAGATTTGGATCTGAATTGTGTGAGCAAAGTTTCTTTGCCCTGCACAACTCAGACCTGAACAACCATCTACTACTAAATAAAGAGGCTATGACTAAAAAATAGTGATGGTGATCCTCCTCCTCTGAAGCATTGGTTGAGAACCAGAAATGCCGGCCAATGCTTCCAAAAAAAGAGAAAAAAAGAAAAAAAAGAAAAAAAAGAAAAAGAAAAAGAAATAAATGCATATGACCGAAAACCAGAATTGGCAGTCGTCTCCCTTAAATCTGATCAACAATAAAGGAAATATCACATGTGAAGGGAGCATTACATCACCATGGAAATGGCGGCTAAGATTTGACAAGTTTGAATACCAAGGTATGTCTAAATAATTTACTTCTTAACTATAGGGAGTTTTAAATTATGAGTTGATAACTATTAGCATCGTGCACATTTATTGTTCCCCACCTTTTTTAATCACTCTGCATGCTTCACAAATCCCAAAAAAATCCGTAAATAATGGACTCCATACTCCTCACACGTATCAAATCACTTCCGTCATTACATTGAGATATTATCATAACTTTCCCAATTCAGTTATATTCATTGCATTATACTTACGTTCCATTGTTACTTTCCAAATTAGGACTTCTCACTCCTGTGCCACCAGCTGCTCTTGCACTTACCCACAACCCTGTAAATTTTGCACTGTAATCTTGTTCCCTCCTTGATTTTTATTATTTGTTCAGCTTCAGACATGGGACCTAGATTGTGACATGAACCAACAAGTTCTATCAAATTTTTGGCTGATGAAAGGGTAGTTGAGATTTTTCAAAGTGCATAATGCTTGGACTTTCTAATGGCGTATGAAGAATTTAGTACTCTAATGACTGAAGAATTTGCAAGGAATATGGAGGAAGGGCACTCCACCATTCATGGTAATAAAATTCCCTTTTCTCCAACTGTTATCAGTTATATTTCAGGCATATCAAATGAGGGGTTAACGGTGAGTGATAGGACAATGTATACTAAGGTAATTAAGAGATTTACAGTTGGAAAGAAAGAGAAATTAGAGTTAGTCATAGATAATAAATGAAAATCAAAAGGGGTTAAAAGAGTAACCATACCTGAACCTTGGGCCGATGTGGTCAAGTGGTTGATCAAATATTTTAAATGTGAGGGACAATATTAAATTTTACTGGGTCTTGTATTAACAATGTTAATCCATCTATGTAATGGGCAAAGCAAACATCAGGATAAGATTAATTTTCTGCAATTTATATATGATTCTATTTGTGTTGCCACAGAAAAAATTTGTTGGGGTGCTTCATATTTGAAATTTTAGGGTTTGATTCATTTAGTTTACAAACACCAATTTTTTAAAAAGAAGCATGGAATGAAGAAGTGGCTCAATTTTCAAAAATATTTTTCCTTGAATCTTGAGGCGGCGGTAGAGAAAACAACATCTACATCTGAAAGACCTAAGAAGCACCTCCGTACTTCCAAGCCTACTCCTCTTTTACATAAAACCCCAATTGAGAATCCACTATCCAAGGAGGAACAATAAGTAGTTGAGATAATACAAACCCTAGTCTGAAACCCACCTATATCTCCTCACAAACAAGTATCCTCATCCGTTTCTGATATAGAACAAGAATGTGAGCATTCCCTACCTACAATCGAAGAGTCACCTGCTAAAGATAAAGGCAAGAATCATATGGAAGTGGGAGAACCTAGTTCTCCCTTGACACTGATACTATCATGCCCCAAGTCCTGTCCTTGTCCAAAGTTAACTTCGAGCTACAATTAGCTCAGGAAAGAAAAAACTATTTGCAGTCACTCTAAGAGGCCAAAGAAACCAATTTCTCCTAGCAGATAACTATTAAGGATCAAGAGATCCAACAACTGAAGGAAATAATAGTACAACATGAGGATGCAACTCTTCCGCTGCAAAAGGATTTAGAGGAACGAGAATAACCGATAAAATCCCTTCAGGCTACAATCAAGGAGCTTGGCACATCTCTGACACTGCTACATGAAAATAGAAGAGAGCAAGAGCCTGTGTCCAGAGAGGACCAAGGAAATTCAAACTGATTTTGTCTTTCCTCAGATTGTTGTTTTAAGAGGTATGGTTAAGTGGATGGAAGAATACTATAGAATAAGGGTAGTGGCAGAGGATAAAAACAATTTGAAATAAGAAAATAGATTTTTGAAAGAAAATTTCATTACAGTAAGTTGACTCCATGACTAGATTCTTTCTTGCCGGCCCCCTTCAAAATTTTATGCATATTTTTAAAAGTCCAACAAATTTTCAAATGGAAAATATCTAGGGCTCGTGCAATTTTGGACATTGAATTTGAAGATAATAGGAATTTTGTAGGGGCATATACTGGAGGAAATGATGTTGCGAAAAATGTGCTATGTGAATTCTATGTTCACAAATTTCTTCTTCTTGAGAAAATCGAGATCCCAATTAATCTTTATGTGGGAGAGGTACAGTTAAGAGCCTTCATTTCCACACTCAGGAATCAAGGTGAATGGAGGGACCAATGTGCAGTTTTTGTGTAGTGAGAGTCTATAATTGGCCTCTTGATGAGGCATGATTTAGCAGCGCTAATTTGGTTTTTCAACAGGTTTTGTTCATAGGTGTATTGTCTGCGCCTAGTAGACATATACACAAATATTCTTTGGAAATGTGTCAGGAAATTTTAGAGAGTAGGTCATTCCAAAATTCAATGTCAACTTCCTTGCTTGTTAGGTTAGATATCATCTTCTTGTAGATCCATATAAGAGGAAGGAGGTTATCTCACCAACAAACCTCCGGTGGTCCTTAAAACAAGCTCAAAATCTCTACAAGATTATTCTAGAGCTCAAAGAACAATGGATTGGTATGCAATACATGCCTCCATTATTCATTACACTAGTACCAAGATAGGATTCAATAAATGATCATCCTGAGGGCAACTAAAAGACTTGGAGGGATAATGTTGTTGAGAATTTTGGATTTTCTAACACATCTTTGGATGAAACTTGGCAGAATTTTGCCAATGAATATAATTGTTCAAGGATTGTAGAATAATTGAACAATAAGTAGCAGGAGGACCTACTAAACCTTTAGTATGGAGGAGTGATGAACCCAATTTTGTTGTGTTTAAACCATGTTGAACCTTATACCATTTTTGATATGAAACTACACGATGTATAATGTTAACTGCTTATATTTAATACTTCACTATGTTTTTGAAGGAATTATTGTGCATATGTTTGTTAATTTTATCTCGTTAATTCTTTCTCAGAAAAGGGATTGAATTGATCTATTTATGAGTATTGAATTTATTTTTGAAAAGAAAACGTTGAGTATCAGTGATAACACAAGACTTAATTAATTCATCGGTGCAGAACTCCAATTGGCATGTTGGTAGAGGACTCACCTTGGCATAAGAATCACCTCCACATTAATAGAGGACTCACAGTACCAAGCTGAACTCATCCACATCATCAACTTTGAACCCTTTGAAATGAAGGATTCATGCAAGCATATAGATAACTTGAGCCACTGGTAATATAGTTGGCTATATCATATCATAAGAAATAACCGTGATCTAATAACTCAATTGATATTCAGGATGATTTTTGAGGACCAGTTACTCCAGTCACTGGGAGACGGGATTTAAGCAATAACTAGAGATTTTTTGTCACTGTAATTCCTTCCAATCCATCAAAGATACGAAGAATTTTCCAGCCTTGATTGACCCCCTCAAAGGAGTCAATCATGGACTTCCTTTGAAGCTGTCATGTTTAATTCAAATCCAAATACTTTAAGGACTTCTCCTTTCATAAATGTATTTCTTAAAATAGGTAGTCATTGTTTTAGTCAACACTTAATTCAGTAATTGTTAGTCATTATGAATAACTAGTTCTCTTCTATAGAGACTAGAATTTCTCTTGTATAAAAGAGCCAATGTACTTAGATTTAGGTTCTGTTCAGTTATTTGATTCGTTGTACATGCATATTTTTCAATTCAATAAAGATAGTAGATTCAATGGAAACTTCTGTTGTGTAATTTTCAGTATCAACCTGATCAAAGGGAAGGAACAAGGGCCACTCCTACCCAATGAAAAAGGAGATTTTCATTTATTTCCTTTCTATATTCTTGAATGCATTTACTATTTTAGCATTGATTCCATTACTTTGATGCATTTATGTTTCATATTTTAAGACTTCGAGAACTTTACATTTCTGTCTTTGATCTTAGTTTCTTTCCAAGCATTTTTGTAGTCACGATCAATTCATGATTTCCTTAGATTCATTTTTAGTACATGCTGAGAATAGTTCCTACTATTCCCTTTATTGCAAACATCCATGGACACCACCTTGGATTGACAGAACTATCTGATTAAAGTATGAGTATCAATGATAACTCGTCAAAGACAAGCAACTGTAGACAATGTCGCTACATATCAACAAAAGGTGTACAAAGATACGTCCATTATTTTGTGGAGTGTAAAATATGATTTCCTCCTTCATATCGAGAATCAAGAAGGTCCAAGTGAGGCCTAGACGCAACTGGAATTGATTCACGAAGGTATGTGGTTATCGAAAATCATTAAATTGATCCTAGAACTAGTGACAACTCCCATGAAGGGAGATGAAAAAGTAATATTTATTTTGGCTAAAACTAAAAATATTAAGTCTCAGTTAGATAGATGTAATTATAACTTAATTCATGAAAAATCACTTTACTTTATTATTTAGTTGAATATTCATGAAAAGTTTAGAAATTTCATTTCAATATTGAATTCTAAGTATCAAATTGATGGAGCCTAGAATTTCACAGATACCACCCTAGACGCGCTGGCACATCACTTAGCCTAGATTGAGAAATCTCTTGAAGCATGCAAAGGTACCAGGTCCCTCTTTAGGGTTGCTATTGTAGGATGTTAGCGTGCTAAAGGAAGAAACATATAGATTCATAACTAATCCATCTTTCTATAATGCATGCCATATTCAGATTTATGAAAGAACAAGCTTAAAAAATAATCATGATTGAGTCAAGAACATGCACTACTCAATTACACATAGGAATGACACTTAGGTTTGGCCAATATCTTCCATCTATTAATAAACACAAAAACTGCTTATAGTAATGTCAATCTATACCAATTCATGCATGGATCTGATACAATAATTCAGTCATATGCATATATCTCTATACCTCTATACATCCATCTCTCCACCACACATATCTATTACTACTGTGATTCTTATCATATATATATAGGGTGGAGACTTTCCCTCCACCACTTATCTATTCCAAAAATAGGCCACATACTATTAATAGCCACGCACTGTTTACAGGCATAGCCACACATACAAGCATACTATCTATAGACCTCTTATAGTTAACTAAAGTGACAATCCTATTCTTATCTCGTCTCCATGCAAAACACTTTGATCTGATCCTCCAAAGATAGATAATGCATGGCGTGCACATCTCTGCATCATTGGTGTGTTTCGCACGCCATCTTCTAAAAGTAGGTCTTCATGCTCAAAATTGGCTAAGTCCTGAATGTTGAACTTGCCCTCCGTGCACAGTTTCTTCTTGTCCCTCCGTGCCCTTGATCTTGGCCTTCTCTCCTGCATAGAATTCTTGTGTGATCTCTAACAAGTATTCTCTGATCAACATTACCCCACACTAATCTCATTGTCATCCCGACAATGGGTATCTCCAAAAATTGAAGTAAAGAATAGAAGAATGGAAAGAATAAGAATGAAAGAATGTAGATAAGTAAATAAGTTTTATGAGGTTATGAGGTAGCCTCTTCTGTATCAGTTTGAAGTATCAACTCTGGATACTCCTCCTTTATTTTGGCCTCCAAGGCCTGCCATTCAGTGAGTGCTTGTTCTATTTTTTCTGGAATGTCCATAACAATGGACTCCAATTCATCCCTCGTAATCTTCCCTTTTTCATTTTGTAGAATCAACACAACGCTGGACATTGAGGTCATTTTATCTTTTAGAAGATCCATCTTCTGCTCAATTAGCTTCCCAAGCTCTTCCAGCTGAGTCTTGTGAGGCTCTTGTGCTGCTACTAGGGCCTCACACTTCTACTTAACCATTAACAATCTTTTTGTGTGGCCCAATGTCTCATCCTTCATTAGTTTTTGGACCTCATTGTTTTCTTCTAGGGTCTTTATGCTGATAAGTGCCTCTAGAGCTGTGCATATATTCAAAGCCTGGTCTGCTTTCTTCAATACTTCTAGTAGCGCTTGTAGCAGCCTCTCATAGGATGCAATCTTGTTTTGAATTAAAGCACACCCATAAAAAAATATTCCTTTCACCTTTCAATTCCCACAGTCTTTTACTTGGATAACTACAACCACTCAAAACTAAAAGTATGTGCAGTCTGCTGCACATAAACATTCTTCACATAGTAATTAGTTTCATGCACGCAAGCATGCTTATTACACAAGAACAAAAAATAAATCGACAAATCATAGCGAAAAATGAAGGAAATACATTAAGGAAATACAGAATGGAAACCTAATCTAAATGGCAATACTACCTTATTACAAACACCAAGAAGTCTTATTTATAGTAGGGCTTCAGCCTACTCCCGTTAAAGTAACCATGTAGCCGTGTTCCATCAAGTGCTTCTAACTGGTAAGCACTTGATTCAAGTATGTAAGTGATGACATACAGCCCCAACCAAAGTACCTTAAGTTTTCCTGGATGGCGCAAGAACCTAGAGTAATAAAGAAGTACCATTTGTCCAATATCAAACTTCTTATCCCTTATGTTTCTATCATGGCATGCCTTCTACTTGGCCTTTTCCTGCTTCTAACTCCATCATTCTATGGCTTGTCACTCATCCAGTTGAATCATCTTCTCGACATGCTCTTCTAAATCCTTCTCATCAGCTAAACCTCTAGCGCATGCAATGTGCAAAGAAGGTAACATAAATTCTATAGGGAGAACGACTTCTACGCTAAACACCAACTGAAACGGTGTGGTTTTGTTCAACCTCTTATAAGTTGTTCTATATGCCTAAAAAACAGCTGACACTTTTTCATCCTAATAATTTCTTCCAACATCACAAATTTTTGTCAAAGTCAGGCTCAAAATCTTGTTGAAAGCCTTAGCAGTTCCATTTGTTTGAGGATGGTAGGGTGTAGTTTTATGGTGTGCAACCATAAACTCATCTAATAGGATCCTACTTGTCTCATTCAAAAAGTGTGTACCCCTATCACTTGTGAAGCTTAAAGGACATCCATATCTTGTAAGAACATTCTACCATAGAAACCTAGCTGTTTGTATCTACTTTACTAGTCCTTCGTGGGTGTTAATTCTTCCCACCATGTGAGATAATCTGTCCAAGTAATAATATAGCGTGATCCTGTCCTGCGCGCGGCTGGCAAAATAGGTCCTATAAAGTCAATGGCCCATTTCTCAAATAGTTTGACACTAGTAATTGGTCTCAAAGGCATCTCACATCTTTTCCATGGTTTTCCTAGGCACTGACAATGATCACACATCTTACAATATTCTTTACAATCTTTACACAATGTCTCCCACCATAATCCAATAAGTAGGATCTTTCAGATAAGTCGCATCACCTAGATAATGGCCTCCTGCAATACCACAATGAGCTTCTTCCATACTATCCTTTCACTCATGCTTTGATACACAATGGTGTGATACTTCATCTCTACCTAACTTGTAGAGGTAACCAATGATTAACATAAATGGTGTTGCACATATAGAAAGTTGTTTCTTTTCTAATGCCTTCATTCCTTCTGGTGCCACACCAGTCCATAGAAATATAGCAATGTCTTTTAATTCTGATGGTGCACATTGTAACCTATATAATTGTGCATCTGGCATGGTTTCTTCAATTGTCTATGCTTCCTCTCCTGAGTTAATTCTAGACAAGTGGTCTGGTCTAGAGTTACTTTTCCCTGGCTTCACCACAACTGTGAAGTCAAACTCTTGAAATAGGAGTACCCATCTGCATATGTTCCCCTATAAGATGGGCTTGTTTACCAAGTACTTCAATGCCATGTGATCTGTATAAAACACAAATGGTGTTGCTAATAAGTACCGTCAAAACTTGTGCAATGCATAGATCATTGACAAAGCTTCGCGCTCTGTAGTTGTATAATTATTTTTAGCAGGAGTCAACTTCCTACTAGCAAAATAGATTGGATGATCGACAATACCTTTGCCAGGTTGAGCTAACACAGCGCCAATGGCCATGCCAGAGGCATCCACATGCACATGAAATGGTTTATCCCATGAGGGAAAATGAAGAATGGGCACGGTAGTAAGTTTCTCCTTTAATATCTCAAACACGTGCTTGCTGTGGTTCTCCCCAATAAAATGTACCTTTCCCCTTTAGTAACTCTTCCAAGGGTGCAACAACTTTGGCATACCCTTTGATGAATTTTCTATAATATCCTGTATGACCTAAAAATCCATGCACCTCACTTTGACTGGTAGGCGCTTCCAGGCCTAGAATGACTGCAACCTTAGCTGGATCAACCAAAAAACCTTCCTTGTAGATTATATGTCCTAACAGTATTCCAAATGGTGTAGCAAATATGCACTTCTTGATGTTCAAAGAGATACTCAATTGTCTGCACCATTCAAACATTAAGCACAGATTGTCACAATGATCTTTCACAAGCCCATATACTGTCCAATCATCTAGGTAGACCTGTAAGAAGTTGTGAATAAAGTCTTTGAATGCCTGAACAACTATGCATGAGAATACAACAGGTGCATTTTTCAATCCAAAAGGCATCACAATATAGGAAAAACTGCCCCATTCAGTAGTAAAAGTTGTCTTTTCTTGATCCTCCTGAGCAATCCTAACCTGATGATACCCAAAAAACCCATCTGTGAAAGAATATATTTCGCACCCTGCCACTCCTTCTAGTATTTCCTCAGTGAATGGTGTAGGGAATGGATCTGTGACACATGTAGCATTCAGCTCCCTGTAGTCCACACATATTCTAATTCGTCCATCCTTCTTGATACTGATCACCATTGGGCTAACCCATTCTGACTCATCAAGGGGCTTGATAATTCCAGATTTCAACATTTTATCAATTTCTTCTTTTACCTTTTCACGCAAATTGGGGTTCATTCTATAAGGTCACTTCCTAACTGGTCATGCACCGTCCTTAAGCTTTATCTTCATTTCCCCAAGTGATTCATGCATGCCTTTAAGTTCATGATACCCTCAAGGGAATAAGTCCTGATAATCCCTGAGTAACTCAATGATCTTTTCCACCTCCAAGTCTGACCAGTAGTCTCCAATGATGGCCTCCTTAGGCTCAGCCTGAGAACCTATATTCACCTTCTTTGTCTTCATGGGTTCATGATAGGCACGCGTATCCTTGTCTATACTATCCAATACCTCACACACCCCTTGTGAATGTTCAATATCTAGGTTCTCAACTTCCTCATCATCCACGATGTAAACCATCTTTCCTTTCTCTTTCTCAAGGCAAGCACGTTCAAGTAGTATGGAGTCCATTTCTTCTTCCCTTTCAAAATGTGCTCCTAACTCTACCTCACTAAATAATTCCTGAATATGCTCTTCTACTTTTGCACTATCTCCCATAGTTAAGTGCTTGACAAATTTTAATGCCTCTTCTATTGGAGGTTGGGAAGAAAAGTAGTCAAAGGTCTGGATCATTCCTGCAGTCAAATTTTTTCTAGTTCCCAGTCTCTCGATGTAGTTCTACGTATACATACCAGGCGTGTGTGCATCCTTGTAGAGTAGAGTACAATCTATGCACCCAGAGTGAAGGTGGTAATGCTTCCTGTCCTGTTGTCCAGAGTCTCTCACACTGCTGAATGTGATGCTGAACAGGTTGATCACCATGATAAGTGTAGATCTGCGTAGGTGCATTGTTCCTTACAAACCTAATAGATAAGGTGACTCCAATCTCTTCCCATTTTATAAGATTATCTCTGTGGACTACCCACCAGCACGCTGTTGTCCCACGTAAGGTATATACTAACATATCTCTTCTCTTAATTTGATCTGTCCACTGTGTTTCCATGGCTTTCAAAAATACAGGAAGATCTTCTACCCCTGTATACCAAGGTACTGTGCTACCTATCTGTCAAACCGAACGAATTCCATTCTTGCACACAACCACACTTTTTACCTCACACCCTACTAGTTCATATGTACCATGAGCCCAATTATCACAAGAAATACTCATAGTATCACTAATAGAATGAGAATCCTCCCACTGTAGGATGCCTTCTTTTGATGGCTCATTGACCTCTGGGTCCTGAATAGCGCATACATAAATTCTGTTTAAGTCCTCCTCACTTAGAGGCTCAACATATGGTGTAGAATTCCCATCTGTTAGAGGTATCACAACTCTTTCCTCCTTGTTCTCAAAGCTGATATACCCCTTATTGAATCTCAAGTCAGCATTATTCACATAACACCAAGGGCGTCCAAGCAAGGCTGGAAAATTGTCTGCTTCTGCAAGTGCTAATACCTCAAAATCCCCAGTGAACTTGGCCCCTTGTATGGTTATAGATGCATCCTTCAAAACTCCTATGGGAGTGGCCTTAGTCCGGTTTTCCATAAACAACACATTAGATGATGGCTGCAATGGAGGCCTCCCCATTTGTACCCATGCATCTAATGTAAGCACATTTACTTCCGCACCTGTATCAATCAATATGTTGCTCAACAACCATCCATCCACAACAACATTCAGAGTAATTTCCTTGTCATAGTCAATGCTATCAGGGGGAAGATTTGCATGCAGAATCTGTCATCCTGGTCTCAATACTTGCATGTGGAGTGTTCCCTTTTAACCAACTTCCTAATAGTGGAATAATGTTCTCCTGGTGCAACATTTTGCACACTTCTCTCAGATCATCGATATCAGTTTGGACTATCTCTGATGCTTTCTTCTGCTCCTTGAGGTATTGTATCTCACCCTGAAGATTCCTTAGCACTTCCATGGTATCCTGGTAAACTTCCTTCTGATGAGCAGGATCTGGGTACCTTGCATGCAAAACCTCCTCCTTGGTGATCATAGGCTTCTGGTGCAATGCCTCTCTTGTGCGCGCCACTTCAGCTCGTGTAGTAATCTTCACTATCAATGCCTCAGGTCCTTCTGCTATCTTGGGCATCCACTGATCTTCTATCACATGCTAGATTCTAACCATCCCGACACCTTTTTTTCTTGCGTATGTTGCTTACTCAAATGCTCATATAATTCCGGGCACTCTTCATAGCTATGGTTCTTTCCACAGAAAGAACATGCAATATTCTGAGGACATTCACACCTATAGTGGTCAGGAGATCCACACGTATAACATGTTCCATGAGGGAACTCACCTCTTCCTCCACCACGGCCTCATCCTCCATATCCACCATGATATTCACGTCCTCTTCCACGAATTCCTTCAAAACGCCCCTCATTCCTGTCATAACGCGTTTGATTATGATCCTGATCCTGGTGCTCATTCTTTCCCTTGGAATTATCTGTTACACTTGTCTGTCATACCCCAATGTCTATAGCATCCTGGATCTGACCAATCAACCAACAATCTTCAGTATCATGGGTCGTGGAAAATTTTGCAAAAGCAGGATACATTCTTCCTTATCGCACGCTGTAACAAAGGACAGTGACTAGCATCATGATTCAAATGACAGATCTCACAATCCAATAGTAATGAGCATACAGATCTGTGAGGACAACTATCCTTGGTGTGACCTTCCACTTCACAATCTGTACACCAAATTCCTGAGCGCATTTCATGGGCTGAATTTGCTGATAGCTTCTCTAACTGCTTTGTCATAGCTGCAATCTGTGCCTCTAAGAATGGACTAACAACAGTGTCAATGCTCCCAACTACCTCAGCACACAAAGCTGCTTCCAGTGCTTCACATGGATCAGTGTATGTCTTATGTGACAGTGCCCTTCTAAATGGTGTAATCAATCCTCCAACAAACCATTGTGCATGTTGGCTTGCATGAATATCATAAGATAGCTTAGATAGAAGTGTCTTAAAATGGGCATCATACTCACGTACACTCTCAGTAGTGCCTTGCTTGATATCCTTGAGCGCACTAATACTCTTCTGCTCAAACTCAGGGATATGGAACTCTTTCAAGAAAGCATCCTTCAATGCTGCATAATCCACACAAGTTTGATCAGGGTCAAACTTCCTATACCAGCTATGTGCACGTCCCTGTAATGTAGTAGCAAATTGACTTGCCTTTCACTCAAAAGCCGTGATCCCTTTAGCACACCACAAGATTTCACACATATGCACATGTTCGACAACATCCTCTATACCTCTATATTCTGGGAGACAAAGAGACATCTCCATATAGATATTTTGTGGTTGTTGCGGACCTTGACCACCTGATCCAGAACCTCCTGTGTTCCCTCTGCCTCCAGAACCACCAGATCCACTGGAACTAGAACCACCTATACCTCTTGATCCTCCACCTGTAGCTGGAATAGGACCTGTAGATGTACTCCCCTGTGCTCCGACAGTAGTACTATACTGAACCCCTACAGTCTGTGAGGTAGTTCCACTTCCAGAGGTGAATCCAACATTCTATGCGCTCACATTCTATGTAGATGATGCACCTAAGAATGTTCCTCCAAATATCATTGAAGCCGTCTATCCTGCCATTGATGTACTTGCTCCCTGACTTACTCCTGCTCTCCTACTTCCCAAGTTAGCTTGTTGGTTACTTGTCGTACTAGATACTGGAAAACCAAGTGCAAGGGCTAGGTCACCAGGTGGATTAAGATGCGCATCCGTGGCCCAGGTAGTCTCTGCTGGCACACTTCTGTGTGAGGCCAAGGGGGGATCTCTGTCATGTTTTCCAAGATGGGGGAGTTCCTGATGCTCTGGCTCCACATCTTCTACGTGAGCTATAAATCCTTCATGAGCCATCTCTCTCCTCAACGCCATACTTTCTACAATGGAACGTTGCTTCTCTATCTCCCTCTCACACGCCTCATTATACTTAAGTCACCTCTCCTCTCTCTGCCTCTCTACCACTAGGTCTGCCATCTTTCACCAAACCTGTTCCTACCCTCGCGCATGGTGAAGTTTAGTTAGCCATCGGTTTACTCTCTAGGTTCAAAGTTACCATCAAGATCTTGATCACCAGTGGAATACCTTGCAAATATACTCCTCTTGGATACCGCAAAAACTGGAATTCAGCTACCTCTGGGCAAGAATACGTCAAAATTGAATACTCCAGAATATAACTATTTAGAACACCACAAAACCACGTATCCACAGCACGAGTCCAGATCAAATCAACATCATAAAGGGCCTGAAATTCTTCCTGTGTCCAGACAAGTGCGTGATACCTCCAATTCCACTGAGATGCATAAGCAGTAAGCCACTCGTATATAGTTCTACTGGAAAGATAGCAAAAAATCTCTCATATAGGCTGTCATACAGATTTTGTTCTACCCAAGTGCGTGCGTTAAACTCAGATCCACTACTGAACCACCGTGCATATTCTTCCTCCAGATCATGTATCCACTCCTCAATACTTGCTAGAGTTAACCGGTACGTCTTCATCATGAACCATCCTGAAAATAACTGAAAAAGAGGTCCCGGCAATGGAACCAATGATGCAACCTAGAATTTACCAGATAACACCCTAGACGCGCTGGCACATCACTCAGCCTAGACTGAGTGCTCACCCGAAGCATGCAAAGGTACTAGGTCCCTCTTTAGGGTTGTTGTAGCAGGATGTTAGCATGATGAAGGAAGAAACATATAGATTCATAACTAATCCATCATTCTACAATGCATGCATATTCAGATCTATGAAAGAACAAGCTTAAACAATAATCATGATTGAATCAAGAACATGCACTACTCAATTACACACAGGAATGACACTTAGATTCAGCCAATATCTTCCATCTATTAATAAACATAGAAGCTCCTTACAATAATGGAAATCTATACCAATGCGCGCATGGATCTGATACAGTAATCCAATCATATGCACATATCTCTATACCTTCATACATCCATCTCTCCTGTGTATATATTTCTACTATGTACTATATACTTCATATATATATATATAGGGTGGGGACTTTCCCTTCACCGCTTATCTATTCCAGAAATAGGCCACATGCTATTAATAGCCACACACCATTTACAGGCATAGCCACACATGCAAGTGTGCTATCTATAGACCTCTTACAGTTAACTGAAGTGACAATCCTATTCTTAGCTTGTCTCCATGCAAAACACTTGATCCAATCCTCTAAAGATAGACAATGCGTGGCACACACGTCTCTGCATCGTTGGTGTGTTCCGCATGCCATCTTCTAAAAATAGGTCTTCATGCTCAAAATCAGCTAAGTCCTGAATGCTGAACTTGCCCTCCACGCGCGGGTTCTTCCTGTCCCTCCGCGCCCTTGATCCTGGCCTTCTCTCCCGTGCGGACTTCTTGTGTGATCTCTGATAAGTATTCTCTGATCAACAAAAAATTAAAGGAGATAAACCGGGACTATGCAACAAGCGGATAAGGAAATCAAGGGCTTTTATCCGAGGACCTGCAATTAGTGCCAGAGATCCTATACAAAAGGGCAATCTTATAGAGTTAGTTTTGACAGGTGTTATGTTATCATGTGGAAATTCATTTCTAGCCAGTCAAGATGCTTGAATATACAGTATATCCACATAACTAGGAGAGTTATTTTTGAGTAAACAAAACTAACACACGTAATCAGACTTGTGCAAATTCACACCTCTATAAGAATCAGAGGAAAATACTCAAGAGGATGTTGGTACACGTTAGCTTTATCATATTTGAACCTTTGTTTTCTGACAATGGTCATGCATGAGTTGGATACTGTGTTGACTAGTGGTGTCCTCATGTTCACATGACTCTTCCAAATGCCATTATCTTGATCTGACCTTAGAGACTTGAACATCAGTTCTGCCCTACATGGGACTATGGGCATGATCTAGTGGTTGAGGTAAACTTACGGTGACAAGGGTACATAGCACACCCATGTATCAGCTCTAGGTTTGTATTGACAATGTTTATGTACCCTTGAACTTAGACTGATTGTTCCTTACACTGTCTCTACACGTGCCTACCCCTATCTATACGTTAACTTTGTTAACAATATGGACTGACTATTAGTTAAAAATGACCATTCTAGTTACTACAGTTGAAGTGCATATGAAGGACGTATTCTGTTTGTATGTCGTTTACATGAATTTCCACCATGCACAATATCCCCTTGACAATCTTTGGCCAAAGTGATCATGCAATTGTTGGCCATGCGACTGACTTACGATCATCTCAGTTTAAGAAGCGGGATTATACGATATGAATACATGGTAACATCTATTATTCGTGATACCACCTATTCAAATAGAATCACTTAATACCTCAAAAAGGGGGCATTTATTTGTAGTAATTCAAGTCTACTAATAGGCACATTAGACTTACTAGTTAACATGATGCAAATCGGTATGATACCGAGTCATGTACGCATAGAGATTTTTGTGGACCCCTCGAATCATTCACATGTTCAAAGACGTATGGTTCGTCTGAGATTGATTGGCTTGGTTTATGACTGATATTCTACATTAAGTATTATTTCCCAGGGTCAGTGAACATTCCAAAAACAAATTTGAAAACTTCCCTTGTTTCTAAATTTAAGGAATTTAAAGCTTTAGTTGAAAACAATTCTAGTTATAAATTAAGAGGCTTAAGATTGATAATGGGGGAGAATATGTCAATAATTAATTTGAATCATTTTGTGTTGAATGTAGTAATCAAAGATAAATGACTACTCCCTATTACCCTCATTAGAATGGGATTGTGGAAAGGAAAAACCACACCATTCTGGAAATGGCTAGAACTATGTTGCATTCAAGGGAAGTCCTTCAATTTATCTAGGCTGAAGCAATGAGCACTGTTGTTCACATTTTGAACTATGAGTACCCACTAATAGTTAACTCCACTCCTCTAGAAAAGTGGTCAAATAATCAAACCAAGTGTGTCTCATTTGATAATATTTGGTAGCCCTACTTCTCTCTTCATTCCAAAATCAAAATGGAAGAAGCTTGACCAAATGTCCTATCCCTGTATCTTTGTAGGTTATGGAGGTAAAAATAAAGGTCTTAAGGTCTATGATCCCTAAAAAAGAGAAGTTATAGAAAAAATAAAGATAAAATTTATAAAAAAAATAATTAAATTCTAGAAAAACCTTTTTGTTCATCTTCATCATCTTCTGTTTCTATTATTCATGATGGTTCTAATGAAATTAAAAATAATGAAAATGGTATATGTGATGATGAAATTAGTGATAATTTTTTAGTTTAAAAGGAGTTAGTACATGTTTCCTTTATAACTAAAAGACCTATATGGGCCAAGTCTATTATTCAAGACGGTATTTGAATTCGCTACCTTGCATAAAATGACAAGAAGTCTAACATAATAGTCATGCTTTGTGACGATGTATGAACATTGCAAACCCCATTATTTTGAAGAAGTCTAACGCTCTTCTGAAAAAAGATGGATTTGCAATGAAATATGAATTTACTACCTCAATTAAAATTCAAATAATTGGGATTTAGTCCATCCTCTTGAAAATGATTGAAGTTATTCAATCTAGGTGTCTATAAAAGATTAAATAAAAAATTGATTCAATCAATGTTGATAAATTCCCAATCCAGGTTAGTAGCTCAATGAGTTCAACTTCTTCTTACAAAAACATAGTATCAAATACGTTGAAAAGGGGGCCTGCACCATTTGCAAAAATGAGCACGGTAAGTTTAGATTGCTTTAATTGGACTGCTCAATATTTGGGATAATCCTCCAGATTATGCCAATATATGCATTTGTGAATGCAAGTGATTTGAGGAAATCTATATGAACAACCTAAAGGATTTGAGAACCATTTGCAGAAATGTATGTTTAGTACATTGAAACAATCTTATATGGTTTAAAACAAGCTCCTAGAACTTGGTATGCAAAGAAACAATTTTTCAATGAAGTTAGATTTTCTCAGTACTCTCTTCTGATATGATTTATTTGTTAAAATTGAAGCCAATCAGATTATTTTCATTGTATTGATGCCCGTCATGAACTTCCCATTACTAGTAAAAACGTTTAATCATGAAAAGGGTGGGCTAAATTAAAACAATAATTTAAAATGAATGATTTAGGAATTGCATCATTTTTAGGCATGACAATAGAGATGCAAGATAATAATTCTATTATGAATCTCAATCACAGATATGTCAAATTTTCTTAAAAGGTTTGCTATGAATGATTTTAAATATGTTGTTATTTACAGGTTGGATGTACAACAATCCTACCTGCATGTGAAAAAGCTAATTACTTTATACAGATAACTTGTAGGTAGTTTGATTTATTAACTATTACTAGAAGTGAAGTGCTTATGCATAATAAATATGGAATGCTTTAATGTTTATGCAGGAGCTATATCAGGATCAATGTAAGTTAGCCAGCAAATATGGCGTTATATTAGGCACAATTAATTTTGATTTACATTAATTCCCTAAAATGCAAAGATTTATATGGATATTGTTATTCTGACCATGCTGCTGATGTGATAGATCAAAAGTCTATAATTGAAAATGTGTTCAAGTTTGGCACATGTGCCATTACTTGGAGCAGTAAAAAACAACCAATAGTCTACATTTCTTCTACTAAGGTAGAGTATAGAAGTGTAATGGAAGCAACAAAAGAAGCCATGTGGCGGAAGCGATTGTTTGAAGAGATACACATGGAAGCTAAAGGAAATGCTTCTCTTCTATGTGATAACAAGGTTTACATTGCTCTTGCTAATAATCTAGTTCAACATCAAAGGAAAAAGCATATAGAGATTCATATGCACTTTATCCAAGAGAAGGTTCTCTCCAGTGATATAGATCTCCAGTACTTCTTGACTGAAGATCAAGTTATAGACATGTTTATGAAGCCAGTGTGTGTTGGAAAATTCTAAAGTTTCGTTAATGCTTGGCATTTTAGAGACCATTGAGGGGGAGTTATGGCAATGTCACCTCCTAATGACGCTAGTTGATATCTCCTAACCTCAACTTCTGCTCCATTGAAAGCATGTGTAAAAATATCTTTATTATCTTTAGGATCAACTTATAAGCTCTAATTTTACAGTGTAGAGAAAGTGTTTGCATCTTTTGTAAAGGAGGTCCTTGTGTTATAAAAGGCTCGTATAGATGCGTTTTGAGAATATTCCATGATAAACTGTGAGATGTAGTCTCACAAATCATGCTTAGCCTATCATAACTTCTAGTTTATGGATTCTAAATCCTTTTGTACCAAAAGGTAATTTGAAGGCTGAGGTGTTATAAAGTCCTTAAAAAGTGATATGTTAAGCCTAGACCTTTACTATTGGTTTATGAATCTTTTAAATCATGTTGTACAATTCATGTATTTGTTGGCATATAATTCCCCACTTTCATTTAATTGGGAGTGTTAGAACATAATATTAAGTGCCTATAAGATTTAGTCAATTAATCATACCCCGTCACTTAATTTGTTCATGACTATTGGGGTCATTTAAATATGATCACGGATCATATTATTTTTTCACTCAAGTGAAATAGATTGGCGAGAAGTGAGGTTGAGGATATTTTTTACTGGACTGTAAAGTTTCTCGTTAAATGGAAATTCTCTTTCCGTGGTTTTTTCCCACTTGGGGGTTTTCCACATTAAATCCAGTGTTCATGTGTTTTTACTTTGTTATGTATTTATTTATACATTCCATTAATGTTTGGTAAATGCTAGAAATGTTAATTTGATATTGTTAATTAATTTATTCCTTAGATTTGACACCTGGAATGAGTAGGGGACGCATAATTTTACAACATAAGAGTTTCCCAAATTTTCAATTGGAGGCGTGCAGAGTGCGAGAGACACTTCTATTTTAAATAATATCAATATGGATGAAGAGTATTTTGGTTTTGAAAAAATTTATGACATTGTAGCAATTGGTAAATTTTGGTCATTCAAACATGTACCTGCATCTTCGATCCTATAAGGACCAAGGTGTTTGAGACCATAATGGAACCATCCCCAAGTTGTGGGACCTTGCACACTTGGGATGGATCTCTGGAGAAGGCCGGTTCCTCTATCTATTTCTATTATTACTACTACTCCTAGTGCTAGAAGGGGGAAATTAAGCTAACAATGTCAAGGGACCAAGGATAAAAGGATAGCATGAAAGGAAACCTACACTAGAAGGTAATAACACCAAAAAAGAGGGATGAACACTATCTATTTTGAACGTGAATGAAGGGGAATGCGTGAAAGGAGGCTAGGCACGAGTAGCACAACTAAACATGTATTTACCTAATAGTTCTCATGGAACACAACTAAATAAGGAACTACAAGGGACACAGAATGGCACAACTAACACATAACACAAATGAAAAGGCAAGAAGAAGCAATGCAAACATGTTAGGAAAGAGAATAGTCACAAAAAATGCTTCTATTACTTCCGGAAATGCACAAAGCTATTACAATGGTGAAGGAGGATGATATCCACATGCAAGAACCAGATCTAAAGGTTTGTAACTCAAAATACAGAAAATATGAAGTCCTTAATAGAATGTGTAAGGGTTCGAAGTGTCCAACATTAATAATGAGCCCAGCTCTTACATTTATAGATAAATTTGTAGAAGGAGAAGAGAAGGAGGGAAAACTCGAATTTGAAATGCAACCACAAAAAAAAAACATTTAATGCCTGAAAATCAACTTGAGAGTCTATTAAATGCACTTCCATAGGTCTGTTTGGCGTGTTGGACGAGGAAGGAGGGCGGATCATATCAAATCAGGTGGTTGAAGTAATTAGTTCTACTCATCAATGCTCAGAGAAATGTTTTCCCATTTCTCACCTACTAGATCCACCAAGAATTTGAATTTGAATATCTAACACTGTAGCTGATGTCAACATCTCTCTTACAAGTCTAGGAGCATGCTGATCTAAGCTCTGTAGTAGAAGATATGTCTGTTAGAAGACGTCAGAGTTGTCAGCGCAAACAAAACACGTGGTGCGTGCTGATTGGCTGAAATGATGGCCAACTGTGCAAATATTTATCATTTCTACAATGTGTCACTTAATGATCTGTTGTGAGGATTTGATGCATTATATGCATGCTTTGGCTAGTTACGTGTGGTGTACTCAAACATGTTAGAAGATGACCTAGCACATAAGGGCGCAAAGGAGGGTGCAAGAGAATGGTGCATAGAAGAAATCATAGGAAGGCACAGAGGAACACATGCCCTACATACATGGGGAAATAAGGAAAAATGGTGAGTAGAGAATGCATGGTCAAGGTGTAACCATTACAAAGTAATGGGAATGACACGTGAGAAGGCCAAGGACTTAGCTGATTGAAGCAAGTGTGAGACACGTGCGTCGGGTGAAGAAGATGCTTAAGAAAGTGAATGCAGAGGAAGTGGGCATAAGGGAGGATTGGAACAAAGAGGAAAAGGAAAGTGGAAGGGAAGAATAGAAAGTGCACAAGGGCACTTGAGGAAAAGAAGGGGTGCCAAGGGGAAACTGCAACCAAGGAAATGAGCCAACCAAACCTGAGTGCGCGCAACCTTCAATGAGGAGTTGAGAGCTAGTATGTGTATACAAGTTATCCAAATAACTAGGAGAGTTATTTGGATAATAGTTTTGGTAACTTTCAAGGCCATCTTCTTGCTAGATGAAGAAGATCAGTAGCCTGGAGTATCCATTGGGCATGGAGTCTACTTATGTAATCATGAAACTGCCCCTGTAGTCACTTGAAAGATCATGTCTTGACTCTATTATGAATCTTGAAACTGCTGAGATAAGTTCTGTATCCTAGAAGCAACAGAAGAGTGTGCATAAGAAGCACGTGAGAAGAAATAACTATGTACAAACAAACAATGTGCATGTAGCACACTTGGAGGAATTGAAACTACTCTAATATATACAAAATGATGTAGAAAATTTAATGGAAGGGTTTGAGATAGATCCCATTTACTGGGATTTGCAGCGTGCCTCCATCAAGATGAGTTAACTTGAAAGAGTTAGCCTCCTTGCAGGAACTGATGATGTATGGGCCACTCCAAAGTGCATCAAACTTTGAATGATGACCTAGTTTAGCTCTATCAACATCCCATTTTAGAACCAAGTCCCCAACTTTGAAAGCTTGAGGCTTAGCATTTTTGTTGAACCATGTCTTTGTTGCTTGTTAATGCTGTTCTAGCTTGATCATGACAGAGTTCCTTAGTTTTTTAAGATCAACCAGCTCTGCCATTCAGATTTCTCTCTAGTCTTCACCTTTTAATTCTAGTTGTTGGGAAAGCGCCAGTGAATTCAACTCTAGTGTCAAAGGAAGGGTAGCCTCCTTACCGTATAAAAGCTTGTAAGGTGAAGTTCATATTACCTTTTTAACTATGATTCTATCTACCCAGAGCACGTGCAAGACCTTTTTATGCCAATGTCTTTGGTTGAAGTTCATTGTGCACTTCATGATTCTAATTAGGTTCTTGTTTTTTGACTCTTCCAGACCATTTCCTTGGGGGTAATATTTGGAAGAGGTTTTCAGATAAATTCCCAAATTTAGAGCCCAATCAGTGATTTTGGTCCTAAGGAAGGATTTTGCATTATCAGAGATAATGGTTTGAGGAATGCCAAACCTTATGACTATGCCTTCAAGAAAGTCAAGGATGATTGACTCGGTTGATTCCTTGAGCAAAAAAAGCTTCTGTCCATCTAGTGAAGTAATCTGTAGCTGTCAACACCCACTTATGTCTAGCGTTGAAGGTGGATTGATCATGCCTATGAAGTCAAGACCCCATTGTGCAAAAGGCTGATATTCCTAGATTGGTCGAAGGGGAAGCGCTACCAATATTTTCTTTCCTGCAAAGAAAGTGCATTCCTTGCATTTTTACCCACTTGTGTGCATAAAAATAGTAGGACAAAAGATACCTGCCATTATGATCTTCATTGCTGTAGTTTTGGCAGAGAAGTGTCCACCAGAGAATCCATCATGAAATTCTGCCAACACCTTTTCAGTCTACGTGCCATTGATACATCTTAACAACACACCATCAAGATTCTTCTTGAAGAGAAGTCCATTAATCAACACATAAGGAATAGATTGTAACCTCATATGTCTTCTCTTTACTTTGTTTAAACCAGGAGGGTATGTGCCCTCGAAAAGGAATGTGATCATGTCCTTCATCCAATCACATGTACTAAGATCTGCATTTTGTTTAAGATCTACGCGCGGGAGATCCACATCAAGAAATAATGAAGTCTCTGATTCAATCTACGCATCCTCAACAATCTTCCTGTAGAGTGCACTACCTCTTACCACTTTTGTGGCCCTGATAGTCACATCATACTCCATGATTTTGGTCACCCATCGTGCTCTTTTCTCACTGATTTCTTCTCCCATGATGAAGTCTCTGACAGAAGAGTGGGAGACTAACACCTTGATATGATTGGTGGCGAGCATACTCTTGAATTTCTTGAGCACACATGATGGAGAAGACTTGTTTCTCCATGTGACTATACTTTAGTTCATAATCCTTCAGCGTCTGCTAAAGAAAGCCACTGGTTGTTCCAACCCTTGTTCATTTTCTTATGTTAGGACAACAACAACACTTGCATTAGTGCCATAAGCATAAAGGATGAAATCCTTTGAATAATCCAGATTGATGAGTGTTGGCATGCAAGCAATTTATTACTTAATCTTGTTGAATATTTATTTTCCTTCTACTATCCATCTGAAGGCTATGTTCTTCTTGAGCATCAGGGTGATGGGCCAAACCAATCCCACAAATTTAGGGATAAAATTCCTAACAAATTTGATCTTACCAAGAAAGGACTGTAGGGAGTTTTTGTGCATCGGTAGGGAATGAGCTAGGATGGCTGAGACATGCTTAGGATCAATTGCGATGCCATATTTTGAAACCACATGGCCCAAAATCTTTCCCATGCGACTACTGAAAAATTACACTTCTTGGGGTTAAGAGACACCCCAAAATTTTTGCATCTCTCAAAGACTTTCTCCAAGTGTGTCATATGATCCACACTCTACTTTGAGAAGACAATTATGTCATCAAGGTAAACCAAGATGAACTCATTGATGTAACCTTTGAAGACAATATCCATGGCACTCTGAAATGTGGCACCCACGTTTGATAGACCAAAGGGCATCTTCTGATATGCATATGTTCCCCACTTGGTTGTAAACACCATTTTGAATTGATCCTCTTCCTTGACCAGGATCTGATTGAAACCTGAATACCCATCTAGCATGGAGAATATCTGCACGCCAGCCACAGTCTACAGAATTTGCTCCATAGAAGGCAAAGGATAATGATCCTTCAAAGATGCTTTGTTTAAATCTCTAAAATCAACACAGAGTTTGATTTCACCATTCTTCTTATGCAATAGAACTAGATTCGTGACCCAAGTAGAGTATTTGCTGGGAAAAATAATTTTTGCCTCAATGATTTTGGATAATTCCTTTCTTATGAAGGGCTCTATCTTTGGATTGACTAGTCACTACTTTTGTCTGATGGGCTTGATACTAGGACCCAGGTCAATGGAGTGTTGAGTAACACTTGGATCAAAACCTTTGAGGTCTTCATACTCCCATGAGAAGATATCACTATATTTTTGACAGAGAGAGATGAAGGCCTGTTTTTCTTCATGTGCACAAGTTTATTGAGCAGTAGCTCTTTCCATGCGCAATAGTGACTGGGGAGCAGTCTTCTTATGTGGCACACATGTACTTTTCTTCACCCTTGAACTCATCATCAGGGATAAACATTTTCTCTAAGGTGACCAGCCCTTTAGGAAACTTGTTTGTCTTCAGCTGTATCACTTGGTCACCATAGCTTTCATGCAAGTCAACTTGCATACTTGATGAAAATTCAGTTTCATTTTGGATAAACTAGACGATCTGCACATCACTGTCAAACACTTACTAGCTGGTGTTGTTGTCTGGAATGGATGGTCTGATCACCATCTTGATGTGCTGAGTGTTTCCTTTGACAAAGTCCTTAGCAGGAGAGAATTGTGAACCAAATACGGCCATCTGGTCAGCTTCCTTATTCATTTTACGCGGCACCACCTACAGGTTTAGAGCATCAAAGCTCTCAAGGAGGTCCCAAAATCTATGCTTATAAAATTTAAGAAGCTTGTTCTTTGTTTGGAATTTGTTGGTAACCTAGTGGATAACCAATTTTGTGTCCCCAAAGATCTGTAACTTTCTTAATTTTCTTCTTCTCATCAATCAACAAGCCATGGACCAGTGCTTCATACTCTGCCACATTGTTAGAACATGTAAAATTTAAGCCTATGCACGAAGAATAATTTCTCATCCTTAGGGGAAATGAGAACCACTCTTGCTCCTGTGCCATTCCTGCTTCTGGATCCATCAAAGTATAACTTCCACAGGCCTAGTTCAACTTTTTCTTTCTTGAGCGTGCGTGACAACATGACTTCTTCTTCAAGAATGCAGTATGTACCAAGCCCAGTTTCATAAGCTTCTAGTTCTTTGGCATATGGATCAAATTTATGGTGCCTCTCTGTCCATTCATCAAGTACTAGGTCAGGAACAAAGGGTGGAAGAGACTGCTCTTTAGGAACTAAAGCTTGTTCTTCTTGGATCAACCAATTGGCTTGGGGAGGGGATGCGACATATGACTATACATGATAGGAAAATATAGGCTCATCTTGTATGGTAAACTGGGTACCATACCTCGTCTTGAGTAACAGATGAGACCAATCAAAAGACAACTAACCACCCACTTTAGTAATAAAGTCTCTTGATAGACATAGTTCAAACAAAGGAGCTAAGTCAATAATTGAAACATCTTGAGTAATGGTTAGGATTAGACATGTATGAAGGGTTAACTCAAGATCCTTTATGAATCGTAAGGTGGTGACAGTAAAGCCATCAATTCACAGGACTCCTTTAGACAAAGGGCTATATTTCAGACCTAAGACATCAGTAATTTCCTTAGGCATAACAAAAGTACTATGCAAAGTCAATCATGCAATTATGCACTAGGTGCTTGCCTATGATCAAGGACATATAAAAGAGTGGGGTTTTAAGCCTCTTTACTAACTTGCTTCCCCTATCTTCTTGGGAAGTAATAGAAGAGGGCTTCTGTAGCCCAAATTTGATGTGTCAGTTACGTCAGAGCTTCATGCAATAGATCCCGATGAGATGGAATGGTCAGGGCATCCCACATTGTGACATTTATGTTTGTTCTCTTCATCTGGTTCACAATGTTAAATGGAAGGCCTCCTGTCTTGTGCATTTGGGGAACAACATACCTTCTTGAGTGTTGAGGCACAAAAGCCTGGACTTTACCTAGAGTAGATAATTGACCTACCAAAGGAGGGGCGTGTGCTGCTTCAGAAGAAGATTTTTGCGGGATCTCTTGTTTAGGGACTGTTAGTATTTATCTTCGGGTATTATATTAGTTTACTTCAACACATCTACACATGGAACTATCAAAGTACAACTTGCACAAACCCAGATCATTTGTTGCGTCTTAACACCCAAGGCATAGGTTGGTAGGCATACAACACAGATTGTTGACATCAAGAAATTATGCCAAGGCACCAATCCTAGTTGCATAACTTCTAGTTCGACATCATAATTCGATCCAATTTAGGTTAGAAGCACAAAACATCAGAGTGTCGATGTCAAGATTCACAGAAGGTGCACTATAAGATATTTCGACATCAAGGATGGACTGAGGCTTGCATCTTCAGGATTAAACATTTTGAGCATTGACATTGATGGGAAGTAAACCCTATATGCACAGGAAAATCATATGGCCATAGCTTTTCACAGGGAAATGAGTATTACCTGGTCTTTGGTAACATATTACGAGGTCTCTATCCAGAATACGAGTAAATATCTTTAATTAGGTGAGAAAAATTTCTTGAAAGACATAGGGCAAATATAATTCGCCATTTAGGGTTTGCTTGGGTCACATCTTGCCATTAATTAGATGAATTAAATGCATTGGAGGTGGTTAGGGTCAAGATTTGGAATTCCTAAGGTCTTGACTCTTCATTCTTCCTAAGTTGTAGGAGGGGCTTCTTTCTATAAGGTTAGACATTCTTTTAGTCCCAAGACATTAGCAATTTTCTTTGGCAGGTAAAAAATTTGTGAGTTCAAAACGTCCCATTAAAAACTGTAATGCAACTTTGTCTTGGCATTTCCTATGATCAAGAATATGTAGAAAATAATGCATGTATTGGATGATTCCTCACCCTACTTGTGTTATTTGCTTACTTGGTAGATGTTTATTTGAAATCAAGTATCTGCGCAACTGGATCTTGGGCATTTAGTAGTTGTGCTTGAGCTTCATGCAACAGATACCACTGGGATGAAATGTTCATTCCTTGGGCATCCCCTTTGTGACATTTATGTTTTTTGGAATCTTCATTTATTCCACAAGTGCTAGGTTCTTTAAGTGAAAGGCTCCAGATATCTTGTGTATTTGGGGAACAAAATTCCTTCTTCCGAGAGCTTTCAGGCGATTCATAAGCCTGGACTTTAGAAAGAGTATGAGGCTTGAATCCTACTAAAGGAGGGATGCGCACTGCTTCAGAAAGTATAGGGGTGCGTAGGATATCTTGTGTAGGGACTTGGGTGATTTTACTACTAGATGCCTTGGCTACATTTTTTTGCTTCTGAGGATCTGCTTGTGTTTCTAGGAGTGGGACATGTGTGCCTGATTCTAACATTATTTTCTTGTATCTTGTGTTGTCCACAACTTGGGTGTGTGGTCTTTTGTATCATATGTAACTTGGTTGATTGCACAGAAGTTCTCAGTACCAAAGAACATCAAATTTATCTCTGGAGGAGCTTCTTGTCTTTCTTAGTTATCTAAGGGAACTTGTTGAAGGCTCAAGGTGAAAGCATTCTAGATCATGAAGGATTGGGTACGTGTAATATTGGCACAATGATATTGACTATGAGGCATGTTGCAAGGGAAGCACCATTCTGACTCTTGTACCAAATTGTTCTGAATTGGAACAAGTGCCTGACTTGTACTAGGTGCTGGAAGAGAAGGCGTGGGAGGAACAACTTACAAGGGCAGATGTGCATTGGGATTTCATCTATCATTCTACTGGTTGGGTGTGTATCTTTGATTTCCATATTGATTCACCAAGGCTAATTAATTTGGCCATGTTCCTGATTAGAACTACCTATATAGGCTTGTGCCTATTACTTTTCTAATGATATGCCTTTGTTTGATAAAATTCTAATCAGGGCCTTTCAACTCTTCATCTTCCTTCTGTTGCATTAGAGAGTAGGATGTTGAGACAACCGGTTGCGCGCTTTGCTCAGGAATAGGAATAGGGGCCTCAGAAGGCTTGGGGCACTTGTGACATTTCTAGGAACAGGGCATAGGTGTTCTAGGAGCTATCTTTCCCACCTGAATAAGACTATTTTTTGCCCTTACTACGATATTATAAGCAACTGGTAAAGTCCTACCTCCCATAGATTGGATCATGACTGAAATATCACTATGCTAAGCACCTTCATATAATACAAGAAATCATGTTGGGCTGTAGGTCTTACCACAAGAGGGATTTTGTCCCAAGCCTTCTGAAATTTGATGTTGAAATCAATCATTTTCTCCTTGGGCACCCTCCTTATTGTCGTTAATTTCTCCACTAGAGATAGGCGATCTGACTTATCCTCAAAGTAATTACAAAGAGCTATTCCCAACACATCCCAGGTGGTAATAGATCCAAGTCTCAAGCCTCTATACCATTGGAGTGCTTTACCTTTGAAAGAGGATACAAGTATCCTGATTGCTACATCATCATGTGTGATCAAATAGAGTGAACATATGTTTGCTATATCTTGGATATGTTCCTAAGGGGTGACTTGATTCTCACCAGTAAAGTATGGAATACTCTTGAGCGCACCATTTGACATATCATGTTGCACAGCGATAACCAAGGGGATTCCTCCAGTAAAGTTTGTAAAGTTCCTAAGTGGATGAGGTGGTTGATGTGCCATTGTAGGGTGTGTAGGTTGTCTTTTTTGAGGAGTTGAATGGGTGACGGTACTGGAGATAGAGATGTGCATGCATACTTTCTAGAACAAACTCTTCTCAGGGATAGTTGAGGTACTCGAAAGAATCTTCAGCTACTGCACTTTTTCTTGTATGCACTCTTCTCATGAAAGGTGCTCAGGACTGCTAAAATAGAGATTTGAAAATGTTGGGAGTCACCAGATGTGTTGAAATGAGCCTCCAAAGGCTGAAATACTAAGTCCACACACCAGAACTTAGAGATATGAAATTTGAGATTTCAATGTTGGTCCCACTGGGCATGCCAGAAAAATATTGGTTGCTCAAACATGCACCTGCGTCTTAGATCTTGGAAGGGTACAAGGTGTTTGAGACCACAATGGAACCATCCCCAAGTTTTTGGACCTTGCAAACTTGGGACGGATCTCCAGAGAAGGCTAGTTCCTCTATCTATTTCTACTGCTACTGCTACTCTTAGTGCTGGAAGGGGAAAATAAGCTAAATGCCAAGGGACCACAGATAGAAGGATAACATGAAAGGAAACATACACTAGAAGGTGATAGCACCAGAAAAGAGGGATGAACAATATCTATTCTGAGTGAAATGAAAGGAATGTGTGAAAGGAGGCTAGGCATGAGTAGCATAGCTAAACACGTATTTATTAGATCATTCTCATGGAACACAACTAAATAAGGAACTGCAAGGGACATGAAATGGCACAACCAACACACAATGAAAAATAAAAGGCAAGAAGAAGGAATGTAAACATGTTAGGATAGAGAATAGTCACAAAACGATGCTTCTATTACTTCTCAGAAATGCACAGAGCTGTTACAATGATGAAGGAGGCCGATATCCACATGCAAGAACCAGATCTAGAGGTCTGCAACTCAAAATACAGAAAATATGAAGTCCTTAGCAAAATGCGTAAGGATCCAAAGTGTCCAACATAACAAATGAGCCCTAGCTCTTACATTTATAGATGAATCTTCAAAAGGAGAAGAGAAGGAGGGAAAACTCAAATTTGAAATGCAACCACCAACAAGAAGCATTCAATGCCTGCAAATCTACCTGGAGATCTATGAAATACTCTTCTCCAAGTTTGTTTGGCCTATTGAAGAAGGAAGGATGGTGGATCATATCAAATCGGGTGGTTGGAGCAATCATATTTTCTCATCAATGCTTAGAGAGACATTTTCCCATTTCTCACCTACCAAATCTGCCCACCAAGAATTTGAATTTGAATGTCTAGCATTGTAGCTGATGTCAGCATCTCTCTGACAAGTCTAGGCATGCATTGATATGAGCTCTGTAGTAAAAATATACAGCTGTCAAAATATGTCAGAGTCATTGGTGCACACAAAACACGTGGTGCGCGTGGATTGGATGAAATGATGGCCAACTATGCAAATATTTTTTATTTCTACCATGTGTCACTCACTTGATTTGTTGCAAGGATTAGTGCCCCTATTGGCATGCTTTGGCTAGTTGTGTTTGGCATACCTCAAGCATGCTAGAAGATGACCTAGCACAGAAGGGCGCAAAAGAGGGCGCGAGGGAAGGGCATGCGGAAGAAAATAGAGGAAGGTGTAGAGGTACGTGCACACAACGCACGTGGGGAAATGAGGAAAACTGGTGAGAAGAGAATGCATGGTCAAGGTGACAACCATTACAAAGTGATGGGCATGGCACATGAGAGGGCCAGGGACTTATCTGATTGAAGCAAGTGGAAGACGCGCGTAGGGTGAAGAAGCTTCTTAGGAAGAAAGTGAAATCACAGGAGGTGGGTGCAAGGGGAAGGATTGGAACAAAGAGGAAAAGGAAAGTGGAAGGGTAGAATAGAAAGTGCACAAGGGCACTTGAGGAAAAGAAGGGGCGCCAAGGGGAAACTACAACCAAGGAAATGTGCCAACCGAACCTGAGCGTGCGTAACCTTCAATGAGGAGTTGAGAGCCATAATGTGTATACAAGTTATACATCCCGTATGATGGTAAGTGTTCTTCTTGATATTAAGGAATTAAAGATATGGGAGATCAGAGCGAAAGCTATGATCAAAGAAATTAATGAAAGATATCATAATTTTGAACATAGGGATAATTTTTTTTCATTGATTAAAAATGACCCGTGATGATTGATGTTTTACTTGCTCGAGAAAAATTTGGTAATTCTGTCACCAACAATATTTACAATAATGATAATGTTTTGACTATAATTCTTAACAGATTGGGTAATTTGAATTCTGAGGCACAATCTTACTACAATAAGTGGAATAGTGTAGTCACTAAATCACACACTCTGGGTAATATTTGTTGGTGTGTGGGATGCTATGTGTCCTCCACTCACATATGGAGGATCATCTCACATGGGTTAGGTTTAGGGTTTGCTTATGTGTCATGCACTAGGGTTACTCAGCACCCTATATGTATGCCTTCATTTGAAATTTATGAGCATGCAAAGACACTTCGTTGTCTTTCTCTATATGTGCAAGCTTTGTTCTATTATACAAGTTCTTCCATTAATTGATCGATTCCTCCTTGTGATTACGCTGGAGCTATTACATTTCCTTTAGAGTGCAACTTCATTATGGTGCATGGTTTTTCAATAAGATTCTTGCAAACTCTTTCAATATTTAGTCCCAATCTCATACTACTATTTAGAGTGTTTTTGAGTGAAAAAAGTACTAATTAACCCCCGTTTCTCGGCCATTTTTATTTGATTTCTATACTCATTCCCAAACTCCACCACACACATGCCCAATAATTTTTTATCATCTTCCACCATTTTAGCTTTAACTGGGGCACTTAAGCTAGTACTGGGGTACCCATGGGTGCCTCAATCCTTTTTGAACTTTCCCTCCACTTTTTGGGCACTTTCTAGCTGTTTCAACTTCTTATCTTTTCGGTGGTCGTCCATTTTGGGATTAATTATGAAATTAGATCAAGATAACCCTATACATATAAAGTTATGAGAACATAATAAGGGACCAAACACTAGTCACTACTAACATCCACCTAGGGTTGCATTGATCAAAGGCACTTAGAGATCATTTGCATTCACTTATCTCCATCACAAGGGATAAGGATGGTTCATCTGCATAAAAAAAGTATAGGATGGGATTCTATTTTATTCCATCCACCATTATACTAAATTTTTATATCTAGTTATAGCTCGCCACTTCACAAAGTGTGATTGACACAAGAGCACCTAGGGCACATGGCACACACACACACACTATAACTACATTTGTGCATGAAATGTAGTGTAGTGCTCAGTTAGTAAGTCCATTGTTTTGGTAGCTGAGGTCAATCTAACCTATTCATTTACATTATTCTTTTTTAGGGTTTTGATACTTCTTGTGGTATTTTATAGGTCTTTCTTTCATCTTGGAGTAGTAGCGACACCTGGTGCAGTCCAATGAATTTGATGTGACACACAACAAGGGTTTCAGACCATTTGCTGAACCTATAAAATTCAGTTCCGGATCTTTTGCACAGACCAGGTCTCCCATTCTGTAGACCAAAGCACCCGTAGGCTCCCCAATCCCTCTTTAAGTTCCCTAGTCTAGAGAATCAGTCAAGATCCATCCTTTTTGGGTATTTTACACATTCGTTCTTCCTTCCTATTTCTCTAGCCACCTTTGCGACATAGTCCCACAAGTTCATCAAATCAGCTAAGTCATTTCCATACTTCTCTTACATATTAGGGTCTCTACTTTCATTAGATTAGTTTCTTAGGTCACTTTCCATACTTATTTACTACATTAATTTACTGTATTTACAAACTATTCTAGATTAGATTAACTATCATTATCCCCCATCTTAGTCAATATTAGTTAATCATTTTGATGAACCCCATGTTTCAACACTTCCTTTTGGCCATGTCATCTCCTTATCAATTTATGGCTCAATCTTATTATCCTACCTTTGCACCAACTAAGGTCTTAGGGATAGTTACTATTGCTACTGATTTCATGCACATGTGCACCCAACATCCTCCTCACTTTGTCACACTTAGGGCTGATCCATCCATCAACGTAGTTACTACTCATCGTACTCGTCCTAATCTACCTATGGCTCCACCCATGTATATTCCTCCACCCATTACTCTGGCAGATCCTCCCACTGCTTCTAAGGGATATGACATCATTGAGCAACTTAAAAATACACACGTTAAGATCTCTCTTTATGACTTGTTACGTAGTGCACCTGATTTTCATATCACATTAGAAGCTACCCTTGGTGCCATTCATGTTGAAAGTGATAATTCTATTGTGGCATTTATACACCTCATATAGTATCTTCGTAATTTACCACATGCTATATGTTTCACTGATAAGGATCTATTGCCTTTTGCTAAAATCAAATATGTGTTCTCCTTTTCTCATTACTGCCATTATTAGCACCACTTCATTAAATGAGTCCTCATTGATAATGGATCAGATGTCAATTTATGTTCTCATTCTCTTTTAAAGTAATTAGGTACTATTCTCACTGAGTTATATGTTATCGATGCCTCCTTTTAGTTTAATCTCGTGTTAGGTAGACCTTGGATTCACGCAATTCACTTGGTTCCATCTACTATTCACCAATGTGTCATGTTCTTGTATGATGGCTATGGACATACTATCACCGCCGATCTAGAGCCGTTCAAATACTGGCACATAGATACCATCACTTCTATGTGCATACCACCTTCGCAACATATTCCATATAACAACCTTGACACATATGACATTGGTCAGTCTAGTGCTTCACAATATTCTCCTACCACTCTCAATGCTCCAGCTATCTCTACTCACACTACAACTATTATTTCACCTATCGTATTAGCTCCTATTAATGTCCCTTCTCCACCTGTAGTGGCAACCTATATTACTCCATCTACGGTGACACCTACAAACATACTTGATAGTGCTATGAAACATGATGATGCTCAAACCGATGGCTCTAAAGATTCTGATGACGAATTCAATTCTATCAAACTTACGGATGAAGCATTACGACAAATTGATTTTACTCCTTTTAACGTAAACTAATCTTATTTTGAGGAAACCTTTGCAGCTGATGACCCAGGTGAATATAGGTTCAAGATCCCTCCCTCTAATAATGCTATGGTACTATACCGGGGGTTTGTAAATAGTGTAGACACTATTTCATCTTCTCCTCCACAAGTTGCAGCTCCACTTCCTCCCTTTACATGCACACTATTCATCAATAGATCCTTTTGGCAACACATCCCTATCGATTCTACTTGCTTAGAAATTATTTTTACACATGGAAAATTAGTTAGGTTTGGCATGACACTTAATGACATCTTACCACCTCTTCATTCACAACATCTTTCTCATGGTATATTTTCACATTACGATAGCTTATGGCTTTCATGTCTTTCATTTGACAGTATTTCTTGCACATGCCCCTCGTGCCTCTCTACTCAAACTTTGACATTCTTGGATCTTGACTATATTAGGTGGTACAATAGATGTTCATCACTCTTTGCTTGCATTTCCTATGCCTTTTGGCAACATCTCTATCCATAATGATTCTTCTCCCACTTACACTCCAAATATCTTTTGTTGGCATGCTCACCGGTTTTCCACTAATCACTTTTACTGATGAATAATATGCAATGAATGTGTACACGTACTCTACCATAATGGGTCCATCTATGATCCTCCTCACTCTATAGATTATTAGGTTTATGATTCTATTCCAAGTAGGTTTAAATCTTGACAATGATGGTATCTCCTTGTTAGTAGAAAGATAGTCATCTTCTCTATCAGTACACTTGGGGGCATAGAATTTAATACACCCCCATTCTAGCATCCTTACATATTACTACATCACACTCTTAACATTTATGCATCTATCATCTTGGCATTCTCATAGCATTAATCTCCTACTATTCACATACTCATTCTTACTTTAGCATCATTATTACCTAGCTACACACTCTTGTGCTTCATTTCACACTTGAATTTTAAGGGCTTACTACACATGAACCCCTTACACTACCCTATAGACATCACACATCACGTTTCTTGTCTTGTGTCATAAATTCTACATTTACTCCATATCATTTCAATATTTGCATATCTATACACCATATTTCATACTAGTATTCATCATACTCATCTAGTGCATCCTACATACTATAAACTCTTAGCCACACTACACATATTACATTCAATACAATACACTACATACACATCACATGGGTATTTATCATCTTCATTACATATACTTCATTATCTTCTACACACTAGGAACTCACTATCCTATAACGCACTTTATTTCCTCAGTCCATACTCAACTACCAAGGGTTTACAAATTGCATTCAATACTAACATGTGCTTTAGGCTAAATCATCACTTACTTTATAATCTTGTAGTGGTATATGCCATAGGATACATCACCACTCCAAAATATTCATCTTGTAGTGATACACTATAGACACCACACATCATGTTTCATGTCTTGCATCATACATTATACATTTAGTCTATATCATCTCAATATTTGCATATTTATAAATCATACTAGTATTGCATCATACTCATCTAGCATTGTATCCTACATACTATACACTCTTAGGCACACTACACAAATTGCATTCAATATTATACACTACATACACATCACATGGAAATTTATCATCTTCATTACATATACTTCATCATATTTTATGCACTACACTCATTACCCTATGACGCACTTTAGTTCCTCGGTCCATACTTAACTGTTGAGGGTTTACAAATAAAATGGACCTTACATTCATCATGTGTTTATCATTCGACCTTTCATCATGTGACTTTACTAGGTTAGTGACATATGTTATAGGCTAAATGGTCACCTACTCTATCATCTTATAGTGGTATACGCTTTAGGATACATCACCACCCACTTTATTCATCTTATAGTGATATACACTTTAGGGCTAAATGATCAATCTCATACATTCATTTTTGTCGTGATATATGATTCAGCTATAAGGTTCATGCACATCAGGTCACATCTCATCACTACACATACACATGCATAACTATGCATTAGACACACAAAACACACTTTGACTATTTCCCGATGACACACTCTCATTTACAGTTCATTCTTGAATTTTGAGGGGGAAAACCAAATGAACATCATTGCATACATTTCATTCTCTTGGGGGGCACACGACTCCTATCACTTCATTTGCATTTCATTCCAACTATCTACAACATACTGCATATTATGGTTGCTTTAACTCTTACTTACTTTTGTTTGTTCATGGTTGCTTTGTTACACATGCTAGTTAGATTACTTATATGTCATTTATCTATCTCATCCACACATGTGCATTCACATCTTTTTCTAGCTATGATTGTAGATACAACTCTCTTACACACAACACGGATGCTCGCCTTCTACCCTTCCTAAATTGGTCATTGAGGGCATCCACATTCGTCTCTCACATGTGCTATTATTTCATTTTGTACTTAACACTTTACATTACTTGCTTATACATGCTTTTGACATACTAGTTATCTTTCTAACATGCTAACAGGTGCTTCATGTGCAAAATTTGTTATGTAGGAATATTGGCTTCCATACTTGTTTGTTACATCATCTGCTGTTGTTTTCTCTTGTCTTCGGGATTTACCCTTTGTTTGGTTTACACACTTGTTTGTTTTATGTGGTCATAACAACCTTGCACATCTTGCAACATGATGAGTGATGTCCCATGGTTACAACCCACTTTGTGTGTCTTACGTTGTCTTCTTGCATGTTTGCATTCTATATTACTTTCTAGCTTACACATTATTTGGTAGCTTACATGCATGCTTGTTTTTACCAACACTTTTCTTTGGCTAGCCTTCTTGTTTGTGTGCACCTTGGTTTTTACCAAGTGTATTCCCTTTCCTCTACAGGGCAGCGTTACAAAATTCATGCAGTTTTTCCTCTTTTAGGGCCACATTCTCCTATCAGTGACATCACATCTAACCCTAAAGAGGGCATGCATCATTTGGGGTTTTACAGTCTACACAATGCTTCTACATCGGTTTAGTTCAGTGCACTTTCTGCCCTTGGCATTTTGGGTTAAATATAGCGAGTGGGTTCATACTAGTCTACGAACCTCGTACACAACGGATTTGATAGGACATGGTTGTCCTTAGCATTCTAAGAAGTAGTTAAAGGTTGGAGGATACAATGGAATTTCCTCCCTGTCCTTCTTCGGCCACTTGCATTAGATCGCACCCAAAAAACCAGGATGTACATAGATCTCTACACACACATTCAGAGAAGCAATTAAATATTGGAGGATATAATAGAATTCCTCCCTACACTTCTTTAGCCTATGGAATTCCGATCACCCAAAAAACACTCAAAAAGTATAGGATATCCTTCTACACTTTATTTCTTGACATGGATTAGGTGCACATCTTCTATTTACATTTTTCATTTACGTATTTTACATTTACTTGCTTTCATATAAATGCATATTTTACATTGCATTTTTACACATACATACATACATATTTGACTACTTGATCATTTTCTTATTGTAAGTCTGACCACATGAGAAACAAGTAGTCAAATGGGGGCAACAATAAAAAATTCAACAACAACATCTTGCGGTAACACACACTATACTAACCATGTAGGTACATTGCACACAAAAACATCTACACATGTGTTTCTACCCTAGTTTCACTCTCATCAGTTTTTTCACTTTTTCATCTTTAGTTTCCATGCTCCATCATATTTTTGTCATTTCATGCATTGTCTAGTACTTCAACACATTTTCATACTACAATATTCATGGTAATTAGGTACGCATCTCTATCTACTTTATGTTACCAAGATTTCCACTCACCAACATAAAGTTGGGGCAAATGTATACAAAAAATCATGCACTTTAGACATTATTTAGTCATGGTATCATACTCCTATTTAAAAGGTTTTTGAGTGAAGAAAGTACTAATTAACCCCCATTCTTTGGTCATTTTTAATTACTTTCTGTTATAATTTCTGACCTTCACCACACATATGCCTAGTCTATTTTTGACACTTTCCATCATTTTAGCCTTGATTGGGGTGCCCATGGGTAGTCTTGGTCCCACTAGGGGTGCCCTGATACTTTTTGAACCTTACCACCATCTTTTGGGCTCTTTCTAGCCATTTCAACTTCTTATATTTTTGGTGGTCAGACATTTCAAGATTAATTATGAAATTAGATCAAGCGAACCCTATAAATATAAAGCTATTAGATCATAATGAGGGACCAGACACTAGTCACTACTATCATCCACCTAGAGTTGCATCAACTTTGGAGATCATTTACATACATTAGCTCAAGCATAAGGACAAGGTTGGTTCATCTGCATCACACAAGTGTAGGGGGAGTAATTCTATTCTATTTAATGCACACATTGTATTACATTTTCTACACATAGTTATTTCTCACTACTTCACAAAGTGCGACTAACACAAGAGCAACCTAGGGCATTATCACACAAACACTTGTACATAGAACTACATTTGGATCTGAGATGTAGTGTAACACTCAGTTAGTAAGTCCAAAAATTTGGCAGTTGAGGTCTGTCTAGCCCCTTCATATGAATTTATCTTTTTTAGGGTTTGATGCTTGTTTTGGGGTCTTCCAGGTCTTGTCTTCATCTTAGATTATTAGCAACACATCGGTGCAGTATATGAATCTAATGCAATAGATAATAGAGGGTTTTAGACCACCTGTCAAACCTTTGAAACCTAGCTCTAGACCTTTTACATAGAGCAGGGCACCCATTATGTAGACCAGAGTTCCCGTAGGCACCCTAGTCCCTCTCTAGGTGCTCCAGTCTAGCTAGATACCTCAAGTCCATCATTTTTCTGGGTCTCTACACAATAATTCTTGCTTGAAAATTATTCTATTCACTTTATGACACATTTTATAATTCTACCCCCAAATTATCTAAGTATTTTCCATATTGGACATGTTAGGTTCTCTACTTTTATTAGATTAGTTGCTTGAGTAATTTTCCATAGTCATTTATTGCACTTATTTACTGTATTTAAATGTCATTATAGATTAGATTAACTAAAAATTATCCCCATTTTTACTTAATAATTATGGTTACACCTAGACTGGATGCATAAAACAAAATTCACGGGGCTTGTCAACATGACACAATTTGAAACAAACACTCCTGTCCTTGATTAGATGATCAATGCTTATAACCCTGAAGACAAAAGGTTTAACATCCCTGTAACTGATCGTATAATTTCATTTGGCATGGATCCTGTAGACATCCATCAATTAATTGGTTCACCATATCCACACCAGATGGATGTGAATACCAAGGCTATCTTAACTGATGTAGACAAAAAATATTTGGAATATAATTACAATGTATAGGTTGAATACAAGTTAAAGTTTATTTTTCAATTATTTTCTTTTTAAATATCAGTTGACTATCCCCACATCTAACTTTTCTATTATGATGTTTCAGTTGTAGTTAATAGATTGAAAAGATCCAATGTGTCACACATTATTTATTTCTTGTAATGATATCACTCTTTTAATCCAGGATTGTGTTGTAGGGTAGATCTATGGTAATTCCACATTGGGAATTTCAATATTTATTACAGACACTGGCATGAAAACAATTCAATTGGTGCATGTATCTATCGAAATAAATTAAAGAAGACATCAACAATTCTCATTACAATATCAATGCATCTGAGATAAATCAAAGACTGTATTTTCTTGTACTAATTATCTTCTTACTTTTTTTCAAGAGGCTTTCCACCTCGAATCAAATAATCTCATATAATAAGGGACACTCACTTGTTCTATGGCTATTGTTTGTCTTGTAACATATTTGGACATAAAACTATAAAGTGTAGACGATTTGTAAGGGGTCATGGAAGGCATCTTCACTCATAGAAGATGAGAAAAAACAATGAGATGGTATGTTATAATTGTCAAAATCCTAGTCAGATAGTAAATTTTTGCAATTAGAGATTCTCAAAGAAAAACATGAAGGTGTATGTTATAAGGACTAATCCTACAAGCAAGAGAGAGCACAATTTAAAACCCCAAATAAAATTTCGTACCCAAAATAAAGATATAGCATGGTATATAGATAGTGGATGTTCAAGTCATATGACAGGGAATAAGGAAAAAATCATCTCATCGAAAAAAGATGCACAAGGAATAGTAATATTTGAGGATAAAACTTGTACAATCATTGTAGGAAAAGTAACATTGAGTCTATATAATGGAAATATTGTGACTAAAAATGTTTTGTACGTAAAAGGTCTAAATAACAACCTATTAATTACGATTCAAATGTGTAAGCAAGGTTATAATTTTGTGTTTCATGATAACATATGTGATATACAAAAGAAAAAATTATGCAAGCTCGTTGGAAAGGCCAAAAGGACCAAGAACAACATGTATGTCTTAAAAGATATGAATAAGGAGAAATGCTTTATAGGTAAGGTGGATGACAATTGGCTTTGGCATAAGAGGTTAGGAAACCTAAAATTGACAATCTTGTTAAAGCTATCTCTAAGGGATTTTTGAGAAACATGCCCAAAATCATTAGACCCGCTGATACACATTACAAGGCATGCTTGTATGACAAGAAAACCAAGAGAATATTAAATACCAAGGACATACTCCATAACAGGTCCAATAGAACCAATTCATACCAATATTGTAGGACCTACAAGGACTATGCATGCATGTTGAAGAAGGCTCTATATAGCCTTAAACAATATCCTAGAGCTTAGTACAAAAAATTAGATAGATATATAACTAATCAAGGCTTCAGGAAAGGAGTGGCAGATAATAACCTCTACGTAAAGGAAGAATAAGGTCATCTATTTCTTATAGTGGTATATGTTGATGGCATAATATTTGGAGAAGATAGTAAGAACATGACACATGGATTTGCAAAGGTAATGAAGAAGGAGTTTCAGATGTCAATGCTTGGAGAACTCTCATTCTTTTTGGGGAAAAAAATTAGTCAATTTAAGGAAGGAATCTTCATTTCTCAAACCAAGTACATAAAAGAGATGCTCAAGACATTTCAAATGGTGGATAGAAATACAGTTGGAACACCAATGGTTTTGGGATGCATGATAATCAATGAAGACAACTAAGCAAGAGTAAATAATACCACATACATATCCATTATAGGTGTCCTATTGTACTCTACTGCCTCTAGACTTGACATCATGTAAGAAGTTGGCCTAGTTGTGATGCAGAGAAAAATAAATCTCACACAAATCCCAATATTAGAATGATTAAAGATTCAAATTATTCCTTAAAGGAATTCAAATTAGCTTCTCTCTCAGGTTCATAAGATACTTTCAACATGAAAATTATTAATCATTAAACTAATTCAACTAAACAAACCATCTCAACATGTTTTTATACACTTGCCTATGTCAGTTTAACCTTTAAAATGAATCAAGACAACCAAAAGAATCAATTAACTTACCTTATTGTAAATATGGCCTCAAATGCTTCTCAAGCAACTTGCCACAACTAGATTCAATAATAGATCATTCTACAATACCCAAAACAAAGTAATGACTTTTCCTAACACCCTTTTAGCCCTTTGTGGTGTATGAAAAAATTGAGGTTCCAATTTTTTTAAAGTCTCCTTTCCCTTCAATTCCTCCTTCCAAGCTTCTTAGGACTCTACCATCCCATTGCCTTAAGGGAATTTCACACTTAAATTTTGTTCTGATGATTCATATTCCCAAAAAAAATATCATTTACAACACCCATTGGGCTCTACTTCTTGTGTTTAAACTTTTAGTGGGGATTACTTTGTAAAATTTCACTCAAGTTTACCTTCCTAATTACCAAATTAGGCCTTCTTAGGGAAAATTTTAGTGGCGAATATTCATAATATGGTGAATATTCCATTTTTGAAAATTTTGAAAAGGTGAATTTTTTGGCACGGGTCAGTGACCTGTTCACCTAAAAATTACACTTTAATTTTTTTTAGGGATCGGCTTTGCCTACCCTTGAAAAATATCCCCTATATAAACCTAGATTATTCGCTAGGTAGAACACTTCTACTTCACATTTTTCAACAATATGATATATCCCGTATTATAGACGTGCGACAAGGGGGTAAGTTATTGATGCGTGACAAGGAGGGTTTCAGACAAGGAGATACTGCAGATATTGACGCATAGTAGACGCATGACAAAGAGTTTGTTGACGAGCGACATGCAGATTTTTTCGATGAGCAAGAAGAGGGCAGAGGCTGCAGACGCGCGACAGGATATTTGTTGTCATGCGTTAAAAAAATGCATTGATGCACGTCAACAGACCTCATTGACGTGCGTCAATAGACCTCATTGACACGTGTCAAAAACCTTGTTGACACGCATCAAAGAGGTCTGTTGATGCGCGTCAATGAGGGTTATTTGTTGACGCATGACCTTGACAGATAGTTGACGCGCGACAAGGAGGTACAACAGATATTGACGCATAACATACGCATGACAAAGAGTTTATTGATGCACGACACAGAGATTTTTTGATGAGAAAGTAGAGGTCTGCAGGATCTTGTCGTAGTGCTTGATACTCACCTCAAATTAGCTTCATACAACCATCAAAAATTTTGCCTTCACGTGAAACCAGTTCCCAGGATATTCTGCCAGGTATTCTCCACCTATGATTTCCAGGAGGTCTCTTAAATATGAACCCTAGATTCGATGCATATGGTAGGCCTCTCTTAGGTCTTGAGGCATACTACGCTTAACTGAATAGAGAATCATCGCCCTCGCTCTCGGTATGGGGTGACAACTATTCAAATAACCAATTATCAACACAAACTCCATCTCCAAGGACTCAGATATAACTCATCTTTCCAAACAGAAGAGTTGGATCAGTTCACTCAAACACGGTACAACCAGAGCCTTCAGGCTCGAACAATATGACGCTCACATGGAGAGTCTAGTTCGTCTCCTCAGGCATGTTGCTTAGACCACAAATTAGTAGACAATCAGATCTCATACCTGGGTTTAAATGACGAACACTTCGGTACGTTATGCCGGGAATGAACAACGTTCTCGAAGTATGTACCCACCTATAGGAGGTTTACAAACACAACCCGAGGTCTCTTTTCAAGGAAATACCTCCATGCCATTACATATAGGAAATGCCCTCGGGGAAACTTGGTAGGGCGGCGATCAATTCATAACAGGATATCACATGCCTATACAACACCATGAGTTATACAACAGACGCCACTAAAGCAAAACACCATGACTTCACCAAATGAAGTCATTTCAACGTTAGTAGAAAAAGTTAGAGGGATTAGAACTTGCTCAGGAAAATCACCATTCTCAGTTCATGCAAGTAGGAAATTCCTAATCCTCCACACCATCTAAGCCAGGTAGACCTCCTCACAGGATTAGGCATGTTAGGTATGACTCCTCAGTACTTCACAATAAACGTCGATTAGAACCGCCATTTTCTAACGCCGCTCCAGTTCCAAATATAATACCTCCCGATCTAGTACAAAATAATCCATTCCTGAGACACTACCCCTACATACTTAAACATGTACTCCAAATCACCACACAAGGGGATATGTTCTCCTCTCCCGGTATTTTTACTCAACCACAGGGGTTCCCTTATGCTCCTACCAATGCATATGCAACACCATATCAACAACCCATTCCACCTCCACTCCCTCAATAGGCACCATCAATGGTCGAAACCTATGCGATAGGGACATATTCAGCATACTTGAAAGAAGCTCCTTAGATTTCACCATACGAAGCATCATGCTTCCAAGACCTCTTCCTTGATTTGCCCAAATACAAAGAAGAGGGAGATCCAAATGCCCATATCAAAGCTTACGCTATGGCCATTCGAGAATTACTCCCTTGGGATGGGGTTGTTGCTAAAATATTTCCCAAAACCTTGGAAGTATATCACTCTCGATGGGTATTATAGAATACCTTAGGCTTCCATCCATTCGTTCAAGACAACTCGTGTCAGAGTTCATCAAGGCCTTTGATATGAATAAACTATTAAGAACATGAGTCAGGGAATTCTTGCACATTAAACAAGAACACAATGAATATGTCACCCATTTCATCCAAAGCTGGCACACAGTTCTCTATTCTTCGGCAAGTGCTCTGAACATGGATCAGATGGAATTATGTGATCTATTCCTTCATTCTCTCAGCAGAGAGATAAAGGAAGAAGTCTAGAAGTTCCCACTAAGAACTTATGATGAGGTGCTCAAGAGCGCTCTCCGAATAGATCAAGCTGCAATAGATAGCGGTCACAAGACATATGGAGCAAATGGGTGGTTAATCATCCCCAACCAAAACACAACTTATCCTACTACCAAAAACGCCAATCAAGGACCTAAAATCCTTAACAAAAACCATGAAGTGACAACAGATGGAGTGACTGACCAAAAAAAAAGCAAACGTTGTAAATGTTCCACCACCAGTTAACAATCAACGAAACAAAAATTTTACCCCAACAATCAATGCGGTGGATTTTAATCATCCACAACAACAACAAAAACAACAACAATGATAGATCTAGACACAGGGTCCAAGTCAGAACTTGACTGGATATCAAAACCAAAGGCAACAAATGCAAAACTTTAATCCTAATAGTCAATGGTTTAGTCAAAGTTTTGGACCACAACACATGCTAAACCAACAACCTAAGAGTTATAATCCCAACTTGTATTGTGGTTTCCACAAAATTTGAGGTCATGACACTATGAATTTCCATGATTACAATACGTTCATGCAACGTTTGCGAGAATAACAAAGACAACTCTTCATAGACATGTTCTTAACAGATTTTGTGACACCTATGCCAAATACTTTCATAGGGGTAGTTTCCCCTCAAAACACACCTCTTAAGATCTTCAATGATCCACTTCCAAATCACAATAACAATAATAAATTAAATCCAAATGGGATGAACAAAGGTGTAATGACAGGAAATAACGATCACGAAGCCTTAACTTCACTAAATCCACTTGTCGCACCGCAATTAGGAAATATGCCATGAACCAAGATAGTTGGTCTAGTGGAGTTAGATATTGAGTTGCACGTAGAAGCCATAACAAGAACATGAGAATATTCTTATCAACCAAATCCAATCTATCCACTAGAACTAGATAACACTCAACAAACGTTGGTAAAACCCATGGGTGCTTATGATTTAATTAATGACTTAACAAAAACCTTTTCTCACATCTCCTTTTTGGATTTGTTGAAAAAATCTCCTACCCATAGGGCTGCTCTTTTAGAAGCACTAGGTCTAGGTCATTTAATTAACATCACTCCACCTCCCGAAACACAAGTAAACCATATAGACTTCGATATCCACCCTCCAGGGCAGCTAGATAGGGATACCAAGTTTATATTCGACATAAAAAAATGCCAACAAAGGCTAAAATTACACGTAGTGGTGATCCGGCCTTGCATTTATAGGTGTGGGTTTACAACAATTACGTTAAACGTGTAATGGTTGACAATGGGGCAGCAGTTAATATTGTCCCCTTATCTTTCCTTCAAAAGCTAGGATATGGATAAACAAACTGTTCCACAACAAGAAATACGCTAAGAGGTTATGATAGCCTTAAGGCTACTTCAATTGGGAATATAATATTAGTAGTCACCTTAGGACCCAAGACAATCCTCACCGAGTTTTATATCATAGATCGGGAAACCAACTATAATATGATCCTCGATTGACTATGGATACATCGCATGAAAGCAATCCTTTCTACGTTGTTCCAGGAAATAAGATTCTTACACTTAGGAAAGATGTTCATAGCAAAAGGTGACCCAAAACCATTCAACATACACCTAGCAGACCTAAAGAAAAGACCAGGCATTCACTCTGAGTTTGAACTCCCAACAAACCAACTTAGAAAACCAATCAAATCAAAACCAGAAGAAAAATTAATACCTACAACATAACTAGAAATTACGAACCTAGTCAAGGGCATCCCAACCCTCAAGGATGAAGCTAACATTGTGAAAACAGTATCATTAGGAACTACTGCAAAAATTATCAAATTACTAGAACAAGATCTACCAATTTTCCTACCATTTGATTCCATAGGTATGGGATGTACCCTAGGAGTTGGTTCTCTTCCAACAGAGGAACTTTGTATGGTAGAAGTAACCGAAACAAAAGAAAGAGACGTAAAGAATGTCCCAACATCCATCTTTCCTAGTAAATATTGGACTCTCCACTTCAATGGAGCTAGATGCCGCTATGGAGTCGGGGCAGGTGTGATCTTTACTTCCCCTGAGGGAAAGATCCTACCTTTTTCTTTTAAGTTAAACTTTGAATGCACAAACAATGGTGCTGAGTACGAAGCCCTCCTCCTTGGCCTCATCATATCCAAAAGGATCAGTGTTAATAACATCAGAGTGTTAGGAGACTCGCAATTAGTTACAAACCAAGTCTCTAAAGTATATGAGACTAGAGCTGAGCACTTACAACTCTATAAAACAGCGGTATTAAATCTATATCAATAGAAGCAATCCCACGAGAGCAGAACCTTCTCGTAGACTTGATAACAACCTCAGCTTCCCATTTCACTCCAAACAACAAGTTGGAGGATACAAATTTCACGATATCACTTTGTACCGAACCATTAGTGCGTAAAATAACAACAAACTCACTCTTGACTCACAAAGAAGATGAGGATGAATTTTCTATCATAGATCACTTTGATGATGATAGGGTCACTCTCAAATATCCAAACACCTATACAGAGCTACACCTTGCTCACCGCGTAGTTGATCTTTCCCTAATACCACACTCCTCTTCCTACTTTGGAAATCCCATGGTGAAGCTCCCCCCACAAAAGAATCTTGATATTTACGAGATAGAAAATGGGGAAGACTTGGAACTACCTCCAGCCCCACCTGAATTTGAAGATGGTAACGCTTCTTTAATCAAAGGAACCATCGACATAAACATTGGAACGAAGGAAGAACTAAAGATCTTAAAACTAGGATCTTTGCTAACTCCAGAAGAAATAGAAATACACACTCAAATTCTCAAAGAACATCAAAAGGCCTTCACATTTAATTATAAAGAAATGACAGGTATCGCACCATAAGTTGCGGTACATAATATTGTCACTAAACCAGATGCGAAGCCAATTAAAGAGAAGTCAAGACCAATGAAGCCAAAGGTGGCTCTCATGGTAAAAGAGGAAGTAATAAAAATTCTCCAAGTAGGATTCATCAAGCCTGTTGACTATTCACAATGGGTATCTAATATCGTCTCCGTTCTAAAAAAGAATGGGAAGATATGCATTTGCATAGATTTTTGGGATATTAACAAAGCTTGTCCCAAGGATGATTTCCCATTACCATCCATTGATGTTATCGTTGATGCAATAGCTGGATTTGAACTGTTGTCCCTCATGGATGGGTTCTCGGGATATAATCAAATCAAAATATTTGAACAAGACCAAGCCAAAACCATGTTTATAACTCCCTAGGGAACTTATTGTTATGCTGTCATGCCATTTGGTCTTAAGAATTCCGGTGCTACGTATCAACGGGCAATGACTTATATATTCCACGATCATATCCATAAAATTGTGGAATCATATGTGGATGACTTGTTAGCCAAGGCCAAGAAACACTGTGATCATCCGGAGGTGCTCCGCATCATCCTCTCACACTTGATTGAATATGAAGTCACATTAAACCCAGATAAGTGCATGTGTAATAGGAGGCAAACTTCTAGGATACATCATATCATCACAAGGGATTGATGTTGACCCAGCCAAAATCTGGGCTGTTCTTGAAATGATTCTACCTTCGGACGAGTCTGGAATCAGGTCATTTCTCAAGAAACTCGGTGTAATCCGAAGGTTAATCCCAAATTTAAGCTTTGCCATTCATCCAATCAATAATCTACTCAAGAAAGATTATACTGTCAATTGGACTGAAGACTGCAATAAGGCTTTCGAAGTAGTTAAGCATTTCTTATTGTTACCACCCACGCTAATGAATCCCAAGCCAGACCACCCTTTGATCCTATACTCACGAGCCACTCATGTCTCACTAGCCTGCATGCTGGCTCAAGAAGACGATGACAAATGAGAACGCGCGATCTATTTCATTAGCCAAACATTGCTCAATTATGAGACATGTTACACACAGGTAGAGAGAGAATGCCTTGCCATAATTTTTGCAGCAAAATGTTTAAGACATTACATGTTAAATCAAGAAATAAGGGTCATTGTGAAGACAGACCATTTACAGACATTCCTCACACAAGGGTCCTTGTCTAAAAAGGCTGGACGTTTCATAACCCTAATGGGAGAATTTGAGTTAACATTCATAAACCAAAATTCTATTAAAGGACAAATCATTACAGAATGGTTAGTTAACAATCCACTAGATGGAGGTGAGCTGGTAGATCTCGAATTTCCCGATGAATGTGTATACTTTGTCGAAACCAGACTCCCCATTTCTACATGTCCCTGGTATACTGATATCATCAATTTTATCATGGAACATATGTATCCAGAAGGTGCCACGCCACAACAAAGAAGGTGGTTACGCATTATCATAGCTAAATATGTTGTTTTAGACCAAGTACTATATCGTAGATCCTTCGACGACATGCTTCTAAGATGCATCGACATAGAAGAATCCAAGAGGATTCTTCATGAATCCCACAATGGAATATGTGGGGGCCACTTCGGTGGTCACGCCACCACTTGCAAAATACATCGGATGGGCTATTTTTGGCCCACTCTTGAACATGACGAAGTGGAATTTATACGTAAGTGCCACAAATGTCAAGAATTCTCTCACAAGATTCACATGCCAGCACAATCCCTGCAACCAATAGCGACTCCGTGGCCCTTCTCCACTTGGGTCTAGACTTGATAGGGAAATTGTCTCCCTCGTCAACTGATGGCCATAATTTTATAATCACAGCCACGAAATATTTTACCAAATGGGTGGAGGCCATACCTCTCACCACTGTACTAGGTTTGGTGATTGCCAAATTCATTTTGAACCAAATCATCTGCAGGTATGGTGTCCCACAAGTCATTATCTCATATAATGACACGTCCTTTAAGAATGATGAGGTTCATGAGTTATGTAGCAAGTTCAACCTAAACCATCACACGGCCTCTCTTTACTACCTTCAAGCCAATGGGCAGGCCTAAGAAACAAACAAAACATTGAAAGCTATTCTCCTTAAAAAAGTCAAGGAGAATAAACGAGATTAGCATTTAAAACTATATCTAGCCTTGTGGGCCCATCGAACCTCAATAAGAACACCAACAGGAGCAACTCCTTTCTCGCTGGTATTTGGAGCAGAAGCAGTTCTCCCACTTGAGGTTGAAATACCTAGTCTCCGCATCTCATTACAAGGGATTCTGGATGAAGAAGCTTACAGGGAGGCATGCCTCTCTCAACTAGAAAATCTTGACGAGGCCAGGTTAAATGCTGAGCAGCGGCATAGAGCCTATGCTGACTGGATGTGCCGGTAATATAACAAAAAGGTCTATGAGTGAGAAATATATGAAGGATATCTAGTTCTAAGACTAGACAACCAGATCGATAAGAAAACTGGTGAAGGAAGAAAGTTCTGGCCCAAATGGCTGGGCCCATACCAAGTCATGAAGGACTACGGAAATGGTGAGTATCTCTTGTGCACACTAGAAGGAGAGGAATTTGGTGAAACAGTCAATTCCTTGCATCTTAAACGGTTTTACGCATGAAGGATCAACACTATTTGTATAATTATATCTACATTACATGTCCATTTAGTTAGGTTCATTTTGTTCACTCACTTCGTAAAACTTGGTGATTAAGGGACTTATTCTTAAGCAATTCATTACAAACTTCTGATAGTATTGGCAAGAGAATTCAAATCATACTTCTTCATTTTCATAACATCATCAACTATTTCAGAATCATTTCATCAATTAAAGCCAGATATGACAAAGTCTTAACGGTAGCCATACCAAGGCTTGCATGCTTGTCTCACTTTTGGTTTCTTCCTAGGATAGGTGTCTTGCCTATGGTCTATTCTAGAAGCTTCATGGTGTCACATATTACCCAAGTATATATCTCTTTGGAAATAAGAACATCCTGACATTTTGGTCAAGTAAGTAAGTCAAATATAGATCAAACAGAAAATTTTACTTTTACACATTTCCTTGCCCTACCAATCTTCGGTGTTGAGCTTGCGTCTCTTACTAGTGACGTAGGGTTGGGAAAGGATGGAAATGCCTTTACTTGCCTATGCCTTGTCCATGTTGATAAGCCCATGCTTCCTACTAGTAGCATGGGGCAAGGTGTAGGGGGTCCACTTGATCGTAAACATTGAAAATCATGAGCAAATAGTTCAAACAAACCTTTGAAATCTTGAGTCAAAAACAAATGAATTAGATGTCCAAAATTCCAAGAGAGTTCAAAACCCTGAAAACCAGATTTTGTCAACCAAGTGGCCATCTACGGATCTAAGTCTGGATAAAATGCAAAGCAAGTTACATTCTAAACTATGGAGTCACTTGAGTAGGATAGGTTTGTAACATCCTAATTTGGTTCCACAAACTCTTTGTCTATCTCCCATCATTACCATTTCAACACACCTCATAGCTTGTGCCCTTCCTAGCTCTCACTGGTGAGCCCTCGCATCTTACTAGTTGTGTGGAGTTAGGAGTGGGGAAAGCTCATCTTCTCATCATATCGGCTCATTATCAAATTTTTTCAAAACAATATGAAGTACCAAAAAATTGCTTATAGAAACTAAAGTTCAAGATCACATGGTGTCCACATTATCATACATCAGTATCATGAAATACAAAAAGAAAACATTTGTGACATTTGTTCTCCATTGCATACATTCTGAAAAGCATATAAAAGTAAATTTTTTATAAACATCTAGTATACATGTGAAAATGAATCACAAAACTCTAGGTACAAAGAGATCTAGATCCAAAAAGAGACGTATATATATATATAATAAGGTTTTATGTACAATGCCATCATGCATTAGGCATGGTCAAAATGCTCAATGAGCCCGGAAAATACAAAATGGTCATATAAACAACCCAAAAAAGTTCACTACAAAAAGATCTAAGTAGCCTCTCAACCCCTATGGGATCCATCAGAAGGCACACGATCACGTCTAGGAATTCGGCTACGCCGGCGCTCTAAGTGCACTAAGGGATCGCGATACTAAACAATAGCTCCAGACTCACTATGAGAGTGGCTCCTCCTCATTAAGTGCTCTGCAGCCCTATACTCAGCTACCTCGACACGAAGGGAAGTCACCATCTTGGCCACATGCTATACGGGGGCAAAAACATTGGTATGCCTGCCGGTTGCTAAAGGCTCCCCTACATCTGTGGATAGCTCGGCACGAGTCTTCTCCATGGGGAGCATCAAGGTATCAGTAAATACCCGGTGAATCAAGTCTCGCCACTCATCAGAAATCTCTGCAAGCAAAGGAGAAAACAAATTAGAAAACAATCAAAAGGTGAAACCAAGGATGCAAAAAAAGAGATATAGCAACTAAGGAAATTCTAGCTAAAATAAATATCAAAAGAAGAGTGGCAAATCACTTGGATCTCCAAGCCTCCAAGAAGGATCTCTGGGATCCGCACCTATCACGGATGCTGCTGCTGACTGATGTCCTCCTCCCACGTCTGGGACAACATGGTGTCCTACCACGGACTCGTCCTCTCTGCCTAAGTCCTGAGAAAGTAACTCCTCTGAGACTAGAGTCACCCTCTCCGTGCTCTGCTCTGCCCTCGCAGCCTTTAAGATCTCCTGAGTGTCATGCCACTCGGGATCACTATCCTCTTCCCCATCTGACTCGTTGACCTCCATGTCCTCGGTCTCCTCCTCTGTCTCTCCCCTTGTAAAATCCTCAGACTCAGAGTCTATATCAATGGGGTCATCACTGGCAGCAATTTGAAGTAAAGGTGCCTGAGGAACACCAAATCTCTCTCGGGTGCATACCACCCTCATGCCTGTAATAGGGATGTCAGGAGTAACAACAGTCCAACCCTGGCCTCTAAGACCTCCCCTAGCCTCCCAAACTGATCAAAACACTGGCACCACTGGGGGAAGCATTTCAACGTGAGTAAGGTCGAACTGCTAAGGGACTCGATCAAGGGGGTGTGTCTCTACCTTCCCCGTCCTATCCACAAGCTTCCCTATAGTAGAGCATGAAATCAAAGTAAAGGTCTCATTGCCCCACAACCCTGCCATGGCCTAATAAGGTGTGGCCTCCATATCCTCAATAGTCAGGGAAGCAACTGGCTGGTGGGGTGCTCTAAGCACTATCATCTCTGTCATTTTAGCTGCCCTCACGGCCCCGGGATCCTCCACCTCTATACCTCTCCCATAAGGGATGATGCGCTCATAAACCCAGCTCATAACTAAGGTCAGATGGCTCAGAGACTGTCCCTGTAAATGAACCACCATGTACAAGTCGTGATAGGTGGTCCCAAGTATATAAGCTCCCCAGGCATAAATCCAACCATGTGCCTCAATCTGTGCGATGATGGGAGTCCAACAATAGAGCAAAGTATCCCCTCCCTTGTCTCTGATCAATATCGAAGCGAGGATGCCCATAATGGCCTGACACATTAGAGGGATGGGTAAGCCAGGAATAGAATGAACCTTAACCCCCTTCTTTGAACCAATGGAGACAACCGCGTCTCCCATATAGGCGGCCCAATGAGTCACCTGAGCTCTGGATACTACTGTATCAAATGAAAGTCTCCTCCCAATAATCAGGACTCCCAAAATGCGGTAGACATCCTCTAGGGTGATAGTCCACTCACCCCTAACACCTGAAAATTGGAAAGTATTCTGATCTACGTCCCAATAAGAAAATAAGTCACATAATATGTGACTGGCAGGTGCAACGTGGGGGACCCGTGTAATCCTCAATATGCCTGACCTCTGGAGAGTATCCTGCTCAGCCTGAGAGAGTGCATCTAACACTGCTGGAAGCCAATCACACTCCCTCTCTCGACTCCATCTAATATACTCTTCCTTATTCTGCAAAACACCCAAAAACACTAAAAAAGAAGCAAGTTAGCATTAAGATTGCATTAGAAAAATCATTAAAGAAAGTAAGAATGCTAAAAATGCAAAAATGAATTCAAACTAGTGTTGTTTTAGCATTCTAGAGAGAACCGCCACCCTGAGCAGGGCGACGGTTCCATAACCGCCACCTTGGAAGGTGCGGTCCTGTAACCGCCGCCCTACTTAGGGCGGTGGTCCTGTCCCACGTTTAAAAATAGGTGACATGCCCTAAAACGCTTAAAAATACAAAAATTTGACCATTTTAGCTAAAACAAAAGCCTACCCATTAGGCGCTCCCCCTAAGAGACACATTTAAAATTGACATTTCTAAAAATAACCCCCTAAGACAAAGATTTCGACATTTTAACATTTTGGGTGTAAAAATGTTAAAACAAGAAGAACTAACCTGAGATCTCGTAGGTCGATGTTCTGCTTGCGGAGGCATGATCGCTATCTCGATACGAACGTTTCGACTATACTCTCGTTGAAAACCATCACCGTGGGTCCCAGAGCTCAAAAACTATCAAATCGACACACGCAAATGAATAGGAAAATGGTCTCGTTTTATATATATATATATATAGTGTTTTGACTCATTTTGAACGCCCCTTTCACAGGTTTAGAGTGCCGATGGAGGTAAGTTCTCATCCTTGTGCAAATGGTAAGTCCTCATTTCATACTAATTTAGTATTTATTTTTCGATTTATTTTATCTATCTGCACTTGAGTCTTCTTTCCATTTTGTAGGTAGCGGGAATTGGTTGGCGACATTTCGACACACAGGCGTGTCAGGTATAATTTCTAGCTTCCCATTTTGGGACCGCCATACTCGGACCCACCGTTTTATGCCTCTTCATGGCTAAAATGCTTCTCCGAGGGGGCAATATGTATGTACCCAAAATTTTAGGGTAATGTACCACCAGAACAATGTTACACATGCCCCGATGATGATACAGGTCACCTCGCAAGGTGTTCAGGATCCAGAGAATCTCATAAAGTACATGTTAGCATCCCAAATGCTTTATCCAAGTTCCTTGTGCTTCACTTTATCCTCTGCCTTACTTTTCTAGGTGTTTTGAACTTTAGTGACGAAACCGCCGCCCTGGCAGGGCGGCGGTCCTGTAACCGCCGCCCTGCTCATGGCAGCGGTCCTTCACGCATTTTCCGATGCATTCTTTTGATCATGACTTGTGTAATTTTTCAAATTTCACCAACTTTTCTCAACCGCCTTAGCTTGTATTAATGTTTTATGTCCTCTAGAATAGTGTTTCTTCATTGTTTAATGGTAAAAGAGTTCTAATGGGAATTACCTTTGGGTGAATGTGAAATCTATAAGTATCTAGCTTGTTTTCAAGCAAATGGCCCCTCAATTTCTCATTTCCATTGTTTAGTCTTTCAATTTCTTGTTTAGAATTTATTTTGTTTTCATGTTTTGCATCCATGCTAGTTTTTCTTTTGTTGTTAGAAGCCATTCGATCTTCTTGCTTCAGTCTTGTTCATTGCTGTTCATACAAATTAGTTTAGAGCAGAGTAGTATCAGTTATAGATTGAATTCATTAGAGTTACAGGTCATATTCTTGACAGAAGGTAGATTCTAGAATATCTCAGTACACTTGCATTGTATTCCCACAATAAATCCCGCTAGGAATTACATATGCCAAGCTTTGTCACTTGCACTATCCCTCTCCTACTCGCATTGTATTCGGTCTATATCCAAAACTGCCATTGTTCAAAATACCTTCACTGTTGATGTTAGCATATACACGCTCTTCTGGATTCATGTGAACACAAAGGAACAAGAAGATCATTATGAGGGGACAAAGCTATACATTACTGGATTCACCACTGTTTTAAAAATTCCAGGTTTTTATCTGTCAAAGTTCTAGATTAAAACATATCAAATAGAATAGTGAAATATTTCATTTCAGTTAAGTTTCATTTTTGATATTTCCAGGGAAGCTGTGGGGATTGATAGTTTCTGAGAAACTATGATTCATTCCTCACTTTTGAGGTAGGATCGAGAATCTTTCAATTAAGTTAATCAGCTATCTAGTTATTTAGGATAAACTCACAACTGCACAGGCAAGTAGCTACACTGGGCTACCTTGCTTGTTTTAATTTTGTTATTAGTTTAGTTGTCATTTTATGAATATATTAGATTAGTTGCTCTTTCAATTCTTTTAAAATTCTATCAAAAATACAAAAATAGAGGAATATATATAGGTTGTAGATATATCTTGCATAATTAGTCTATTTTGTTTTAGTTAGGTTTATATTGATCTTGTATGACAATCACGGGACCTAGGGAGCCCAGGGAATACGTTTTTGAGCCAATCGTGCCTTAACAATCTTGTTGTAGCATTAGCTGACATAGACCAAAATCTCAGAATTCAGGTCTTCCGAACAACAACAGACCTATAAGAAATTAGCACACAACTAAGAGGATTAAACATAGAAGACGACAAAGCACACACGTTCTGGTCAAATCAGCCAAATTATAGAATGCCTTGATAGATATCCATATGACTATAGAAGGACCTAAAAGAGAGCAAACGTTTGGTTGTGATCCACAGGTCCCATAATCCAACGGGCCTACAAATCAATCAAATATTGACTCCAGTTTGTGAACAGTAGTGTTTAGGTCCTCTCCACTTCGACCAGACATCATCACACACCTATCGTTATTGAACGTAGTAGCTAATCAAGCTAAAGATTTCTGGACTAGACCAGAGAATCGTCCATAAACACCAAAAGATCCACCACACATTTGGCCATTCCATTTTCATGACCTTGACGAGAGACATATACGAAGCACCCACAGGTCATCTTCCACGTATCCCACAACCCATAGATCGGATAACGGCAGAGCTTGATATTGATTGGAGCCTTCGAGTTACTATCCTCACCGAACGATCTATCACACCGATTCAGGTTAGGAGGTCCTTCCTTGCCTTAGATTTGCAGATCCCGCTATTGCATGTTGAAGACATAAGATTACCTACTTAGCTTACCTACATTTCGCGTGTATTCCATCCCCACCGGCTGTCTCGGCACGACCTCGGGAGGTCGGGTATGAGGAAGAGTTACTTGTAGATTTTCATGCTCGCATGCCACTTTCCATCATACAGATCCTTCTCTCCTTTCAGCAGGAGATACAACTAATGAGGATAGACAAAATATTGAAAATATCAATGCAGTTGCAAAATAATTAGTCCAATATGGTGTTAGAAAAGATAGTTCAAATGTTGATGTATTATAATCTCCTCAAGAACAAGGATCCAAATGAAGGAAAACTATGATGTAAATAATTTTATTTACCAAATGAAAACATTATCTTGATGTCAAATTGTCAATCGTTGTATTTTTCTCATGTCTATTGTCAAATGAAAACATTATATTTTTTTAAAGCTTGTACAATTGATGAATATTAATGCATAGATTTTGGAATCTGGATTTACATTGTAAAATTTAGTCTCAAACATGTATGCACTCAATATTGAAAACTTGGATGTACATTTTGTTGTTGAATCTTGATAGTTGATTCTTCATGTATATATATATATATTATAATTATAATGTATTTTCAAATCTGCTGAATTAAATATAGAAAACATTATCTCTAAACTGCTATGTTTTTTGTTAATACCAATAATCATGATGGGATATATGGATTATAATATATTTGTGAACATGTGTGCCTATGGATTCAATATTGAGAAATAAAATATTGAACATACTTTCTTAGTATTGAAATTAAACTTAATTACATCATCCACTTTATAGTTTGCACAACTATTTACTATCTGTTATTTCCAAACATTATAAATACATAAAAGGGATTTAAAATTTCCAAAAATTATATACAAAATATATGTAAATGAAAAATAAATAAATGGTGAGTCATAATATATATTTCAAAAAATGAATACGTTCAACTGTCTGGTAGCTGAAACAATCCTATCCTAAATGGCCCTTCATCACTTATTTTATCTGTTGCACTTTTTGGTCTGCCAAAGTCCAAGTCAATTTCACCATAATACTAGTCTCCATTAGTTCTTATATGATTAACAGCTCTCCGCTCTGTAAGGGATGTCCAAGTAGTTAATGCTCTTTGTTATGAAAATGTGTCCACTCCATATCTTGAAACATACAGTCTTAAACATGTTTCTAGATTCTTGTCCAATCTATTGTGAAGTTTTGATTTCACAAATGTTAATGCTCTAAATTCCCTTTCATCTTTAACATACCCAAGAATCAATGTCTTTATGAGTTCATACAGTTTGAAGTATTCACTTAAAGTTTCTCTTATAATGCTACTGTGATACAACTTTCTCCACAATAGTGTGATAGCTCCCATTTCTGTTGGTTCAACAAGAGTCTTATATTGATCACTCATTGTCATTGAAAAATGTGATGACTGTGATATGAGTAATTTTCTATTCAATATACCATTCAATTCTCCTCCATTAACATATGAATATTTTTAAAACCGATCCATTAGTGCAGGCATTTATTTCTCGAATAGTTGAGCTCTTTGTTCTTCACCAATCATTGGATTCTAGAAATTGGGATTTATAACTCCTATGGCCTCAAGCAGATCACTATTCTTAAAATGCTCTCTGATATCATAAGACAATGTTTAGATATCTTCATCAATTTTTTCTATGTATAAGAAACTGTAGTATCAAAAAGAAGGCTTGTGACTAGTACTTCCTCAATTTCAGAACCTAAGATATAAGGATCTATGTGGAAAGTGTGCATTGGAATATTTTCCCCATCAACCAAGATACAAAGATGACCATTGATATTGAATTTAAAATAGCTATTGAGATATTTTGTATTTTTGAAAACCTTCCAACTACTAAATATTGGCTTAAGATACCATTATGGGGTGGAATAGAAGTTATCCAAAATCATACATACTTGTTTCCTTAATTTTATAAAATAAAAAATGTATATAGATATTTCTTGAGCTTGTTTCACCAACTTGTTTATTTCCTTTAGAATTGGCAAAACACTGCATAAAGTTATTGTTGAGTTGTGGAGCTAAATTACTTCAGTTTAACATGCAATGGAAACTTGTTGGAAAATACAGTAACCGAAATCAGTTAAGGGGGAACCGGCATCGGTTACCCAGGAATGGCATCGGTCAGGTATGACCAGCATTGGTCAAACAAGGGAGGAACCAGCAGCAATTAGGTCTAACCAGCATCGGTTACCTATGTGAGGATCTTTTAATTAACTCTCTGGAATTACATATCTTTTTAGTATTAAAGTATTTCTATTGATTGTAATTGCATGGCTAAGTGCCCTAAGTCTATAAATGACTATATAAGCAATAAAGACAGGGTTTAGAAGTAAGAGAATTAACAAGAATTAGAAAGAACCTAAAAAAGGTTGGTGAAAGAGAATTCTTGGTGATGAAGCAAAAGCTTGATGTAAAGAAAGTACTGAACATATGAGAGGTGTGGAAGATTGTAAATCTTCATTGTATATCTTGTCAAAGCTTTGGATAATAGATTGGATTGTTTCTTGGTGGACGTAGCCCACACTCGGTGAACCAAGTTAAATCTGGTGTTGATTTATGTTTGTTGTTTTGTATATTTCTTCTGGTAGAATATCGACTTTTATTTGCATGTATGCTTGGATCTGATATATTTTCTGTACAACTGGTGTGCTAACCCTAACAACTGGTATCAGAGCTTTGTTTTAGGGTTTTGTGTGTTGACATATTTACTCACAAAGGTTTTTCTGATTGAGTGAGAGCTACAACAATGGAAGAAGATAACAAATACAAGGTAGAGAAATTTGACAGCCGAAATGATCAATTATGGAAGATGTAGATTGAGGATTATCTGCATCAAAGAGATTTGTACTTACCATTGGATGCGAAGTGTAGACCTACGAAGATGAATGATGAAGAATGGAAGATTTTGGATAGAAAGGCTTTGGGATCTATCAGATTGAGCTTGACAGCATTGGTGGCTTCCAATATTACAGAAGCGGCTTCTACGGTAGAGTTAATGAAATCTCTTGCTAATTTATATGAAAAACCTAGTGCTTCAAATAAAGTTTATTTGATGAAGAAACTATTTAGTTTTAAGATACATGAAGGTGAATCTGCCTCTAGTCATTTGAATGGTTTCCAATATATTGTAAATAAGTTAAAATTGGTTGCTATACCATTTGATGATGAAGTAAAAGAAATTTTATTCTTATGTTTTTTGCCTGATAGTTGGGACAACTTGGTAATGGTTGTTAGTAATACAACATTTGCTAATAATATTTTGAAGTTTGATGATGTGGTTAGTATAATATTGAATGAATAAATTTGTAGGAAGAGTATAGAGGAATCATCATCTGGAAATGTTTTGATTGTAGAAAGTAGGGGCATGTAGAAGGAGAGATCCAAGAGTAAGAGTAATGAGAAATCAAAGTCAAGGGATAACAAATCTAAATCCAGAAGTAAGGGAATTACTTGTTGGAAATGTGGAAAGAAAGGACATGTAAAGACATATTTTTGGTCAAAGGATAAAAAGAATCAATAACCAAACAAAGGTAAAGAGGTGAATATTGCTTCATCAGAGGTAATGCGAGATGATTTTATTCTTTCTTTGGACAATAGAATTGAATCATGGGTTTTAGATTCAGGAGCTTCTTTCAATGCAACCCGTATAAGGGTTATTTCAGAAATTATGTCCAGGAAAATTTTGGGCATGTTTATTTGGGTGATGACGAACCTTGCAGTATTATTGGTAAAGGAGAAGTTCATCTAAAATTGTAGAATGCAAACACATGGGTATTGAAAGATATGAGGCATGTGTCAAGCCTCAGGAGGAATCTTATTTCTGCAGGGCAACTAGGTGAATTTGGTTGCATGGTTACTTTTACAGGAGACTCTTGGAAAGCCACCAAGGGTGCTTTAGTTGTGGTAAGAGGTAAGAAGGTAGGAATGTTATATTTATCTACCTGTATTACTAATTCCTTTCTTGCATTATCTACTTCAGATTCAGATGCATGCATGTGGCATAATCGGTTGGGTCATATGAGTAAAAAAAGAATGCAGATCTTAAAGGCTAAGGGTAAGTTATCAGATTTGAAAGATTTAAATCTTGATTTCTGTGAGCATTGTATCTTTGGAAAGAAAAAAAGAGTGAGATTTCTCAAAGTTGGGGCAACTAAGAAGGAGCAGACATTGGAGCTTGTACACTCAGATGTGTGGGGACCAGCTAAGGTAGCTTCTCATGGAGGATCCTAGTATTATGTTACTTTCATTGATGATGCTACCAGAAAGGTATGGGTTTATTGTATTAAATGTAAATATGATGTTTTTGAGACTTTTAAAAGATGGAAATTCCTTGTTGAGAATGAATCAAATTCTAAGTTAAAATGCCTTAGATCTGACAATGCTGGTATTCACTGTAGCAAGGATTTCAATGATTATTGTTCAGTGAATTAAATACGTAGAGAAAGAAAAATTCCAAGAACACCATAAGAGAATGGTGTTGCAGAAAGAATGAACATGGAAATCATGGAACGTGCTAGACGTATGACGATACATTCTAGATTGCCCTTGCAGTTTTGGGCAGAAGCAGTTGATATAATGATTTATTTGATTGACCGTGGGCCTTCAAGTTCACTAGATGGAGGAATACCAGAGGAAGCTTGGACTGGAAAAGAGGCAGATCTTTCTTTTCTTAAAGTTTTTGGTTCAGAAGCTTTTGTGCATGTTGATGAGGAAAATAGAAAAAAAGTTGGATGTAAAATCTAAGAGATGCACTTTCATTGGTTATGGATCTGGTGATTTTAGTTTCCGTTTTTGGGATTTAGAGAATTCTAAAATCATTAAGAGTCGTGATATTGAATGGAATGAAAAGAGAATGTATAGGGATCAAATTTTGGTACCCAAGGATGAGAAAATTGAGAAGTTTATTGATGAAAATGAATTCTTGGGTTTTAAAGAAACACCTATAGAAATACACTGTAACTGTGATCGGTTAGTCCCTGACTGACATTGGTCAGATAAATCACCAATGGTTACAGAGGATCCAAACTGGCATCGGTTAGCAGAACCAATGTCGGTTAGAGGTAACTGACGTCGGTTAGAGGTAACCGACATCGGTCACTATTAGATTTGGATAGGAACATCCAGGAGGCCCAGATTGAGTCTCCGGTACCCCAAACTCCTGTGAGAAGGTCACAAAGGGTAAGTAAACTTCAAGAATTATTTACACCTTCTCTATTTTATCTATTATTGATTGATAGTGGTGAACCAAAGAGATTTGAAGAAGCAATGCAGGATAAGACTCATGTTCAGTGGGAGCATGGCATGGATGAGGAGATGGACTCCTTGGAACAGAACCAGACTTGGGATATGGTCAAGTTGCCAGCAGGTAAGAGAACATTGCAGAACAAGTGGGTTTATAGAATTAACTAAGAAGAGGGTGGATATAAAAGATACAAGGCAAGGCTTGTAGTAAAGGGATTTACACAGAAAGCAAGTATTGACTTTGGTGAAATATTTTCTCCTATTGTTAAGATGACTTCTATTCGTACTGTATTGAGTTTAGTTGTAGTAGAAGATTTGCATTTAGAGAAACTAGATGTGAAGATGGTTTTCCTTCATGGTGATTTGGATGAAAATATTTATATGCAACAACCGCTTGGGTATGAAGTTAAGGGTAAGGAGAAATTAGTGTGTAGGTTGAAAAAGAGCCTATATGGGCTCAAGAAAGCTCCAAGGTAATGGTACATGAGGTTTGATAGTTTTATGCATGAACATGGTTACTTGAGATGTGAATATGACCATTGTGTTTATTTCAAGAAGCTTGAAAATGAGAGCTATATTATTTTATTACTGTATGTGGATGATATTCTTATTGCAGGATCTAGTATGCATGACATTGGTGAGCTTAAGAGAAATCTAGCTCACAAATTTGCTATGAAGGATTTAGGAGCTGAAAAAAGAATTCTTGGCATGCAAATACATAGAGACAGGAAAAACAAGAAACTGTATTTGTCTCAAGAGGACTATATCTACAAGGTGTTAGAAAGGTTCAACATGTAGAATGAAAAACCTGTTAGCACACCTATGGTTGGACACTTCAAATTGAGAAAATATCAATGTCCTTCATCACATGAGGAGGTCAAATACATGACACAAGTACCATATGCTTCAGTAGTCAGAAGTATCATGTATGCTATGGTTTGTACCAGACCAGACATTGCACAAGCAGTGGGAATTGTGAGTAGATATATGTCTAATCCAGGTAAAGAGCATTGGAAATCAGTCCAATGGATACTCAGGTATTTGAAAGGGACATCTAGCATGTAGTTATGCTATAGAGGTTCAGATATTTCATTACATGTCTATGTTGATTCGGATATGGCTGGAGATATAGATGGTAGAAGGAGCACTACTGGATATATTTTCATAGTAGGTGGAACAACAGTTAGTTGGATTTCAAGATTGCAGAAGGTTGTGGCTTTGTCTACTACAAAGGCAGATTATGTTGTAGCTACAAAGGCTAGCAAGGAGATGATATGGATGAGTAGGTTCATGGAAGAATTGGGAAAGGAGCAAAGTGATTGTAAACTGTTTAGTGACATTCATAGTGCAATTCACTTGGCAAAGAAATCAGTGTTTCATTCGAGAACGAAACACATTTAGTTGAGGTATCACTTCATATGGCAGGTATTGGAGGATGGACAGTTGAATCTGGAAAAGATTCATACGAGCAAGAACCCTGTAGATATGCTAACAAAGCCATTAGAAAAGGAGAATTTAGAGCTACACTCCACTTCTGTTGGTCTTCAAGTTTGAGACTTGAAGAGGAAGAAACAAAGCTAAGGAAGAATCCAAGAATGACACTGTACATGTATGGTGCAGTAATTAATTTGCAAGTGGGAGATTGTTGAGTTATGGAGCTAAATTACTTTAGTTTAACATGCAATGGAAACTTGTTGGAAAATACAGTAACCGACATCAGTTAAGGGGAACCAACATCGGTCACCCAGGACCGGTATCAGTCAGGTATGACTGACATCGGTCAAGCAAGGGAGGAACCGAAAGCGGTTAGGTCTAACCGGCGTCGGTTACCTGTGCGAGGATGTTTTAATTAACTCTCGGGAATTATATCTATTTTTAGCATTAAAATATTTATATTGATTTTAATTACATGGCTAAGTGCCCTAAGTCTATAAATGACTATATAAACATAAAATCTAGGGTTTAGAAGTAAGAGAATTAATAAGAATTAGAAAGAATCTAAAAAAGGTTGGTGAGAGAGAATTCTTGGTGATGAAGCAAAATCTTGATAGAAAGAAAGAACTAAACATCTGAGAGGTGTGGAATATTGTAAATCTTCATTTTGTATCTTGTCAAAGCTTTGGATAATATATTGACTTGTTTCTTGGTGGACGTAGCCCACACTAGGTGAACCAAGTTAAATCTGGTGTTGATTTATGTTTGTTATTTTGTATATTTCTTTTGGTAGAATATCCACTTTTATTTGCATGTATGCTTACATTTGATACATTATCTGTACAACTGTGTGCTAACCCCAATAGTTAATAATGTCTTCAAATCTATCAAGTAATACAACAGATCTTTAGCCTTGTCAACTTCTCTATGATTCTTGAATATATACCCTACTAATGACCTATATTGCTACAAAAATTCTGCAATCTAGATCATACAATGATATTCATCTTGTGTCAACATCTTTCAGATTTTTTTTACCATTTGTTATTCCAACAAAATATCTCTGAAACTCAAAAAATATTTTAGGACTACTTGACATGTATGAATGCAAGTCCCATATAAGCTCCTCCACTTTAGCAACATTTTCAAAATTACTTTCAATCTTGTAAGCGAGATTCATTCTGTGAGCCATACAATAAATAGGTATCATGTATGAGGAAACAATTGTTTGAAGGTGAATATAAAGCCCAATTTTGTGACCTTGCATGATAGCTACCCCATTGGCTCCACCACAAATCAACTTTGTAGAGATTGAATGATCATCTATACTCGCTATTTCTTTCAAATTTTTAATAACAAGTTTGCAGACGTTCTCAGAATTGAAATTCTCCATCATTTTGTGCATAGCTAGTAGATGATTTTCCCTCAAATGGTTATTAAAAGTGAAATTCTAGACATGCATGCATACCCACAATGTATTGCCTACTGCTTTGACCTCATCAATTGACAATGCGATAAAACTCACATTTTTACCTTCTCTCTCAAATCAATGATTTCAATTTCTACCATACACTTTGTCATTTCCCATACACTAGTATCTGACTAGTGTGTTTCTGGAATTTTTGGAAACCCATTACATTGAAATAATATCTTATCATCAATGAGATCTGAAATTGGTCCGCCCTTTTTTAAAAAGTGAAATATTGTTCTGAATCGAATAAGTTTTTCTTGAAGACTTGCATGAGTAGCTTTTTCAAATTTAACCTTTATTGTTCCACCTTTCTCAACAAGGCCTTAAATATGTTTATGATGATTTTCATATTTTTTGCATATATCATATGTAAACAATCTTCCTCAGTTTTCCATCTGGTTTTTTTTTATTATTGTTCCATCATCTTGGTTTTTAGACTCGTATACTTTCCCATAATGCTTCTCTATTGTGTCCAACTTCAATTACATTTTGTGGTCTTTTCCTAGTTTCTAACTATATATATATATATATATATATATATATATTATGTGGGAGCATCAATACTGTTTCTTGATCAACAGGTTCAATAAAGGGATATTTGGCTGACCATTCTAATTTATAAGTCCTTTCAAAAGTCCACTTCCCACTCTTACGTTTCTAATCTGTGTTTCTGGAATATTTATGTGAATTTTGAGTTGGATGGAAATTGGGATTATCAATATTATCAATGTGAATTGAATTACTCTATTGATTAGGAAGTTCATTTGGAGTAAGGTCATTGCTAGGGTTATCTACATTTGAAGGAAATTGGGTTGCTTACCTCTTTGCACTGGTGTTACTGTGGGTTGATTGAAATATTTTTAAATGTCCATGTCACGTTTTATTTTTCCTTGAGTTATTTTCTCATTTGCAACAGGCGCCATCATATGGGTGATTTTGAATTTTGCACATGTGACAAAAATATAGAAGTTTCAAATAAGATCTATAAAAAGTAAATGCAAGACATTATGAAAAATAAAGATCATGCTACATGAAAGCTTGAGACCAAAAACCATAATTACTAATATTATTCACGGAATAATATTTTATCATTTAATTAATTCCGGGTGTTTATACAACATATGCCACACATATAAATAGGTATTAACATCCCTATTTTCTAGGAAACTAATTTCCCAACAATATCTCCATAATGCTATTTAATTGTGATTGTTACTCACGTAACAATACACAACTCAAATCATATGAGTTGTTAAAACAAATCCAACCAATATATTATTGTTTATATAACAATAATATAACTAAATAATTATTATTTACCTTTTGGTAAATATCCCAATATAATGTAAACATTATATTTCTTAACATTCCCCCCCTTAATGTTTACATGGTAACAAAAGAACTTTTGCACTTCCTCTACAGCCTGCCGCCTCTACGCGCTCATGATCTTGGAACACACTCGTACTGAAGGTAGAAGAAGGAACACATCAACTTCTTATCAACCATGCACTTTTGAGAACACATATGACCGACAAGGATGGGAACACACTCAAGAATATGCTCAAGAATCATCTGCTTATCAACTAGTCACTATAGGGAACACATCTGACCTAGCAGTGTGGGAACTCAAGTAGGAACACATCTGAGCAACCTTCAATGGTTTTCATGAGGCTAACCAAAAACCTAGGTACGGACAAGAACACATCAGATTGTTCTACCTCATCAAGACACATGATGCTACCTTTCATTGTGCTATCTGTTCTTTACTATGTTTTTGCATTGGGGAAATAGGAATAATCACATACACAACTAAAAAACTGGAAATGAAACATTGGATCATGTTGATCATGTTCCCCCCTCAATGTGAAATTTCCACTTATTGAAAACTGCAAACTGTAAAAACTGAATTGCACAAAACCACACTAACAAGCATATACTCACACACACACACACACACACACACACACACTATATATATATATATATATATATATATGTCACCATAGCTCTGTGTAGCCCGTCATTGGTGACTAATGAGAGGTTGCTGGTTGTTCTCCAGCCTCCAGTGCCTCCATCCTCCAATGTCATGTTGTTAACTCAGCAAGATGTGAACATGAAGCACATTTATTTCTACATTGAGCTTATTCTTTACTTCCCTCTTGCAATGTGAAACATTTTATTTTTCCAAACGTCGAGTAACACCGAAAATGCACCCAGAAGGCAATTTTTTTAAGACTTTTTACAATTATACGACTTTTGATGACAATTTACAAATTTAAAAACAACACTTTTGACTTGGACAAGAAGACTTGACTCAACTAAAAATTAATAAAATGGGATTAATTTTTATATGAAAATGACTTAATAACTAAAGACATACAACATCTAAAGATTTTGATGGATGACGTATTACACATCACTAATATACAGACTTGCTATGAATTAAGTCTTCACAAAATACTATATATTATACACTTATAATGAAGATACATAATATTTTATCAGACAATGATAAATTTGAAATTGACAGAATTGATTTTCTTGGAATCCATTTAAACCCAAAAAACACTAAGACTTGGAATAAAAATCTACACCTCTCTCTCTTTTTTAAAAGATATAAAAATAGTAGACCTTGGCTTTATTACATGACTATTAATGACTAGAATTGACTCATTTTGGATTGACAATAGTGGACCATAAATATTTGAACACCTAATTACAAAACCCAATATTGGATTAAATAAATGACTGATTGTTTCAACATTTAAAACCCTAAAGATATTAAATAATGACTATAAACAATAGGACAATGAACCTTAGATAAAATCATACCTAAAACCGCTAGCTTATAGAAAACCAATATTACCGAATTAAATTAGGCACCTCAAAATCTGCGGGTTTTGGATCAATGAAACCGATTTGGATTGTTGATCTTTAGACATGGCAGTGGAGTAGTTGTTGGACCAACCAAAGAGACACAGTCTTTCCATGTAACAAGACACCCAGACTAGCATTTCAAATATTCATTATTCAATGCATAAAATTGTGACATCTCTGCCAACGCTGGTCTGTCAAAGATGATTGAAGAATTTGCTGGTGAGTTACATGTAGAAGAAGAGTTAAAAAAATGTCTAGCCGTGTAAAATATCTTCTCGCAGATCTTGAAAGCAGACAATACCATGCCCAAGTCGGTGAATTTGATGTTGAAGTAGATGCTATACAGCCCAATGATGTAATGTAATGAACATTTTAATATGTCAGTACTGTAGTCACAAAAATGTGGATATGCTGGACATAGAATATGTAGGTTAGGATTTTTCTCTTGGTCACAAAGACATGGATATGCAACTATAATATTTATGAGTCTTTCAAGATTTTGAAGAAAAATTCTTCCTCACGCATAAATTTGTACACAAAACTTAATCACATATAATATGATGGAGCAATAGACAATATTACCAAATACAACAGAACTACAAAAGAAAGCCACCATCAACAGGGGAAATGGATGAGTATAATTGCCCCTCAAAAGATCTAGCTCTCCATGGGTCTCATAGGCTTCACACAACCTTGCTCTGGTACTAACTGAAAGCTTGAGACCAGAAACCAGAATTGCTAATATTAATCACGAAATAATATTTAATCATTCAATTCATTCCGAGTGTTTATACATCATATGCCACACATATAAATAGGTATTAACATCCCTATTTTCTAGGAAACTACTTTCCCAACAATATCTCCATAACACTATTTAATTGTGATTGTTACTCATGTAACAATGCACAACTCAAATCATACAAGTTGTTAAAACAACTCCAACCAATATATTATTGTTTATATAACAATAATATAACTAACTAATTATTATTTACCTTTTGGTAAATATCCCACTATAATGTAAACATTATATTTCTTAACACTACATGATAACATGGGTTAGGGTACAAAACAAGGTTATGCAAACATGTGATCAGATCACCGCATGGCTGCATACTTGCTTGCTTATGAAAAATAACACAAATTAATGTTACCATCCAGTAACATGTTATTGCTACCATTCAAAATTGCATAATCAACTTACTAGATGACATAATGTATTTAGATTTCCATCTGGTAACAGTTCTATAAAAAAACTTTGACAGATTGACAATTGAAACTTTTTTGCTTACCTCTTTCGCTTATTCCTTCAGATTTTTGGCTTATACTTTTGAATTTTTCACAGGCTTATTCACTTTTACCTTCAGTTTTAATTCTAGATCTCAAAATTAATGAATTTTCAAATTATGTTGTATTACTATATTATGGCGAATTAATCCTATATATAATAGAATATTATAACATGAAGGCAAATATACTAACATTGGTTGGCCCTTAGTGGAAACACTAAAGTGAATCTATGGTCAAATTTATTTAGGACCAGTAAAATTTTGGCGAACGTGCTACTATACGGTAGTAAAAAAAATTCCAATTTCAAAATTCAAAAATCCTAATATTCGCCAATTCACAAATATTCACCCCTAAAATGAACCTTGGACTTAATGCTAAAAACAAGTGTCATAGGAATTTCTAGTCAGCCCAATGACCTTCTAAAATAAGGAAAGGTTTCAAAATGTTTTCTAGTCACCCCAAAAGCCTCCTTGAAAGAGAGATAAAGGGTATCATGGGGCTTTTTGGTCACCCCTAGAACTTCTTCCCACATACCACACTATTATAGATGGATCCAGGCACATGTGTGTAAAATGGCATAAAGTTGAAAGGGAATGAAGTGCTCATGCCCCCACCATGGGATGTCCAATATGTGTCAAGTATGCATTTTTCCAATTTTTTAATAAGTTAAATATGCAAGGAGTGAATTAAGAAATGTAAAAGGATGTTAGAGGTTGATTATTATGAATACATTAATAAAAAATAATAATACAATATAAAATAAAGCTTTTAATACTTGCAACTACAATAAAAAGATATAACAATTGCTTATAACACACAACAGGATAAGCACTTGGTTGCACAAAGTGGTATAAAGATGGCCTGGGTGTATAGAATGGGTGAAAGAGATATTTTGAATCTAGAAATGATTTTTCTATGAATCTAGAACTATAAACTACTCCTATGTCAGATTGTACAACTCATTCTGGGATGTAGTATGGTTCTAACATACTTTGTATGGTCTTGAATCTATGCATAGTGGGGTTCTACAACTAAGTTTCCCCTTCAGTTTCCTATAAATGAGTGTCGTTGTATTTTGATAGGTATCATACAACTTTGAAACCACTTGTAATGATCTATAATAAAGAGAAACCCAAAACACATGTAAAAAACTTTATAAAAAAATTAGATAACATAAATAAGTGTGTGGGTGAGGCTGGGATACCCTTGGAGGCCAACCTCTGCTGAACCAATCCAAGTGCTACACTACATCCCCTCGTGTGGGAGAAAGCCTCATGTAATTCTCCTAGTGTAGGTGCAAGTGTGTATACACATCTAAGCCAACCCCCTATTGGTGCCCTCATGTCTCTTAGCATAAATATAATGGGCTGACTGTGAAGTAGAAAATGTACCTAATGTGGTAGTAGTGTGATGTGGTGTGCTTCATATTCTTAAGCTAATCCCTTTTTTCCCTTGAAGACCTTTGACAACATGTAGTGCCTTGTTCTTGCTAATACACGACTCTAGGCCTATACATGCTTGGAAATGAAGGAAGCTAAGCTCTTGAGCCTAGTTTAGTGCTTTATACCTACGTGGTTTCTTCTCTAATTAATTGTAACTACTTTAGAAATATTTAAGAGATCATTGAGTGCTTCAGTGTTGATATTTGCAATAAGATCTTGTGAGGATGTCAAATCAGTTATAAAGTGCAATTGAATTGTTTATATAGGCTTCCATAGGTTACACATTTACATTATTACTAACCTAGGGAAGATGAATTGAATCACATAAGGTTTCTAGATTAGAAAAAGAGTCATTAGATGAGAGGGTTTATAACCATAGAGGTAGGTCCAAATCATGGTATAATTTGGCTCAGTTCTATATGGTCCAGAACATGTATGAAATTAGTGATGAAAGAGTCAAATTCTGGGAAAGATGTGTGGAGATAGATTACTATTTTGGATAATAAATAATTCTTAGATGAATGACATAGTAGTGTGTAGAGATGATCAAGTCATGAGATAGATAGAAAAATATGTCAATCGGGCTTAGAATGTGAGCATTTGTCTTGCCATATGAACAAAGCCAAAGTTGTCATTGTCAAAGGATAAATTACCAAATATGATTGTCTATAGTATGTAATTCTAAATATATAATAAAGATGAGGCCCATGTCCTCATGCCATGTAGTGTAAAAGTTATCAATATCTACAAAGTTGAAAGGGAATGAATTACTCATGCCTCCATATTCTATACCAAAATGTAGTAAACTCTATTCTTGATTTCGCCACCTCTCCCTCAATCTCTATCAAAAACCTGTAAAAGTGCTTGTTCATAAAAATGTTGAATTTTTCATGAAAAAAGTGCTTAGGATGAAACTATCCATATACAAAACAATGTTTTTTAGTTTCATCCCCATTGGATAGTTTTATGCTTGTGTAAAATGTGAACCTATTCTGTATCTATTTTGATTCCTCATGTATTTGTATTATGTTCCATTCTATTGTTATTTTTTTAATTTTATCTTATGCCTAAACTACATATATTTTTGTGTGATAAACCCATTGAATGCCCTCTCTTTTGAAGTAGTGCAATGTACAAATAGATTGATTGACTCAAAAGAAATGGTGTGTCCATCTTGGATGTAGTAGATAGTCAATGTTGGATCACATTAAGGGATTGTTGTAAGTAGCCATTGTAGAGATCATATTCCTATAGAAGAGTGCATGGTAGAAACCATGACACTATGAGATAAAAAAAAGAATACTATCAACCAAGTGAATAGGAAAACAAGCATATAAGTATAGAAGTATGACAACAAACAAGTACACAATAAATGGAAAATATATTAGTCATAGGAAAGGAAAATATCCACAAACAAGATACATAGGTGTTTCACACACAATCAAGCACAAAAAAGGAGAAAAAAAGGTTACAAACAAGGGACACCAAGGTGTCACATACATTCGTAACAAATTCCATATTTTGGTAATGATTTTTTTGGATCATATTATGCCAAATAAGTCACCTTTGTCTCACCACTATGATTAATGCTACATTAATCCAATTGCAACCCAATGATGTATTTTTTGTTAAATAATTAAACACTTTCATGGATAATTTAATTATATTTAATTAATTTCAAGATGATTCCTATGGTAGCCATAATCTCAATGACGTTTTCCCTCATATATTTTTGGTAATAATCATAAGAAAAGAGGGAGCCACTTAAGCACACAAGGACCATATGAATTTTTTAGTGGTGGGAGGAGCAGGGGGGAGACATGAGAGAAAATTTTACCCATTACAAAATGTTTTAGAGCATACAATGCCTTATAAGTCACTAGGCTTCCAAAAACAATTTAATTAGATTTAAGTCATCTCAAAATGACCTCCATGAGTGGTCATTACCCTAATAACATTTTTGCTCAAGTATTTACAAAACATTATAACCATTTTTAATAAGAGGGAGGAACCTTTTCCCATTGGAAAAGGTTTTGGAGCATGTAAATATAGTCAAGTCACCACTTTCGCATAATTGTGTAAGTAATTTAAGGCTTCTGTTCATGGTGAATCTCTGATGTTGATTTTATGATAAACACCAGAAACTCTGAAGATAACAAGGTTTAATGATACCCGTGCCAACAATGCAATGTTAGGATGAATGGATGCCAAATATGTGAGAGATTCCTCCTTCCAGTGGATGAGAGAAACTGCATGCAAAGATAGTTGAATAAGATAAATATTAGACACATATTTAATGAGTTTCTCGGCAAAGGCCAATCCCAGGAACCAATGGGATTCCTTGAAGGGTGTCAACTCATTTTTCGCAATTAAGTGATATGATATGAAGATAATTGATAATACAAGGAATGAATAGAATTCTAGAGGGATATAAATATTCTGCTATATGTGGTAGGTGGCCCAGGTGAGGGCTACAATGAGCTCGAAGTCTAGGAAGTATTCGAACCAGAATTATTCAGCAACATTCCATTCTTCTTGTATGATTTTAAGTTGGTATTTGATGTCTTCAATTTTAGGTGTTAAAGTAATAGTACAAAGGATTAGTTCATGTGTGATGTTGAACTCTTCCCAAACAAAGGGTTGCTAGATGATCAAAAGATCGTAAATGCTGGTAATGGGATGTGATTAACTTAGCATTTTCATTTGCACCAAGGAAAATCTTGAAAGAAAAAAAAAGACATAAAAAGAGAATGATAAAATGATTGCACATATGATAAATGTGATCATGATAATAAAAAGACAAGAATTGCTAGTGATTATGTATGGTTGCTAGCAATTCAAATAAAATCGTTGGCGATTACTGTGTAAAAACTTGATTTCTTGATAAAATAAAAATTGGATGCAAAGTGGATGATCTAAGGATTGATATGGTATTTTATATGATATGTTGCTAAGATGAAAGTGAAAACAGAAGACACAGACTTACCTTAACTAATAAATGATTGAGAATGATGTTGTGTGAACCTTACTGTGCTTGTAGAGCTCCCGCAGGCTTGACATGATGTTGAAGGTCTCAAGATTGTCATGTTGATCTTGTCTAAGTCTCCAAAGTAACAAAGCTTCATTGTGGATGCTAGAATATCCCTCACTAGGTGGTTTGTTGTTTCCGTTATAACCACCAACAATTCTATTAGGGTTACTAGTGATACAGAAAATGTGGGGAAAACCCACTTGGATGTGGTTTTAACCACTTCTAAATAAGGTTTTCAAGATAATGGACGAGTGGAGATGGTTGGGGAGGTTTTGAGGGGAGTTACGAGGTTGGATAGTGTGGGCTATAATGGGTTAGAATTTGTTTGGGATAATTAGGGAGTAGAAACATGTTTTTACGGGGGTGAGAATGTGACTTAGGATAGCTTTATGGATTAGTGATAAGATTAGATTAATATTTGATATATGAATGTTGGGGATGTAGGCAGGTCACATAGGGTGCCGAAAACCCAGTGTCTACATTTGTCCCTTTTTGTCAAGTGGTTCATGGTGGACAAGCTGCTAGACAAAAACGAGTGGAATGATTTGATTTGTGTTGGATATGTGGACCCCTTCAAACTGGGGGTCATTGTGACGAAATACAATGGTGACCAGTATGAATAGGTTGCTAGATGAGGTAGGATTGTGTGATGTTGTGTTTAGTTTTAAGATGCCCTAAGAGTAAGCATGAAAATAAATTTCCATAAGGGTTGACTTGTGTGACTAGAGTCAAGTGATAGGGGAATCAACGGGCTCACTGACTCATAAGAATCAGCTACGGGAAAAGGTTCCCGAAAGCGTATATTATCCACAATGTATCGGGAGACACATGCTTGATAAAGGATGTTTCCAAAAAGGCCAGCTTGCAGGACCATGAAGTCAAGTGATGGGGGAACCAATGGGTACTTGACCTACAGATGTATGACTCAACAAGGGTAGGGGAAAAGTTTCCCTAATGGCTATGAAATCTGAAATGAATTTGATAAAGGAAAACTTTGCATAAATTGATTAATTGTGATTTTGTAGAGGGTCTTGAGGCCCAAAAAGGAAGCATATACTTCAAAAATGTGTAATTTTGGCAAGGAATGATTATAATGAAGGTTTGATGAGGTTTGGATAAAAAGGAGGGAATCACTAGCGATTTGGTAGAAATCACTGACGATTAGCCTAGTTGCCAACGATTGGGTGGGTGGAAAAATTTGATTTGGAGGCTCATTTGGTCATTGCTACTTGAGAATATTAAGAGACCAAAAGTAACCTAATTTGCTATTTTTTTGATACTTTGAGTGAGATGGAGGTAGCTGGAGGTGTACAGAGGTGATAGGGGCCGACACGTGTTGAGGTATGTGGTGTTTTTTTTTTAAAATTTGGAAGCGATTAGACATCTCTAGTGATTTCATATGAAATCACTAGCGATTCATGGGTCAATTGTGATTTGGATAGGGTCAACAATGATTCGGTTAGAGTAATTGATGATTCTAAAAATGTTGTGATTTTATTAATTTTTGATTGATTGTTGATGGATTTTGATTGTTTTTTTCATTGCTTTATTGTTGGATGCAGGCTCGGGGGAGGTTGACCACACATGATAGGATCCCAAAGATAATTGATGATGTCTGAGATTTACCATCAAATGATGATTGGGCTCATTTAGAGGATGTTGGATTGGACGGGATGCGTAATTACAAATGCATCCATAGAGATGGGTTTTCTGTTGGCATTATTTGAGTGATGGGACCATGTGACATGCATGTTCTGGTTGCCTACTAGGGAGATGAAAATCACTCTGGGGGATGTGCACCATATATTATGCTTGCTGATACAAGGTGATAAGATTTATGTGATTAACGAGGCTAGTAGGGGTGTCACGATGCAAACTTTTTATGGTGATGATGGAGGGGATGTAGTGTATACTTTAGGGGATTTTTCATATAAAGCCCTATATAGTGATGATGAGAAGAGTAGAACATTAGTGACTATGATGATGATAGGGATAAATTGTTATGCCTTATTGGATTTAGCAAGAGGGTGATTGTCATGGATGTTGACAGGGGTGGTGGTGGATATGTTGGTTCACATGACAATGTTTTCTTGGGACCCTACTTTTTTGACACAGGTGTACAAGGGGTTGTTGTCCTGGAGCACTAGATGGAGGTTTGGGGTCGATGTATCATTTTTGTTAGAGCGTTGGGCATATGAAAACATTACAGTGGCTCAACCGAGAGGGGTACCATGAATGAGATGGGTGAATTTATAGTATCCTGTCGGGTTTATAAGGTGTAGGTCATAATTTACATCTACAGGGTTTGTCCGAGGAAAGACTTATTACAGGAAGCTTTTAGCTGGTCTTAAGGGAAAATACATTATTTGGAGGCCCTATGCAGGTTTCCTAGTATGGGCTGGTGCATAGGGGGAGTTCTGGGAATTACAATAGGAGAGATGGGTACGGGGTCGTAGGGAAGACCATTGAGAGCTGATCTAGATTATTCGCATTAAATGGTAGTTTGGTTTGATTCAGGATGTGCTGGAGGCAACCGTGGCCTACCAGAGAGAGGATGTAGAGACTGATGTAGCACCACCAACTATTCAGGACGTAGTGGATGTGGTGTGCTAGAATGTTCATGGTAAATATTGGTTTTCGATTATATGATAAACACCATAAACTCAAAAGACAACAGGGTTTAACGATACTTGCACCGACAATGCAATGGCAAGATGAAATATGTCAAATATGTGAGAGATTCCTTCTCCTAGAAAATGAGAGAACCTGCATACAAAGATAACTGAACAAGATAAATATTTGACAAAGATTTGATGAGATGCTCAGTAAAGGCCGATCACAGGAACCAATGGGCTTCCTTGAAGGGTATCAACTTGTTTTTTACAATTAAGTGATATGATATGAATATAATTGATAATACAAGGAATGAATAGAATTCCAGAGGGATAGAAAGATTTTATTCTACATGGTAGGTGGCCCAGGTGAGGTCTACGATGAGCTCAAAGTCTAGGAAGTAGTCAAACTAGAACTATTCAACAACGTCCTGTTCTTCTTATATGATTTCAATTTGGTCTTCGATGTCTTCAATTTTAGGTGTCAATGCAAATGGTATAAAGGCTCAGTTCATGCACGATGTTGAGATATTCCCCGATGAAGGATTGTTGGATGATCGAAAGATTGTAAATGATGGTAATGGGATGTGATTCACTTGCCATTTTCATTTACAGAGAGGCACATCTTGAAAGAAAAAAATTAGGTAGAAAAAGAGAATGATAAAATGATTACATATATGATAAATATGATTAGAATGATAAAAAGGAAGGAATCACTAGCAATTATGTATGGTCATTAGCAATTCAGATAAAATCATTGGTGTTTACTGCATAAAAGTTAATTTTTTGATAAAATATAAAATAGATGTAAAGTGGATGATCCAAGGATTGATATTGTATTTATATGATATGTTGCTAAGTTGAAAGTGCAAAAAAAGAAAGAGACTTACCTTGACTGAGAAATGCTTGAGAATGATGTTGTATGAACCTTACTGTGTTTACAGAGCTCCCACGAGTTTGACATGGATGTTGAAGGTCTCAAGATGATCCCGATGATGTCGTCTAAGTATATAAAGTAACAAAGCTTTGCTATGAATGTTAGAAGATCCATCTCTAGGAGGTTTGATGTTTCTTTTATAATTGCCAATGATTCTGTCAGGGTTGTTGCCGATCAGAAAATGTGGGGAAAATCCACTTGGAAGTGGTTTTAAACACTTCTAAATAAGTTTTTTGGAGTAATGGATGAGTGGAGATGGTTTGGAAGGTTTTTAGGGGAG